>CM053592.1:125372779-125389535 GCA_028646515.1 Pseudochirops corinnae
ACTTGGTTGACTTTCCTTTCATAATATTCTTATTTTTCTTGGATTATTCTTGGATTATTCTTTTTTTTAAGATCTCCTATGAATTCTTTTTGGGCATGTTACCATTTGACTACTTTGGGGTAGAAGAGGATTTCTTTGCTTCAATATCCTTCTCTAAAGATGAACCCCAGTCTTCTCTATTCTCACAATAGCTTTCTATGGTTGGAGTCTTTCTCTTTTACCTGTGAATTTTTTGTAGTAATAGCTTAATTTTTATTAACACCTCTAACTCTGGGGTATGGGGGGATGGTGCCTCTTGCCCCAGATCTTCAGTTCTCCTCTCTAACCTGAAACCAAAGCTAAACTTCCAACCTTCTATAAGTGCCCTCAGCCAGAAGCTTCCTGCCCCACTGTTTCTGCACTCACTGGGCATGTGCTGGGTGTGCTAGCTTCTTCTCACCCCCACAGCTCTCAGCAGCACAACTGAGTCTGGCATTCTTTGTCAGCAGAAATTTTCTTAATCTTCCAGGCTTAAATGCCCAAATTCCCTCACTATCCCGGAGGTAAAAGTTCCAGAGGCTGGGCAGAAGCAGCCTCCCATAACAAATAACCCCAAGGCTCACTGCTTGTTGTTAAAGCAGACTCTAGCCCAGAGGTGTTTACTCTTCACTGAAGCAAAAATTCTTCCAGGAATTTTTCTTCTGATCTTCTCTAATTGCCCCCAGGAAGACCCTGGGTGGTGCCCCTATTCTTATTCATTTTTACCCACACTTTGCTGGCCCTAAAACGCTATTTTATCTCTTTTGTGGGGGAAAATCTTGAGAGCTTGAGACTTTCTGACCTACTCTACCTTCTCCCCAGAGTCCTCTCTCCCCTAGGCTACTATTAAAGATTGTAGGACTAAAGGTACTTCTTGGAGATGGAGTCTTTTGCATATAGATGCTGATTTTAACTGTCAGAGTGGATTAGACCTTAAAGGAAGTAGGGGAAAAGAGAAAAGGAAAGATCCAAAGACAGAACCCTGATCTACTTATATTTAAAGGTCAAGAGTCATGAAAGAAGACAACAAAATGAGAGATATGATCATCAGGATATTTCAGTGCTTTGGGAATCATTTCAAGGAATGATCCTCAACTGTGTTAATTGCTTAACAGAGCTAGGAAAATGAGGACCAAGAAAAGGCAATTTGAGAGTACAGATTCAAGAGAGAGGGAAGGGCAGAAGTCCACTGCTGAAAGTTAAAATGAAAGTGGGTGGTAGGGAACTGGGGGTGCCGGGGACATAACAGTTATCTAGGAAGCTTGGAAGTGAAAGCAGCACAGAAACACGATATAGTTTTCAAGAAGGTGGTAAGGTCAAGTGAAAGCTTTTTTTTTTTTCAAAATAAGGAGAACCTATAAATGTTTGAAGGCAGAGGAAAGGAATGGTTGAAGAGAAATTGAAGATCCTGGAGAGTGAAGATAATTGAAGAAACAAGGTCCTAAGGTGAATATTTTTTTCAGCCATCTTAACAATTGATTTTTCTCCAGTTGATGGTTCTGGCTTAGATCTGATCTGACAATTGTTAACTGAATGGCTTTTTTTACATCAACATTGCTCCATCCTATAAATAGAGCAACCAGATTCAATGATGATAACTAAAAAAAAAAAAAATCACATCAAATTTAACTTCTTTTGGTAAATTAAGGTGTTTCTGCAATTTTAAAAAGTTACCTTTTGAAAATATTCAAGGGCCACTAGATGGTGCAGTGAATAGAGCAGAGGCCCTAGAGTCAGGAGGACCTGAGTTCAAACTCTGCCTCAGATAAGTCTTGTGACCTTGGGCAAGTCATTAACCCCAATTGCCCTGCCTTCCCCCCTCCAAAAAGCAAATATTCAAACTATTCTAATATTTAAAAAAAAAAAATAATATATTTATTATAGCACATAATGAATTGTGAGCTAGCTTTAGAGTTAGAAAGACTTAGGTTCATGTTGACCCCTGAAGCAATCTGGTTGTGTGACCCTAGGCAAGTCATTTAATATTTCAATGGCTTAGGTACTTTCTAAAATCATATACACTGATGAACAGTTGCAGATTGGCCCTGAGAGAGGGAGTTCCTCAAACCATTTAAGTCAGAAATATAGATCTATGCATATATATTCATATATAGGGTAACCAATTTTAGAAGCAAAATCAGGAAAATAGAAATCAATAGTTTTTGGTTCCTAAGTCTACCTACCTATATTCTGATGAAGCACCTTAAGCTGACACTATGAAAATACTACTTATACTTGGGAATATTTCTTGTTATACTCTAAGTGTTGTTATACTCAGCGAACTAGTTATGCTAATCACACTGATCTACACTGGTGATTTATAAAACTAGATGTAATTTGCTGTGAAAATATGTAGGTGGCTGCTGCCTAGTTAGGGGAAAATGCCCAGAAGAAATATGTGGGATTTACAGAAATAGACTTGTCTCAGTTTTTTGTTTTCCATATGCATTAAAATGGATTTTTTTTTCATATTATTAAGGAGGTTAGTCTTTATGGAAGCACCAAAAGAAGTTAAACAACAGCCTTTCTGAAATTAGTTATCTGAACGCCAATGTGTTGGAAACCTCGCTGATGTACTGAACTGTGGAAAACTGTCTAACCCTCTAGGTGAGGCAATATTGCCCTCTCAGGTGTGTAGTGGAAAGAATAATGAATTTGGAGTCAGAAAGATCCTAAGTTCAAATGTTACCTCAGACAGTTGTCAGCTGTGAGACAGCAGAAGAGTCACCACCTCTCTTGGCCTCAATTTCCTTATCTGTAAAATGGGAGGAATAATAGCACATACCTCCCATAGGTGTCATAAAGGTTAAATGAATTATATGCATAAAGTAACTTGCAAACCTTAAAGTTTTGTATAAATGCTAGTAATATGCCAATATAAAACATCATACCACTTAACTGTTAAAAATTTTCCATGGATTATGTGGGATGAGGTGATGGTTACAGTTAAATGGATACAAAACTGAAAACATGGAAAATTATAGAATATGTCTTAGTCACATGTCTACAGTGCAATGGCAGAGAAATTTACACATTAGTTCATTCTTAGTCACATCCCTTCTATAACGGAAAATATCAAGGTCTTTCAAGATAATTTGGAAAACTGTGGCTGTTACTGCCTTCTCACTGTCCTTTATTAAATATAAACATATTTCATACATTAGCATTCTGTTACAGATTTTAAAAAAAACCTCTACCAGCTGGAAGTAAGTGGATTGATTTTAATAGGTGGCCTTTTGAATACTGGCCACATACACAAAATATTGTCTCTACTTGCTGTGCATTTCCTAATGATACAAAGGCATTTGAGTCATTGGAATTGATGGGGGTAACTAGTATGTTGCATGACAGTAAAGGCAATTCAGCATATATAGACATCCTTGAGAGTAATATCAGATGAGGACCTAAAGTTACAGTTTTATAAAACTGTAAGATGAACACCCACCTAGACATTTGACAAGGTGACACAAACCTAGCCATGGCTTCTTTAAAGATGTTGTTCTGGTATTTTGATTTAAAAAAAAAATAGAATCAAGACTCAAATAAATTTGCTATTTTTCCCCTAATTTGGGCCAGTTCTCTGATAGTTTGGGTTAGACACTGGATCAAAATAAGATACTCATAGGTCATTTGACAGTTAACAAAAAGGAGGTTAACTAAGCTATAGTAGAAAGACAGTCAAGAAGGATAGACACTGGCGATATCTCAATTCGATTCAGCTGAGAAATGCCCCTGCTTGAGTTGGCTATTATTTTCTATATCCAAGCATCAGAAAGGGTACATGGACCTCCTCCTGTCTCATTTTGCGCCAAGGTGATCAGGAAATAATTTCAAAAGTCTCCCAGCCAGCCAGTCTCAAGTATGGTCTCAATACCTTTAAAAAATATATTCCTATTTCCTTTTAAAATTTTTTAAAATTTATTTAATTTTTAATTTTTTAAATTTTTGCAATAAAACATTCTCATAATGTAGCATAATAAAAAGATGATTGCACATGAAACAGCAAATCTACTATGTACAACTTGCTATTCCTTTTAAATATGATATTAAAATAATAAAAAAATTATCATGTAAATTTATTTTTCCCTCCCCCTCCCTCCTCCCTAGAGATGGCCACACAAATGGATGTGTGTGTGTGTGTGAGTGTGTGTGTGTAAAATTATGCTATACATACTTCTGTTTATCAGTTCTTTCTCTGGATGCAGATAGCATCTTTCTTCATATGTCTTTTTAGTTAATTTGGGTATTTATAATAGTTAAAATAACTTGTTCATTAAAAGTTGTTCTTAAAGCAATATTACTGTTACTATAATAATGTTCTCCTGGTTCTGCTCATTTTTCATGCAAGTCTTTCCATGTATTTCTAAGGAAAAGCTAGTCTAACTTGCATGGGGGCAAGAAATAGGCTATTGCTCCCACCACACCTGGATAAAGCAAAGTATATCCAAAAAAAAAAAAATACTGCCCTCAGGGCATAGCACCAGGAGACAGTTTTGCAATGGAGGAATTAGAATGCTTTCTTTAATTACTAACTTTATCAGGAAAATAGGGCAAAGGGTGGACCATTAAATTCAAAGTACCCTGGGGTTATATCAGCTCACAATGTTAAATGAAGCTAAAGTAACTATGAAAATTCAGATTACGTAATTTATATGAACAGAAAATTGTTGAGAATGTACTGTTTGGGTGGAATCAATACGGTGGAGTAAGAAGTGTTTTGTTTTGTTTTTTCCCCAGCTCGCCCAACATATATCCTCCACAACAACCTAGAAAATATACTAGATCAAATTCTGATCAGGAAAGCCAAGAAAGTCACAGTCATTCCCTGCCGGACAGCTCAGGGAAACACAGAGGTCTGTGGACGTTCGGACTGGAGCTGACCAGAAGCAAGGGCAGCAAAAGCAGCAGTGGCAGTCGGAGTAGAAAACATTCCAATGCCCAGAGACTGAAAAGAGACTGAGATAGAGTACCAGGGCAGGAGTCATAGGAGAGAAAGATCCGGTGATCTCTGAACTAGCACGTAGTATAGGAAAAAGGAGCCATCTGGCAGCTGTCCCCCATTACCCAATTTCAGGTCACAGATATAGGGCACAACAGAATGGTTGTATGTGAATGTTGTCCTAGCTAAGTACTGAGCAAGAAACAAATTCCAGAAAAGTAGCTGTGTGACTGAGCTCAGGAGCAGTGGTTTCTTACTAGCCTTTAGTCCAGCCTACAAAGGAATAATTAGTGCAAGAGTCCAAGATGAAAAGGAAGTCAGCATCTGAGTTGCTCTGAGCCTGTACAACCTTCCAGCCAGTTAACAATAACTAAAACAAAAATGAGCAAACAAAAAAATGAACCTAATCATAAAGAGCAACTATAGTGGTAGGGAAGTTCAAGACACAGACATAGAAAGCCTCAAGGGAAAAGGTAGATTTGGCATTAGTCCAATGAGAATTTCTACAGGATTTAAAGAGTTAAAAAAGAAAGCACAAAACATATGATTTTAAAAACCAACAGGGAGCAGAAGAGGGGGGGAAAGACAAAAAGAAATGAAAGCTAAGCAAGAAAGTTATAAAAACTTTACTGAAGAAATCATCTCTTTGAAAATTAGAATTGGCCAAATGGAAGATAAAGACACCATTAAGACATAAAAAACATAATAAAGCAAAATTAAAAGACTGAAAAGTGAGAGAGAATATGAAACATCCCATAGGAAAAATAACTAACATGAGAAATAAATCAAAGAGTGATATTTAAGAATCACTGTACTACCTCAAAGCCATGAACAACAACAAAAAAGAGGTTAGAGATTGTATTTCAAAAAAACAGAAAATTGTCCAGATATGTTACAATAAGAGCAAAGTAGAAATAGAAAGAACTCATTAGTTACCTCTTGAAAGAAACTCCAAAATGAAAACTCCCAGGAATGTTATAGCCAAAATCTAGAGCCCTTAGTTTGAGGGGGAAAAATACTTCAAGTAGCCAGAAACAAGAATTGAAGTTCTGAGGAGCCATGGTAAAGATCACACAAGACTTAGAATTTGCAATTATAAAGGAGTAGAGAGCTTGTAATATGGTATTCTAGAAGGCAAAGGATCTAGGCTTACAACTAAGAATAACCTACTGAGCAAAACTGAATATAATACTACAGGGAAATAAATGGATCTTTAATGAAATAGGGGTCTTTCAAGCATTCCTGATGAAAAGGACAGAGTTGGCTAGAAAATCTCACTTTTAAATAGGATTCAAGAAAAGCATAAAAAAGTAAACTCACTCATACAAGAAATTACAAGGGAATATATAAATTTAAATTATTTGCATTGTTATGTGGAGAGATGTTATATATAACCCCTCAGAACTATATATCATTACCAAAGGACTTAAAGGTAGTGTCATTACACAGAGTGTGTAGGTAAGATTCTAGCATGCTGGATAGTCTCTAAAGAACACTGGAAGAGTGGGGAAGAGAAATGTACTGGAAGAGGGGGGAAGGGAGAAATATGGGAGAAATTATCTAACATGAATGATTCACACAAGGAAATATTTATACAAAAGAGGGATGGGGGGTTTAAAGCAGGTGCTTCTTGAACTTCACTCATCTAAACTGGTAAAAGGAAGGAAGAATGTACATACATACACAGAAATTCATCTTAAACAATAGGAAAATAGGAGGGAAAGGAGTTAAGAAGAGGGGAATAAGAGGGAAGTTAAATTAAGGGAGGCATTGGTCAGAAGCAAAAGAGACTCTTGAAAAGAGGGCAAGGGGAAAAAGAGGAGGAAAAGTATAAGAATGGAATGAAAGGAAAAACACAGTTCACAATCATAACTATGAATGTGAAAGGAATGAACTAACTCATGAAATGAAGATTAGCAGACTATGTTAGAAACCAGACTCTAACAATATGGTTATACATTGTGGTATGACCAACTTTGTTAGACTTAGCTCTTCTGAGCAATGCAATGATCTAAGACAATTTCAGAAGACTCATGATGCAAAATGCTATCCACATCCAGAGAAAGAAATGTGGAGTTCAAATGCAGATCAAAGCATACTATTTTCTCTCTCTTTTTTTTCATGTTTTTTTTTTCCTTTTTCTCTGATGATTCTTTCACATCATGACTAATGTGGAAATATGATTAATATGATTGAACGTGTATGGTTTATATCAGATTGCCATCTTGGAGAGGGGGGAGGAGGGAAAGGGAAAAATTTAGAACTCAAAATCTTATAAAAATGAATGTTGAAAACTAAATATAAATACATGAGTAATTTTTAGAAGAAATTATAAGCTGAGTGGACCAGATTAATAACAAAATCAAACACAATCATATGATTATTTCAATAGATGCAGAAAAAGTTTTTTGATAAAATATAACATTCATTCCTATTTAAAAACACTAAAAAGCATAAGAATAAATGAGGTATTCCTTAAAATGATTAGTATTTATCTAAAACCAAAAGTAAGCATTATCTGTAATGAGGATAAGGTATTAGCTTTTCCAATAAGATTAGAGGGATGAAGTAAGGATGTCCATAATTGCTATTACTATTCAATATATGCTAGCTCTATCAATGAAAGAAGAAAATGAAATTGAAGGAGTAGGCAGAGGCAAAGAGGAAACAAAAGATCATTTTTTTCAGATTATGTGATGTTTTATTTTAAGAACCTTAGAGAGTCATCTAAAAAAATAATCAAAATAACTTACAACTTCATCAAAACTGCAGGGTATGAAATAAGCCTATCTAAATCATAAGCATTCCTGTATATTACAAAAATAACTCAGAAAGAGATGGAAAAAGAATCTATAGTTAAAATAACAATGAACAATATAAAACACTTGGGAGTCAATCTGCCAAGACACACACAGAAAATATATGAACACAATTACAAAACACTTCACACAAATAGAGATAGACCTAAAAAATTGAAGAAATATTAATTGCTCATGTGTAGGCTGAGACCATATAATAGAAATAATTATTAAGTGCCACGTCAGTCAAACTACCAAAGAATTATTTTATAAAGGTAGAAAAAATAATAAAATTCATCTGGAGGAAAAAAAAACATCAAATACATGAATGAAATGAAAATTTTTAAAAATGAAAAACAATGGCAAGGAAGGGGGCCTGGCAGAACCAGATTTCAAACTACAAAGGCTACAAATCTATAATCATCAAAACAATTTGGTGACGGGGGAAAAAAATAGAGAGGTCATCTATGGAGCAGATTAAGTACAGAACATGCAGAAGTAAATGATTACAGTAAGCTATTATTTGATAAAGGTTTGATAAACCCAAAGATCTTAATTATTAGGGTAAGAACTTACTATTCAACAAAACCTGTTTGAAAAACTGGAAAATATTCTGGCAGAAGCTCAGTATAGAACATCATCTCACATTTTATACCAAGAAAAGCTCAAAATAGATACAGAATTTAGACATAAAGGGTGACATCTTAAGCAAATTCAGTGATCATGGAAGATGCAACCTGTTAGTTCTTGACAGGTTCACAAGAAGTAAAATGTATAATTCTGATTACATAAAATTAGGAAGTTTTTTTAAAAAGTAAGAAACTATGGGGTGGGTGGGAGTAGCGATGAGAAATCCTTGCAGCAAATTTCTCTGATAAGGGTTTCATTTCTAAGATATATAGGGAACTGAGTCAAATTTACAAGTGTAAGAGCTATTCCCAAATTGTAAATGATCAAAGGATATGAAAAAGAAAATTTCAGAGGAAGAAATTTAAGTTATCAATAGCCATTTTTAAAAATGCTCTAAATCACCAACAATTAGAGAAATGTAGATAAAAATAATTCTGAGGTTCTATCTTATATGTATCAGATTGGCTAAGATAACAAAAAAAGAAAAAATGACAAATGCTAGAGATTTGGGATAACAGCTACACTAATGCACTGTTCTCGGAGCTGTGAACCAGTCTAACTGTTCTGGAAAGTAATTTGGGACTATGCCCCCAAAGCTATTAAACTGTCTATATATACCCTTTCACCCAGTGAAATTGCTAGGACAAAGTTATACCTCTTAGAGATCAAAGAAAGAGGAAAAAGACTGGTATGTATAAAAAATATGTATAGCAGCACATTTTGAGGTGGTAAAGAAATGGAGACTAAAGGGGATGCCCATCAACTGGAGAGTGGCTGAACAAGTTACGGTTTATGAATGCAATGGAATAATATTGTGCAATGGAATTGATGAAGGGCATGGTTTCTGAAATCCTAGATTGACTCATATAAATACAGAAGACTTGTATAAAATTATAAAAAGTTAAGTAAGCAGAACCAGAAGCATCATTTGTATAATAAAAAAAATATTGTAAAGATCTTAGAAAAATTTAGGAATAATCAACACAATAACCAACCACAATTCCAAAGGATTTGTGATGAAACTTGCTATCCACTTCCAGATAGAGAGATGATGGACTCAGAGTGCAGACTGAAACATATTCCCTTCTCTTTTTTTCTCTCTATTTTTGTACATAACTAACGGGGGAATGTGCTTCGCATGACTATACATATTTATAACGGATTTTATTTTTCTTGCTTTTAATAGGTAGGGTAGGATAAGGGGAAGAAAAATAATTTGGAATTATAAATCAAATAAAGTTAGGCTATTGGAAAAAATTAATAAAATAAAATACATTGTATTAAAAGGAAAATCACGAAAAGAAGAAAAAGAAAAGATTTCACCGTGCAAAGACTGAGCTAGGTGCTTATGGAAATAACAAAAGATTAGGTAACACATTGTGCCTACCCTCAGGAAACTCACAGTCTAGTAGTAGGATATGATACATACATACACACACACACACACATATACACATACACACAAAACAACATAAAGTAATACTTTACTGAATCTGTGATCTTATAGATGTAGTTATTTTATGTAGTGGTTTAGCTCATAATCCATATCTTCTTATTCTGTGACACCGAGGTGTCCACAATATGGACTGAGGACCTGCCTCTACATTTCTTAACAATATATTGGGGCACCTAGGTGGCACAGTGAACAGAGCACTGACCCTGGAGTCAGAAGGACCTGAGTTCAAATCTAGACTCAGACACTTGACACCCTTACTAGCTGTATGGCCTTGGGCAAGTCATTTAATCCTAATTGTCTTGCCTTCCTCCCCCCAAAAAATAAGAAAAAAACCCCTACAATATGTGAATACTACTGTCAATCAATAGA
Source organism: Pseudochirops corinnae (assembly GCA_028646515.1). Classification (NCBI taxonomy): domain Eukaryota; kingdom Metazoa; phylum Chordata; class Mammalia; order Diprotodontia; family Pseudocheiridae; genus Pseudochirops; species Pseudochirops corinnae. Next base: position 125,382,990 of record CM053592.1, read on the forward strand.
TTCTTCACTCTTACTTACTTTTTAGTCATTTATCTCTTTGAGAATATCTTAAAGAGATGTCCTAAATTGGTACAAGCCAGGTGCTAGAAGAAGCTTATGGGCATAAGATCAATATTCTTCTAGAAGAAGGAGTTACAGGTATGGGGAATACATACAAAGGCATGGTGACAATCAAAGTGTTTAGCTACACAGTGTTGCTCCGTATGATCTGCATATTGGAATACTGGTCCACAAGTAAAAGCAAAGCCAATATATAATGATAATAATGATGAATGAAATCTTTAAATGAGATCATATAACAAATGGGCAACTGTAAGAAAGGTCAAGCATGGTTAGTATACTTGAGGAATTAATTGCATGAGGAGATATTGTATAGATATCCAGCAAGGGTGATGGACAATCCAGAGATTGTACAATTTATAGGAAATATCCTATGGGACAAATATAGGAGGCTAAAAATAGTTTTCCTAGATAGAAACTGCAATTTTGACAACAGCTCATCAATTTTAGCATTTGTTGGAGATGCAATCTGTCATGTCAAAAATGATGACATTTTAATGACAAATCAAGAAAATAAATGTAATTATCTTTCTTGTGCTAATTATCCTATTTCAATTAAGTTTTTTTAAGAGGAAATAGTTCATTCTTTTGATAACTCCAAACATGAATCTCAAATATTTCAAGAAAGTAATATCTTCCATCTTGTGCTCTTCACTTCTGTCTGATCTCCTGCTTTCTCTGGGAAAGAGAAGTGGTACCATCCATTCCGTGATGAACATTCTCTTACTTGATCATATCTTACATATCCCAGTGATTCTGAACCCCCGTATGTCATCATCCAAACACAATTTCCCTTTCCCCACTTCCAATACTTTATTCCCATGCCCCTCAGCTTCTCGCCCCAAATTCCCAACCAAATGCCACTCACTCCTTGCACTATGCCCTCTGTAATGCCTATTCCATAGGCAAAAAACTTTTCTTCATCCTGAATCTTTTCTTCTCCCAATCCTTCCATCTTTGTCCTTCACTGACTCATTTCCCTCTCTGCTCACCTCCAGTCTTGAATTACCATCTACCTTTCAGACTTCTCAAACTTGATGTCTAGTAGACATCTTAAACTCAACATGTCCAAAAGTGAACTCATTTTTTCCTTTATACCCTCCCCTGTTCCAAACTTCCCTATTACTGTTGAAAACACTAGCATCTTCCCACTCCCTCAGGCTCACAACTTAGGTGTCGTCTTCAATTCCTCCTCCTTTCTATCTCTCATTCCCCGTATTCAATTTGTTGTCATGGCCTGCCTATTTCACCTCAGCAAATCTTTCAAATATGCCCCTTTTGTCTCCTCTGATATTGCCACTACCCTGGTGTAGGTTTTCATAACCTCACATCTGGCCTATTTCCATAGTCTGTTGATGGGTCTACCTGCCTCAAGTCTTTCCTCAATCTAGCCCATTCTTCATTCAGCCACCATAGTGAGTCTCCTAAAACACATATCCAACCATTTCACTCCTCTATTCAATAAAGTCCAGTGGCTCCCTATCACCTATAGGATTAAAGATAAAATCCTCATTGGTATTTGAAGCTCTTCATAACCAAGCCTCCTGTATCTTTCCAATCTTCTTCTACCTTACACCCCAGCCCCTGTCCCCAACACCAATGTACTCTTTGATCCAGTGATACTGGCCTCTTTGTTGCTGAATGAATAAGACATCCCATCTCTCAGCACTAGAAATTTTCTCTGGCTGCTGCCTCCCCCTTCCCCTTGCCTGATATGCTCGTCTTCCTCATCTCTGCCCGCTGGCTTCCTTCAAAGCCCATATAAAATTCAGTTTTCTATAGAAACGATTCCCCGGTTCTTAATTCTAGGGTCTTTTCTCTTTTTATTATTCCCTATTTTGACTTTAGTTTGTTGTACACATTTTTTTTCTTATTTTATCCACACTAAATTGTGAGCTCCATGAAGGCAGGGACTGTCTTTTAGCTTCCATGTCACAGCATGCTCAGAACATAGTAGGTACTCAATAATTCATTGACTGATTGCTTAACTCACAGAAACTGCAAGATTTGGCAACTTGAGTGTGGGGTAAAGGTTAATCCAAAGATTATAAACCTGGGACACTAGAAGAATAGTAATGCCTTTGACAGAAATGGCAAGTCTGGGAAAAGGGGAAATTTTGAGGGGAAATAAAATGAGTTCAGTTTTGAACATACTGAGTTCTAAACCCAATTCTAATATAATTTCTCCATGTCTGTTTTGTTGGCATATAATTGGGTGAAATAGTTTATAATTTATTCCCTTCATTTTTCTTTCATTTATTGTGAATTCTCCTTGCAGATAATGGGGAATAAATCTCTTCTAGGTTTTTTAATTGAGTGTGCTTGGGTATGTAACATTTCTTTATCGTCAATGTTTTCTTGTTTGCCTATTTTCGCGCCTTACTTGTTGAAGTGGGACTTTGTGTTGGAATAGGTTCTGTGCAATTCTAGAAGGAATGTTAGGGTCTTCTTTTGTGTTATCTGGGGTATAGTCAGTGAGCACTGGATTATTTTCAAAGACCTCAAGAGTGGTCCCAGTCAGCACTGCATGGAGGGCAATCTAAAAGGGGTGATCTGTGCTGGGGCAGGATGATCATCGCCCTTATGGCTTGAGAGCCTCAGCCACAGCCCAATTTGTTTGTTTTTTTTTTAATTGATAGCAGCATTTGGCCCTGGTGAAACTTTATTTTTTTATTTTTTATTTTTTCCCCATGGCCCAATTTGAGGTCAGAGAAACACAGCTTCAATTTCCTAATATTACTGTTTTCTCCCTATATAGCTTCAGGCCCTTGACTCCTTGGCTTACCTCATGATCCTCCAAGCTGTTAGTCTTCTGTGAGCTGAACTCTTGGGCAAATCTTTTCTGTTTAGATCCTTTCCCTAGTGCTAAAAGGCTCCTGTCTATCTCTTTGTACACACATGCATGGGCAAAAAGCACTTACTGTAGTTTCTTCTGGGATTTCTTAATCGCTTATTTGGTCTGTGGCTCTTTTGTTCATCCTTGAAGGAACAGTTGTGAGAAATAATAATAGCTAACATTTATATAGTGCCTACTAAGTGCCAGGCATTGTGCTAAGTGCCTATATAAATCATCTTTGAGTGCCTGTATAAATTATTTATCTATTATACCTGAAGCTGGATTTGAACTCAGGTCTTCATTACTCCAGACCTGGTACTCCTATCCTCTCCAACACAACTGGCTGTTCTGCTTCTTATTGCACCATTTCGAACAGTCCTTTATACATATTAAATTTGTTTACCCTTTTTTCAGAAATATAAGTGCACTCTGCTTGTTCTATGGTAGCAAGTATCCCTTTTCCCCCAAATATACTAAAACTCTAGGGGGAAAAGGCATTCAGGAAAAAAAAAAATACCCACAGTACTCTACAGCAGAGGTTCTTAACCCAGAGTCTATAAACTTTTAAAATATTTTGTTAGCTATTTCAATAAAACTGGTTTCTTTCTAATCCTACGTATTTTCTTTTGTTCACTTAAAAACATGAGTTTGAGAAGGGGGCATATAGGTTTCATCAGACTGTTAACACACAAGACCAATCAACAAATATTGTAAAATATTTTAAAATGCCATTTGTTTATTTGTAAGTTTTGGAATCTCAGTACATTCATCAATATTCAGAAGGCAAAATGATAATGTCTATGTACCACCAACTCAAAGCTAAATATAGTAAGTACATGTTGGCATGAGCTACTTTTTTTTGGCAGTGAAGAATTTCAGGAAAAAGGAGGATTCCACTGAACTAGACCCGATTTTAATTAGCATTTGTTTTCTGTCTTTAAAAAAAGTTAAGCTATATTCTTCTCTGTACTGTTCTTCAGCAATTATATAAAAAGATTCTTCATGAATAGTAAACCTTATTTAAGGAAGCTACAATATACATATTTTTCATCCATGACCTGCCTTGGATTATATTTGCCCACCACTCACTACTATCAGCATATCTGTGGGGAATTACACATTTTAATATTAGTGCATGCACACACACACACACACACACACACACACACACACACAGAGCAAAAAATACCCCATCTCAAAAAAAAAAGAAACAAAACCTATAAATGCTCTCAAGATGATCTAGTTTAGTTGGGTCATGCAGCATGTCTTCAAGTCTCATTTTCTCCTTCTAAGAATAATAATAAAAAAGATAGGTGAAAAACTCTCAGCAAAATTAATTAATAGATCCATTAAATCTGAAAGTATATACAATGCTCTATACCCACAGTTCCCAAACCTCTGCAAAGGGAAGATCAATTTTCTCACCTATCCCCCTCCACTGTTCCAACTTGGTCATTATTCTTATCCAGAAGTAAGGGTTGTTTTCTGTTTGTTTTTGGTCCTTTTCATTTACATTGTTGTAGTCATCATGTCTATTGTTTTTCTGATCCTGCTAACTTCATTTTAGATCAGTTCTGTAAGTCTGCCTACACGAAGTCCATCTTTTAAAACTCTATTACTTTCTCCCTTGAATCTATCTGACTTCATATCATGGAACAGTACTTTTCAGAAGAAGCACAATATCAGTGGGACTCCCAGGGTAATGGAGAGTCACATGGTGGGTACCAACAGCTTACCTTATTTTCATTGAGGACTGTCATGTGGAGGTATTAGACTGCATACAGACAACAGCTTGAGCATCTACTAAAAATGTAAAGAAGCAGAGGAAGGACTCCAGCCTTTAGAGAAGATCCTCTAAAAAATAATTCCAGAAGGATTTGGATGAGAATTTCACAGGAGAGGATATGGAAGGGTTGTGATTCTGTACTGGTACAGGAATAACCTATACTTGTGATATCCATGATCCACTGAAATTATGAATATAATATAATATGTTTGGAAGCTAAATCCTTTGTTTATCTATTATTTTTTCCACCTCAAACAAACACGATATATTAAAAGGCAAAATAAGAAGAGCCTTTTAATTATCACTTACTAAGTATTCTTACATTGTAAGTCCACTTTGTCAATATGCACCCTTGAGAGTTATCTACCTGTCAAATTCAGTGATAGGTTTTTTGTTTGTATCTTTTTTTTTACTGTCTAGTTTTGAACACGCCTACAATTTGACCTTGTCTCTAACAAATATTTCTCCTTAAATTCCCAAGGAACTCTGTCAGTAGAGTCCTATCCTGGCAAAGTTCTTCTAACTTTTATCTTTTGGATGGGCTTATTACATAATTCTGCTTTTTAATTGCCTTGTAGTCCTTTTCTCTTATTCATTACACTTATCTCTAAAGGTAAACTCTTCTGATTTTGGTCAATCGATGCTTTTTTCTAATTAACATAATGGTTTAAGGTTTATGCTTAGTTACTATATTACAGTTGTTTTGTTTTGTTTTGTTTTTTTTGCAATGAACTCTTAGGTAAAATACAAAACCCTCTACCTTCCCCCAAACACTCACATGTACATGTGTGCATGCATGTGTGTGCATGCATACACACACACACAAATCCATAACACTCCAGTAAACTTTGAAAACTACTATGGGTATTTACAAAGAAAACCTACTCCAAGGATCTGCTAATGTGCACAACAGTAACAACAGCTGAATGATATGAATTATTGGCTTCGTTAATGATTAATGCAACCTTATTTTTACTTACAAATAAATATTTTTAAAAGTATATCTTGGAAGAAGAAATTTATTTCAAAATATTTCATTTCTAAATCTGTATTAAGAATACTAAGTATAGGACTAGCCAGTGAATATCCATATAAGTTAGAGTTTGGAAATTAGTTACATGTGGAAACACATATACTTTTCATCTAAGTTAAGTCATAATGATATATAACTTTAAAACCTGAGTGTTCATTACAATTCAACTCATTCTTTAGAGTCAATGTGATAAGTACATAAAAGTAGCATTAATAATGGCACAATTTAATGAGCACTGAATAGATGCAGGACTCTTACATAGGTTCTATGTCAGTGGATCACAATTTAATACTATATTGAAAATTAGTAAAATATAGACTGGACTTAGGGAGGTTTGGTGAAACCTATGCACCACTCCTCAAAAAAAAATTCTTATAAAATAAAATACACACAATTTCAAAGGAAACCAATTATACTGAAATACAATTATTAAAATAATAGAAAATAAGCTCATGGACACTAGGCTTAGAACCCCTGGTATAATAGATAGAATGTAATAATTACGTCTCATGTATCATGAGGAATGATATAATAGAAATAAAACCTACTAAACTTTCCAAATTCAGCATTAAAGTTTCACATCTTTTATGATTATCTAGCAAGTTTTATACCCCATATTTTATTGAAAATATACCTTAAAATCTTTCTGTTTGATATTAAATCATGTCCTTGATATCTTATTTGGATCTGGCATTGATTTGGAAGAAGCAGTAACACAGTTCATAACTTCCTCACTAAAGTGGGGATGTGAAAAATATTATAAATGGTTTTCATGAATTCCTAAAATGCTAAAGTATTCCTTTGACTTCATGATAGCATAAATGTTCTTGA
>CM053592.1:125390035-125406109 GCA_028646515.1 Pseudochirops corinnae
AAGTAAATGAGTAAATAAAAAATAAATTAAAAAAAAAAAAGTATCCTTTAACAAGGTATTTACATTATTGGGTTTACTGAACAATGAGAGACTGAACATATGCTTATCTAACCTGTTTGCCTAATGGATCTACTTTTCTATTCTTAAATCAGACACAAATAGTTTTCATGATTAATATTTTATAATATAGTTTGAGGTTTAGAAGTGTTATTATCTGCTTTTCATTCCTATTCCTCCTCCCCATATTATTCCCCTTTAAATTCTAAATCTTTGCTCTTTAGATTAATTTAATTTTTTTTCCCACTTCAGTAAGGTAGTTTGACTATTATAGCACTATGTCTACATCTTAATTTACATCGTACCATCACTTGAAATATATTGGCATACCACCCACAAGAAATCAACACATATTTCATTTCTGTGACATGTTTTAAAATTGTATTTGCAAAAGTCTTGGTGTACCTTTTTAGGTTGATTCCCTTATAATCTATGCATTTTGCAATTATTTGAAAAGTGTTTTGTCTATCATTTTGCTCCAGACTTTTCTAATTGTCACATATGTATAACAATAATTTTGTGCATTTGTTTTGTAATGTTACTTTACTGAATCTACTGACTCAGTTTCTTGCTGTTTCTCTGGGGCTTTCTATGTAAAGCAATAAGGTGCAAAAAGGGATGATTTTGTGTCCCTATCTTTAAAATGTTATATAATAGTAAAAATAGAGGACATCTACAATTTATCCCTGTATTGGGAAGACATCTTGTCTTTTTTACAGTGTAAATAATGTCAACTTTTTTTTTTCTCAGTTGTAATTGATCTATCATGTCATTATTTTTTACAGTTTTCTAATATTTATGTAAACTTCTAAAAATGAGTTCCAAATTCTCTCCTTCTCTCTTACCCCTCCCCCACTCACTGAGAAGGCAGACAATATGATATTTATATATGTGAAATCATACAAAACATATTTCAATATTAGCCATATGACACCAAAAAAAGCAAGAAAAAATAAAGTGAAAAAATTATACTTCAACTTGCACTAAGAATTCATCAATTCTTTCTCTGGAGATAGATAGTATTTTTCATTTGGAATTTCTTCAATTTCTGTATTGATCAAAATAGCTAAATCTTTCACAATCGATCATAATTATAATATTGCTGTTACTGTGCACAATGATTTCCTGGTTCTGATCACTTCACTTTGTATCACTTCATATAGTTCTTTCCATGTTTTTCTGAAACCACCCCCTCATCATTTCTTATACAGTACCATTCCAATTACATGCCACTTGTTTGGCCATTCCCCAATTGATAAGCATGTCTGCTGTTACTAATTCTTTGCCATCACAAAAAGTTGCTATATTTTTGTACATACAGGTCCTTTTCCTTTTATCTCTTTGCGGTACAGACCTAGAGTTATTGCTGAGTGAAAGGGTATATACAGTTTAATAACCCTTTAGGTATAATTCTAAATTGTTCTCTAGAATGGCTGGGCCAGTTCACAATTCTACCAACAGTTTATTAGCGTACTTATTTTTCCTCACCCCTTCCAGCCTTTATCATTTCTTGATAGATGTGAGGTGGTATCTCAGAGTTGTTTTAATGGGCATTTTTCCAATCTGTGGTGGTTTAGATCATTTTTATATGACTACAGATAATTCTGATATCTTCTAAAAAAAAAAAAAGAATGTTTATATCCCTTGACAATCTATCAACTGGGGAATGGTGCTTATTTTTATAAATTTGACTCAGTTCCTTATTTATTTAAGAGGCCTTTATCAGAGAAACTTGTTGCAAATTTTTTTTGATATTACTTCATTGTCTATAGTACCTTTTAGCAAAATGTAGTTTCCCTGATTATCTCTTTTAATTAGGGTCTACTTTTGCTTTTGCTTTGTCTCAAATCATGATTGTTGCTCCTGTCTTTTATTTTTTTTACTTCAATCAAAGCCTACTAGATTCTGTTTCATCTCCTTATTTTAACTCTCTTTCTGTTTCAAGTGTATCTCTTGTAAAAAAACATATATTGTTGAATTCTGGTTTCTAACCCATTTTGCTCTCCACTTCTGTTTAATGGGTGAGCTCATCCCATTCAGTTATAATTGCTGTGTATTTCCCTCTGCCCTATTTTCTTCTGTTTATCCTTCTTTTTATCCTGTCCCTTCTCATAAGTCTATTTTGCTTATGACCAATACCTCCCTTAGTCTGCCCTCCCCTTTTATCATCCCAACCCTTTCTTTTCTCCTCTTCCCCTCCTATTAACCTGTTGGGTAAGATAGATTTCTATGACCTTTTGCTCAAGTAAACTTCACTCAGGTGTTCACTTCTTTAAAAACTCCTTTGAAAATGAGAGCTTTGAACCTTCCAGTCAAGGCAAATGGGACTCTGGAAAAGATCCAGTAGCACCTAGTCCCCTCTTCCCCATACTGGAGAGCTCAAAGTTTCATCTCCAAGGCACCTCCTTTTCAGGTCTATGCATTTCCCCAATTTATCTTAGTGCCAAATCGTAACCAAAATAAATTCGATTACCTGGATCTACATTCCCAATGATATTGCACAGTTCTCTTTCTGTGACCTAGGAAAGGGTTAAGTGCTAGTCCTATTCCAAAATCCAGCTTTGAAACCTGCCTCTCTTTGATCAGTGAAGTGACCCCTTTTCTCTTAGGTAGATCTTAGGGGACAAGTTTCCCCTTTACCCCTTTTTCCTTCTGTCTCTCTACTTCCAGAACTTGGCCAGAGTCCAAGGAAGTAGAAAAAGAGAGACTTTTTTTTTTGGCAACACCCTTTCTTTAAGAGACCATCAATCTTTCTAGCCCAGGTACAGTTTTTTTCTTTTTCTAGCTTGTTTTATTTTGAATCTTACAAAGTGGCACACTCAAAGATTTTTACACGGGCACAGAGCACAGATACAAACAGAAATCACAGATAGCAATAACTTTTCTTGACCTCACAAAGACTAGACACTATTACAGTTTAATAGTCCCATAGGATGGGAGTTGGGACTGAACGCCACATTCATCTCTTCAGTGGTGTCCCACTGAAGGATGAAGAATTGAGTTCATAAAGAACTCCCCGCAAAATTCTCAAGCAGAATATCCTCTGTCTAGAGGTAATTTGCTAGTCACAAGGGTCCAAGCAATCCAGTTAAGCCTAGGTGCTTGAAGGACCTCCCAGCTAAGCAAAGGGAAAAACATAGGCTTACTTTTAGATTGGAGGGGGTCCAAATCAGAATTTCTACTCCACATGGAGAGGTAGGTCAGAGTCAAAGACTCAGTCCCAGCCAGGGATATCAAAAAGCTGTTGCAGTTTAAATCCAGGTATGCCAAAAACTGTTGAGGTTGGATCTCTGCCTAACCTAAAACTGTTGTGGTTTCATGATGTGTTGTGGTAGAACCATCTCAAAGAATTCAGAGTCAGACCATCTCTTATCCAAGTACAGGCATTTATTGAGATTGATGCCTCTCACAAAGTGGGCTAAGTTCCAACAGGAACCAGCAACTTTAGAGAAAGCAAGATGGATTTTTATCGGGTTACAGAGGCAATTACATAACAGAAATTTACATAGAATAGAGGAATATCATTAATATTAAAAAGGTTGGAGGAGTTTGTTAAGGGATTAGGTAATGGAGGAGGGGTCCCATCTATGGTTCAGTGGTTATTCTGTTCTCCAATTGGCTAGCTGTTGTGGTCCTGTCTGGTTCAGACAGATAGTTAGGTATTGTGGTCCTGTCTTGGGCTATATGGATGATGTGATTGTGATTGAATACAAGAACACATCTGTTTCTATGGGAATGGGTCTGGAGGCAGTGACCAGGTAGAGGCAGTAGCTAGGTTTCCATCACATGGACGCACCTACTGTTTCTATGGGAACTAAGAGTTTAGGGACACATCTGTTGTTCCAATGAGCAGTGAGGAATATATGAAGTTAGGCTATTGGTGGGGGAATTTAGGTAGGTACAGTGGGCCTGCTGTTCAGTAGGGCCAGGCCTATAATGAAGTTAGAATATGGGGGCTGCGGCCAACTTTATTAGGATTCCATCAGTTGGACTTCTGTCTCAAGCTTCAGACTTTTTCATGATGCTATTTTCAGAGCAAGTTCTAGGTATCTGCAAGTTCTCAATGCTTCAAAGGTAGTGTGATCCTGGAAGAGGCCTGATTACTGCTCTTCTTTTCTCTGCTGTTTTTTTTTTTTTTTTAACCTGGGAAGGGCCCCTGTTCTACTGCAGCTACAAGTATTAGCACTCCTCTTGGCCCTGGAGCTGTGAACAGGTCCCCTGCTTTTCTCAGCCGCAAGCATTAGTCCTCCTTTCAGCATTGGAACTGTGACCAGGGTGCCTGCTCTCTTGTGACCAAACATGAGTACTCCTTTCCACCCTAGAACTACAATGTAGAAGTGCTTGTGAACACAGAATTGCCAATCAGCACCAACTGTGCCCAGAGCCAGCAAAGGGTCCACTATAATCTTTTTCTGACTAGTTGTCTGACCCTCCTACCATCTCTGGGCTGATAGCTCTCAAAGCTGCTACTGCCTTATGAACTTGGGGCTGGTTTCCATCCTAATATCATAGACCTCTCTTGACAACCTCCTACATTGTCTTAGGCTAGAAAAAAATGTCTCACAAGGACCTTTTGCTGGTTGTTGGTCCTAAAGTCAACTTGAGACATTATTTTATTTTTAAGATTTTTAAAAATGAAATTAATTTATTTTAGTTTTTGACATTCACTTTTATAAGACTGAGTCCTAATTTTCCCTCTCCCCTGACAGCATGCAATCTGATATAGAATATATATATGTAATCACATTAAACATATTTCCACATTAGTCATGTTGTGAAAAAAAGAATCAGAACAAAAGTGAAAAACCACAAGAAAGGGGAAAAAAAGAGAATAGTGTGCTTCGATCTGCATTCAGACTCCATAATTCTTTAGATGTGAAAAGTATTTTCCACCATTAGTCTTTTGGGATTGTCTTACATCATTTCATTGCTAAGAAGAGCTAAGTCTATCAAAGTTGATCATTCCACAATGTTGCTGTTACTGCACACAGTATTCTCTTGGTTTCACTCACGTCACTCAGCATCGGTTCATGTAAGTCTGTCTGTTCATGCTTTTCTGAAATATTCCCGCTCACCATTTCTTATCGAACAGTAATATTCCATAACATTTATATACCGTAACTTGTTCAGCCACTCCCTAATTGATGGACATCCCTTCAATTTCCAATTCTTGGCTACCACAAAAAGAGTTGCTATAATAATTTTGTACATGTGGGTCCTTTTCCCTTTTTTATGATCTCTTTGGGAAAAGGTGGTATTGCTGGATCAAAGAGTATGCACGATTTTATAGCCCTTTGGGCATAGCTGCAAACTGTTCTCCTGAATGGTTAGATCAGTTCACAACTCCACCAGCAATGCATTAGTGTTCCAATTGTCCTACATCTTTTCCAACATTTATCATTGTCCTGTTTTCTCATGTTAGCCAATCTGATAGGTGAGCTGTGATGCCTCAGAGTTGTTTTAATTTGCATTTCTCTAATCAGTAGTGATTTAGAGCATTATTTTTCATATGACTAGAGATAACTTTAATTTCTTCATCTGAAAACCGCCTATTCGTAACCTTTGACCATTTATGAATTAGGGAATGACTTGTGTTCTTATAAATTTGGCTCAATTCTCTATATAGTTTAGAAATGAGGCCTTTATCAGAGACACTGGCTGTAAAAATTGTTTCCCAACTTCCTGCTTCCCTTCTAATCTTGGTTGCACTGACTTTGTGCAAAAACTTTTTAATTTAATGTAAGCAAAATTATCCATTTTGCATTTCATAATGTTTTCTATCTCTTGCTTGGTCATAAATTCTTCCCTTCTCCATAGATGACAGGTAAACTATTCTTTGTTCTCCTAATTTGCTTATAGTATGACCTTTATGTCTAAACCGTGTATCCATTTTGACCTTATCTTGGTATACAGCATAAGATGCTGATCTATGCCTAGTTTCTGCCATACTGTTTTCTGGTTTTTCCAACAGTTTTTTGTCAAATAATGAGTTCCTAGCCCAGACACTGGAGTCTTCTTTGGGTTTATCAAACAGTAGATTACTATAGTCATTGATTACTATTTGTGTGTACCCAACCTATTCCACTGATCCATCACTCTCTTTCTCAGTCAATACCAAATAAGTTTTTAATGATTGCTGCTTTATGATATAGTTTTAAATGTCATATGGGTAGGCTACCTTCTGTTGCATCTTTTCATTAAGTCCTTTGATATTCTGGACCTTTTGGTCTTCCAGATGAATTTTTTAATTGTCTTTTTTCTATGGAAAATAAATGTTGGTCGTTTGATTGGTATGGCACTAAATAAGTAAGTTAATTTATGTAGAATTACTATTTTCATTATTTTAACCCAGTCTACCCATGAGCAACTGATATTTTTTCCAATTACTTAGATCTGACTTTCTGTGAAAAGTTTTATACTTATGTTCATATAGTTCCTGGGTTTGTCTTGGCAAGTAGATTCCCAAATAAATTATACTGTCTATAGTTACTTTAAATGAAATTTCTTTTTCTACATCTTGCTGCTAGGCTTTGTTAGTAACATACAGGAATGTCAATGATTTATTGGGGTTTATTTTATACCCTGAAACTTTGCTAAAGTTGTTAATTATTTCAGGTAGTTTTGTTGTTATTATTGATTCTCTCTATATATTATCATATCATCTGCAAAGTGTGATAGTTCTGTTTCTTCACTGTCTATTCTAATGCCTTCAATTTCGTTTTCTTCTCTTATTGCAAAAGCTAACATTTCTAGTACAATATTGAGTAACAGTGGTGATAATGCACATTGTTCAGTTTCTTTTTCTGCAATGGGGTTAAGTTCTTTATTTGCAGCTCTATGAGACCACTGCCTTTCCAACTGATTTTAAATCTATACTTTTTAATCAACGTTTTAAAAAGGCTCTAAAAGAAAAGGGGTCCCAAAAAAGGGGATGGATCAAAAACCTATAGCATCTGAATGTAGTAGTATATTATGTAGGGCAATTTATATTTTTTTGTAAATATTCATCCATTTCAATTAGAATGTCAGATTTATTTGCATAGAGTTGGGCAAAATAGCTCCTAATTACTGTTTTAATTTCCTCTTTATTGGTGGTGAAGTCATCCTTTTCGTTTTCGATACTGGTAATTTAGTTTTCTCCTTTTTAAAAAAATCAGATTAACCAAAGGTTTATCTATTTTATTGTCTTCGTTTCACAAACTAGCTCTCAGTAAACTATTTATTAGTTCAGTTTCCCAATTTTAATTTTATTATTCTCTCCTTTGATTTTCATCATTTCTAATCTGGTATTTAATTGGGGATTTTTAATTTGTTGTTTTTGTAGCTTTATTGGTTGCATGCCCAATTCGTTGATCTCTTTCACTATTTTATTCATATGACAATTAAGAGAGATAAAATTTACCCTAAGAACTGCTTTGACTGTACCCCATAAGTTTTGGTTGTTGTCTATTGTCATTCTCTTGGATGAAGTTATTGATTGTTTCTAGGATTTGTTGCTGGACTCACTCATTCTTTAGGATTAGATTATTTAGTTTCCAGTTAATCTTTAGTCTTTACATGGCTGGGATACCGTCTCTAACCCATCATCTCAGCATCTGATTTTAGATAGAGATTGGACATATGATGTCACTGGGACAGGGAACTCACAGGCGAAAAAAAACTTCGCCTACCAAGGAAGATCAGCGCCTCTGTAACATACAGAGCCATACAGAGTGTTATGAGTAGTGGAGATTTGCCTAGAGCCACAGTCAACATGTTAAGAGGCAGTGCCAGAACAAGGTAACATATATTCCTACTTCATGGCAAGGGTTTTGGGTAACACTAAGGCAGAATGTTTTCTATGCTACTAAATGTAGTCACGATATTTGCTTATTGTTTTGCTTTCTTCCAAGGGAGAGTTCAATCTGGAGGGAACTGGAAGATTTTTCCCCACTTTACCCCACCAACCCCAGGAATGACTGTGACGCAAAGACAAAAGATATGTATGACTTTAAGGGTCCTTGCAAATCTATAGTGTTAAGGATTTTTCACATGAAAACCGGCTTCTATCAAAGGTTCCCCCCCCACAAATCTATTGTCATAATAAAGCGCGTTACTTTTAATGATCAGTTTTCCTAATTGTCTTAATTTTTAACCATCCTTGTAGGCTTAGTATAAATTGGTCCTAGCAAATAATTTGTATTGATACATTACCTAAGGTTGTTTTAAAAAATTATTGCTATATTTTATCTTTACATCACTCAATTTTTCTATTGTATCCTGTCAACTCACTCCACTCCCTGAGAGTCATCCCATCAAAAATAAGAGAAAAATTGTCCAAATTGATCAAAACATTAAAAAAACTGAAAATATTTGCAATGTTTCATATCCATGGACTTCTCATGTTTGCAAAAGAAGGATGGGAAGCATCTTCTCACATCTCTTCCTTCCTTGTGGCCATGCTTGTTTTTTGTAACTTTGCAACATCAACTTTTTATTCTTTTGTGGTTGCTTTTTCCAATTACATTTTGGTAGTCATTTGGCATATTCTTTTCTTGGCTCTGTTTATTTGCTTTGCATTAATTCATGTAAGTCAAGTAATTCTTTCCATGCTTCTCTCTATTCTTCATATTAATTTCTTACATTTGAGTAACAGTCCATTACATTCACGTACTATAATTTGTTTAACCATTCCCCATTTGAAGGGCTTTTACTTTGTTTCCAGCTTTTTTGCTACCACGAAAAAGTGCTGCTATAAATATTTTTGTGTACAGAGCAACTATGTCTATCAGTGATCTCCTTGGGGCATCTGCCTAGTAGTGGAATCTCTAGACCAAAAGGTATAGACATTTCAGTCAATTTTTTTTTTCTACATAACTTTAAATTGTTTTCTAAGGCAGAATTTTTTTCATCAGTTTTTTGGATATGAAGTGAAACTTTAGAGTTGTTTAGATTCTCATTTCTCTTATTTGTGATTTTGAACATTCCTTCATATGGTTGTTAATAGCTTGCAATTCTTTTGGGAACTGCTTGTTCGTAGCCTTTGAACATTTATTTATTGAGGATAGAATTTTGCTTTTTTGTATGTATACATACACATAGATATCTTATAGAGAAATATCTATATGTATAATATATATACATATGTAAATATACACACATACTACACTGCACTGTATATTTATCTGTATATATGCTACCATGTGCACACCTCCCCCACCTTTAGTCTTCCCTGGTTTAGATACTAGGCATCTATTTATCTAATTAAATAATTTGAGTGCTTACTTTCTCAGTTGTGGAAAATAATTTGTGTAGTACTGACATTATTCTCCAAAATTTTGAGGTAATTGTTTGAATCCATCAGAGCCATGATTCTTCTTGTGGGTGGTAATTGTGAGGGTCAGTCCATACTATTTTAGGCCTATTCCTCCACTGTAACTTGTATTTTTTAAAGTTCATCTTTCTCTCTTTGTGTACTTCTAGAAAAAACTCACAAGACCTTTTTTGCTATTGTTGTTTTAGACTATATAAGTGCCTTCCTTTTACTAGTTTTTGCAAGGGATAGATCTCAAAGATGTCTCTGCCTCAGAGATGACTCACCCCTTGGGGAATTAACTTTGTATCAGCCTCAATCTCTTGGGGGCACAGAACTGGCTAAAGCTAGATGTCAGTCACAGGCTTGGTGCAGTCCCCTACACATGCTGGTGCCACCTTCCCTCATTTCCTCTGTTATTCAGTTATATATCACACACACATACACACACACACATATGTATTTGTATATATATGTATGTGTGTGTGTGTGTGTATGATAGTTAATGTACTTCAACACTTCCTCACTCTCCTTTTTCCCACAGGGGGCTCTTGTGGATGTACTTGGTGGAACACAGGCACATAGCAAGCAGGCAAAATTCTCTACATTCTCTTCCCATTAACTCCATATGCAGCTCTATAGATTACTACCAACCCTACACTCCAGGGTGGTGGTTAGGAATTAAGATCTCAGGCCTCCAGTCCATTTTTCATTTTTAATGGGAAACAGTGAATAGGACAGGATAGGCAGATATGACTGGGTTACAATATGCATTACAGAGTTGATTATATCATCCTAATCCCTGCAAACCCACCCTTTTTTTGACCTTCATATTTCTGGCAAGGGTACCACCAACATTCCAATCTCTCAGATTCTCAACATTATCTTTGATTCCTCACTTAATTGAATCTGCTGTCTTGAACATTAGCAATAATTTCTTAATTTTAAAATCTGATTACCTTTTCCCAATTCTCAACCTTCCTGATTTTTGTTTAACATCTGACCACTGCTGATGATTCTCTTACTGGCTTGCTTAAAAAATTGTCATTTATAAAGTTCTCATAATTGCACTTAAAAATTTGGAAAAATAAGTTTCTCCTAAAACACTTCAACAATCTTCCAGTTTCAGAGCGTTTTTGAACTCATTTATATTAATATAAAATTGCAATATTTTCTAATTTGTTTTTAAAAAATGACTTATATCAAGGAAGGCAGAAATATACTACTAAAACTACAATAAAACTTTATATAATCATTGGATGGTCTGAAAACAAGTAGCATTATTTAATAAGGACAACCAAAAAGAGAATTCCTTCTATTGGTTCTAACTATTTTTGTGATGTATCTTTTTCCACTATGAAAGACACTAAAACTAAGCTTAGATGCAGACCTCTGAATCACTGTATTACAGTATTAAACTAGTGTTTTAAAGAGTAATGAAGAAGCAAACAGAACCAAGAAGGCAAAGGGAGCATACCAGTCCAGTTCTCCCAAAATTTCTCACTAAACCATTTTAAAATATGTCAAATGGAATTTTAAAGGGGAATAACCAACAAAAGGTTGGGCTAAGCTATTTTTCCAGCCAAGGAATAAAAGAAAAATAGAAGGCTGAGAAAAAGGGATGTACCAGGAAAAGGGAAAAGGGAATAGAATAATAGGGAAAAGATTTATCTCATATAAAAGAGGCATGCTGGGGTGGCTAGGTGGAGCAGTGAATACAGCACCAGCCCTGGAGTCAAGAGGACCTGACACTTACCACAAAAACTAGCCGTGTGACCTTGGGCAAGTCACTTAACCCCAATTGCCCTCCAAAAAGAAAAAAAAAAGAAAGAAAGAAAGAAAAAAAGAGGCATGTCATGAGTTTTTTTAAAAGAGAGGGGAAAAGGTTGCTAAGTGGGTAAGGCTTGGACTTTACTCTTCTCTCAACTGATTCAAAAAGAGAAATAAACACACACAGACACTAAGTAAAGAATAGAAATTGATCTTACCCAACAAGAAAGTGGGAGGGGAACAGATAAAGGGAAAGGGGGCAGTGATAAAAGGGACAACAGATTAAGGGAGGCAGTGTCCAGAAGCAAAAAAAAAAAAAAATCTGAGGAGGGACAGAGCAAAAAGAGAGAGAAGGCTAAATAAAAGGAAATAGGATGGAGGGAAATATACAGTTAATAGTCATAACAATGAATGTGAATGGGATGAATTCACCCATAAAATGTATGTAGAATCCATAGCAGAATGGATAGAAACCAGAATCCAACAGCATGTTTACAAGAAATACATCTGAAAGAGAAATACACACAAATACGTAAAATAACGTGCTGGAGTAGAATCTATCATGCTTTACCTAGTTAAAAAAAAAAAGGCAAGGGTAGCATTCATGATGTCAGACAAAGCAAAATTTTGGGGACCTAATTAAAATATATAGAGAAACTACATTTTGTTAAAGGGTACCATAGGCAAGCAATGCAAACATATATGCACCAAATGGCACATTGTTCAAGTTCTTAAAGGAAGAGTTAAATGAACTAAAGGAGGAAAAAGAAATAAAACTGTTCTGGTGGGGAATCTCAACTTTCCCCTCTCAGAGCTAAATAAATCTCACTATAAAAAAAATAAGGAGATGAACAGAATCTTAGAAAAGAAAAATGGGAATAGAAAGGAGTATACTTTTTCCTCAGATGTGCATGGTTGTTGTTCAGTCATGTCCAACTCTTTGTGATACATTTGGGTTTGGGGTTTGTTTGGTTTTTTTTTTTTTTGCAAAGATACTAGAGTAATGTGCTATTTCCTTCTCCAGCTCATTTTATACATAAGGAAACAGAGAAAAACAAGGTTAAGTGACTTTCCTAAGGTCACATAGCTAGTAAATGTCTGAGGTTAGATTTGAACTCAGGAAAATGATTCTTCCTGACTCCATACCTTCATAAAAATTAACCATGTATTAGGGCATAACACCTCACAAACAAATGTAGAAAAGCAAAAATATTAAATTCTTCATTTTCAGATGAAAACATAATAAAAATGATATTGAATGAAGGTCCTTAGAAGTATAGATTTAAAATTAATTGGAAAATAAATAACCTAATCCTAAAGAAGTAGTGGGTCAAAGGACAAATCAGAGAAACAATCAATAATTTCATTAAAGAAAATTACAATAATGAGACAACATACCAAAATCTGTGGGATGAAGCCAAAGCAGGTTTTAGGGGAGAATTTATACCTCTAAATGCATACATTAATGAAAGAGAAAAAGAGATCAATGAACTGGTCAGACAACTACGAATCCTAGAAGAAGAAATTTAAAATCTCCAATTAAATATTACAATAAGACTTCTGAAAATCAAAAGGGGGTTTAATAAAATTTAAAGTTAAAAAAATTATAGACATAGAAAACTGAGTTGGTTTTGTGGGGAAAAAAGAGTAAAACATAAACGACTGGTTAATTTACACTAAAGAGAGAAAACTAAATTTCCAGTCTCAAAAACAAAAAGGCAAATGTATTACCAATGAAGATTAAATAAAAGCAATTATTAGGAGTTGATTTGCCCAATTATTTGCCAATAAAACTGACAATCTAAATGGAGTGGATACATATTTACAAAAACATAAATTTCCAGATTAACAAGAGAAAATAGGATATGTGAATTTTTTTCTTAGAAAAAGAGAGAGAGAGAGAATTGAAAACTGAGATAGAATTTCTTGGAGCAAGCTGTGTGGAGGCTGGAGAAAGTGATTTTGATTTTGAGAATGGAGCTGGAAAAAGCGATTTTGAGAACAGAGCTGGAGAAAGTGATTTTGAGAACACAACTTGTGGTGGCAGAGCTTCTTCTGAGAGCCAGCCAAACTCTTTTGAGAGCTTCTTAAAACTATCTGGAGCTGCCGAAGACTTCTGAGGGCTAGCTGGAGCTGCCGAGGACTTCCAAGGGCCAGCCGGAGCTACCAGAGGAAGCATGACTGTGGTGTCGGTACTTTTTCTGTCTGTTTTGGGTCTATGTTGATTTCACAGGCAGAAAGTTAATTGAGATGATAGTGCTAACCACGTGTGTGAATATTGTTGTAATTCTGCTAAGCTTGATGTGTGTAGATATTGTTGTGGCTCTGTTAAGTTTTCTTTTTCTAAAAACAGAAACTGTGAAGGACTTGAGGTGGATTGGTCACTGTGAGCTTCAACGTGGAGCAGGAACTGCATGGAGAGCTGGACAAGGAACTGGGAGTTGTCTGCCTTTGAACTCAGGTGGCAATTGGTTAGATTTGGGCAGTCACTGGCATCAGGGAAGAGGAACCATGGAAGCTGAGAGCCTGCCTCAAGTCAAGATGAAAAGACCTCTCCTTTAGTATTTAATGCTGACTGATGAAACTGTAACTTACTTGCGACCTAAGGGGTGGATGGCCTTTGTATTTTGCATGATCCCTTAAGAGCGTACTGAGTAATGACTGATGAAATTTTAACTTAATTGCACCCCATGGGTAGAGGACTTTGACTTTTGTACTTTGTGATTGAATTAAGGACTTTGTGATTGACTAAAAACTTATGTGACCACTTTGGTAAAAACTATGTGGCTATTTTAGTGGCAAGTTGTGAAGTTATAACATTATGAACGCTGTACTTTGATTTCTGTGAATATTTTGGTCTGATTTGTTACTGAATAGAGAGTTTGCCATACTATGTAATCAGAACTTTAAAAACTGTTCACAGCAGCAGTCCTCTGGAAAGCTGCTCGTGCTTGGCTTTACAATCATACACTATAACCAGACTAGCTTTACATTAGGAATGTGGAGCTGGTTCAATATTAGGGAAACTAAAAGAACTCCTCATACCATTAACAAAAACAATACAAAACATAGTATATCAATAGATAGAGAAGATTTTTTTTTTAATACAACATCCTTTCCTATTACAAATACTAGAAAGCACAGGAATGTCACTTTCCTTAAAATCATACATAGTACATATCTCAAACCAAGAGCAAGCATTATCTGTAATGGAGGTAAACTTAGAAGGCTTTCATATAACATCAGGGGTAAAGGAAGATGCCCATCATGATGCAATATTGTACTAGAAATGCAAGCTACAGTGATAAGAAAATAAACTGAAGAAATAGTAATAGGCAATACGGAAACAAAACTATTATTCTTTTTTAATGACATGATTGTATACTTAGATAATCAACTAAAAATCTAGTTGAAACAATTAGCAACTTTAACAAAGTTGCAAGATATAAAGTAAACTCACATAAATAATCAGTATTTCTGTATATTACCAATATAACCCAGCTAGAAGAAATAGAAAGAAAAATCTCATTTAAAGCAACTGAAGACAGTATAAAATATTTGGGAGTCTACCTACCAAGATATACACTGGAACTATGGGAACATAATTACAAAATACTTTTCATACAAATAAAGACAGATCTAAACAACTGGAGAAATACTAATTGTTCATGTGAAGGTGAAGCCAATACACTTTTCCCCTTCAGTTTTATGACTTTCCCCATTGCTGTTTCGCTATATCACAAGTCAGCATAAGAAATTAAATGGGAATTTTGAGGAAGCCACAGATGACACATGAAGGTTAGCAGATGACACACAGCCTATGGTCAAATACTTAACTCAAATTTTACAATAAAGTACTGTAAACACCCCGTAAAAGACAAAGGAAAAAAAATCAAGACTTTTCTGGTACAAAAGAAGAGCCAAAAATTTTATGCAAATTTTCCAGATGGTGGGAGCACCATGCTCCTAACTAACCCCCATAATAGGGAAGGGATAACTGTAATTATAACAGTGAAATTCTACCTAAATTATTTTACCTAATCAGTACCATTCCAAACTACCAAAGAATTATTTAATAGAGCTGGAAAAAAAGGTAACAAAATCTATCTTAAGGACAAAAGGTCAAGAATATCAAACAAATCAATGGGGAAAAAAAGTGAAGAAAGTTAGCCTATAGGCAAAGAAGAGACAAAGCTATCACTCTTTGCAGATGATATGATGATATCCTTGGAGAACCCTAGAGAATCAAGTAAAAAAACTTCTTGAGGCAATAAATACATTTAGCAAAGTTGCAGGATATAAAATAAACCCACACAAATCCTCAGCATTCCTATATATTTCTAACAAAGTCCAACAGCAAGAGATAGTAAGAGAAACCCCATTAAAGTTACTGTAGAAATTATAAAATATTTGGGAATCTACCTGCCAAAACAAACCCAATACCTTTATGAACACAACTACAAAACACTTTTCACACAAATAAAGTGAGATCTAACTAAATGGAAAAACATTAACTGCTCCTGGCTGGGTTGAGCTAATATAATAAAAATGACAATTTAACATAAATTAAATTACATACTTAGTGCCATACCAATCAATCCACATAAAAATTACTTTACCGAGCTAGAAAAAATAGTGACAAAATTCATTTGGAAGAACAAATAGTCCTGAATATCAAGGCAATTAATGAAAAGAAATGCCGGGGAAGGTGGCCTAGCCATACCAGATTTTAATCTGTATTATAAAGCAGCAGTCATCAAAACTGCTTGGTACTGGCTAAGGAATAGAGTAGTGGATCAATGGAATAGATTGGGTACAAATGACTCAGTAGTCAATGATTATAGTAATATACTGTTTGAAAAGGCCAAAAGACCCCAGTTTTTGGGATAAGAACTCACTATTTGACAAAAACTGCTGGGAAAACTGGAATATAGTATGGCAGAAACTGGGTATAG
>CM053592.1:125406609-125427716 GCA_028646515.1 Pseudochirops corinnae
CTGGGGGAGGGGGGACACACTGGGATGGCTGTTTTGGGGCTGTGGGTGGGGGAAAGAGGGGGAGAAAATATGTAACTCAAAATCTTGTGGAAATGAATGATGCAAACTATAATAAAATTTAAAAAAAAAGAAAAAAAGTCAATAAGGGAGGTTTATAGATACTGAGATAGGGGTTGCTTTGGAGTTCAATGTGGCAGAAGCAGAGCATGGTGGAAGTGGAGGAAAATTAGAAGCAGAGGGTGCCTGAAGCAGTACCAGTTATAGGTTGTAGGACAGTAGTCACACTCAGTAATGGTAAGTAAAGATTGAATACCTAGTCATAGATCCAAGGAAACCCCTATATTAGCACTGTGCCCAATGTGGAATGCCATTTGGTACTTTTGTCACTACTATTTAGTTCAGGGTCACAGTTATAGAATGAAAGAAACTGCCACCATTGTAAGAGAGCATGGGTCCTACTTGTTTAAGGATGAAAGCACAGACCAAGTGGATAATGAACAGACATCTCTCTGGATCACATCACATTGGAAACACCAAAAACCTACAGAGCTCTAGAATGAGCTGTGAAAGCAGAAGGGCATCAAAGAGCAGCTTAGGTCAATCATCCCCTCTCTTTAAGGAAAATTAGAAGGCATCTACTAAGATGCCATGGATTTGAGTCTATTATGCAGGGTGATACCAAAAAAAGAATGGAAAAGCAGAAAAGAGGAATGAAATTGGGAGAAGGGGGGAGGGATAGGAAAAATAGGGGAAACTATCTCACTTCAAAGAGCTATACAAGGAGTTTTTACAATAAAGGGGAATATGAAGGGTGGAGTAGGTAATGCTTCAAACCTCATTCCCATCTGAAGATTATTATGGTTCTAAGAGGGAAGAGTATATACAAAGAGTTTGGTATAGAAATTCATTTTATCAACAGGAAATTGGAGAGGAAGGAGTTAAGAGAAGAAGGATGTGTGTGGGTATGTGTGTGTGTGTGTGTGTGTGTGTGTGTGTGAGAGAGAGTAAGTAAGAGAGAGAGGGAGGGGGATGGAATGTGGATTATGGGAGAGAGTGGTCAGAAGCAAAACAAACTTTTGAGGAGTGAATAGGGTGAAAAAGAAAAAAGAGAAGGATAAATATAAGAAAATATGATGGAGGGAAATATACAGTTAGCAACCATAATGTGAATTTAAATGGTATGAACTCACCCATAAAATGGAAGAGGAGAGAAGGATGGATTAGAAACCAGAATCTAAAACAATTTTATTCATAAAAGACACACAGGGAGTTCACATAAGGGACTGGACTAGAATATATGTCTCATCTGTAGTAAAAAAAAAAAAAAGGCAGGGGTATCAATCATGATCTCAGACAAAGAAAAGTAAAAAAAGGAAAGGATGTCAGATAAGTAAGATTCTAGGAAGCTGAAGGGGAATTGGGGGTTGAGGGATGCAGATTACCAAGCTAAGGCATTAGGGTACACAAAAAATCTCTGAACTTTGGATTCATAAGACCTGGGTTTCACTCCCGGCTCTGACACTTTTGGTAGATGAGGCATACAATTTTGCCGCACTTTTCTTCATCTATAAAATGAAGGAATTAAAACAAGTAACTTCCAAAAATCTATGTCAGCACTAAAGCAATGATCTTCTGGGGCTTTATGGCTAAAATTTCATATAGGATAAATTCTTTTAGTGGGAAGCACTGACACAAAGGACAATATATACTAGTCATGCCATCATATGGAATGGTGCCAATTACTCCTTGAGCCTTCAAAAAATCCATGAAGTAAGTTAAGGAGGTAGTAAACATGACCTTCCTCTACTCCCCTCAGGATGTCCAACCCCCTTCCCAAGATTTTTCCTACTAAATCCAATGATTTTTTTCCACCCTGTGATATTTAGCTGTGCTTGGAGAAAGAAACCAACACAAGCAATGCCAGCAAAGTAAGTGAAAAATTATTATAACTTAAAAATGTATGTGGTTCAATTTATTTAGCTGTCATTCTGTTCCCACTGTCCACAGTGTACTCACGTGCAGACACTGGGCTCCATCTAGCTGTATTATAACTTTTGCCACCGAGAATTAGAGGTAGGACTACAGTTCAATTCTTTTCCCTGGCTGCCTTCTTCAGAGCCATCCTTCTTGGGTAAATCACCTTAAACTTTCAGTATCTCTGTTTCTTTATCTGTTCAAGGATGGGGTTGAGGTTGAATTAGATGACCTTTGAGGACTTCTCAGTTCTACATCTATGATCCTATGGTTGTTAAAGTATAATAATGATCTACCAAGAACTCTGAAGGCATAGTAGATAAAAAAAAAAAACACCTTTAACTTTTTAAAATTTCCTTTATTCCCCACAACCCACCAATCTAAAAGATTACCAATTTCCCCATATTTTAAAAAATATAGGTCCAGTGGGAGAATAGAAAAATCTATTTTCTGAATACTGCAAAGGGCTTTGTTCTTCTCCACCACCACCATCCATCTGTTGTTTTTGTTGTTGTTTTACCTACAATTCAAAATCATTAGATATGGCTTAGCAGGGTTGCACACATGGACCCCAGATAGCATTTTATTCTCTTCCTAGAGCTAAAGCATGAACTGTAAACACAGACTAGATCAGATCAGTGCAGATTGTGAGGTTATTGTGGTTATTTATAACAAGTTTTCTAAAAACTGTGAAATCCCAAGGCAAGAGATTTTAAAATGAAACTGAAGACAAGAAGCAGGAAAAGTAAATGAATTATATGCCTTGAGACAACAACCTTCTCCCAAAACATCTGCATCCTCCATTTGGAATGATAGGTTTTTATCTTCAACATTTTTTACAAGATGACCTGAAAATAAATTAGTAAGCCTCTAACAAAATAAGGCCTAGAGGAATTAAAGATAAAAATTCAATAGTATTTACTTCAATATATAATCTCTCAGAGAAATTCTGTCCCAAAATACAGGATCTAATATAAAAAGTACAATATTTAATTTTGTGATGAAGATGATGAAATATTATTCTTCCTCCAGGGGACGAGTTATCTTATACCTACTAAATTCACTAACATGAATCAGTGATTGTTTTGGTCAACATTCCCCCTCCCCTCCATCCCTTCTACTTTATTTAGTATGTTGAGCAAACTAATGACAATTCAAATATCTATATATTTAATCATTGATCAGCCTAGATAATTGAAATATATGTCTATTTCCTTAGTTGTAAGTCACAAAGCCAATTTTTTTTTAAAAAGATCTCCTGCTTATATTTAACTTCAAGGTTCACAAAATATTTTTCTCTCAACACTGTGTGAGGTAGGGAATGTAACTATAGTCTTCATTTTCCAAATGAACAAAGGCTCAGCAATATTAAATGTTAGTATTCATGCTGAGACCTTAGCCTCCTGACTCTAAGATCAATGCTCCTTCCACCTAAAGTCCAAAACAGTAAGTAGGGCTTTTCAACTAACTTCATATCTTCCCTAATACCTAGAGTGGTGCTTTACAAAATGTAAGCACTCAATAACTGTTCACTGAATTTAATTTACAGTAATTCTAAAATATACACTGTTTAAATGAAAAAAAATGCTATTACGGAAATTTGAAGGAATGTACATAGACAAGGGGCACAAATACACATGAATTATGATGGGATGGTGGCAAAAATAAAACTAAGTAATGAGAAAAAATACATGCACTGGGAGAAGGGGAAAGGATGATCTCACATAAAAGAAGCATGAAAGGAAGAGCTTTTACAATAGAGAGGGAAATGGCATGGAGTAGTAGCCAATGTTTGAACTTATGCTCATCAGAATTGTCTTTAAAAGGGAATAACATAGAAATTCATTTGGTACAGAAACTATCTTACCCTACAGGGAAGTATAGAAGAGAGGGTGGCTGATAAAAGGGATGGCAAATTGGAAAAGCAGAAGTCAGAAGCAAAACACTTCAGAGGAGGGACAGGGTGAAAGGTGAGAAAAAGAAGGGAAAAGGTGAAAAAAGCAAGATGGAGGGAAATGCATAGTAATTATAATTGTAAATATGAATAGCATCACCTCACCTATAAAACAGAAGTAGAGAACAGAGTGGATTAAAAACCAGAGAAGGCAAATTAAGGGAGGGATTAACAAACTCCAAGGATATACAAAAATATTTATCGGTCTTTTTGAGGTTGCAAAAATGGGAATCAGAGGGAATGCCATCAATTGGTGAATAACTAAAAACTTACGTGATATAAATGTGATAGAATAGTGATCCATAAGAATTAATAAAGAGGACAGTTTCAGGAAAGCAGGAAGACTCATATGAACTGATACAGATTGAAACAGAATCAAGATAATTTATACAATGACAACAATACATAAAGATAAACAAGTTTGAAAGAATCGGGAACTCCAATTCATGGGTTGTCAATTATGATTTCAGAGGACAAATGATGCTACCCATTCAAACTGGATTTTGGGAGGAGGATGGTATGTGGGAGAGAGGAAGACTTTTGGCGATTAAAACAATAAAATACATTTTTAACGTTGCTCCTGGTAGAGAGTTAAGATATTATAGAGTTTAAAAGTACAGGGCTAGAAAGGTGAAGGGATAGAATTATGTGTATCCATGTGGGTGGAAATCTACCTTCGGTGAGGAATTGAACTAGAGTTCATATCTTTTTGGCAATAATTCTTTTTTTGCACCTTTAAAAGTCAGAAATTTATGATAAACCCTTTCAACTAGCAGAGCTAAAGTTTTTGATGGGGGGAGGTATGGTTGATAAAATCACCAAGTTGTTCAGGATGATGAGAATACAATATCAGGTTGAGATACCCTAATAGAGCATACTAAACAATGAGCCTGCCTACATTTTCCTAGATTCTCTGTTGTCATAATCAAAAGTTTTGGAAGGAACCTAGCTATCGAGAATGCCTATTACATTTGTAATTTGGTAGAGTTTTTCTCTGCCCTTTAATGAATACTCTCCACCCCTCCCCTCAAGGATTATAGCTCTGAAGAAGGAAAGAAAGTATACAGAAAGACATTGGGGGATTAGGGAGCAATGAAGATGTGGAAGGCAAGGTGCTTACTTAACTATTTGGTTTCACATTAGTTCTAAATGCTTAGTCCCTTCATAATTTCCTGCCATTTATCATAGGATTTAGAGCAGGATTTGGGGCTAGAAAGACTCTCAGAGGTCATGTAATTATACTACAAGCCCTTTATTTTCCAAATGAGAACATGAAAACACAGTGGAGGGAAGGGATTTGCTCAAGGTCACATAAGTAATGACCACCCCTAAGGCAACAATAATTATATAATCCATCATGAGATCTGTGCATGAAGGTTTTCTATCCTAGTAGGATCTGTTTGAGCTTGTAAATCAATGGAACCTGGAACCATTTCCACACCACAGAGAAATCCTAGAATGAGACTTTGATGTTTAATAATAAGGATTTTTTATAGGCTAAAGACAGACTCCTTTTGGTCAGTGACTTATAAAAAGCACTCACTGACACTCAGAGGCTCCCATGAGACAAAAAATAGAGAAATCTTGATATAAGAGTTGACCTAAGTTCTGTATTGAGACTTTTACAGGTGACTGAAGAATCCTATTATTAACATTCAAAAGAATAGAAATTTGACACTCACAACTGGAGACCCACATCACAAAGAGAATGGCAGTATCTAAGATTATTTGATGCGACTTTGCACAATAAGATATGATAATCTGACTATGGACAATAAAGGAAGATGAGGGATCATCACACATGCTAAGATTTCAAGATTTAGAATATCAAATCTTCCTAGATTAGAGTTAGTTTTGCTTATTTGACGTTTTGATTATACTCTCCTCTATTTTCTAAAGAGTACAAAATGCCAAACTGCTATTAAATACATGTCCAAAATGTCTTATCATGCCTATAATACAAGCTAATTATTTTTAAAAATCATTAGCTATTTTAATCTTCCATTACTTATTCAAGTAGCAATGAATGAAAGCAGACAGAGATGGGGTTACATTTGTTTCATGAGCAAGAAGCAGCCTAAATCTGGCTCACTGCTATACTTTATTTTTTTGTAAAACTACAAAAAACCAGACTGTTATTTTATCAATTAATTGTCCAAGTGTACCTTACATTAGGAAAATATTTTATTTTTGCCCATAAGCTCCCATTCCTACATTTGGTGTTTCCTTTGCTTTTTTCTAGGAGTGAAAGCAGAAGGAGATGTGTATCAAAGGATTTTATTCAAATGTAGACAAAGTATTTTTGTTGGAAAGCAGCTCACCCTTCCTTTGTCTAATTACCAACTTCTATAATTCTTAAGGCATCTCAGAATCTCTCTGCTCCATAGATGATTCACCCCAGAAGTACTGTCTCCTGTAGTCAGCGTGGACAGCTTGCATCTCTGTCCCAGGTCTGAAATTCAGGTTTGGTTTATCTTGGTCATAGTAGATAGAGACTCTGGCAACTACCACAGTAACTCCCACGCTCAGCACAGTGGTCATCTGTTTGTTTGTTTTTTTGTGACTAGCATGCCCCAATGATCAACATCTTTTACCTGTCTAATTTCCCTCCCAATCTTGTGGAAGAAAGAACTTTTGAGGCCAAAGAAATAGGAATATCAGGTATTTCGGATATGTGTGTGTGTGTGTGTGTGTGTATACACACACACATCTAAATATATATTTATATATTGTATTTATATATAATATATATTAATATCATATATGTACATGTATGTATATGTATATATAGATGTATATATGTATATGTGCATGTGTGTATATGTATATGTGTATATATGTATGTGTATATGTGTGTATGTGTGTATATATGTGTGTATATGTGTGTATATATGTGTTTGTATATGTGTGTACATATGTGTGTATATGTGTGTATGTATATGTGTGTATATGTGTGTATATGTATGTGTTTATGTGTGTATATGTGTGTGTGTGTATATCTATATGTGTATATATGTATGTGTTCTTTTTGTTGTTTCATCAATCTATTCCCCCATATCAACTTGCATTGGAAGGAGATCTATAAAGAATACCTGAACCATTTGTACTATGGGAGATTTCCACTGCCCTTGACTGGGCTGTTCAGCAAAGTTTCAGTCAGCCAATAGTGGGAGATGTATGGGATTACAGCTCACTAGAAAAAGCTCCTGGATGTTGTACCCAGTATGACTTGTAACTAAGGGACAGAACCACTTACAGATAGGGTAAAGAGAAAGACTGGCACTCATAGGTGGAATAATTGCAGATTCCTACTCATTCTTCTTCCCTATTACCTTCACACCCTAGACAAACCTCTGCCCAGAGGTCTCAGATTCTTTATTAATAATACCCTCTAAGGCGGGACCAAGACGGCAGGGTAAAAGTGGGAACTTGCTTCTGCTCCCACTCCAACCACCTTCAATATCTGTAAAATATGACTCTACACAAATTTTAGAGCCCCAGAACCCACAAACTGACAGAAAGAAACAAATCTCCCACTGAAGGCAGCCTGATAGGCTGACGGGAAGCATTTATTACACCAGACTGGGAGCTCAGCACAGTCCCGCATGAGCTGTGCAGGTCCAGACCTGGAATGGACTTGACCAGCAGCACAACCTGGCTGGAGCAGGCTTCAATTGAGTGAATCACCAGCAGCTATGGCAGTTTCCAGCCTTCTCAGCCCATAAATATGAAAGAGAAAGTAAAAGGTTGGTGGGGAACTCTTTTGGAACCAGGTGACAGAAGAGTGTGGTCCATCCCCCACCCCTGGGGTGAGAAGTGGCAACAGTGTGGTGGCTGCAGCTGCTGCCGCATGGATGCCTCCAGAGCTCCTGGCCTACAGATTATAGGGGGACCAAGGGACCATTCAGAGGGTAATCATTCTTGCTTTGACCTGCTTGGATCTGGGTCCTGTCTTTGTTGGTCATCCTGGTGTGTGTGGCCAGTGTGTCAGAGCTTGTGGCAGCCATAGAAAGGGCACCCTCCTCATAGTTCTGACAACAGCTCTGACAACAATTGTGAAAATCCCAGAAATTTGGGACACAGATCTCTCCAATCTAGAAGCAGAGTTCTACCATGGCAAAAAGCTCAAAAGTCAAGTAACTGACTGGCAAGATGAGCAAGCAGAGGAAGTGCAATCAGACCATAGATTCCTTTTTTGGGAACAAAAAGGATCAAAACATGGAACCAGAAGAAGACAACAAAGTCAAAATTCCTGCATCAGAAACTTCCAAGAAAAATATGGTCACAGGCCATGGAAGAGCTCAAGAAGGATTTTGAAAATCAAGAAAGAGAAATGGAGGAAAAATTGATAAGAGAAATGAGAATGATGCAAGAAAATCATGAAAAATGAGTCAACAACCTGCTAAAGGAGACCAAAAGAATACTGAAGAAGATAATACCCTACCTTATACCACTACTTCAAGAAGGACTCTACCCATGCTCCACTTCATTTGCAGATGGACTAACTCTACAGACTTCTTTTCATCCTTTAGGTATATTTAAAGGACCCCACATTGCAAATGGATACAGAGAAATAAATCAATAAACATTTATTAATCAAAATGAGACATACTGTTTTAAGCACAAGAGATAACAAAAATGGATAGTCCCCAGGCTCAAGAATCTTACAATCTAATGAGGAGGTGACAACATGAAAACAAATATATACAAATAAAGCTGTATTCTATTTTTATTATAAATTTCCCCTGGTATTTTACAATTAATATTAATATTTGTGGTAGGATGTTTTATGATAGTTAAATGTTAAACTAATCCAAATAAATACACAAAAGGTTAACAGAGGCTAAGGGGTACAGTGATGACTTTATTAAATCACCCCCCAGTGCAGAAAATGTATTTTTGTAAGCAACGCTTTTGAAATTACCTAGACTGTTGAGAGACTTGAAATTTATTGGTTTCCCTTGGAACCTGTAAAGCTATAAATTCACTATAGTCATCCATGTGTATCTTCAGTAATGAGTAAACAAACTAAAAAAAAAGGTGAAGATTAAGAATATCTACACATCGATGTAGTATGAAAGTAGCAGATGCAGGAAAATTAGCATTAGACCCTTGAGAATGTCACTGAATCTTGAGTAATTTTCAGTATTTTCCCAATATTATTGACCTCAACATTCTCAAGGCAAAGGTGGTCTTTTAGCAGTATCTCAGTATAGGTTACTAAACTCTCTTACATAGAGGATATATATTTATACTCAAAGCCTTGAAATGAAAAAAAGAAAGTAACACAGAGAGAGAGGTCTTGGGAGAGGGAGAAGGAGAAGGAGGGAGGGAGGGAAGGAGAAAGGGAAGGAGAGAGAGAGGGAAAGGAGGAGAAAGAGAGAAGGGGGAGGTTGGAGAGAGGGGGAAGAGAAGGGGAGAGGCAGAGAGAGAGGGGGAGAGAGGGGAAAAGAGAAGGAGAGAGAGGGAGAGAGAGAAAGAGAGAGAGAGAAGGAGAGGGAGAAGGATAAATGGGGGAAAATAGAATGGAGGGACTTACAGAGTGGGTAATAATTACTGTGAAAAGAAATTTACAATGAGTTTTTCTGATAGATTTCAAACAAGCAGTTTTTCAGACAAAATAATCAAAGCTATACAGTCTTACGAAAAAAAAATGTTCTGTCACTACTGATGAGACAGATGCAAATTAAAACAACTCTGAACTACTATCTCACACCTGTCAGATTGGTTAATATGAAAGAAAATGAAAATGACAAATGTTGAAAGGGATATGGGAGAATTAAAATACTAAAGTACTATTGGTGAAGTCTTATATTGATTCAATCATTCTGGAATACAATTTTATTCTACGCTCAAAGGGCTATATAATCATGCATACCCTTTGACCTAGCAATGCTGCTATGAGGTCTTCATTCCAAAGAGGCAAAAAAAACAAAAATAGAAAGGACATTTGTGTACTAAAATATTTATACTAGCTCTTTTAGTAGTGGCAAGGAATTGGACATTGAGGAAATGTACATCAATTGGGGAATGACTGAACAAGTTGTTGTATATGATTGTGATGAAATACTACTGTGCTTTAAGAAATGTGGAGCAGAGTGCTCTCAGACAAACAGGGAAAACTTTCTGAACTGATGCAAAGTGAAATGAGCACAACTAGGAAAACAACATACATGGTAAAAAGAAGATTGTATGATCAACTACGAATTATGTAGCTATTCTCAGCAATGCAATGATACAAGACAATTCTATAGGACTGACAATGAAAGGTGCTGAGCATCTCAAGAGAAAGAACTGGTAGAGCCTGAATATAGATTATAGATATTTTTTCTTTTTTTTTTCTTTTTGGGAGAGGTCTGTGTTTTTCTTTCATAGAATGACATGTGTTTTACATGGCCACATATGTATAGCCTTTGTGAAATTGCTTGTCTTCTCAGTGGGGTGGGGAGCAAAGGGCAGGGATAGAATTTGGACCTAAAATTTGAAAAAAAAAAAGAATGTTAAAAGTGTTTTTGTAATTGGGAAAAATAAAATATTAAATAAGATTTTAAACATTCTGAAGAAAATTTCATTTTATATACTTATTCAAGGATACATTAACCAAAAGGCATGACATAAAATTTTCTCTTTTTTAAAAAGAAATGATAGGTGGCAGTAATGTTATATACTTGAAAGAAACACAGGATTTTCCATATTTAAAAATATTCAGCAACTTTGGCTTTTATAATGCAGTGTTGTGCTATTACTTTTAATGGAAAGTTTTTAAACCAATCCAAAACTAAGATCATTGTCAAAACGACTAAGAATACCCTGCAGACCTACAGTGAGCAACAAATCTCAAAATTAAAACTGTATCATAGTTTTAATTATAACCATATTTTTTCAGAGTTCATAGATCCATGTAAGAGCTTAATATCTTAATCTACATTTCTAAATGTAATTGCTTCTGATATATATGTTTTTTTTTTACTTTGAATCATAGAAACTTAGAATCTAATAATTAGAAGGAACCTTACAGATGTGACTCAGTACAACCTCATACCAGACACATGAAGTCTACCTCTATTTCCAAGATGTGACAATTCAACCTTTGCTATCTCTCCGGGTATTTTTTTTACAATTAAATATTTTTAATCATGCATTCTAATCTAATATTCAATTAAACTAACACCTAGTAACTTCTACCCACTTATGCTAGACTTGCTATCAAGAGAACAGTTCTTAAATACTCAAAGAACAGCATCACATCCTTTCCTATGTAGGAAGAAATTGGCTAAATAGTTCTAAACCCTCAACTGATTTCCATATAACGTATTTTCAACTCCATTAATGTAACATAAGATTCCATTAGGATTTTTTTTGGCCTTGTTTTATGGTTGGTAAGTCATATTTTTAATAGCATTAATATCACTTGGCTTAGAGTAAGAAAATCTTAACTAAAGTCTAACTGTGACAATGGACAAATATGACCTCTCTAACCTCTCTGTCCTCATTATTAAGATCACATGAGATAATGTATGCAAAGCAAAGAGGTTAACAGCTATCAGTCCAACCATCACCAACAGAATTGGAAATATCATTGTTCACTGATTAGGTAGATATGAGTTGTCTGACACTATAAGAGGTACTATAAGACTTATTTAATGTTAGTGTCTACAAAACTACTAGGAAAAATATTAGGGAAGGAAAACAATCAAAATACAAGCTCTGAAATACCATCGCAAACTTATTCTCAGTTAGTTTACAGTCTATCATCTATAACAATTTCATCCTATCAACTAGATAGGTTTGTTTGACAGCATTTTACATCTGGAAAAAGTTTGTTTCAGATTAGTGTTGCAGACTGAACATTTTAACAAAAGCATTGATCATGAAAATAACCTAGAATAAACTTAAAGGGGGGAAAAAGAGTTCATGAGGTCACATAGTCAGATCTTTTCATGCCAACACATTATCTTTATCCCATTAAAGAGCCCTGTGCCATCTGTACCATCTGGCCTACCAGCTGGTATAATGCTCCCAAAATATCTCTTCCATTGTAGTGTACTGATTAAATGTTCATGTAAGAATCAATTGTCGTTTAACTAAATAATTAAAAAAATAAAAATCTAGTTTACTTTTTGTCTCAGGTGACAGTTCTGATAATGAAGGTCTAATATCTTGGTTGTGTTCTTTAGGCATTTGAATTTATCTTTTTGTACATCTAGTGATAATAAGAGTAAGAGTGCATTATGTCCATCCAACAAGCAAAGCTTGAATCCTCACATTCAAAAACAGAAATTATAACTGTGACAACTCAAGGTTTGGAAGAGCTAATGAAATGATCAGGTCATTAGATAATATAACAAAAACTCATTTTTGGAATAATTGGTATGCATGGTCCATCCAAAATTTGAAAAAATTATTTTTCTGATAACTCTCTTCTTTTTTCTCAGTACAATATCTGCTCTGATTATACATGGAGATGATTATTTAAAGTTCAATATAACATCTTTTAAAAGTATTCCAGAAAATATTATGAAAAGCACAAAAAATGTAAATGCAATAATTATTCTAAAAATTTATAACATTATGAGATATTAAACATTCACATTTTATTGACATTAATTGGTACAGTTCTTAACTCCCAGTTATATAGAAAAACAAAAATATATCCTCATTTCCCCATCTATCTTAAAATAAAAATGACATTTGAAAAGCTTGTCTGGATGATTGGCACATACATTCCTACTCTTTGCGGGATGCCACTATAAGGGATGGAAAGCATAATTCTGTTGTTTGGTTGGCAACATGAGCTAATAAGCAAATAATTATATTGGAAGCCAGTAATCAATTAATATTTATAAAATGCCAAATGTTTTTCAGTGAGATTTTTTCCTAGAGAGAAAAAGAAGCGGTGATAATGATAGTAGCAAAGGCAATGCATTCTATTCCCGCTGCTACAAGTACCAGTATTTATACAAGACCTCATCATCACCTGTCTGAACACTATAATCTTCACTGGTCTTCCAACCTTCATCCTCTCCTACCTCCAATCCATTCTCCATACCCCTGTCAGACTAATCTTTCTCCTGTGTATATCTGATCTTGTCACTCTTCCATCTAAAAAAGGGTTTGGTTTTCTTTTCCTCATCTGCTGCCTCTTTTGCCTGACCTGTAAGGTGCATTATAACCCAGTACTTTTATCTCATACTATACTACTCTGCATACTCTCTAGTCTAGAAAGATATGTCAATTTATGTCCCCTGAAGACAGTATTTATGTTTCTATTTGAAAACCTTTGCTTATACTGTTCCCCCTGCCTAAAGCCCTTTTCTTTCTCTTCCTTGACTGTTGAATTTTCATCAGTCCTATAAATTCTATTTCACATGCCACATCTCTCATGAAACCTTTCCCTAAAAGAACTAATTAGTAATGTTTTTTTCTCCTCAAATCTCTGAGAGCATTTTTTTTTGCATCTCTGTAATTCACTAATCATGATTACAATGCAAAATAGTTATCTATAGTTGTGCTTTATTTGACTACTAGGCTATAAGTTTTAGTAGTAAACAGCAGAACAATGTGCTTTCTAAATGTTGCATCATCTAGTATGTAGAACCAGGAACATGTTCAGTTGGTTCTTAATAAGCACTTTTGAATGAATGTATGAATGGGGAAGGAAATGAATTAGTATTGTATTCCAACAGCTTCTCTGTCAGACATATTATTACCAATGCTATAACCCACAGATGAAGCATTTGGATATATTCTGTGTCTGTGGAAGATTACAGTTGAAGATAACACTTAATCCCAATACATGGCACTAAATATGAGAGCACATCACAAAAGCATCTTGGGACAGGGTCACGATGGGTTGGGCAAGGTTTTCATAAGTGGTTGAAGGGATGAGAGAGACCTGTGTCCGGACAGAGAAGAGAAAGGTAATTAAGGTGGCTCTGAATCTGTCAAATGGAAATAATAATAGGCCCTACCTCAAAGGGTTAAGTGAGAAAATATTATATACATAAAGAGCTTTACCATCCTTTAAGAGGTATATAAATGTCAGCCATCAACATGATGGGAATTTGATTTCTTGGTGAGGTAGTTTTCATTATTTAGATATCTCTCATGATTAGAACATTTTCATTATATTGAGCAGAAGTTTTTAACCCAAAGATTCCTCCTTTGAAGTGATAAGGAATAGGTCCATTCCTTCTACCGTATGTTAACATTTTAGGTATCTGAATAAAGCAAAATCTTCTCTTTGCTATGTTCAACAACTGTAGTTAATCATATGAGATAATTCCAAACCCCATGAGAGCAGAACTATCCATAGTGTCAGCTCTGTTCATCTTAAACTGAACGGAGGGGGTATTTTGGGGGGGGGGAGCTCACATATGGCATTAAAATAGATAAGGTGAAGAGAGTAATGGATTGAGATCTGGTCTTGGAGTCAGAAAGATCTTCCTTTGGGTATCATGCCTGATATACACTGGCTGTGTGATCTTGGGGAATTCCCTGCACTATTCAGGCATCACACTAAGGCAGTGAGTTGCATAGTAAATGCTGATCAACATTGGTAAGAATTGACTCGGTGATAGTTCCCTATAGCTTTGAAATCATAGGTGATGATTAAAATAAATAAGCAAAGCCTACAAAGTTGCATTCCATCAGTTATGCATTTTTCATTTAAATAGCAAAACTTCTCTGAAAAGGAGACCTATTTCTGGATGATATATCAATTATGTTAATATGCTACCCTTTCCCCTCTATTTCTCTCTGAACAAATTCCCATATCCAAAATGCTGTGGGAGCCTTGAAGATAAACAGAAAAATGAAGCAGCTACCTTTTTCTTCTGAGATCAGAATAATGTAGGCTCTCCCTATCTGAGTGAAAATAAACAAATTCTTTTCAACAAGCATTTTCTTCTTAATTTTTCATGATTTTACATTACCTTCATTTCACCAAATATCTCTCCCCCATCCTACCTACAGATTTATTCCGTATAACAAGAAATAAAAACAGATTTAGAAAATAGCTGAAGAAAACTAACAGTCACATAAGCCAAAGTCCTACAGAATAAGTAGAATTCCCTTTCCTTAGTCCTCAACTTTTACAAAGAAAGAAAAGCTGTACATTCTTACATATCTCTTTTTCAACTCCACGTTCTCTCATGGTCCACAGCATACCCTTTCATGCTGTTTTCTACACATAGGTTCTAAAGCATTGACTATATGCAAAGTATTACTGAAGAAAAGGTTCTGAGAGGGGACTTGCTGGGCAAGTACTATTAACATGACTATATGGGGTAGAAAGACTATTGTAGCAATGGAGGGGCTTATTTTTTATTAGGATTAGCATAGCAAAGATCCAGTCTCTAGAATGCATAGAATGATCATTGTCAATTAAATTGAAAGTGACTAATATATTAAACAGATATCCAAAATTTATCTCAAAGGGGATTTCAAAATTTTGCCTTCACTAAAAAAAAAAATAATAATTCAAATTGCAATCAAGTCACAAAGTACCTAGGCCAGGAAGGCAGGTGTCACAATTTTTAGTTCAACATTAATATCACATTAAATCTTACCAGAGTTCTTGATCTATTTACCAACACATTCTTCTAAGGCTAAGGAATGATTCCATAAAGATTTTATGAGGTCCTTTCAGGAGAGCAGAAATGAACATTTTGGATTTTTTTTAATGTTGTTGTTACTATTATTTTTTGAAATTGATACTGGTTTTGATAGTTAAAAGTCTAGCATATTGAAGCAACTCTCCTATTGTAAGGCAAAGTATTTATAAATGATAAAGCTATCTGAATTTTTCATGAATAAAAATGTCCTCCCATTAAATATACTGAATTCTTATCATATTAGATATTAGATTTGATAGATTGGAATTCTTTTTTTGGAGGGGGAAGGCAAAGAAGTTGGCGTTAAGTGACTTGTCCAAGGTCAAACAGCTAGTACAGTCTGTCAAATGTCTGAGTTCAAATTTGAACTCAGGTCTTCCTGACTCCAGAGTCAGTGCTCTACTCACTACGCCACCTAGCTGTCCCTAGAAATCATTTTTTTTTAAGTTTGTGTGTGTAAAGACAGAGACAGACACAGAAAAGAAGATCAAAGAATTAGAAAATACTTCCTATAACTAATCTCTTGTTTAAGCTTCCTCTGTGTAAAATGACCAAGTATCCATAATAGAACACCTTTAACACAGAAAGATATGATTTTCATATTGAAGTAATAGGGTTGTGAATACTATTGCTACATAAACATTAAGTGTTGCCACCTTGGGTGACATGCAGAACTGGTCCGCTTGTAGGTATACTTGCCCACATATGAATCCTGTCTGAATTTCCAGAAACACTAATATCAGCTTAAAATTATTATGGTATGTAAACCATATCCTAAATGAAATTAAAAGGCTATTACCTAAGTGGGATCAAGGTTCTGTCACTAAACACAGTGTAACAATAAAATCTATACCTTTTCCTTTATTAATTTTTTTATATCTTAATTTCCTAAGATATACTTCCTTATTCTCCTACCCAACAAACCATCTCAGTGTTAAGGACTAATATAACAACCATGCCCAAAAGTATATGCAGTATTCTATATTCATAGTAAGAATCATAGACTCAGAGGAGGAATGGACCTTAGAAAACCAGGGTACTTTTATAAGCATATTCTGAAGTATTTATTGTGCTTTTCGAAAATGCACTGAATTTCACATTTGCATTACTAATTGACTTCTTCCAAAATGTGATAATATTACAGTTGCTTTTCAAATGCACTTTGTGGTGTTCTGAATTTGGACAGACTAAGAGTCAGACTTCCCTGTTGATATAACAATATGCAAGTATGCTGAGTTCTGAGTCAGAGCCTCCATTTTTATGGTAAAACCTGATTCTAAACAGCCTTATCACCAGAAGAACTCAATATTAGCAGTCTGGATATTCCACATGTTAACAATAAGAAGGGGCTCTTGCTTCTGTTTTCTCAATATTTTATAACTCACTTTGGAGACTAGGTTGTTTCTTAAAAAATAAAATAAAATAAATAATTGAACTCCTAACCTCTTTACCACATGTGGCAACAGTGACAATTTAGCTAAGCCTCAATTACCAGAAAATTTGGAATTTGTTTCTCATGGTGTTGGATAATGCTGAAATACTGCTACTATAGAGATGCTTTTTCCATACTTGTAGGACCAATAAGCTATTAATAGAGTTAGGTTCAGAGAGTTTATATTATCTTTTAAAAATTCTCTTGAACTTTTTACCAAAAAAAAAAAAAATTCCCCCCAGAGTTGGAATTTCTGAATGCAACTGGCAATAATTAAAGTTCAAACAGTAACTGAATTCTAGTGGCATAGTGTATTTTACTGATAATTTAACTTTGATATTACTACTTTGATTTGTCCGACCTTAACTTCTCTCCTGACCCCCATTCTCACATTTCCAATTACCTATTCCAACTACATCTTGAATTAGAGGTCCTGAAGACATCTCAAACTCAACATGTCAAAAACTGAACTCATTTTCCTCTCTTCTTCCTAAATTCCCTATTAATGTTGAAGATACCAATATAATGCCAGTCCCCTAGGTTCACAACCTAGGTGTCATGTTTGACTCCTCTTCCTCTTTCACCATACATAGCTAATTAGTTACCAAATTCTGTCATTTCTACTTTCTTATCTCCTCTTTTTCATAAGTCAGCCTTCTCTCCTATGACACTACCACAAATATGGCGGAGGCCTTTAGCATTTCATTCCTGGATTATATTTGCTTGCCGGTCTCTCTGCCACTCTCTCCTTTCCCCAGTCCATCCTCTACTCCCCTGCAAAAGTGAGCATCCTAAAACACAGATATGAATATGTTGACTCCCCATTCCTAGTCAACAAAATCCAGTGATTCCTTATTAACTCCCTATTAATTCAAATAGAAAATACTCAGTTTAATTTTAAAAGCCCCTCATAACCTGAGCCCTTCCCACCTTGTCAGTTCCTTGCACAGCTTCCTTGTTGTTTATCACCTCAAATACTCCATCAAACTACTTCTGTGCATTTTTGCTGAGTCTGGGGAAAACAAAACTGGGGGGACAGGGAAAAATGAGAATAAAGAACAGGTACTCTAAAGTCTAGCAAACCTGAGCTACTCTATCCACAAAGCACACCCTATGATTGTCCCAAGAAATTTTCTTTTCCCTTCTGTTCTCTGGGATTGGAGTATCTTTCTTTCTTTATGGAATTCCTACTCATCTTCCAGAGCTCAAGTCTGATGTCATGTCTTCCTTGATACCTTGTCCTAACACAGTCAATAATGGCTTCTCTTGGCTTAGAGCTCTTTAATGCATTTATCATGTCATTTTTATTTTAATTATTAATTACTACGCCATATTCTCAAATAAACTATAAGTAACTTGGGGGCAGGGATTGTCTTTTGTTAACTTTGCATTTCTTTCTATGCCATGAGCACAGCACGTATCTCTTACATGTCATTTACCTGAATTGCGTAGTTAGGAATTAGTACTGATGGACAGTGAATGGGGTTCCAATGTCAGTTCAAGTCCCAGTTCCTCCACTTCCTCTTGCCATGGTTCGATGTAATTAATGGTGAACAGACATACTACCTGAGGTTAATGGGCAAGTCAAATCACCCTCAATTTTCATTATCTTTAAAATTAAGGGGTTGGAGTGGTTGACCTCCAATGTTCATTCTCTCTATAAATCTATTACCTTATAATCTTGACAGGGGGATGATGTTTATGCTTTTTAACTCACATAGCTTCTGTGAGGGAGAAAGGAGCTAATGAATAATTAAAAGACTTTTAAAATGATAAATAACTGCCAGTCTTGTCACAAAAATGGATCTCTGTTGATTCTAATCAAGGGGCTTTGTTTTGTACCTGCCTCCCCACTAGCCTAGCCCCTTCTATACCACAAGCCATGAATGCTTGGACAAATCAATGGACAAAGGAATTAAGTATAAAGAAGCACTTGGGGACTCATCAGTCATTTACAGCACTTAATTTCTGCAACTCTATATGAAATCTCTGGAAAAAAAGTAATCACAAACAATTTGGTTTTCCCAGTTCTAAATTACTCAGTTAGGTAAGGAGCAAGAGTTGTACATAATGATTGCTCTTGTCGTTAGCATTTAAAACTAGTTTTCTGAACAAAGATAATTAGTACTAGTCAGAGATAGGGACCAGTAAGGAAAACATCATCTTGAGATGTAGCTCTAAAGTGCATATTTTCATAGTCATGAACTAGGGCAGAGAACAGAGTTCTCAACTCACTTTGGAAATGAAATCTAAAATAAGCAAAACAAAGCAGCCGTTCACTACCCTTGGCATTATGAATAAATTCAATTCATCAGGGTTTCCACCTGGCACCCAAGCTCAACCACTTTAAAGAGAAATATATTACACAATTATATTGCCTACACAGACCATAAAACAAAGTAAATACCACGATCACCACTGAGTTTTCAGGGGGGAAAAAGAATAGAAAATAGTGTGACTGAGAGTCAGCAAGTTATCAGAAAGGGAGGGGGAGAGCAATTTTTTTTTTTTTAATTAGTGAGGGAGGGTGAAGAACTGGTCTATTAAAAGATCTGGAGTTAACTGAGCACAAAACTATTTATCACCAATAGCTGAACAGAACTTCTAAACCCTTTGGGGGCATGTCAAATGTGAAGTTTCAAGGAAAGAACTTCCTTCCCCCAGGGTTTTAATAAGGACAAATTCAAACATTCACAAGGAATTCCACAAACAAACAAGCAAAAAGTACTTAAGGCTCCCTTATTTCTCTCATCTCCTAAACTGATGAAGGCCATTTGTGAATATTAAAAAAGAAAGAACCAGCCACTGTTGGTCACAGTTAAATTCATTTCTTGTTACTTAAAACCCAGACATTTGCAGGAAAATTGGAGTAAAGTTCCAGCCTATCCTTGACTGACACCCTTCTCCCCTCCCACTCCCTGTTCTCACCACACAAACACACTCCTCCAATCTAATTTCCCCCCCTATGACTCACAACTCATAGGATGACAAGTTCTCAAGCACAAGGTCTGGAGTCAGCTAGAAATCTGTCCAGATTTGCTAAGCTACTCTGCAAAAACTCTAAATGCCTGTGGGGAAAGTCAGTTCATCTCAGATTCATACAAAGCACCAATCTAAACGGTATTAGCCCATTTCATATTCACTCAGAAACAAGAATTAGGCCATAATGGTGTCTTATAGAACTTCTTTGATAGAATCTGGGTCACAGGCAAAATCAAGAAGAAATCAACAAAGGCAATAGATGAAAGGTTGCCAAACAACAAATCTGAAAGCCAGAGTCCCTAGGGGAATCAGAATTGGTATAATCTATCTATGAATAATTCAGAACTGGGTGTATACATTTCTCTTGCTTCAATCTAGTTAAATGACAATGTTCTCCTTTCTGACTGGTTAACTCTGCTAAAGTGTCCATCACCATATCATTCTTTACATACACAGTGAAAAGTACCTACAATGTAGAAGTTATTTTTTTAATGAGTTTACTAGCAGATACTTAGAAAATGATTTTTACAATATAATAATACATGCAGTTATTCTATGGATTTAGGATCATAGGATTTCAGAGTGGTAAGAGTACTGACTATGACTTGATTCTTTTTTTTTTTTCCTTTTTGGAGGGGTGAGGGTAAGTGACTTGCCCAAGGTTTTTTGTGTTAAGTGTCCAAGTGTGGATTTGAACTAAGGTCTTCCTGACCCCAGGGCCAGTGCTCTATTCATTGTGCCACCTAGCCACCCCTATGACTTGATTCTTAACTAAAGAAAACTGTTTCTAATCCCTTCATTTTATATATGAGAAAAGGAGGCACAATGAGGTGAAGAAATTTGTCTCACATGCCACAGTTTGCAGTAGAGTTAGAAAAAAAGAAAATACAGGCATTCTGAATTCAGTCCAGTGCTTCTTCCATTAGTCTATGCTGCCTCTACTTTCCAACATAATGTCCTAATAAATTCCAAAATTTTTCACAGCATGGTACAATTTTTTTTGTTTGGTTTGGTTTTTTCCAAACTGGTGTATCAGCAATGCAGTATTCACAATGCCTACAGTAACTATAAATATGCTGATATAGTTATTAATCACAAAATAGAACAGGCTCTCTACATAAGAAATATAGATAGTGCATTCATTTAAATA
>CM053592.1:125428216-125464725 GCA_028646515.1 Pseudochirops corinnae
GCACAGAGACTAGCTTGGCTCCGGCGTTCTCTTGCTCCACCCCTTCCTGCTACATCAGCAAGCTCAAGGGGCGTGGAAGATCTTCAAATCCTAGTATCGTTACAACTGGTTGAATAAGGCTTGGGGTCTATGATTTGTAATTTTCCCTACTCCAGTTTATACAGAATCACTCTTGCTCTGAATTCTCCAGATTTGCACTATTAAGACATTCTTGGTATCAACTT
This sequence comes from Pseudochirops corinnae, assembly GCA_028646515.1. Classification (NCBI taxonomy): domain Eukaryota; kingdom Metazoa; phylum Chordata; class Mammalia; order Diprotodontia; family Pseudocheiridae; genus Pseudochirops; species Pseudochirops corinnae. The sequence goes on from CM053592.1 coordinate 125,428,441, forward strand.
CAGCAAGGTGGCAATGAATTTCCTCAGTAGAATTAATTTCCACAGTTAATCAAATCATAGCCTGTACTTTATATGAGGGACCTCATGCCCAGCTATTTTTAGCAAACATTTTCTACAATGTGGTATAGAGTCAAAAATTGAATATAGAGTCAGAGCACGTTCAATTAAATCATTTCCCCTTGCTGTACCTGTTTCCTCATCTGTAAAATGTTAAGGAAGGAGTATTTCATTCTCTAAAGTTTCCAACAGTTTTGATATTTTGCGAACCTGTGTCCATGCCTTCTTCAAGTGTCACCAAGGAGAACATGGTGCTAGAAATAGATGCCTGCTCTTTTCAGGAAAGGCTCTCTCAATATCTTCCATGACTCCTAAGAAAGTCTGATCAAACTTGGGATTCAACTAAATCAGAGTCATCAGCTAGCCTTCTCATACTTTAATGAAAGAAAGAAAGAAATCAAGAGAGCCAGTGGAAAGGAGAAGCAGGAGAGGGCCTACTTTGATAAGGTCATCAGCACTGGATTCCCAACCAAGCTGATTATGGAGTATTCATAAGGCTTGGCTGGAAGGAACTACTTTGCAGAAACTCATCAGGATTGTCATTCAAAAGGAATGGTTCTCCATTTTTCTTCTCCCTTCCAAAATACCATAAATCTGATTTTCCCTCCAGGGCACAGGAGACTAATTTCTTTCTAAAAAAAAGTTTGCTTTCCCATTTTGTGTTTAAATGTTTACTTCATCTCTCAAGTTTTGTTAAAGATATTGCTAGACCTTATGCTATTGTTATAATGAAGCACTGGGAAGGGTAATTGGGAGGAATTCAGTGGGGAAAAAATACAGATTTTAAACTGGTACTTTGTCAATGTGAGATCATAGTCTGGTGTACTGGGAGTCAAAGAAAGACAAAGAATTTATATTTTTAAAATTTTAAAGTGTAAAGATTTTTATAAGGTTTTCTTTAGGCAAATGAGCTGGCATGAATAGATGGGGCAGCAAAGATAAAGTCCAGAAGAATGGCTACAGACAAAAACATACACAGTGGGAATAGTGTAGCCCAGACTGCAGAAAAGGGGAAAGAAAGGTAACAGTAATTGACACTTGCTTACCTCCTCTCCATTTCAGCATATACAAACACATCTCGTGCTACATACAACGGTGTCCCAAAAGTCTTAGTGCAATTTTAAGCCTCGCTAGCTTAAAACTGCACTGATGTCTATAATAACCTAGAGAGTTATAAGTCATCTACTTTATTCATTTATTTGGATTTTATTTTCTACCCATTTCCTTAAGGTGGCACAAAAAAGTAAACATGATACTAAATAGAACTAGATTTTTTTTTCCTTAAAGACCTTGATGGGGTGGCTAGGTGGTGCAGTGAATAGAGCAAAGGCCCTGGAGTCAGAAGAACCTGAGTTCAAATCAGGCCTCAGACACTTGACACACTTACTACCTGTGTGACCTTGGGCAAGTCACTTAACCCGAATTGCACTCCAAAAAGGAAAAAAAAAAAAGACCTGGATGACCTATTACTAAAATGTGAAAAGGGCTTAGAGGCCCTTCAGCTACCCATCTCATGTATAGCTAAGAAAATTGAGGGTCGGAGAGACCGAAGACCTTTCCTAAGGTAACACAGTTAGTGACCAAGTTAGGACTAACATTTAGATCTAGTTCTCCTTTCCATTCTATTATAATGCTTCTCTAAATTGCCATCTTTCCTGAGAACCTCAGTAATGTCCTATCGCCTTCAAATTATTTTGATTTTGTTTTACATGAACTTTGCATTTACACATTTGTATGCCTACTTTTCCCAACTACAACCCCAGTAGAATAAATTCTTTGAATGCTGAAGGTGTTTTTAAGCTTGTCTCTATATTCCCAGAGACATTCAGGACCTGAACCTTAGTACTGGCTTAATGTTTGGCTGAAATGAATCAGATAAAGGAGAAGACAGGACCAATATAGTTTGCTCACATTACATGGTTGCCACACAAGCAAAATGACACTAACAAAATAAGTATACTATGTATGCGTCATGGGAAATTTCAATTTACTTTTGAGGAGCCTTCACATTACTAAAATAAGAGAAACCAAACTTACCAAAGAAGAAAAGGTGGTAAAGGGCACTGAACTATTTGTATATTTTAAGCATACTACAATGCAAGGTTTGTTGTTTAAAAAAAATGTAATGCCTGTACAAAGCTAACAAACCACAGGGTAATGGGACATTTATTTTACATAAACAATAGCAACACAACGGAAATTCAACACCTGTGTAGTTCAAACATTTGTTAAGTTTACACTCTATGTAAGTTACATATTCAAATGGATCTGAAATGTATTGATGCAAACAGTCCTGCAAATGAAGCTGACAACTCATCTGTGTCTATCTTTCCTATGTGGCTTTCCTCCAGCTCCTATCAGAAGTTTGTCACAGGTGAGGTTCACCCAATGTGCTCGGTGCCCTAATGAAAGATGCATTCTCTTCATCATCCACTGCCCTCGCCACATGATCAGTCCATTTTCGTTTCTGTACAAATATTCCTTACATGAAACTACTTACATTACTTCCTTTGTACTATTCTTTATGTGGCAGCTAGGGGGCACAGTGGAGAGAGTGCCAGACCTGAAGTCAGGAAGACTCAACTTCCCAAGTTCAAATTCAGCCTCACCCATTTACTAGCTTTATGAACCTGAGCAAGTCACTTAACCTTGTTTGCCTCTGGTTCTTCATCTGTAAAATGAGTTGGAGAAGGAAATGGCAAACCAATCCAGTATCTCTGCCAAGAAAACCCCAAATAGGGTCACTGAGAGTCAGAAGGGACCGAAAAATGACTTGACAATAATAGTAAAATGGTTGGATGGACAAGGAGTGGAGCTCACCTGGTCTGTCTTGGATAGAAATTACAAAAGGACAATGAACTAGGACCAGATTTAACACAGCAGACTAGATTGGTCTGAGAAAACACAAAGGTTTTTTAATGATCATTTCCCAGTAATGTTTTGTACTTTATCTCATAGACCACTACAACCTCTGAAGGACTAAAGTTTATTATTATACACAGGGCAATGGAAACATGAATGATGGATGCCACAAGAGCAAAAAGGCCTTACAAAGACAAAAATAAAACTGTCCCTGTTTTCAAAGAACTTACAGTCTAAAGGGGAAAAGAACACACACACTTGTCCAACTATGGATACGAGAGAGTGAAATAAGTACAAAGGAGAAATCTAGACAAAGTTATGAAATTGGAGGTAGGAGACGTCACTTTAAACTGAGATCAAGGTGAGATGAAAGCAGAAAGGCATTAGAAATGAGTCAGAACCTGAGTTAGCCTTGCAGGAAGGAAGGAAGGTCAACCAATGAAGAGGACAGGATAAGAACAAGGAATTTAGTGTAGTATACTCTGCTTTGGCTGGAACAGAGGCTACCTGAAGGAAAGTGAGATGAGACAAGTTTCTGAAGTACATTTCAGTAGCCTTCAAAGTCTATGGTAATCTTCAATAATTTTACATTTCACTTCAATAATTTATACAGAGATGAGAACAAATTTAGATAAGGGTCAGAGAGCCTACAAGTGGCCACCCTCCTAGGCAGATGTTTCTAAAAGAGGTGACCAACCCGCAGGTGGGGAAGGGGGACAGATTCACACTTCCCAGAAATAGGCACGTATTGGAACTGGAAAAATCAAATAAGACATTTAGTTTTGACTTGTACACAGCAAGTTCACTTGACTTATTGAAAATGCAAGTTTACCATGGCAACTGTCTTGCCTCCCTTCACCTTTATTCCAAATGAAGGATATTTATGAGGGGGAGGGCATAGATGGGGGGAGTACTGAATATGTAATCCCTCATTTGTTTATTTTGTGTAGAGTGAGTCTAAAATCATTTTACCCATAAATATTTAGACTTCTCATACATAAAAAAGATTGCACATATTTACAGTTACAGTGAATATTGAAGATGCATTTGATGTGTCTATAGATACATGCAACATTTGCATTAATGTGACCTAGTTAAGGTCATAGACATGAATTCTTTTCTGTAGATCTACATGGGGATTTTTGTCTTGTGGATGGGACTTTGTTGAATTAAATATCTTATATATGCACAATCCCAGGAGAAACAAGGCATGTGAATTGCTTTAGCTTTTTTCTCTCTCTCTCTCTCTCTCTTACACACACACACACACACACACACACACACACACACACACACACACACTACAGTCATTAGAGATGCATAGTATTCTTTCTGCAATACTCTTCACTGCTATTTCCCTCTATCTCTGATCTCAGCACTGTGGACATACCTTTGTACCAGTTTGATTCCAGACTGTACCTGGCTGTTCTATTCTTGTCATCACCCTCCCCTACCTCCTCCATAGCATATCTACCCAACACACTAAAGGCCTTTATATAATTTGATATTTTTTGGATAACATTACAATACTTGCATTCCCTGTCAGTTATATAATGTTCCTCCTATATGACTGGTCCACCTCCTTTTCTGATCAAATATTTCCTCAATGATATCTCTTGATATGGCATTTCTTTCATGCCAATATGGATTGGTAACAAATGCAGGTTCACTATTTATCCCTCCATTGCCCTTGGGGGTCACTGAAAAGTTTTATTCTTCACAAATAGTGATGTCTACAAATCCCACAATCTTCTCTCATGTAACATCATTCTGAGAATGCTGGTGTTGCAAGGATGGATTTTGTGTTAAGGTTCTGTTGAAAGAGGGGCAGTTTTGTGGTGCAGCAAATAGAACACCAGTCCTGGAGTCAGGAGGACCTGAGTTCAAATCCAGCCTCAAGACACTTGACACACTTACTACCTGTGTGACCTTGGGCAAGTCACTTAACCCCAATTCCCTTGTCTTCCCCACCCTCCCTCAAAAAGAAAAAAAAAAAGATTCTGTTGAAAGAACTGCAGTAATTACCTAAATGCAATTCAGCTAACATTTATACCCAAGTCTGGGTCCAGACTAATATTAATGCAGTGAGATGACTACAAGTTTCTTTAATTCACTCCATTTTTTACAAGATGAATTACTGGCCTGCCTCTTTAAGGTCTTAGACATCTTTGAGGAGGTCTGGTAGTAGTCTGTACCTTGTAGTAGTCTGGTACTTGATATGATCACAACCTCGTAGGTTTAGAGATGAAATTCAGGGTCACTTAATACAATCTTATCACTTTACAAATGAGGAAGCTAAGGCCCAAAGATAATTAATTAACTTGTCCACCGTGGTCTATAAATACTAGTTCAAAGTTCCTATGGGAATAGAGGGATCTTTTTTCCATTTCTAGTCTGCAATGACAATGAGTACTTAAGTTTGGAGCAAACATCTCCAAAACCTTATTTGCTATCAATAATCAGAGGAAAATTAAACAAGCTTTCCTTATGGATGTATCTGTGAATGACTATCTATATCTATATGTATATATATATAAACACATAAGTTCAAAGGTTGCTTTCATAATCAATAAAGAAAATTCTTTCCCAAGTACTTTGTTTTGAATACGTATTCCTCTCACAAACTAGAAAAATTACACAATGAAGTTTCTCATTTAAAAAAATAAATTCTTTCCAACATACATCTTTATATACCTACTTTATATTTGACATTGTGCTAGACTTTTGGAATATAAAGCTAATTTGGCATAGTTCCAGCCCTTAAGCAGCTAACAAATGTAGGTAAGATAAGAAATATGTAAATTTTCAGTATGAAAGAAAATGGTATTTATAAGAAGTCTGAAAATAATAGCCACTGGGGAACACAGGTGCGAGAGAAGTACCTGAGTAGAGCTGGGTTTCCAACCATATTAAAATCATAATCTAATGTGAAAAAATTAATTTGGACAAAATTTAATGAGTTGTTCAAAGTCCATTGTCTAGAAACCAAGATGTGATGTTTGAACATGTTTTGAACATAATATATTATATTTTGTCTACTGCATTTCATATAAACTAACTCTCTAATGCTTTAAACAACAAATATGTTATGTCAGAAATAAATGAGTAGAATGATTTGTTTTTATAAAGTCTACATAAGATGAAAATTGGTAGGTACATAAAAATATGTATTTTGCAAAACCTGAAATAACTAATTTTCTTAAGGTCACAGGGAGAGCAGTAAGAAAAAATGGTGAAGTAATAAAAACAGCTTAAATATATGAAATGCTTTGCATTTTTGCACAAAAGAAATTTCTTAAAAATATCCCTGTGCAATAAGTGCCAATATCATTCTCATTTTTTTCAGGTGAGAAAGTAGGTAGTGGTCATTTAGCTGGTAATTGATAGGACCCATAGAGTAAACACTTACATTGAATGTAACCCATAGAGTACAACACTTAAATCTTATCCTAGGCCTAATACCTTTTTTCAATGACATTATGCTGAGGAGAACAGGTCTACAAAAGAAAATGAAAGAATATTATATAGCAAAAGCAAGGACACTGCACGGAATAAAATAAGTGACTTAAAGTTACATAGCATTTTTGGGAGACCAAAAAGAGCTTTATGAATTATCCCATTGATAAATCCTATAAATCTATTAGAATCTATTAGCTTTATGTGGATTAATTGTCACAGATTGTTATTGTCTGTCCATTCTCAAAGAGGACTGATGACATCATGAAGGTGATATCTTGACTTATGCATGAATTGGATTTAGATGAGACAGAGTTATACAAAGTCATCAGCTTTACTATCTCCTTCAGAGTCAACAGAATCCAGCAGCAAGACAAAAGTCAAGACAATTGGTGATGGCCCAATAGGTTAATTGTCACTTTTATATAGAAAATTTGGGTAATGGTAATGGTTCTTTAATGGATCCTTAAGCTCATCTGTGCAAAAAGTCCCTCCACAGGTATGAACTGCCACTTTCTTATCTTTGGGCGTGACTCTTGTCTATGTGTTTCTGCTAATCCACCCAATGCACTAGCGACCTTGCTCTGGGTCTTGGATATCAGTACAGCTGTTAGTGCATGATCCTTCCCCCTCACTTCATAAGTACCCTATCACCTTTCTACTTATCCTTAATAATGCTGCTATTTAAACTTGTTAACAGACTGTAATTTCCTTACACTCACCATTCTTTTTGTTTGTTTCTTTGAGAATGTATTTCTCTGTCAGGTAGGCTGGAATTGCAACAGCCACTCATGGGCCTGATTGGAAAATCAATATTTATTGATTGATCGATTCCCCTGCTGACTGGTATGAAAGCTTTGGCCTGTGCTGGTTCTAAAATGGGCCAGTCCTCTTCCCCCCAAACTTAGGCAGGCCAGTGGCCCCCATCACTTTGGGACTCATCATATTGGTGAAGGACAATCATCATAATGGTGCCACACAATCAGATTTAGCCCTACTTCTCCTCAGCACTCCTAAGCTTAAGAGATACATGAGCCTCTCTCAATATTCCTCAGTAGTGGTGATTATGGGCTTGAATCACTGTGACTAGCTAATGCTCCTTTCCATTACTCTATATAGTCAGCCATAGTTTGTATTCCTTGTTTTAGTGACTGTAGAAATATTAATTTTTAAAAGAGATATTATAAAATCTGTTAGTTCGCTTAGGGCAGGGATTGGTTTATGTTGTTTTTGCACACCTAGATTTAAGGATAGTGCCTTGCATATTACAAATGCTTAATAAATGCCAGTAGATTAATTGACTGATTGATTACTTGGTGCGGAAAGCTCCCACACTCCAGTTCTCCACGTTCATAAAAGTTACAGACCTCTGGAGAATGGAATCCTTCAAAACAAAATAATAATTTTCACTCAAACTCAAATATATCCCACCAAGAATATTGTTTTCATCTTTTCAGTAAACTATGAGGTAAATAAACAATGACCAAACTTGCTTTTTATTCCTATCCACTGTCTTTTGTAATATTGGCAAATGAGGAGAGAACTAATATCACCAGCCTAAGAGAAAATGATTAAACTTTCTGAAAGAAATTCAAGTCTTCTCATCCTTTCTGGCAAAGGCACTAGTCTAAGGCTCGGAAACAAAGCAAAGGAAACAGACTAAAAAGCATTCAGTTGAGGAAAACGTAACACAAAAGGACTCAGCTGTATTTCTTGGTGATCTGCTCTTTCTTATTTAGACACCCTGGCAAAACTCAATTACTATTTATCAACAGCTGTTACCGGAAAGTCGAAAGACTAGAAAGGAGATAATTGCCCTTACAGCTACCTGTGATAGGGAAAGCGATAAACCTCTGGGAAAACACAGGTGTTCTGAGGTGCTTAGGTATGTCATATCTTTCCAACCTCCCTTCTTTTCTTCCTATTTGGAAGTACATCTCTAATTTTTTAAAAGGCATTTTTAGGAACAACATCTACTTCTATGTAGGGTTGGTGAAATTTCAGTTACTTAGTACCCCAATATTAGGGAACTATTAAAAGATAACTAATAAATACATTGAAAGTATCAAATTAATTCCCAGAAAGTAGTTATATGTTTTAATGGAATCCTTACCCAAGCTAAGGACTGCAGAGAAATGATCTAAAATTACAAGAGGTTGAAAGAATCTATGTAACTATACAAAGCTAATTTCTTTCAACTATGAAATAAAGTGCACAGATTTGTAGCTTATCACCCATGGTAATGGACTACACTGGTACAGTTTTATGATAATTGCAAACCAAGGACAATACCCACATTTCATTTATGTCAAATATTCTTTTCCACTTAAGGTCCTACAAGGTATGCTAATAAGCAACTAATTAAGGAATCACTTCAATTCTATGCCTTTTTCTCTCCACTCACAGATGGAGACACCAATGAAACCATGCCAAATACCTAACAGCTGCCCCACAATTACTTGTTTAATTGAAAATGTCCAAATTATATTCAGAATTGGAATATTTTCATTCAATTCATGTAACAATTAGTGAGTGCCTACTATGTGCAAGACCCTGAGGACATAATTATTTAAAAAAAAACAACCCCACAATACCTTACTCAAAAAGCTTATAGTTTAATGATGGTGATGAGGTCTGTAACCAGGATCAGATGAGACAAAAGAGAAGGGGATAAAGAAAATGGGGTGGATGGGAGGAAACCTGAGACCAGAAAGATCACAAGAGTCTTCTTGGAAGAGATGCTATTTGAACTGGACCTGGGAGGAAGAAAAAGGATTTCACTGAGTATAAAAGTGGATGCCATGCATTCCAGGAATATAGGTGAGCCTACACAAATACTTGGAAGAGGGAGAATACAAGACTGGAACACAGTTTGGCCTGATCAAGAAATTCATGAAAGAAACTGACTAAAATAAGACTGGAAAATATTCTTTAGACAGATGATGCATGAATAACTTTAAATATCCAGCTTGAGAGTTTGGATTTATTTACTTCTCATTCTAATTGCCCCTTGTCTCCTCTGACACTCCTTCACCAGGAATGCTTTCTCATCCAATGGCTTCTCCACAATAGTTCTTTCCTTGTTCTCCTAAGTGACACTAAAGGATAATCTTTTTTTGTTGTTGCATCAAATTCTTTGCTTTCCCTGTGCGTGGCACAGGGTGCTACATATATTAAGTGTTTGATAAATATCTGTTTAAGTAAGTGTCTCTTATAGGCCATAGATAGCTACTGAAATAGGAAAGTGACATGATCTATTATGACTTATTTGTCAGCCATATGATGGATGAAACAGAGGATAGAGAGAGGTAGGGAGAAAAGTCAGGAGACTATTGTGATAATCTGGGTAAAAGCTGATGAGGGTCTGAATTATATTTATTTGGAAGTTATCAGGATAGCAATGATAATTAGATCATGGAAGTTGCCAAGGAAGGAAAAAAAGAGGTTACAGACAGAATTTTGAAGAATATCCACACTTGGAGTTTGGGAAGAAGAAAAGAAGACCAATAAAGTGATGCTTGACTATTTAATAAGTTGTTTTATTTTAATAAGTTGTTTACTTTTTTAATAAGGTGATATTGAATGAAAAGGATACAAATCACAAAAAAGGAGTTGCATAGTGATCAACATTGCCATATGCTTCCAAAAGTTTAAGGAAGGTCAAGATTCATTAAAGGTCATTAGATTCAAGAATAAAGAGGTAACTTGAGATACTGAAGGACATAATAATCTCAGATGGTTGGTGGGAACAAAATTAAGATTACAAGGGTGTTAAGAGTTACAAGAAAATGAAGGGAAGGACTATAGATTCCTTTTTTATGGTTTAACAAGCAAAAAAGGAAGGATATAGGGTGATTTGTTGGGACAGCAGGGAACAAAGGAAACACTGTCTTTTTCCAGGTTAGAGGAGACCTCACCATGTTTATAAACAGAAAAGAAGGAACTAGTAGTGAAAGAGAGATTAAAGATGCAAAAGAGAAATGATGAATGTAGCAAAGTTCAGAACAAGACTGAAGGAAGAAGAAGTAGGGATACACTAAAAGGAATAAGTGTTCTACCCCATCCTCTGAGATGGGAAGGAAGGCTAAGAAAATGGATGGATGAAAATATAGAAAGATTAAGTGGCATGCCACACAAGACTCACATGCTCACAGATGGCCTCCATCTCAATTACGTAAAACTTGAAGTGATCAAGTAGGAGGGAGGTTGTTGGAGGTACAGTTGGATGCTTGAAAAGAGAAGAGGTTAGAAATAGTCACAGTGGGCCTGCTTTGTATCTAAACATGGGCCAAAAAAGAATGTGCTCAGTAGATAAACAGCCCCTATATAATCCAAGGTTATATGAACAGTTGGTGAATGATACATTTTTAAATAATTCTAAATAAAGGAATTCTTGAGCTTTTTATGATACATTGTTCCAATTAGCTCTATCCTCATTTATTTCCTTCTGTGACAGCTTTATGAAACCATATTAAAATTTGTAATAAGTGTTTTATACATGATGAACTCGGTCTACAATAAAGTATTGCCCACTTAAGGCCCTTGAAATATTCAACAGAAAATTTGAGGGAGAAAATGTATTTTCTAATTCACGTTTTATACTAGCAACGAGGCCAGTTATCTTCTGCTTTTGAGCCAAAAATGAAATATTCCATTTAATTTTTCTCTTAGATCTAAAGAAACAAAGGGAGAGAAAAGCTTTCCTTTTTTGTTCAAAGCAAGCAAATGGCAGCCAGCTGCCAACCCATCAACATTTCTGTACTTTAGAGCTACACAATGACATGGCACAGAACTCAATAAGGGTTTGCTTCCACAGGTTATAGAATTATCATCCACATCATATGTCACATTTCTATAATACTTTTTTTGTTTGTTTTTGAGGCAGTGTCTGAGGCCAAATTTGAACTTAACTCCTCCTGACTTCAGGGCCAGTACTCTATTCACTGTACCACCCAGCTGCCTCTATAGTCCTATTTGAAGTACTTTCCTAACATCTACTTAAGTAATATTAGTGCTATTATTCCCATGTTCTAGATGAGAGCATTGAAGTTCCAAAAGTTGAAGTGAATTAATTGCCTAAGCTCACACAGCTAAAACTTATCAGAACTGAATGGAGCCTCCAAGACTCTTTCAGGGCTGTGCTGCAACCAGTTTATACTAGCTAATGAGAACCAAATGATAAATTCTCAGTGTGAACATGTATTCCTTGGAAATTTGGAAATACTACAAATCAGGGCTTATTTTGTTTTATTGATTTCTAGACTTAAGAAAATGATAATACAGTTATATAATTATATAATACAGATAACATAATACAGATTAAATTGAAAGTGCAGATGATCATATTTTGAGAGAAAGCTGGTTATTAAACATTTATCAGCATACCCTTGAACATTACACACTGCCTCTCCCCTTTCCTGCCCACTCCCTCATATCTAGGAGAATGAGCAAGAATCCTCCTTTTTTGAATACTAAAAATACTATTAGTGAAGTGGTTAAACAGAAAACTCCTTCCACAGTACCATCCAATGAGGGAAACTTCCTAATTGAACACTTCACTACGCAAACATCATCATCATCATAACTAGTATTTATACAGCATATTTGATTCTTGTAACAGTCTTGGGGGTAGGTGCTATTATTATGCTCATTTGAAAATTGAGAAAACTGAGGAAAACAAAAATTAAATGACCTACCCAAAGTCATAAAACTAGTTAGGGTCTGAGGCTGAATTTTAGCTCAGGTCTTCCTAACTCCAGACCTAGCATTCTATTCATAAACATAACCTTTTATTTACATGGAAGTCACAACCAGTAGAGTAAATTTAGAATAGCCCTATTTCAGATATGCTGGTTAAAGAACTTGGGTGATGGAAAACATATGTTTATGATATGAAAACATAGCACAAGTATTAAAATCCAAAAATGTATCTGTGATCTTCACTGATTCAGAAGTTTATTCCATTGATGCAGAGCACATTTCATCTTATGTGATTCTTATCTAAGTCTTCCCAAAAGGTTTGCTACAAGACATCCACTCGCTATGCTGGTGGTCTTCCTCACTTTCAAGTAACACTGTGATGGGAAGCAGTAGTGATGCACTGGTATACATGAATCCCATAACATAACATTTTTAGAAATTCACATTTGACTCATGATTCCCGTATCTGATTGCATTTTGAAAGTGAAATTGCTATTTTCAACACTGGAATGTGTTGCCTTAAGAGACAGTGAATTATCTCTCATTGAAAGCCTTCACATATAGGTTAGACAACCACTTGGGTAAATTATATGAAACCTTTCTCAAGCGGAGGATGGACTAGACTAGAAGGTTGTTCTGTTTCATTTCAGTTCTGAAATTCCATGATTCTGAGAGACTTTTCACAATCAAGGGTATTCACAGTGTTTTCATTCATGACCATTTGCCACAATACAAAGATAGGTAGATAGACAGATAGATAGTGAAAAGGTAGGCTGGATTGCTTTCAAGAAATTGTAAAGGGGCAGCTAGGTGGTGCAGGGAATAGAGCACTGGCCCTGGAGTCAGGAAGACCTGAGTTCAAAGCCGACCTCAGACACTTAACACAAAACCAGTTGTGTGACCTTGGGCAAGTCATTAACCCCAAGTGCCCTACCTTCCCCTCTCCAAAAAAAAAAAAAAAAAAAAAGAAAGAAATAGTAAAACTACTTTATTGATTCTTTTGGGAAAAAAAGGTCCTTTTTCAATATTAGCATTACCAATATTGCTATACAGGGGAGAGAAACAAATTATAACTACCTCTGAAGAGCTAGAATAAGTATCACAGAGAGGATGATAGAGGAATGCATGGTGGGTATGAGTTGCCTGCAAAACATAACCAATGAGAAACTCTGAAGAACAGGAATAAAAGAACCATTGAGGAATTGTACTATAGGATGAGAATATAGGTTGGTCATGAGACAAAAACAATGATCTAGTAGACAGTGCTCTATTGTTAGAAAAAAGCAAGGAAGGCCTCTAAGATGTTAGGCAGACTCCCACTTTCAAAAGGAATGAGAAAGCCATACAGAATAAAATGGGCAGATATAGATAGATGGTCATTCATATCATTGGAGGAAGTTCCAAATAGGTGAGATCAGAAATCCATTTCAGTATCTTGACACAAATATATATAAACCACAAACTCATTATTGAATAAATAATGCATTGTAATTAAAGTCCTAATGGATATTATTATGTGACATTAAATATAAAAGTTATTTTGATATCACAATCATTTTAGTAGCATTAAGACCTATATGATTCAGCTGGATTATTACACCTGAATGATTAGAATTCATATGCATTTACAATAATCTACTGATTTTTCCCAAGTCAGTGCTTTGAAATCTTTTTGAGAAAAGTTCCATAGTATTTTGACCTTCAGATTAGTAATTTTACCTTCTTTTCTTATTGTTTCCATAAACTTAAGGGAGAAAAATTCCAACCATTTGGAAAGAGCTATTCTATTGTTATTTTATTTTCATATAATCATAGAATGTTAGAGCTGGGAGGAACATTTTGAGGATGTTCTTATACAACATCTCATATATACAGGAATACCTTTCACAATGTCTCTGAATGAGGCCAGCCAGCCTCATCTTGAAAACTTCTAGTGACATGAAACTCCCTCTTTCACCAAGCTGCCTATTTCGATATTGGCCTTCTCTCAATGCTGGCAGATTCTACTACTGAGCCAAATTTTGCCTCTCTGGAGCAACAAAGTCCAAGCCTACTACCTTTTCTGAGTTATTCACCTTTAGATACATGAAGACTGATACCTACTGTCTTACAACACATTCCTATTATCCTGAGAGTGTAACATGGATTTAAATGCAATATATGTAAAGTACAACTGAAATTAAGTGAAATAAAATAAAAGAGTTTTGAAAATTTCTGAGTCCCTCTTGAAGTAACTGGGTATTTCCTATGGTCCCTTATCTGTAGTTCCTGGTGGATTCTGACCTGAATTAAGAATCAGTGAACTAAGATCTCAAATTAAATTCAACATTGAATCCCTACTGTAAGCAAAAGGTTGTTCTAGGCTGAGTAACATAGCTCTACTATGTGACTACAATTCCTCCCAAATAGTTATTGTCCTAAAAGCATGAAATATAAGTTTGTAAACCCCTTAAGGGAAGGAACAATGCAATGTTTCATGGTGTTATTAATAAATAGCAATAAGGTATTAAATAAACATTTGATTATCTGGCAACTTCAACTACTCTTCCTAACAGGGTCTTCACTCCTCTTAATATCCTGGTTATTGCTCTCTGGATGCATTTCTGAAGTCTATTCCACACTTCTTAAACTTGGGTCGAGAATGGAAAAAGTTTAAGAAGTCCTGGACTCTATACCCTTTCTTCCCAGAATTGACAACAACACTATTCCAGATACCACTTCATCTAGTCTGAAAAGAGTGAGCTTATCACTTCTTTAGGCATGTTATCAGATGACACTTCTGCAAATCTGATGTATGGCCATAATTCTTTCAAAGTTTTATTTAATGTCTGCATCTTTAATGCTAAAAGAGCTGTAAAAATCTCTCCGGTAACTTTTCACATCTTCAATAGCACTATGTATTGAATCAATGAAACAACATTTGGAGATGGGAAGACAGGAAACATATATACACCCACATAACTTTACCTCCCCAGGGTTAGTTCTAAAGTACTTTGGCAATAGAATATGCTTACTTTTGTCAGGAAAACATGCTTCTGGAATGAGATTTTTTTTACTAAAAAAAGATTATAGGATTCAGGAAAAAAAAACTTTTATTTGCCCATGCATTTGTTCTTTGTAAGTAACAGTGTTTAATATGTTTGAAAGCTTAACAAGATGGAATGTTCTTGTTCCCAAAGGTTATATTTTATGAGAAAGGATAATGTTAGCATTCGTAAATATAAGCAAGCTGTCCTAGGATGGTATGGCAGATAGAAGAGTAAACTTGGAGTAAGGAAGATTTGGGTTCAAATCCCTCTTAAGTCTCTAAAGAGTTGTTTGACCCTGAACAAAACATCTTACATCTCCGAATCTTAGTTTTCACATCCAAAAAAGAAAAAAGGCAAAACCAAACCAAAACAAACAAACAAAAAATCATGAGGGCATTGAAAATTATGATGCCCAAGGTTCTTTCAAACTCTAAGTAAATTATCTATGATGTTATTCTGTTTTAAGTTTCACTTTCTCCTTTTAGGGTAGGGATTAATCAGGATGCTAAATCTATTCAGAGGAGAGATGATGCTGAGAAATCAAGTGTCTTCAAAAATTCATTAACTTTTTCTGCAGTGTCATGATTGATATTTTCACATATATAGCATCCTAAGGCCAGCTCCTACTTTGGGATGGCTCACCCATCAGAAGATAGACTTTATATGTTGACTCAGAATCATCTTGATCCCAGAATTTGAGAACTGGAAGATATGCCTCTTAGTCCTACCAACACTCCAAACGGGTCCTCACTATAAAAGACACAATCCAGCCTTCTCAATAAGGCTTTTCTACAAATTAGGCCAGAAATAGAAACAATCCATTTTCATTTCATAGAGAAGTCATCCTTGTCTAATTCATCCTCAATCATCAGCAAGGTTCATAGCTTTAGTTGATGAAGAAGCTCTAAGAATTTTGACTCTCTGACCTGTTTTAGCCTTGATGACATAAATGAACCAATATGTCTGATCAAATGCATTTCCTTTTCAAATTCATTAATTCATTAATTAATTCAGCCAATATTTATTGCATTGTGCTAGAGGACATGGCAGAATACAATGAATTAGGCATAGATACAAACATCCATATTGCTACGTACAGGGTGAAATCATCAGTAAGAAATGAAATCCATAATTTAGAGAAGAGATAGATGATTTCTTGCTGATAAATCAGCACAAACTTTATAAAAAAGACTACACATGTGATTCGGGTATTGTGCAAGATGGATATTGGTCATATGATGGAACCTCTGAAATGGGGGACATTCTAAAAGAGAGGGATAAATGTGAGTCAAGGCAGGGATAAAACTACTGAGAAACCAAGAAGCCTACTTTTTCTATAGCCTTTACAATTTTCTTCCCCAACTATATAGGAATAAATTACTGAAATAATGAGAAAAAATAGGTAATGAAGACTTCAACTATGGCAGTGACAGTGAGGCTGGAGGGAAGGTATAGGCATTAGCAGTACTGTGGATGAAATGATGCTAGTGAAGATGACAAAGCTGCCTACTTATATTTCCAGGATTCACTAATTGCTGTTCTGCAGAGTAATGGTCAAAGGAATTCAAATCGAAAAATTAGAAGACAGAAAAGGAACAAATATTTATTAAGCACCTATTATGTGCCAGGCACTGTACCAAACACTTTACAAATATATCTCATTGGATACTCACATCAACCCTGAGAGTAAGACTATAGGTTTAAGACTGCAAGGACCATTAGAAGTCATGTAGTGCAATTTCTCATTTTAAAGTTATGCAAACTGAGGTCCAGTGAGGATAAATTACTTGCCCAAGATCATTAGGTTTTATATAGAGGAGGTAGTATTCAAGTTCATGTCATCAGATACTGAACCTAGGTTTTGTTTTGTTTTTTTCCCATTATATCACTCTACAAGAACACAATATTCAATGTAGTACTCTGCATAATTTTTTGTTTGTTTTTTGTTCAATTGTATCTGATTCTTTGTGACCTCATTTGGGCCACATACCACTGGAGTGGTTTGTCATTTCCTTCTTCAGCTTATTTTATATTTGGGGAAACTGAAGCAGAGTTAAGTGACTTGCCCAGGATCACACAGCTTGTAAGTATCCGAGGCCAGATTGAACTTAGGTCTTCCTGACTCCAGGCCTGACATTCTCCATCATGTCACCTAGCTGCCTCCTATACATTGTAGATGATTATTAAATTTTATTAACTGTTTGTTGAATGAATCAATGTTTATGTTACTACATAAAGCCAACATGGATCCTTTCCAATATATGTCTCTAATCTTCATTACGGAACTGAAATTCAATAAGAAGGAAATCTATATTTCCTATGTGAACAGAACAGAACCTGATTATGATTTTTTTTCTCATTTAATATTGTTAGCCAGAAGGAGAAGGTCATATATAAATGACAGACATCTTTAGGCTAGCAATTAATCTACTACAGTTACATGAAAAACAGCAATAATTTTGTTTTGGAAATCAGTGGGGACCAAAAACCAGTATACAGGAGGGCTGCTTTGTGAACTAATGTCTTACAATCTGCAGCTTCTTTATGTTTTTAGAAGTAATTATTGAAATAGAAATAACTGATTGACATGTGCCAAGGTTTCACTGGGTATTGACTATTTGTTAAATTCTTACTCCTGAGACTCAGAGCACAATGGAGCAGTTCAGGATTCCTGAGTTTCTTGGTCATTTGCAATGAAAATATTTCTTTTCTAATGAATAAAAAATTTATGAAATAGACCAGGATAAACTGTGTTTTACAATCCTGTGCCTTTTATACTGGTACTCTAAAATGCTTACTTTTTTTTACCAGCTATGTAAGAAAAAACAAAGTCCTTATGACAATATCAATTATGCACATTCTGAAAAAGAGTACTCTGAAGAGATAATATAAAGGAAAACTACTTTGTTAGTGGATAATTCCAGATGTAAGTGGTTCTTTCCAATCTAATCATGTCTCCTTCTGTTATGCCAATGTAACCTCACACATCAACTTATAAATCTATCTGAAAATCGACAAAGAAATGTACTTCAAATCAAACCAATTACTAAAATTGGATTTCAAAGGGTTTGATAAGCAGAAAAAAATGCTCTACGCCTAAAACCTCTAGTGCTTTTGTAGTATACACATATGTATACACACAATCTAGAAACATCAACCACTTTCTCTTACTTTATGTCAGGAACAATTTAATAGGATACCTGTGGGAATGTATTTACCCAGCACTATTGCCAATGATCTTCTGAATTTATGACCAGCTTGAACTACAACTCAAATTATTTTCACTGCTTAAATACCGACTTTATTTAAGGCACTTGCATCTGACAAATATTTCAAGAAGCATAGCCACTTGATTCTTGAAGATGTCCTAACAATAATAATACCTGACAATTTCTGGCATAGGATGAGATTGCACATAACTCTTTTCTTTGTTTATTAAGCTTATAAAAAAGATTTTTATAGTTTACAAAGCTTTAACATTCCTTTCACTTATTCCTTACAAGAATATGGGATATAGGTAGGGGTGGTAGTATTGTCTTGATCTCAGGAAGAGGAAGCTGAGAAAGGTAAAGCAGTTTGGCCAAAGTCAAACAGTGACTTGGTGCCACGGCTTGGATTGGAACCTGAGTGTCTTGATTCCTAGGCAAAAGCCCTTTCTACTACACTCCATTAATAAAAAGTGGGGAGGGGAGGTTTTGTAATTGAGATAAAGTTTTACAGGCAAATACCCAACATCTGTCCTTTTACTACAAAGATCTCCAGTTAGGTTCTCTCCAAACTAAGAGCATAACATTGGCATTTTTATTCCATATGCAGTGTGGATTTTCTCATTCTGATCCAGATTAGCCTTTTTCTCTAAGTAAGTTCTTTAAAAAAATGCAGGCCTTTGGAAATCCATCCAGCCCGGATAGCTATATGGCACAGTGGATAGAATGCTGGCCCTGGAGTCTGGATGACCTGAGTTCAAAACTAGCTTCAGACATTTAGCAGCTGTGGAACTCTGAACAACTCACTTAACCTCTGTTTGCTGTAGCTTCCTCAACTGTAAACTAAGCATAATAATAGCCTTTTTCTCCCAGGGTTGTTGTGAGGATCAAATAATGTAACACTGGTAAAGTCTAAGCACAGTTTAATAAATGCCCTGTTTTCTTCCTTTCCTGCCACAGGATAAGAACATTTCTAGGGATGGTCCAAATGTCTTATTTCATTGTAAAATCATAAAGCAAGAGAGATGAAGGGATCTCCAAGATCTTTATAAAGGTTGCCCAGAACAAGTTGATTTTTCAAGGAAATAGCACCTCATTCCAGTGTGAAAAATCCCCCCCACCAAATCCCAGTGGAACATACCCATAGGTTGCTATTTTATCTTTGAAAACAGACACACACATAACTTATAACATTTGGCTCACCAGGATGGCATCATTTATCATGATACTTTTCTCTTAGACCAGATGTTCCTTGTTTAAAAGAAATAAGTACTCCATTCCTTTGAAAAAATACTTTGTCCCAAAGGCCCAAGGACTTTCTTATGATAGCAAATTATTTTCACTTTCCCAAAGGCAGGTAAGAAAACTGCCTTTTAGAATTCTGATTTAGGAAGACAAAGGGAAATAGCAAACTTCAAGAATCTGAGAAAGATACCTCCCTTAGTCTGCATCTAATGATGCAGTTTAAGTAGGCAGTTCATTCACTCACAGGAGGATGAAGGGTATATAAATAAATACAGAGTGATTGATGAATATCCACGAGTACAGCTTCTGATTTCAATTCAGCTCTACCAACCCCTGTATGGTGGCCTTATTTGACCCACTCAAGATTGGTGTATTTGGAAGAGTCCCAAGTTCCCTTTGTCTAACTCAGTATGAAATAGCATCAAACCCTAGCTGGTGATTGGGACCATTTCCTAGGTCAGGATGCTCACCTTCATGAAGCACCTAAGTATGCAGGCTCACTTCCTTGGGCCACACAAAGATGGGAAGCCAGCAAGACAGATACACATGCATGTCTCCTTGTACTCTCTCTGTATGAGGGATTACCACTAAGTGGTTAGTATGGATCATCTAATAAATCCTGCGGTTGGGTCTGTTTCTCTGTGTTCTTTAAAAACCTAAACGTGACCATCCCATTGTCTGTTTGTAATATATCTACACAATATACTGACCTGCTAAAGGCAAAAGGGGGTAAAATCAATTAGGGATAAAATAATATCTATGTTTCCATTCTGTATCGTTTGACGGTCATTATGTAATTAAGGCTTATACTGTACCCAACTAATAAGCTAAGGAACTACAAATCTGGCTTTGCTTAGATTGCTCTAGGTCTGCAAGGTGTGGTATGAAAGAAAGAATACTTGCATGAGCCTCAGTTTATCCACCTGACTAAATTAATAACACTTATCCTACCAAACAGGTTTCTTGTGAGGATCTAGAGAGGTAATGAATGTTAGTTAGCCTTGATGAAATGGGAAGAGCATCTAATCAATCTCCAACCAGAAAATGTTGGTTTAAATCACAGTTCTTTGACATCCTACATGGGTCATCTTGGGGAAGTCCAGTGTCCTCTCTTTAGTGCTATCTGTAAAACTGAGAGTTCTGAAGCAACTATGTTTTTTATGACCATGATGCACTATGTAAAAGTTCTATTGTTATAATAACAAGTATTCTTTGTCTCTTGCTACACACATAACTTAACTGGACCTTGTGGACATTGTGCACCTAAGGATTAAACATGATATTGCAGTGGGTGTGGTTTATGAACAGCCCACAAGACAGAACACTATAAACACAAGCCACTCAGACACTTTGAGTTCGCTGAATCAAAGGGGAAAGGTGCAAAGTGACAGAGGCAGAGATGATTACAGTGACTACAGAAAAAGGGCAGAGCCACATTCACCACCTTTTCTCCTTTCCATCTTGCTCAATTGTTTTATTTTATTATTATTATTTTATTTTTGGAGGGGGAAGGCAGGGCAATTGAGGGTACGGGAACTTGCCCAAGATCACAAGGCTGGTAAAAGTTAAGTGTCTGAGGCCAGCTTTGAACTCAGGTCCTCCTGACTCAAGGGCCAGCGCTGTATTCACTGAGCCACCTAGCCAAGCCCTCTCAATTGTTTTATATGAGCAAAAAAAGCATTTGAGCTATACTATGAGAAAAGGAAATGAAACCAGTCAAGATACTAGTTTTGATGGTTTGTTATCTTTAATAGCATGTTATTGAGAAAAATTACTTCAAATACAGTAAATTTAGGCCTAAAAGCTTTCAGATATGATTATATATAGAGCTGACACAGCAGATAGAATGCTAGACCTGGAGTCAGGAAGACCTGGGTTCTAATCTGCTCTCAGACACCTAGTAGCTGTGTGACCCTAGATAAGTCACTTAATCCTTTCTGCTTCATTTTCGTCATCTGTAAAATGAGCTAGAGAAGGAAATGGCAAACCACTTCAGTGTATTTGCCAAGAAAACTCTAAATGGGGTAACAAAGAGTTGAACATGACTGAAAAACAACAGAGTTGAAAGGTAAAATATCTAGTATTCCATAAATTCTATTTGATAAGTTTCACGTTTTTACTACTCAGTTGACAGTATTCTAGTTAAGGAGTTTGGAGGAATGGTTTAATTTTAATACAATTATATACTTAATGAGATTATAAGCTACATTTAGTGGGTGCTGTGGGAGAGTGGAGTTTAGCTTAAATACTACTAAACACACTTGTTCTGCATTATTAAATGTTCAAGTTTCCCTTGTTCTCCTCCTCCTGCTTTTTCTCTCCCTCCTCCTCATCATCATCACAGCTTGTCACAAATGTCTGACCAACCACCCCTACTTTCCTACTATCCTACCTTGATCTAGGATAGAAATTCCTCAGCTCAGCCCAAACCTGCCCAACCCAGCTCAGCCCCAGTGAAAAATTATGAGACACAAACAAGAATATAATTACCTGGGAACATCTGGAGCCTTGACACTTAATGTTAACAATAAGGATTGGTGGTAGAGCTTTCTCCATGTGGCAACCACTAGCCCATGATGCTATACAATAGGGGGAAAAGTCTTGCATCATCAATTCCCAATTCCTGTGACTGTTGCACTCTTTTCCAAGTGCCTGGGCTTAACCATCTAGGGGATGAGTCATTCCTTCTTCAAGTACTACTGCACCTGTGGTTAGACTAGCCTACATACAGTTGGTTCCCACTCCCCTCCTTCCATGAATTTCTCTCAAAAATCCAAGTGGTACTGCATCCAAATATCCCTTCATCAGCCAAGAACAATTTCTCCAACTTATGAACATCCTCAAAAAAGCTGCCTTGTGTGTGAAATCTGAGAACAGTTCCAGACAAGAAATAGCAGTAACTCACGATTGTCCTAATCTAACACTTTTACTGGACAACAAAAAGTATCTCAAGAAATGGTTATTGTACCATATAGGATTTCGGTCAGGAAGTGAAAACCTGTGATTTTGTCCAACTGAGAATTCTATCTATGGCAGATCTCAGATGGGGACTTGCCCATTGTCAGCGGCAGGATTTGAATAAAGACCTTTCTGATTCTAAAGCCCAGATTCTGCTCCATCATCCTGCTTTTCTGTATATTAGGTAAAAATTTAAATATAAATAACACTAACATCATTGCTCTATGACTCCTTTAGTCTAGCTTTATATGGACATCCCAACGTTATATTCGTTTTACTTAATCAAACTGGGTAACTGCAGTAATGTCTAACAATGATGTAACAAGTAATGTCATTTTTAGCTTTCCATACCAGCTTTTAAGCCATTGCTTCACATTTTGCTTTTATTAATCCAATGAGCATTTTCTGTGACTAGGCTATGTGCTGCACTAAATTAAGCATCATGGCAAGGGAAAGGGCAAAGTGGGCAAATATTTTATTCTTTCTGAGGGCATTAAAATAATCAGGAAGACAAAACTGATACAGCAATATCTATGCTAGTTAATAGTGTTCTATATAGAAATAAGAATGAGCAGCAGTTGGACCAGATGACTTCTAACTTAGAATCTGATTTATATAACAAATTCTAGTATAAGAATTAAACATGGTACACAATACACAGTAGTGGCTCCTAAACCCAAAGATTCAAATTTTGGGGTTAAGAACTCACTATTTGACAAAAACTTCTTAGAAAACTGAAAAGCAGTTTGGCAGAAACTAGGCGTAGACTAACATTTCACAGTGTAGACCAAGATAAAGTCAACATAGTTAATGATTTAGACGTAAATGGTGATATCCTAAATAAATTAGGGGACCATGGAAAAATGTACCTGTCAGATCTATGGATAAGGGAAGTGTTTATAACAAGAGAGAGAGAGAGAGAGAGAGAGAGAGAGAGAGAGAGAGAGAGAGAGAGAGAGACCACCACAGGAAGTAAAATAGACAATTTTGATTATATGAAATTAGAAAGCTTTCACACAAACATAACTAATGAGGTCAGTTAGAAAGTAAATTTAAAAGTGGGAAAAATTTTATAGCAGATATATCTGAAAAAGGTTCATTTCTCAAATAAATAAGGAAGCCAAATTTATCAAAATAAGAGCCATCCTCCATTTGAAAAATGATCAAAGGATATGAACAGGCAGTTTTCAGAGGACGAAATCAAAGCATTCAATGATTACATTAAAAAATGCTTTAAATGAGTACTGATTAAAGATATGCAATTTAAAGCAACTCTGAGGTACCACCTCACACTTATCATATTGCTTAACAGGACAGAAAGGAACAGATGCTGGAGGAGATGTGGAAAAACAGACACTAATTCAGTGCTGGTGGAGTTGTGAAGTGATCCAACCATACTGAACTACCCCCATAGGACTAGAAAACTGTGCATACCCTTTAACCTAGCAATATCACTATCAGGTCTGTATCCCAAATAGATGAAAGAAAAGGAAAAGAATGCATTTGTAAAAAAATAAAAATAATAATTATAGCAGCTTTTTTTGTGGTTGCATAGAATTAGAAATTGATGGATTGCCCATCAACTGAGGAATGGCTGAACAATCTCTGTCATATGATTGTGATGGAATCCTATTGTGTTATAAGAAATGATAAGCAGGATAGTTTCAAAAAAGCCTGGGGAGACTTCTATGAATTTATGCAAAGTGAAGTAAGGAGAACTAGGAGAACATTGTATACATTATCAACATTATTTATAGTATCAACTGTGAAAGACCTTGCTACCCTGACCAAGACAACAATCCAAGACAAATCAAAAGGATCCCTGATGAAAAAACTCTAATCACCTTCAGAGAGAACTGATGAACTCTGAATTCAGATTGAAGTATTCTTTTTTTTTTTTTACTTTGTTTTTCTCTCGTGTGTGTGTGTGTGTGCAGGGGGAGGAGGGGTTGCTTGTGTTTTCTTTTGTAACGTGGCTAATTATAGATATATGTTTTATATGACTTCACATCTAAAATTGATAGCAAATTGCTTTATTTCTCAAAGGAAGGGGGAGGGGCCGGTGGGAAAGAGAATTTGGAACTCAAAATTTAAAAAAAGTTAAATATTTTATATGTAATTGAGAAATACTTAACAAAATAAAAGTGTGTGTGTGTGTGTGTGTGTGTGTGTGTGTGTATACAAGACATGTCAACTCAGGAAACCCAAAATTTCCCCATGCCTGATTTGTTTTAATGATAATAATGACATAAGTTAACAAGAATTTCTGGCTTTTAGTGTTGGAGAATGTGTAATATGCTCTCTCATTAGACCTACCTTCTCCATCAATTTCTCTCGACTTTTTTGAGCATTCAGTGACCATTACTACTCCAAAATTCAAAATAAGACAGAAGATGGTCCAGTTTTTGTTCTATTGGGATGTTCATAGACATTACCAAATCTCTGTTTACTGTTTCTAAAGGATATGAGAATTTTGAATTTGTTGACATCAGTGCTTCCTCTGTCCATTCCAATTTTTGTAACACAATAAAGATAATAGAAAATTCCACTAGCACATCAACAACACAACAACAATTTTAACCTGAAGCACATAGTATTGACACTGCTTGGAGATGCATAAACATGTGGAAGGCTATCCATAGAGTTCCAGTTCCAATCTGAATGAGAAAAGCAACAACATCTTTCATCTTTTTCTGTTTTCCCACCTCAAAACCTTCATTCATTTCTTAATTCCCAACTTGGACTTTCTCATTTTTTCTTGTATCTTTCTTGTGACATCTAGGTTGGCCTCAGGTTTCATTTCTCCTATCTTGTTTTCAAAACCCTTCTGGAGATTCTATTTTCATCTCTGCTTTTCTACTGTCTAAACCATTGAAGCCATGACCTTTCTAGCAATTGTAGCAACGGCATCAGTTTGTTCTCTGATTGAAAAATCTAAACTGAACCTGAACCAACACGTAATTATTATGAATGTGCAGTGCTAGGGTCTGCACAGGCAACAAACAGATAATTGGATTTCAGATGACTTTTGTGAAAATATGCACATTTTACCTAAGCTAACAATAGCCTCTCCTTCATAGAATCCAAGAAGAAAAAAAAATTAAAAGAAAGAAAGAAAAATAACCAGATACCAAAGCCTTAGAACTAAATAAGGGGCTAGTTGAATACTGTAAGCAATAGATTTCTTACCCTGTTGCCATTGTAGTCTGCATGATCAAACTGGGTAAAACGATGACCAGTGGGTTGAAGTTATAGGGAGATAGACTTGTAATTCAATAATAAAGATTTAAAAATTAGTAAGGCTAAAAAAATAGGAGGTACTCCACAATTAGAAGAGATGCACCATCCTTTCAAATGTCTCAGTAGAAGCCAGAATAGATGATAGATAGATAAATAGATAGGTAGATAGCTAGGTAGACAGAGATATTTTATAAATGTAAAAGATCATATGGGTCATCTGATCCAATGCTCCTACCTGATCCTTGCGTCTTTATGCCTGCATCCTTGTGTGTGTGTGCAGTCACATATGTGTGTAGAGAAAGCTATATAGAGATAGATTATCAGTATACATACAGTATATGTGTATGTGAAGATACCTGTTACCTATTTTCACATAAATGTACACACTGATCAGGGAGAAGTATTGGATCAGATGATGCATATGAACTTTTTACACGTATCATGTTTGTAATTCTTTACCATATCTGATTATGTTTCCACACTTTGCTAACTCAATCTCATTGTATAACCAAAGATAGTGTTTGTCAAAAAGTCACCAGTATTGATTAAACATGCTTCCATCTTCTCAGAGGAGGTGAAGGCTATGGTTGTAACCTGTTGTACATGTTGTTGGACCCTGTAATTTTGTCAGTTGCTTTCAGCTAACTATTTTTCTTCTTTATAAGGAAGAGGGAATACAAGAGGGAATTATAATTGCAGTTATAAGGTTAAAAAAATAAAGCATCCTCTTTGGTAGAAAAAAATAAGGATCCTTGAAGGGGAAGGTAGGTTAAATAATAGGAGGACAAGGTAGTGGGTGGAAATAAAGTAGAGGAGTCAGGTGGGACAGGGAAATAAGAGATATACAGAAATATAAAATCAAGATTAGGAATAGAATCTGTTAAGGAAGGTGTATGTTTATATATGCATGTATGAATGTATGTGTATCTATATACATATATACATATAGATCCATGCTCAATTGTAGCCCAGGGTGGGGGGAGGGAGAAGAAAGAACAAAGTAAAAAAGTGTACAGGAGAAAACAAACCTACAAGGAAGCAAAAATAAGATGGACAGCTCTCAACACAATACATAGTATTTAATATAGAGGCTTTCCTAAAATGGAAATTTATTGCTATGTATTTTGAATCCTGTCTTACATTCTGCTGTGCACATGACATATTTATTTTCTTTTATTATTTTATATTAAGTTTATAAAACTTTTTCCTTTTCTTATTATGAATTTCAATTTTAGTATTTAAGTCTAAAATTAAAAAAAAATTAGATGATAGAACAATCAAGTTGGACCTTTAATGCATTATATATTGTTGTTGAGGTTTAATCTCTATATATATACATATATAGGTATCTCTGTAATTTGATTTAGTAATCCAATCCTACAATCTAGCATAGCCAGCCCATACTACTCAGAAAGATATGTGCTGAAGCCATTTAGGGACTAGTACAACCCATTCTAATCTCTTGACACTTTAAATAAAGGAGGAATAAAGCAAACATCACAGGGAGAAGATAAAGGAGGGGACTATCAAGATACTCATCAAGCCATTATGATCTAAGAAAGGAAAATAAAAAGGTTACTTGGTTTTAATGGATGGACCAGAGAAAGGTGCCAAAAAAGAGTAGTATTGTAGAAGAAGAATCTTAGAGCTAGAAGGTTATATAGACACCTTTTATCCATCCAGCCCCCCAACTTTACAGATGAAGAAAGAGACATCCAGAAATATGAAGTAATCCACTCAGGTTCAGCAAAGTTAGGCCTAAAACTGCATCTCCTGTCATAATATGTTCTGTTCTACCCTATGCTATGTCTGCAACAAAGGATAAAAATTGTGATTAACAAAATAGATCTTGGAAAATACTGGAGATAGCAGGACAATTCTTCAGCTTGCCCCCCCAAAATTGTTTTAGCTACAACCAAATCAGTCTGGCTTGGGGTCATCAGCGAGGGGTACTCCCTTAGGAAGTAAAAGCCTGACCCTCTGAGACAATGCAAGAAAACCACAAGTAAAGACCCTGAAGAGAATCACTATTTGGGATCACATATGTGGCATGTGTACCCAGCATACAAAAGGTTATAGGTGGCAATTGCCACACTTGCTTCTATATTGCCCATAATTCCAGGGCATTGTGGGATAGTAAATCTTACCTAATAAGATGAAGAGTAGAGCAAATAACAAGAACTCAAGCTCCTGGTGCTTGCGTTTGGCAAGGGGGACTTCTGTCCTATGGACTAAGTGTCTCTCCTAGTCGACTCTGGGGTACATTTCTCAGTGTTCAAATTTTTATATCATCTAGCCACCATATTTGGATATGTGTAATACACAAAGAAGAGAGGCAAAGAGTTCCAAAAAATAATTATTTCTCAGCTAAGCTAAGAAGTACTTTTCTCTTTATTTTCAGGAATGATTGCTTGCAGAAATAAAAAAAAAAGACAAACAAATAAAAGTGAATCTTTTTTTCTAAAACAGATTTTAGACTAACATTCTAATGATCCAATTTCTTCCTCATTTCCTTTCTTTAATACTGCTTGGAATTGAAGAAGAAAATGTGAGGATGCAAAGATGATCTCAAAATTTTTATGAAAATACTAGTTTTTAAGTCTCTACAGATATAAGTTCCTTGAGGACAGAGACAATTTCTTTCCTTTGGTCTCTGTCTCCCCAGTACCTCATTCATAGAAAGTGTTTAATAAATGCTAAAGGGATTAAATTGGATTGAATGATAATACTGAAAATTATTTGTTGTTAAGTCATTTTTTTTTCAGGTATGTCATACTCTTCATGACCCTATTTGGGGTTTTCTTGGCAAAGATACTGGAGTGGATTACTATTTCTTTCTCCAGCTCATTTTACAGATAAGGAAACTGAGGCAAATGGGGTTAAGTGTTTTGCCCAGGATCACACAGCTAGTAAGTATCAAGGCCAGATTTGGACTCAAGAAGATGAGTCTTCCTGACTCCAGGCCTTACAATTTATCCATTGTGCCACTTATATGCCCACAATTACTTTATGTACCCATTTACATTACCGTAATGTCTTAAGCAATTAATAAAAAATAGAAATCAGAGCTACTGTCATTTATGCTTAAACATATTAAATACTTACATTTATAAATACTTCAACAACAAGGCTATGTTGCATTTGTATAGCATCACTGATTGCAGTTCATGGACCATAGGCTGGTCCAAAATTGATTCTTCAATATCTATTAATTGGTGCAAGATTATCATGAGTAGAATAAATGAATGGAATTCATCTTCTGAAGATGTTAGAGATGAGTTAAAGGATTGGCTTCAATCTAAGATTCAGTAGAGTATTGCAAAACCAAGAGATTGTTTATATGAACCCAGAAGGCATGGCCAAGAAGTAAGTTTTCGCTATAGACATCTAGGAAAGAGAATGTATCAGAGCCTTAACCAAAAGGATATGCCAAATTAGTGAAAAAAGAACAACCATCACCCACAATAAGACATCTTTTGGGGATAAATTTCTCACAAAATATGGACTGAGTATTCTATAGGGAACTCTATGAAGGATAGTCCCTCTACAAATGCATATTTATATCTTCTCTGTAATCAAAGTCTTAAAGACTTGCCACAGTCCTTGAAGGGTAAAGTTACTTCACCAAAGTCACAAAGCCAGGATGTTTCAAAGGAGAGACCTGCGCCCATGTCTTCCTAGTTCTCATGGTTCTATCCACCACATCATGTCATGCTACTTCTCAGTATTATTGAGCAACAAAAACAATGAAAAAAAAATATTGATAGTGTTACCCAAATAGCAGAAGGAGAATACTTTAGGCAGGCAACACAGATACCCAGCACCTCTGGGTATCTTTGCAAAATTATGTGTATTTTCCCAGGCAAAGATAAAATGTAAAAAAATAAAATAAAAATAAAAATAAATTCACCCTTGCCACTAGCCTGAAGTCCTTGAAATAGAAGTCTGTTAATGTGGTTTTAATGTACTCTAAAACTAACTGCTTACTAAAAATCAGTACCCTCATTTCTTTGAGCTAATACATCAAGTTTTATTTTGGAAAACTAGTAACTACAGCTATGATTATTGGATTGAATCTCAAAATAATTTAATAAAGTCATTCAATTTGTTATCCTATCTAAATAACAAAATGATATTTTGATGGTAAGAATGCTTTAATTAGAAGTCCTAAGAGTGCTAATGATTTCAACACAAAATTAGCAAGTAGACATACCTATCATTTTTTGTAATTTCTGCAATTGTTTTTCTTATTATTCTAGTTGAATGAATATCCCAGTAATAGAATCACATTATTTCAAGTTAATAACCTTAAAGGGAAGTTAGGGCAGATTTGAGTTTGAATTCTTCAAGGATCTCAAATTCAAAATAATTGGAATTGAGTAAAATACAGTTTAAGTTTTAAGAATTATATTAACCTCAAAACCATCACTTAATGCCAGTTACAATATTTCATTCTGAATGGAAGTTCAGGTGCTAGACATTATCTACTTATTCAAAATATTTTTTTCTAAAAGGTAGATAAATGCAGAACAGATGTTAAAAGTTCAGATTACTATAACATGGTGATGTATGACGAATAGCCAAATGTCTCTTGTGCTGCTCTTGTTAAAATTGTGGCATTTCTTTGTCTAGAGGGTTCTGACATTGTGTTTATCTTTCCCCCAAAGCCAACTTTCCTGTCACACCCAGACTCTCACCACCTGGAGTAATGCATATGGCAGTTACTTTTGCATCAAGGGCATACCAATGAGAGCAGATGTTAAGCGAGCATACCCAAGACAGTAAAAACTGATTTTATCATTTGTGATATTATTTTCAAAGTCAGAGAATTTACTTTTGATTATTCTAGATACTTCAATGCATCCATTCTTTTTCTTTTTTCCTTCTATACTTTATCTTCAAAAAACTTCAATTGTAACTGGCCTGCTGAAAGTTCATTTGAGTGCTATAAAATTTTGGTCATCTAAGACAAAGTGACATGTACTATCAAGAAATAAGAATTCCAAAATGGAAGAAAGTTTCTTAAGTGAAAAACTTGAAGGCATATGATCTATTTTCCCTTTTAACCCATTTTTCAATAGAAACACAAAAAAAAGAGATTTTTTTTCTTGTAAGATCTAGGATGAGCAGGGTCATAGTTTATTCTTGGGCCTCCTCTATAGAAAAACATTCATTATCTGTTGATTGGAGGTTTAAAACACAAGGTCAAATGCCCTATGATGCAGTTCAAAATGGAATTGAAAAATATTTAGCAAAATAAAAATTTCAATAAAATATAGACAATGTTATATTTTTAACTAAGTAAAGGTGAGGCCTGAATGGATCCTCATGTAGTTTGGTGGTTCCCATTTCTGTTTGAGTTGGACACCGCTATGGTAAATGACATATCTTCTAAGGTCAAACTTGATTGAATTACATCATGGAATGATCCAATTTATTTTTATTTGCAAATCAATTATTTGATATTGAGATTTAGATATAGAGACTATACCAACTATTTACTTCTAAAGAATAGGAATTTTCATGATGATAATAATATAGATAAAGACTGAAATCTACCTTCTGAGTAAATCTGAAAATGTAGGGTGCATCTAAGTTGACCTTTTGAAGTTAATAATAATTATGCTTTGATTATAATGCACTATAGCAAAAAAAGCTTCAAAATAATGTATTTTCTTTCACAGCAAGAAATGCAGCATCCCTGTAATATCTCTAGCTAATTGTAGGTTGGGTATGTGAAACATACCAGATGGAATTTTGTGTATCCCTGTTGTGGACTCATATTGCTGGCATAATAAGAATCCCAAGAAGAGTTATTGTCTTCATTGTGTTTTTTCTCTATGGGGTATGATTAAGTTGTTTGAATTCTATTTATGCTGTTTCTTATTTAACCTCTATGGATAATGCTGCAATTAATTCTATGCAAGACCAAAACTTCATGCATCTATTTGGTAAACACAGTAAACAGCTCATATAGGGAAGGGGAGAATAAGATATAACTGGGAATCATTTTATTATCTAGGATATTTGAAATTATTTTCTTGTTCTATTTTAATAATATGCTTGATAGAAAAATCTTCTAACAGCTGCATATAGTGAAAAGTGGTTTGCCTTGGTATACAGATCTTTTACCTGCTTGACAAAAATTAAATAATGTTCCCTCCTTCTCACTGTAGATCTTTAAGCAAATGGTGGTGTATATCCTATAAGGGATTCCGCTTCATGTAAAAGCTGACTGAGATATTGGCATTCATTCCAAGATTAAGATTTTCCTGCTTTCGTTGTGTCACACATTATGATTTTTCCATAACCACCACACGGGATTCTTTGACTTCTCCCACCTTACTCAATCCCTTACAAGCACTATCGGGGAATGCTTGAGGTTTTCTTCCTATGGTATCATGACAATGTTATATCTGTTCAAGAGATCTTAAGGGTGCAATCTATATTTTGTTAACTTGAACTGTCTAGATGTCAATATAACAATAAGAAGATTTCTACAAAAACAACCCAAACTACCTAAAGGTCATTTCAATCTTCAAACAGCTATCCTAGCATTTTAAAATTATTATGGTGCTTTTTCTAAGAAGCATAGAGTAATAAATAGCAGGCCCTCAGCAGCGTGGATTCAAGTCTGGACTCTGAAAAATATTGCCTGTATGACCAGAATCAAGTCACTCATGTCCTCAAGGACCCCAGGCAAGTTTCTAAGTCTATAAATTATGGAAAAGCAGTCAATCTGCATTGGTTGAATGTGTTTCCACAATGAGAATTTTACAATACTGATGAATGAAATCATAGATTCAGTCATAATAAAATAAAATCCTTTAAAAACGGGCATTCATATTGTACTTTGTGTAGCACACTATATGTGGTAAATGGTTGCCACTCTCAATCTTTGGGATAACTCAATCTTCTAGGCTATCTTCATACTGACAGATCTGGGGTTTGTAGAGAAGCACCACAAGACTATGACTTAAACTCTTAACCTTGTTTTGTGGTAGTTACTTGCCATTGTTGATTCTGGGCCACCATCAGTATGGCCTTCCCTTTATAGAAAATCAATTGCCACAATACAACTAGCTTCTAAACATAAAACAACACTATAAGGCAAAAGCTAGAAAAGTCACATGACAGTTACTCAGTGTAAATCTAATACATGAATAATCAATTATATTACAATCCAGCCATAAACCTGGTCATACACACCCCAAAATGCACATACTGATCAAGTGGGAGAATGGACAAACACAATGACCTAATCCATGAGTCAGAAAAATCCATATTCTTGTGGGAATTCTAAATTGGTTTTATAGGCCTTGATAACTTTGGTCCCTTCAGAAACAATCTATACTACATGAAGTCAGTTTTCTAACTCCTCCACCTTTTAGTTTTTACAGCTCTATTATTGGGCAAATCCTCTCTTCTTTTGTTCCTGAGTTAATGAAGTAATAATAAGCTCTTTTAATTCACAAGCATATGTAAGAGAGTTCTGAGAAACGGCTTTATTATTTTAGTGACATGAATTTCTCTTAAACAAGAGAGCTACAGAATTTCTCAGATCAATTCTTTGGGTAAGGCACACAAAACCAGGCAGCTCTTCACTCAACAGGATTCTGCTTTGTCCAATCACCCCCTCAGCATTTTCTCACAACAAAAGAAAGTTCGGAGTTAAACTCTTCAGGTTAACTCTCTGGCCAGTGCAAACCATCCCAATCAAGTCTTCCTCAATAAGATGCTTGTCCCATCTGCATTAAATATCTTGTTACAGTAAAAGTCAAAAAGCATATACGTCTCTCCTTTAAGAACCAGAGACATAAGTAGGAAGCAACTAGCCACATCTCAAAGGCTTCTCTTCTGTCAAACTATAAATAGAATTCAAGGGCACTGGTCCAAACTGCAAAAGAGTTCAGCTATTTTTCACTAAGTCTTTTCCCAGTCAATCAGCATGCTCCTGGTTGAATAGCTAAAATCTTTCTATCCTAGTGGCTTCTTAATTCAACCCCTTCACTACCTTCAATGCCTCAAAACAGTCTCTTGGTGGTCAATAATTCACATCTCATTTATGAGATGAAACTCATGAAATAATTTTTTTTTGTTAGTTGCACAAGCAACAGTCCTTAATCTTCCCATAGCCTCTGAACAGTGTTTGATTGACACTGTCAATTTTCACTTCTCAACGATAAAACTATTCACATGCAGATGTGCTGAGGGACCATAATGCCCTGTAGCATCAGTCATTTTTCTTCCCTTGAAAAAAGGTCTTCTAGGTATCTTCATTTGTGGAGCAATTCTATATCTGTTCCCCTGACAGTCTGTGTCTCTCCTCACATTCTGAGAAACTATGTTTCTTTACTCTTTGATTTTATCAGTTTTTCATATGAATAAAGTTCTTTTCGTCTGCCCCTTTCAGCAACCAAACTATTCAAAGAGGAAATGGAGTGATATTTTGTAAATTTTGCAAGTTGATTTCATACCTCTTTCTTTATATGAAAATTATTTTTCAATAAACAGTTCACATCTGAAAGGAAAAATTTTCTTATATCCACACTATACTTACTGGTGTGTTTACCTCATCTTTTCTGTTAGGATGTGTTGTATGAGGCAGAAACAATGTATTTTTTGAACCTCTTATAATGCTCTATTAATAAAAGGTGCTTAATAAAGGGCTGAATAGGGAATGAACCAAACAGTAATTATTCAGTGTTTACCATGTACACTGTACTTTGCTAGGCCCTTGGTAATGATATGCTACATAATACATTGCTTTTATTACTGATAGAGTGCTGCAGTATTGTCATTTTTTCCATTTCTGGCATCAATTCCTTAGCTTCTCTCCCCATCCTCTGGTTCACAGCCTGTGAGTATTTCTCTTGTCCTATTTGTCAAACAACAGTTAGAACTCTACAAGCCTTTCCATATAACTTTCTGAAATCAACTGACCAATCAACAAGCATTTATTACATTTACTATGTCTAGGAAACAGTGCCAAGCACTAATGATTTTTTAAAAAGCCAAAACATGTTTTTGTTTTTGTTTTTTTTCTCAAGGACCTCTCATTCTACTGGGAGAGACAACATGGGAAGAACTATGTATAAGAGTGATGATAGTAGTCCTGCAGTATGTGATGAGACAGAGAGGCCTCCTTCCTAACCGCAGAAGTGCACTGCCAACAATGTCAGTTTGGTCATTGGGCTTGCACAGAATGATTCTTTCAGGCTTTCCAATGGTAAAATTTAGATCCCAACACACAGTGAAGAGCAATTCCCCAAAACAAAAGGCAAAATAGGAGTAAAAAATGATGAGAGACTCATTTTTTCCTCTTAGCACCTAGTTACTTTCCAATAAAAGAAAGCCAGGAAGCAGATGGACATAAAACCCATTCTGGTTCTATGAAAATGGGCATCCTATTTGACATAAACAAAAGAAATGAACAACATGTTCTGGGCATGGACCATTGACTAGAGGTAAATTGAAATGGACAACCCAAGGTGATGCTGACAAAAGAAAATTGGAGAACTAGACTAAGACCAAAAAGATTTTCATTGTTAGAGACTATAAATAAAGTGTTTATATCAAGGAGTTATAAAAAAAACAGATTGCCTGTTTTCCATTCTAATATTTTAAGAACTAAAGACATATTTAATAGAAGTACTTTTTTGAAGGGAGAAAAATAACAGAAGCCTAAATTTCTGGGAAATATTTTTTTTTCTGAAAATAATGATTCATATAAATTTCTCAATTTGGATTATAGGAAATAAAACCTAACAAGGATTTTAAATGATTTAAGCTTAATACAGACTTGAACATGCACTTCAGTCCTATGTACTTCCTTAGAAAGACCCTACTACAGGCCAAATACTGTGATAGGTGCTTGGAATACAAAGACAAAAATGTGACAGTCTCAACTCTCATGAAACTTACATATGACTTTGGGGATAAAGCATGCATATAGATAAGTAAATGCACAGTAACTTGATGGAGAAAGTACCAAATGTTGGGGCAGTGTGGAGACAGTTTGTTACTGGTAAGGATCAAGAAATGCTTCAAAGAAAAGATGGTACCTGAGTTGAGCTTTGAAGGAAGGTAAGCATTCACAGAAACAGAGATGCAGAAAGAGTGTTGCATTCCAGGAACAAAGTCCCCAAAGGTAACAGTTAGAATATCAAATTCATGGGTCATAGTATGCTTTGAATAGGGTCATACACATATGTGTATATGTATCTGTGTGTGTGACACACATATCTATACACATAAACAAACATAGAAATGACATGGAGTAATGTGATCTAAAATCTGCTCATTAGCACTTCTGCCAAAAAAAAAAGAATCAGATGGGAGAAGAGATAAACTCAAACACATGAATCTGGGGTATCAGTTTTTGGATCTCAAATTGAAAACATGAAAATGAATTGTTTTAAGAAATTTTTTGCAACTACTTGGAAGATTCATCATCCCTCTGTAACAGTAAGCACCCTAGCATGCCTAGGGCAGCTACTAGCACAGGTTCTTAGATCTGCTTTTCTAAAGGA
>CM053592.1:125465225-125488297 GCA_028646515.1 Pseudochirops corinnae
AGAGAGAGAGAGAGAGAGAGAGAGAGAGAGAGAGAGAGAGAGAGAGAGAGAGAAAAGAGAGAGAAAGAAAATCAGGAAGACCTGAGTTCAAATTTGACCTCAGAGACTAGCCGTGTGACCCTGGACAGGTCATTTGATCTCTTTTATCTTAATCCACTGGAGAAGAAAATGGCGAACCACTTCTGAATCTCTGCCAAGAAAACCCCACAGACAGCATTGGTATGATATGGTCCATTGGGTCACCAAGAGTTGGATACAACTTAACAACTGAACAACAATGTAGGCCACATTGGTTAAATTTGACTCTACACTTGGAGCTTAAGCTTCCTGAAAGCAAAGATCTGGTTATGAGTGTTTTCTTCTTTGTTTTATTTTTAAAATGTCCCTCAAAGTACCACGTTGATGCCCAGAGGTGCCCAAAAGATACTTGCTGATTTACCAAGTGGGGACATTAACCTGATTGTAGACCATTCAATCACAGAAAAAGGTTTTATTGATCCCAGGGATTAGCCATGAATATATTTTGCCCAGCACTATAGAGTCTCATCTTTGTCAGATACAAAGGAATTAATTCCAACATAAAAGGATCCTCATGAATTCTGGTATTGCATTAACCAGTTTTTTTAAAAATGCATATTAAATAGTTACTATGGTCAAAGAGTATCACATGAAACAACGACAACAAAAAGGTTTTTTTCTTCTTATTAAAATTTTTCAATTTAGCAGCAGTAGACATCTACTGTGGTGGGGGAGTAATAGAATCATTATATAGTAGGGGTTCAGATCTGCACAATGAGTAATGGCATCAAGTTTTCTCTATTGTACCTCACTACAGAGCAGCCACAATAGATGTTAAATCAATTGTGTTATTGTAGAAAGCATTTTGTCTTAGAAACTTGATGCATTTATTCTACATGAGGAGGGGAAGAATTGTCTAACTCACAGCAGAAGAAGAATTTGGATCATTTGATGTTAAAAAAAGGAAATGTAGCAAATTTTCAGATGAGAGTAATTATCCTGGAGTAATTACACAGGTCTGACTTTCATTAGAGTAAATGCTAATTTAATGACTAAGCCATTTTCTCAGCAACTGGCACTAGAAAAGAAGAGTTTTCCTTCAATTTAACAAATACTTATTGAATTTTCTTCTCGTAAAATATAAAAATAAGTTTAATCAATGGATGCTAAACTACATACAAATTTAAGAAGCATCAACTGATCATTCTACCAAGGAAAAAGAATTGGTGATTTACATCGAAATGGAGGAAGTTAGAGAGACTGACATATAGTATGGAAGAAGCGTTCTGGAGTCCAGATGCTCTAAAAGAATGAGAACAACCATAAAAGAACAGAGGTTGGAAAAATTGCCTTTCTCTACCTGTAAGTGTTGAGAAAATAAATGCTTGAATGGAATTATTTCATTTTGAAGTCAAATATTCATTTGGTTCTAAGAACAGAATAAAATAGTGTATTAAAAAGGCATTTAAATTTAAAATGGATTTAAAGTAGATTGCCTAATGTTAGGAAAAAGAATTGGACTTTGAAGTGCCTGACAATAGATGGAGATTTTTCAGAGTTCTAATACATTTTTAATTATAATGAGGAAGCAAAAGTTCAAAGAACTAAGCTACTGACTATTCGATGACATAATATACAAGATTAAAGTATATGTCCACTGAGGGTTTGAATCCTGAGTGTTTTTGCAACATCCTGTTCCCCTGAATTCAATTATCTGGAACAATGCTGTTATGGGAGAAACAGGACTGTTTGCAAATAGGTTAGCCCATCTCACATGGGAAGAACTCAAAAACTGACAATCGGTGTCAAAAGATTGAAGTTTAAAACAACAACACATGAATTGAGAGTTAGTGAATTCAATAAGTTAAAGAATGCTTGAGTTAATCCTTTCATTGAGCTCAAAATGTAGTATTAACATGGAGATAGGCCTGGTCCCTGCTCCCTTGGCTGTAGTGGAGTCTCAGTATCATCACTGTTGGCATCAAGGGTCTATTCTCCACCCTTTCTCTAGCTTTTGAATAGCTGCCCACCTTTAGATTTACCACTCTGCCTAGCTCCCCAGGATCTGTGTCTTCTTGATTACTGGCAGGCAGCCAGATTGGTTCAGACCCTCCTTCCTTGCTGAGATCTATAGTATCTGTGTATAGTTTGATCACAGAGGAGACACTTGACTGAAGCTACTCAGCTCTCTCAGGAATACTGACTTCCAGGTATTCTCAGAGTGTGGCCTGTTATGTCGCTTCACATAAGTCCTATCTCTGGTCCCCAGGTCTTTGGATGTTGATCTGGTCCCTACAATCTACTTGTCCCCATTTTGAAGGCCAATATATGTAATTATTTGATTTTCTGAACTTTCTATTTAAAAGTCAAACACATGAATGTATTTTAAAAATCATTAACTTCATTGTCTAGTAAGCTCTAAATACTTGTGTATATGTGGACCATAACCATATAGTTTTATCCCCAAATCAATCAACATAAATTGCTTCACTACCTGCTAGGGAAAAGGCATGGTGAGAGCCATTTGGTATGGTTTTTAAAAAAAAGGGCAACAGTTCCATCCTCAAGGAGCTCAGATTCTAGATGGGGAGACAACCAGCACATGACCCGCTATCTAAAAAAGTCAAAAAGTAATTTTGCCAGGAAAGGCAGGAGGCATTAGTAACATGGGGGGGGGGGTGTGGAGGGGAAGAAATAGGAAAAGTCTTAAGCAACAGATGGAATCTGAACTCTTAGAAGAAACTAAAGACTAAGAAGAGGCATACACAAAAGAGGCAAGTTTTGCAATGTGTGAGGAATAGTAAGAACATTCTTCTTAAATCTAGCAACCTTTCTGAAAGCCTCTAGAATAATTGACAAATCCCTTTGCAGTTATAACCCACTCCTTCCCCTCCCAAGCTTGCTACTTTATTTTTCCTTTTGCTATTCAAAATACATGCACTTCATCAAAATCAGAACAAGGTGGCAGGCTCTCTTCTTACAATGGATATATAACAGAAACATAATGTATTTCAAACACCTTCTGGGACCCTAGACCATTAGTTACAAATATATAAATCTGTTTCATGATTAAAAAAATTAAGTATTAATTTTAAACTTCTACTTTGCTTAAAAGTAGCACTGCTGCCCCCTTTTGACTAACATTTTTTATTTGTAATAGCAGAAAGACTTCACAATTCATTAACATCTTTTTTTTTCAACCAAAGGTATCATTTAAAAGCAAAACAATGTAATAAATCTAGATTCAATCTAAGAACAAAAAATACTGATATCATGCTATCTTTGGAGGTGTGAGAATATATTTCTTTCTCAATTAGTTGATGTGTTTAATTATACAGCATATAAAGGAATCAACAACAGTGCAACCAAGGGATGTAAAATTAATAAAAGAATTATAGTTAATTTCATGAACTGATGCTTAAGGCTGAAGAACAAAGTCTTATTACCAGATTAATTCAAACTAAAAGCCTACGACACAAGTTTAAAGCCAAACTGTACCATTGGTAAATTTTTGTGACCTTGGGCAAGTAGCTTAATCTCTCTAGGTCTAAATTCCCTCATCTATAAGATGAGGAATTTGGGCTACCTGACTTCTAAAGTCCTTTCAGTTCTGGATCTATGAGCCTGTTTTCCTATTATCTACTTTGGAGTACTTGGGGCACTATACATTTTTAATACAACTCTATGATTCAAAGGGTCAATGTGAACCAAGAGGTTTGGTGTAAGGAACAGAATATTAGGAGAATAAGTAATACACAAAGTTTAGTAGCCTCACACCCTCTGGATTTGGCATAAATTATCTGCTTTGGAAAATTAATTGAATTATATTTATGTTCCATGAATTTTCTAAATACCTTCTTACACAAAACCAGATCATCCTACTCACATTACAACCATCTTCCACTAACAATCAGCTAGCATTCAAAACTTCTGTGGACTCTGCTGTTACAAGGACTTTGCCTTGCTCTTTCTGTTCCATATATTACTAACAATAACATATGCTTGAATAGTGCACAAACATCTTGCCGCTCAAGTCATCCAGAAACATAGATCTCACTGGAAATGTAAAAAGAAGAGATTACTCTTCTCTGGCATACTTCTAGAGATTTATATGCCTGGTTCCAGGGCTACCAATTATTTCCATGACTGAGGCTGCAGAAGGTGTAATATTAAATAAGTCACAAACTCGTAACAAGGTGTGTTAGGTTGTCTGACATTTCTACATCTAACACTTGATTTTAATCATTTTCATTTAGTTTACTTATTCATTGCCTTCATGGGACTACATTCTTATTCTGCATCAAATCAAGCATGATGCAAGGAAGAAAATGCTTTAATGTTGCTGTTCATAACAGGAACAGAACACAAAAAGTTCACCACCAGTGGGAGATTTTTTAAAAACATATTTTAAGATGAAAATTTCATCCATGGTGATTACCAAGTTCTTCTCTCTCCCTACCCTTAACATAATTATAGCATCCACTGCTTTCTCTCAGTGAAAGCAGGCTGACTGCTTTTTCAGGATTTAACTATAGGGACGTATGAAAAACTATTTTTCAACAAAGTAATACTGAATAGCAGGTAGAAGTGGAAGTATGTCCTCTGAATGTTAAGGGACTGAATTTCTATTTCTGCAGTGTCCAGTCATCATGAAAATGTTGGGGAGAGTTACAGATACAAGAAAATGAGTCTACAGCAGCTGTGATTCAAATGTGTACACCCACATCCTTTAGCACCACATAGTAAAGGGAGCGGCTGAGATGTCATTGAAGCAATTCTCCAGGGGTAGCCAGGCATGAGTCCCATTGCCCTCAGAACATCCAAGAGAAGGCCAAAGAGAAGATGTAATTTTTCCCACCTTACAAAAGACCTCTTGTGCTCAAAAGGGAAGCATCAGCTCCAGTGAATAACTGTCAGTCGCTTTCAAAGTTTAATGCTATTGTTTTTAATGGCAGTTTCCATTGCTCTGATAACTGGTTCAGTGGATAAGGAATTTCTGAACCCTAAAATAATGTATCCTTTTCAACCGAGTCCTATTTCCATCCTCTTTCTACTTTCTCCAGTTCTAATTACCCAGGAAATCTTCGTCTAATACTTTGATCTACAAGGTTTCCAAGAACTAGCAACTGCTTGCCAATAAATGTAAACAAATATAAGATGTAAAATATTTGTATTGTTAAATAGAAAGAAAAAAGTTGCCATACAGATGTAGATTTCTAATAAACAATGGTCCAATCTCTGATAAAATACTGGAGACAACAGGATGCAATTATAAATGCTCAACAAAGTCCATCAACAACACTTAGTCCTTCTAAGATGGCAGACACTATTTTTGCTTTTCTTTGCATGACCAGTGCTTAGTACAGACCCTGACACATAGTAAGTATAGAGTAAATTCTTGTTGACTAAGCCCCAGTAATTGTCAAAAGGAATGCCATCAAATCGGGTTTTAATTGCAATTATACTACCTGGGTATATGACATTGGGTAAGGGTTACTTGCCAAAGAGTCTCTTTCTCTGAACTTAATAGTTTCCTCATCTATGAAAAGAGGGAGTGGGTTTCAGATTATTTTGTATAATAAGGGAGGTGTTTTTAGATATGTATAATTTTGCTGAGGGAAAGGAGCAGAAACACCAAAAAAAACCCAAACAGACCCGTAGAATAAAGATGCTCAAGTCATAGATGTTGAATGTATCCTAATATCTCATTTATATATGAATAACATAAGGACTTTGTTGTTGATAGCTGGGAAACCCTGATCTTTAGATCTATGTGATTACTATGGGACACACACACACACACACACACACACACACACAATTTTATTTTGCCTTGTTATTGTGTAGATAGCTGATGTGTATTTTGTTTTATCACCATGAGATAGAGTTCAGTCATATCACTCAAGAGATCCTAATTTGGATTACTAGGGCAGAACTGAGCTAAGCTTCTTACAGAATAGCTCTAGGCTGAGAGCTGATCTCAGGAGAAAGCTTTCTGGTCAGGGATGGGAAGAGATCTCAGAGTTTGTACTATTACTTGCTTTTTTTTTTTTTTAAGAAGAGCTGATGGGAAGAAGGCAGGCTTTTGTTTTAGATTTTTCCCTGCACTGCTAACCTGCTGCTGCAGAAATGAAAACC
This sequence comes from Pseudochirops corinnae, assembly GCA_028646515.1. Classification (NCBI taxonomy): domain Eukaryota; kingdom Metazoa; phylum Chordata; class Mammalia; order Diprotodontia; family Pseudocheiridae; genus Pseudochirops; species Pseudochirops corinnae. The sequence goes on from CM053592.1 coordinate 125,471,382, forward strand.
CCTAAGAGCACAGGCAAGAGAGATATGGAAAAGTTCTGTTAATCCTCAGCTTAGCTTTTTCTGGAGGAAAATAACAGTAGCTCAGGGACCTAGGAAAGGCCCAAGTACAGCAGTCAGTAGAGAAGCCATCCAAACTATCAGAGAGTTGGTGGGCAAACAATTCCTGAGACAAAGGATGACAAGTCCTACAATCCAGATTGTGCATTTTCCCAGGCATATGTATTCCCTAAATTTCTCCGTTCTATAAATCCATGCCCATTTTCCTCAAAAACACTATGTATATGCAGCAGTGGTAAGGTTTGCCTCTAGTTTATACATAGAATGTTTTCTTCTTCTCCTTCTCCTTCTTTATCTTCATTTTGATTTACCTTCTATTTAGTGAATATTTCAAAGAATTAACATAGATCATCTGACTGATTTGTTAAATGGGAAGTAAATCAAAGGAGGCTGAGGAATTACATTATACAATCGACTATATTTCCTCACCAGGATTCCCTCTAGCACCTTGGGAAAGTAAGTTGTATGAATTCAGCCACACAATTTGGGAACCAGTCTCCCCAATCTGCCATTATATGACTGTAATCTATCAATAAAATCAATTTTAAAAAAGTAAGTGCTTACTGTGTGCCAGTCACTGCACTAAGCCCTGGGTTAGGTGACTTCATGCAGAAATAGGAGAAATAAGGGACATTGAGTGTTGCATGCATGCAACATGTAGATTGCTTATCTATTTGTATATGTCCTTGTTCTTTTTCTTCATTGAATAAAACCTCCTTGAGGACAGGTACTAGTTTCTAATAACTAATGGCACCTAGCAAAGTGGTGTTTAATAAATGTGTGTTGACTGATTCATCTTTAAAGTCCCTATCAGTTCTAAAGTCTACGGTTCCCTACCACTTTCAACAAAGACAAACTTCACAAGGTAGTCCACCACTCCAAGCCAAGTGAGGAAGCAGAACTTTCTGGGTTCTTCTCACTTGGTTATGTAGAGTGAGAGTGTGCTAGGCAGATGATAAAGGATTAAATACTGGAGGGAGAAGCAAAACAAAGAAGGAGGGAGGAGAGGAAATTGGTGTAGGAAGGGGGAATTCCTATTTCAAACATTATTTACAGATATTGTGGTTAACAAATCTGTAAAAATTAGGAACTAAAAATATTTTTAAATGTACAAAGTTGTGTTTTCTGTAATCTCTCCTGTTACAGAGCATAACACAGAAGGCACTGGTTGTATCAAGCACAATGAGAAGCAATTTGTAAAGAAAATCTTGAGAAAAATGAAAACATTGTGTTCCAAAGTCTGCCAAACTTCTTTTTCCATTCCATTGCTACTATAAAATCATACAAGGACTATTTGTGGCCATAATTCATCTCCACTAGTCCACAACTATCTGTCCTCCTCCTTAAGCACTTCAGGGAAAAGGTAATGAATTACCTTCTCTCAAACTCTTATTTTTTTTTTTTGACCACTAAGTCTGTTTTCATCATTTCAAGTGACTTACATAAATCAAATTTTATAACTTCTCTTAACATATCCAAGGAGCACTTCCCACCAAGACAACCCAATATAAACCATATTTTAATCTCAAGGGAAATCAGATGATACTGTGTTTAGAATATCAGTACCAAAAATATTTAGCCTAAATAATTTAGGAATCTTTTCTTTCAATAAAAAAAGTCTAGCTTGTTCAGATTCTGAAGAATGTTAGGTTTTAATATGACTGCTGCCCTGTTCCACTAATGAGGGACTTGTTATTTGGAGTCATGAGAATTCATAGACTCACTAATGAGGAACATAATTCTGACCTTCTTTGCTATCACTGCCAGGCCCCAAAAAGCAAACCACTATTCTAGGCAAGTAAGTAAAGTGTGTGTGCCAGCTTCCCAAGGAACAGTTGGTCATTGCTCTCCTTTTTAATTTCCTCATTTGTAAAATGAAGGGGTTGACCTAGATGGTCTCTAAGGTCCGTTGCAGCTCCAAATCTATGATCCTAAAATATGTCTTATGATTAGTGATTATCAACAGCAACCTAAGGTCTCCCTTCTCCACTGTTCTCAACCATACCCCATGACACTACCAGTAAAGACATAACAGGAGGAAAGGACAGTATAGGTATGGGCTTGGGCAGAGTGATTACAATATATGTACATACACACATTATATATACATATATATATATATATATATATGTGTGTGTGTGTGTGTGTGTGTGTGTATGTGTGTGTGTGTATACACACACATTCATGCTTTCCAGAGTCAAATATCAAGCCAGTCTCAAAAATATCCTCATAGATGTACTATAAGTTCCATATGATTTATGAGGTGGTATATTTCTTTGGTATATGCTTATCTACTGACATGTCTCTCCCTTTTAAATGCAAACTTTTGCAGAACAAAATTCTTTCATATTGTGTACCATGCACCTGGAATAGTGCCTGATGGATGGTAGAAGCTTGTTGTTGATTAATTTGGAGGAGTTTAAAAAGGGGTAAAATCATTCCAGTCATTATGGAATCATAAAACTTTGTCAGAATAGGTTCTTGTCTGGTTAAAGTTTTATCTACAAAAAAAGGCTGCTATGTGGCTCTGTGGATAGAGCACTAAGACTAGAGTCTGGAAAACTCATCTTTGTGAGTTCAAATTCAGTCTCAGAAACTTACTAGCTGTATGACCAATGGGGTCATGAAGAGTCAAACACAACTGAACAACAGAATAACAACAAATCTACCAAAAACCACTGAAATACACACATTTGATCTAATAAGGCTAACATTAACACAGTTCTTTCATCAAGACTTGAGCAATCTGTGTTTCTATGAAATTAATCACTTAACGTAGGCAAACTGTAAAAGTCGAGCAGTAACTTCTAACATCCAAATGCCAAAAAGAAGGTAGTGAAACAAATTCGATTGAGTGTGATCCAAACCAGTCCAATAAACAATTGTTAAATTCCCACTATGTGCAAGGAATTGTGTTAGGCAGTGGAAATACAAAGACAAAATTAAAGATATTCCTTACTCTCAGGAAGTTGCATTCTATTAGAGAGATGCAACGTCAAAAATGGATGACTCGCAAATAGGTATATCCAGCACTAGGATCTCTTATGAACCCCAGTACCATATTGCCAGCTACTTATCAGATATTTTGCTCTGTATGTCCCATAGGTATCACAAAATCAACATATACAAAATTGATCTTCTCTTTCCCTTCAAACCCACTCCTCTTCCAAACTTTCTTAATACCATTAAGGGCACCTCCATCTTACAGTCTTTCAGATACATAACCCTGGTATCACCTCTCATTTTTCATTCTCCCTCAGCAAATATGTCTAATTGCTAAATCTTAGGATTTCTATCCAAACATCTCCTATATCCATCCCCTCTTTTTCCCTATTCACATAGTCACTATCCTACTCCAGTCCCTCATTACCTTTCTTTAAGACAATTTCAATAATCTTTTAATTGGTCTCCTTGCCTCAAAAATCTTCTTAATGTAATTCATTAAAATCATTGTGTCATAATGACACAATGAAGCACCAGTCACACCCTTACTCAATAAACTCCAGGGACTTTCTTTTACCTCTAGCAGTAATTATAAAATCCAGAGACAGCAAATATCAGCTCCTCTCTTTAACCTTTAAAATCCTTCACAACCTGCCCCAGCTAGCCTTTCAAACCTTACTACATATTTCTCCTCTTTAGACAGTCAGAGTCCAATCAATCTGGCCCTCTCATTCATCACAAAGTACACTCTATCTCCCATCTTCATGCTTTTGAGCTGCTTGTCTTCCACTGATAGAATAAAACTCCTCCCTTATATCTACTTAATATACTTATTTCCTTTATATATACTCAGCTCAAGTACCATCTACTAGAGAAATGATTTCTGACATTTCTGCTTCCACCCACCATCCAAGTGCTAGTAGAATCCACAAGCAAACATCAACAGAAGGTTTCATGTTTAGAAGCCTAGAAAGCAGGGCCTCTGTGAAGCATTAGAAAATCTGAAGAGCAACAGATTTGAAAACTAAAGGCATATTACCATGAATGAGTGATGACTGACATGCTACTACTATTTTCCAAAGGTCAAAAGGCTATTGATGAACTTTGGCAAGGTCAAGAATGATCAAAACCTTCTTGGACAAAGCAGCAAGGAAGCAATGCTTTTTTTGTTAAACTTTCAAGGTTTGGGGGTTGTTTGTTTTTTGTTTTTTTTGTCTTTATAGGACAACAGATTTTCCCCTAGTTTGGATTACCTAGTATGAATGTAGGGACAATTAGAAATTGTTTTGCCAAAATATACTTAATCTACTCAACTCGAAATGCCTAAAATTCCAGATTTTTTTTCCCTTGGCTAAAGCTTAGTATATTCCAAAAATGCAACACATTCCTAATGCAGTAAACACATTAAGGCTGAATTGTCATTTATACTTTTGAGTAAACATATACAAATGATAAGACCCCTAAATCTCATAAGAATTAAATCAGACAATCTAAAGCAGTGGTTCTCAACCTGTGGGTCATGACTCCTTTGGGGGTTGAATAACCCTTTCACAGGCATCACATGGGTCGCCTAAGACCTTTAGAAAACACATATTTCCAATGTTCTTGGGAACCAAGACACAGCTCCTCTATCCATCTCCAGGCAGGTCTGCCCATATGCAGATACTCCCATATATGAGTATTAAAGGGTCACGGCATTAGGAAGATTGAGAACCACTGATCTAAAGACTAATAGAAACCACAGTCTGGGTGTAAATAGATTGCAGAATATCATCAATGAAAACTTTTTTTTATGAGAAGTGGTTTTAAAAATACCATTAAGGATGAATTTGCCTATAAAGATAGTGTAAGTCATGTGTAAATATGGTAGATAATTGATGAATAGTTCAAAGTGACTGACTGGTTCCTTGAATTATTAGAGGAAGCAGAAGAAAAGGCCTTCAGTGTACAGGGTTTATCTTCTATGAAGGCTTTAAATGAAATACATTGGCAAGAATCATTTAGAATCAAGAATCAGTGAAAAGGCATGGATGGGTTGTTATCTGCTGGAGTGGAGGGAATATCTTTATAGAGCCCATCAGAGATCTGAACTATTAGTACATAAAACTAACTGCTGGAAACCCAGGAATGAGAGTTATTTGGTATTATTCCAATTTAATTAAAATCAACAGGCAATGATTGAGGTCTGCAAACAAAGATACTCCCAATCTAGTTGATGAAGGGGGTACAATTCTAACACTTGAATCAGACGTTCTTAGAAAATGAAAGGCATAGGCCAGATTTGGGGGATAGAGGATTTTCTTAAGTGGATACCTCAGTATACTTTAACTCATTCTTCAGGTAGCTCTATGGTTAAGGGAGGGGGCTAGAGTCAAGAAGATTTCAGTTCAAATCTAACCTCAGATTCTTATTGCTTGTGTGAACCTGGGCAAATCATTTAGCCACTGTTTCCTTCAGTTTCCTCAACTGTGAAATGGGGATACTAAAGGCACCTACCTCACAGGTCTGTTATATGGATAAAAGGGGATATTTGTAAAGAACTTAGCACAGTACCTGGCACATAGTGGGCTTCTTCTTTTCTACTATTTTTTACGAACACAACCCAATATATTACAGAAGAAAATTAAATAAAAAGGACAAAAACAAGAGACCTCTGAAAGAGCTTTCTACCAACAAGTATTTATTAAGGACTTACTCTATATGCCAGGCACGGTTTTAAGGGAGGGGAATATAAAGATAAAAATTGAATAGTTTGTACCTTGAAAAAAATGTGCATTCTGTCAGGAATATGTACACATATTAATATATTAAAAAGATTTGCAAAATAAAGATGAGATTTTTTTGGTTGGAGAGGAATTAACAACTACAGAAGGTGAATCAGGAAAGGCCTCATGTTTGAACTGAGATTTGAAGAAAATTAGAGGTTCTTAGAAGCAGAGATGCATTTCAGGTAAATGAGTCAACATGTATAAACACACAGAAGCAACAGATGGAGACAATTGTGTGAGAAAAAGAAAAGAAACAGATCTACAGGATGAAAAAGGACATGAAGGGAAATAATTTCTGATAAACCTGGAAGGATAGGTTCGAGTCAGATTTGGAAGGACTTTAAATGGTAAATGGAAGAGTTGGTATTTGACCTTAGAGATAATCTGAGTCAATGCAAGATATTGAAAAACAGAGTTGGACAATAGTCCCATGGTATAAAAGCCATATGATGCTTTCAGAAAATTACAATGCAGGTCTATTGACAATGGATTGGAGAGGACATAAACATGAGAAGTCTACTCCAATCATGCAGGCAAGAAGTGTTCAGAACCTGGACTAGTGACTAAAGAGTGTGAATGGAGAGAAGTAAAGAGTTTCGAGAGATATCATGGATGTAGAGGCAACTAGACCATTAGTGAAAAAGATGTAAATCTTAGAGTTATTTACAATCCTTGAAGTATAGGTTTCTCTTGGAAAGCTCCCCTACAAGTACTGTCTTGACTGACTATTCCCTGTGGGAGAACCTGAAGGGAAGATATAGTGGGGAGACCTCTCTTTCTTTTCACACATCATGGCTCTACAACATGTCTACCAGTTTCTCTGGCCAAAAGAGTCAAATATTTAATAGTTCTCCACTCTTTTGTTGGGCAATAGTACCTGTAATGGATCACAGATCCATTCAAGTATCTAAAGAAGTGAATGATCTCAAATCCTTTTTACCTGAGAACAGGATTAGAGAGAAGAAATGATTAAAAGTATGGAAAGGGGAAGGGACAAGGGACGTAGCAAGGACAGAAAGGTAAAGAAAAGGATGCAATGGACAAAGGTCTTGTCTATGAAAAAGAACATAAATCCTAGAGAATAACCTCAAACACATAGAGCTTAAGTTACTTTGCTAAGATCACAAAGCTAATAAGTTTCATAAATTGGACTGGAACTCAAGTCTTCCTGACTACAAACTCAACACTTGATATATTAAAATATGCTGCCTCTACATTCTTTAAAACACTAAATTAAAAAATGCAATAAATATATTTATTGCATATTAAAATTTTCAAGATGGAAATAGACTTGATTTTCTCTATTTTGCTCCAAAATCTATATGACCCATTTCCTTTCCTCCTTGGAATTATTCCAAATCCCTGGAATGGTATTTATGGAATATATCAACATTTTTCAAGCCCAAACATTTTCCATGTTCAAATCAGTTTGGGGAACACTAGTAGAGAGAATCTGTCTAAGTAAAAAGGAAAATCAGGCAGAGAAAAGAGACAGTTTGGATTTCTTATACAACTTTTTAAAAAAGTATTGATTCAATTCTAGTCTACAATTTGGTGCTAAATTAATTTATTTCTTGAAATCTAGCAGTTTTATGATAAAACTCAAGAGCCCTGCTGTGGAGACAACATTGTGTTAAAAACATGAAAGCGGTAGCAAAAGCAGTATTATTGGCAAAAACTGTTTCAGCATCTGGTGTGCTTTTCACAAGCACAAGAAAAACAAAACAAAACCATAAATTGGATCATGATTCCTGGCATAGATAATTGTCTGTACATAGATTTTGGATATTTCTATGAAGATAATGGTTGCTCTTATCATTCAGTTGTAAGGTGTGATCAAAACTTTTCAGCTTTTTAGGGTCTGTGATTTTAACACCAAATGCCCTTCTCTCTATTTTCAAGGTAGTTGTTGATTTATTAGCCAATTATATAAAATAATTTTTTTTGCTGATCAGGCACATGCCATTCTTATAACTTTATTTATTCTAAACAGACATTATTCATATCTTTCAAAATAATGACTGGAGAAACCACAGATTGCCTCTCCCAAAATGACAGCGAATCACAGGTTACTCTGTATTGGTGGAGTGATTCCCTAGACTTACAAAATCATAGATTATGTATTTCCAAAAATTTAATAAATATTTACAGGTATACCTCATTTTATTGTGCTTCACGGACTTCATTGCCTGTTTTATAAATTGAAGGTTTGTGGCAACCTTGCAGCAAACAAGTCTGTTAATGCTGTTCTTTCAACAGCATATCATATCTCCGTGTCATATTTGGTAAGTATCACAATATTTTAAACATTTCCATTACTATTATGCCTATTATATAGTGATCTGTGGTCAGTGATCTTTGAGGTTACTATTGTAATTGTTTTGGAGTGTGATAAACTGGGCCCCCAAAAGACAGCAAACTTAATTGACAGATATGGTGTGCGTTCTGACTGCTCTACCTACCAGCCTTTCCTTATCTCTCCCCTTCTCCTTGGGCCTCTCTACTCCAAGACACAATATTGAAATTAGGCCAGTTAATAACCCTACAAAGTCCTGTAAGTGTTCACATGAAAGGAAGAGGCAATCGACCAGGCGAAATTCATCATTGTCCTACTTTAAGAAACTGCCATAGTCACCCTACCTTCAGCAACGACCACCATGATCGGTCAACAGCCATCATCATTGAGGCAAGACCCTCCACTAGCAAAACAATTGTGGCTACGTTGAAGGCTCAGCTAGTGGTTAGCATTTCTGTTTAGCAAATTAGCATATGTACATTTTTTAGACATAATACTATTGCACACAGACTACAATATAGAAGAAACATAACTTTTATATGCACATAACTTTTATATGCTCTGGAAAACTAAAAAATTATTGTGACTCCTGTTATTGTAATATTCACTTTATTGCCATGCCCTGGAACAAAACTTGCAGTATCTCTGAGGTAGACCTGTGATAAGTGCTTACTAAGTGCCAGGAACTGTGTTAAGTAATGGGGATACAATTAATAAACAGAAAGGCAGTCCCCTTCCCAGGAAGAACATACAATCTAAAAGTGGGAGGGGGGACAACACACAAAAGGAGGCAGGAAAGACACCAAGGGTGAGTATCAGTTCAGAAGTACCTTGGTCCCTGGGGAACTGAAGCCAGGCAGAGTAACAGATGCAAAGTTGAGTGAGCTGAGAGGAAGGCATTGGGAGGAGTTTGATACTCTGGCCCTCCCCAGTCCACAAATCAGAGAAGGGAGGTGAGGGGAAGGAGGTGAGGTCAATCAAGCCTTGCATTAGCAGCATGGTAATGGAATTATAAGTGATCTTAATCAATAAACATTTATTAAGCATTTACTAAATTGGCATACACACATTTTCATGTATCACCTGGAGAGAGGGAAGGATACAATATGAGGAGGAAGAGAGGAAGAAAAAACAGTGATATTTTTTCACCAAATCCCAATGGACATCTCATAAGCAAATAGGGTTCTATGGAACAGACTTTAGGAAACTTAAAAAAATCTTAGTGGTGTTTTATTAAACTTTAATAGCTTCAGACCACCCTAAGACTATTGGAACACCTTTTGCATGTGAGGGAAACTGGTCCTCATATGAGGAATGTGGTTTGTGAACAGGAGGCATACTGGTGTAACAATGGTGTCAAATGCAAATCGAAACGCTACATATTGACTTAGAACACCACACATTAATATGGGCTGTGCTATATTATATTTTTATTTTTTATTTATTTATTGTTTTATTTTGCTAAACATTTCCTAATTATACTTTCTTCTGATTCTGCCTTCACTCAACTCCAGTAAGGAAGAAAGTTTACTAGATAGGGAGCAAGAGAAGATCGTTATTAATTCCACCACAAATTTTTCCTAGCTGTATGGCTTTGAGCAAGTAACTAAACACTATATGCCTCGGTTTCCTCATCTGAAAAAATGAGGAGTTTGGACTGAATGGTCTTCAAAATCCCTTCCAGGTCTGAATATATGAGCATATGATCTAAATATTAACAGTCCAAACTAAAAAATTCTGTGTTGGATACACAGGAACCACACAATAAATGTCATTTGAATTGGAAGGGGTGGGTAAAGGCCAACACAATATAGGAACTGATGACTGTCAGATCATAAATAATTCTTGGGTAGGGCTTCTTAACCTTTTTTTTTGTGTTGCAGTCCCTTTGGCAGGCAAGTTAAGGCTATAGACTCCTTCTCAGAGTAAGGACCTGGGTTCTGATCTCTCCTTTACTCTTGGTATATGACTGGAGAAATTACTTCCTTGTGGTTTAATCATCTTTTCTGTTAAAAAAAAAAAAAAACATATCTCTGTGAAAACTAGAACCCAAGTTGCCTGGTTACCTGTTTCTTTCCACTTCGTGGGCTCTTGTGGATTTCTTTATTCCTCATGGGACTCCTCCAAATATGATACTATTAATCTACTTTTAGTGTCAAAGAAAAGATTCCATGAAATATGAGAAGAAGCGTTCTTGTAGGGGGAAGGTATACTATAAAAATAATTCACATTTATATAGCTCATAGAGGTTGACAAAGCATTTTTTCTCCCAAGAACTTCGTGAGGTAAGTAGACAACGCAGGCATCATTATCCCCATGGTACAAAAGAGTATACACTGAGAAAGATTAAGGGATTGTCTCTTTCTACACAGGTAGCAAACACTACAGGCTGCTCTATGAAGCCAGGAAGACTTATTTCACGTATCGCATTCTTTCTTTAATCAGAGTCCATATTTTAGAGGAATTTCAAAAAAGGAAAGCAAAATTGTTCTGCTCAGAATATTCTTTGGTGAAAAGGGAGGGAAAATACATACATACACACACACACACACACACACACACACACAGCTTTTTAAAATTGACCACTTTTCTGGATTTCAAGAATTGTTATAAGACAGCAGAAAAAAAAAAATGAGCTTACCTTTAAAAAGCACTGTTCTAATTTACATGCCAGCTTAATTAGCCATAAGAGCTTCATTCTCACAATCTCTTATCCAAAAAAGCAAAGCTGTTTTTATTTATTGCTCTTTAAAACTCTTAGGAAAGAGAAAATAGGGGCTATTTCTGTAACTGAAAGAATTTTAATTTTGTTTCTTCTAAGATGCGTTGATATTATTTAATGTCATCTTGGAAAATTTTATTTGACTAAAAGATAAACTATAACTCCTCAGTCTGGCCTTAAGGACTCTACACAATATTATTCCAATTAACCTTCCCAGTCATTATTTCCAACTTACATTCCTTCATACTATGTTCCAGCTGACATGAACTGATAGTTTTCCCTTGAAATCAGCATGCCACCTCTGTTCTCTATGCGTTCCTGCAAGTTATTCCTCATGTCTCGAAGGTACTTCTATCTCATCTTGGCCCTTTACAAACCCCTTCTTTCAAGGCTCAGTTCAGGAGCTACCTCTTCTTTCCTGGTTTCCTTAGCCAAAAATATTCTCTCCCTCCTCAAATTTTCCTGGAATGATTTTTCCCCTGTATTTATGCTTTTCCTTCACTACACTAAACTACATTCATGGTATTACCTCCATCCACTCTAGTAGAGATAGCAGAGATTTGAAGATACAGACTGGATCATTTTACATCTTTACATCCCCAATGCCTAACCAAAAGGCCTAAACAATTTTGAAATGTTCAATTTCAAATATAAAATCTTAAATATAAAAATGTTAAAGCATTTAAAATGTTTTGAATTAAATAGACAAAAAGAAATATATTTAACTTTTCACATGATGAGACAACCTGCATGTCTAATGGTAATCAAACTCAAAACAGAAACACCTCTGGCCTTCCCCTTCCCATTCACTATTCTTATTTTCCTATTTTTACCTTCTTGGGCCAGGTAGAGCAAGTCTAATCCCCTTTCCTTATGCCAGTTCTTCAAATAAGTGAAGGCAGTGATCATATTCTCCCTATCTTCTATTCTTGAGGTCAAACATCTCTAATTCTTTAACCCTTTCTCATACACAATGATCTCCAGCCTGCTCATCATTGTAGCTGTCCTCCCTTGGGCCACATCCTCAATATTCCTAAAATGTGACTCCCAGAGTTGAAAACATAATTCCAGATATTATCTGACCAAGGTCGAAGTACTATGGAACCATCAGATCCCTAGACACAACCTGGTTATTTAAAAAGAATATTAGCACGTCATTAGAACTTCTTAACCACAAACATTTAAATACACAAATAATTTAAAATAAGCACCAAACACACGCTGTTATTTATGTGCTTTGACTTTTTAAATGTGTTTATCAATTCTGACAAAAGTAGATGTGTTTGCTGTCTTTATCTCTGTCTGTATTTCAGTTTCCAAGAGACTGTACTGCTTAGTACTTTTCTACTATGTCCTAACAGCCTCACAGTACTGGAAGATCATCTTGGCCATGGACACAATTCAGAAGTGGCCTCCAACTGGGGCCCTTCCTTTTGAGCAGATGACTCCTCAGATAACCTCCACTTATGGAGTGCTCCCACCAGACTACATTTCTCTGAATGTCTTCAACTGTAAGAATGTAAGTTCTGTGAGGGCAGGAACTGTCTTTGCTTTTGCTTATATTTGTGTTTCAAGTACTTAACACAGTGTCTGACACACAGTAAGCATGTGGCAAATTTTTGCTGAGTGACTAAATCTGAATTTCTTTTGTTTAATTAAACTTTTTTTCTTGGTTGTCATCATTATTGTTATCATTTATATAGTTACATTCCATGTTCACGTAGTGTTTTTTTTCCTTTCTTCCCTCTGCATTTCATCATAACTATCTATGTATATTTCTTCACATTGTTCAAAGGTGTCATTTCTAATGGACCAATAGTAATCTATTATCATCGTTTATCAACCATTCCTCCTATTAGGTAGCTTCTAGTGAATAGTAAGGATTTTTGTGCAGACAGTTCTTTTTCTCTTTTCACAAGGTGAGTACCAAAATGGTACAGACTATGTCCTGGACCAGGGTTGGGAAACCTGCAGCCTTGAAGTCACATGTGGCCTCCTAGGTCCTTTGGTACAGTCTTTTGACTGAGACAAAGCTTTACAGAACAAATCCTTTTATGAAGGGAATTTGTTTTGTGAAGTTTGGATTCAGTCAAAGGGTCGCACTTTAGGACCTAGAGGACCACATGAGTCCTTCAGGACAAAGGCTCCCACCCCTGGACCCTCTGTCTTTTTCTTTATAGGCACTCTTTTGATCATTTTATTGATGTCCAAGAGTTTATTGCCTCTATACAGATGACTCCTAAGTTAATAAATCCAGCTCTAATAAGTCTCCTAAATAATACCTCACCAAATCCCTGATGCATATGCTCAGCTCGATGTTCCATCTCTAGCTCCCCATGCTCAAAAAGCAAACTCATTTACTCCATTTAAATATGTCCTTTCTCCAAGCTTCCTATCTCCTTTAAAGGCACCATGATTCCTCTAGGAAACTATGTTCAAAACCTCAAAGTTATCCTCATAATTACCTGGCAATCCTCACATCCCACAGGTGCCAAATCTTGTTAATTCTACAAGAATTCTCTCAAATCCATCTTGATCTCTCAGTTCATATTACTACTACCTTTATTCATTTGCTCATTGCCTCTAAAATGTATTGCCTCCTAACTGACCTCTTCTTCCAGTATCTCATGCTTGCAACCCACTCACTTCACACCTATAAGCTTCTAAAAGGAAAGTTCTGATCATGCTACTTCTTATTCAAGAAACTTCAGTCGGTAACTCTTGATTCTTGGATAAAAGGCAAACTCCTTATTTCTTGTCAATTTGGTTCCAGATAACCCCTTCCGCAATATTCCTATTACTCCAATTTGTTCAAATATACATTCTAGAAAAAACTGGCCTGCGTGCCTTTCATTGAGCTTGAGATTTCATCTCCCACCTATGAGCCTTTATACAGGTTGTTCCTATGCCTGATATGCACTCCTCTTTCTCTGCTTTGGTTTCCTTCTAGGCTCACCTTGGGTGCCACCTTCTACTAGAAGCATTTTCTGATTCCTTTATTCCCTTTGTTGTTAATGCTCTCTTCCTCCTTTCCTTATTTACATGCATCCCTCCCCCATCCAGAAAAAAAATAAAACCAAATGTATGGTCCTTGGAACCCGGGATTGTTTTCTTTTCTCTTTTTTTTTTTTTTTGTCACTGTATCCTCAATGCCTAAGATAATCTTTCATGTTTTAGACATTAAATAAACACTATCATTGAAGTGTCTCCTTTAATTTCTCCAGTTCCATAAATAGCTAAGAATTTTCCACCTCATCACACCTTTGATAAATATAGCTATTACTTTATAAATTTGTCATAATTATCAAAATATTTAGATCACTAATTCATTTAGAACTTAGTTTATGGTGTGACAAGAGTATCTAACCTCATTTTTTTTTACAACAGTGCAATTCAAATTTCTCAACACTTTTTTTATTGAAAAAGGCATCACTACTCCAGTATTACATGGTCTTTAATTTGTAAAACATTAGTCTTTCATACACATTTGATTCTAATTCTCTACTAGTTATTCTGTTTCATTGATCTATTTTTTTTCTTTTTCTATTTATATGTAGTACCAGGTAATTCTGATAATTACTATTTTATAATATAACATGAGACCTGTCAATGCAAATCATTCTATATTCTCTCTCAATTTTCTTAACAATCTTGACTATTTGATCCTCATACAACTTGTATCACTGTATGTAATTGTATTTTATTCTATGTGTACATCCACTCAGTTCCAGCTCAGCAGCTAAGTGAATTGAGAGGACTGGGAGGGGAGGGAAAAGGGAATATTCTCTATTCTGAATGTTTGGAAAGTCAGATCTCCATGTAGGTTACAACCAGGCAGAGTAGATCACACATTCTCTAATGACTCAGTCCTCACCCATTAAACATGAATTGCTTAGAGGAAAGGCATTGACACTCTTTGAGGACCCTCCCCCCCCCTCAGAATTTACAGGATTGCAAGATAAAAAGGGATGAACTGGCAACAATTTACATTTTTAGGGAAGTAATCACATCAATGAAATAACAGACCCACAGAAGGATCTAAGAAGAATTCATGTCATTAGTATTTAAAGCTATATGTTAAATTCGACAACTTCTGACATTTAAAGTTTTCTTTCTCAAAAGAGAACATTTGATTTTCTCATTGCTGTCTCCCTCTAGACACAAACACATGTGTATATACATATATACATGTAGTATACATATATAATATGTTTACATATATGTTCATATACCATTAGAAAATTCTAATATTTGACACTATTCAAAATTTTGTAAAAATTCTACTTCTCCATTTTCCCTTTTTGAAATAGATGAATAAAGAATTGCCTCACTACCACTAGATTCTCCTTGTCCTGCTCTTTTTCCTATCATTTAAAAAAAAAATCTGTGATGGATATAATTAACTTATACTTCATTCCCTCTTCTTTTATTGGTTTTGTCCCTCAAGTGTTATACAGGTGTTAATGAAATGAACATTGCTATTGTTTTCTTATCTTGCTTATGTTGATTACATTAAGATAGTGACTATTTAATCACAGTTGTAAAGGACAAATTGACTTTAAGGCTTATCTTTAGGATAAATCTCAGTCTTTGTCCTCCCAGTGTTAAGGATAGGGACTAGATTTGTGATTTCCTTGGTACAGGGAACTCCCAGATGGGGAAAATCTCTCTACAAATACAGGTCAGCATATTTGCTACAATATATAATTTTAGAGAGTTACCTAGGTTATAGAGAAGTTAAGTGACATATCCAAGATCAAGAAGCAGAACTACTTAGAGAAAGGACATGAAGCCTGACTTCCTGGCATTCTAGCTTTCTATCTACTATGCCATGTGTTGGCATCCTGTTGCTTTTGCACATTAAAAGCTGTACAAAGGCTTTCTATAGCCTCTCTGAATGCTGAAACCTTATGCAAATCTCTAAACAGTCTTGGAAAAGAATGTTTAAACTTCTTGTAACCTTCCTGACCATCTCATCACCATGTTGTCTGTTGCCCAGACCTCATTCTCATCTATATCCCACAAGAACGCTGGACTCTGCACCTGAGTTTCCTAGCTCTAATCAATGAGCTTTAGCCTTAGTTTGCTGTGATGTGGGTCTCCAGACCCTTCCTGACAGTTCCCTAATTTTCTATACCAAATGGTTCACTCTTTTCCAATCTCTTTAAGTATTGTCTTCTTTCTTTCAGAAAGTAAATCCCTTTTACATGAGGGACTGTCCTCCTTGAACTTTTATACTTTGCATATGGCAGTACCAGGCATGCAAAATATGTATGTAATACGTATTCTATTTTTCTTCTATGTATCCATGTATCTTTGCATTCATCTCGATATTGTAATAGCAAAAAGGCCAAAACAAATTATGTGACCTACAACTGGGGAATGACTGAACCAATTGTGTTATGTGAATATGATGGAATATCATTGCACTAGGAGTGACAAACACGAAGATATTAGAGAACCACGGAAAAACACATACAAAGTGACACACAGAAAAAAAGCAGCATGATGGATATAATGACTACAATAATGCAAATGAAGACTATACTATAAGGCTACAAAACTAAAGTCAAATAAAATGGTCAACATTGAGAAATAAAATCATTACTGTTAAAGCATATGAACTTCTTTTCCTTTTTTTTTTTTGTCTTGCTTGTTTTGCAGGGGTGAAGGTAGGGCAATTGGGGTTAAGTGACTTGCTCAAAGTCACATGGCCAGTAAGTGTTAAGTGTCTGAGATCAAATTTGAACTCAGGTCCTCCTGACTCTACGGCCAGTGTTCTATTCACTGTGCCACCTAGCTGCCCCAGAACTTTTTTTTTTCCATAAACAAATAATGCAAAAAAAAAAAGAAAAATTACAAGAAAAATCAGCCCCAATCACTTTATTAGGATATTTAGTTACTTTTTTTGTTGGTTTTTTCATTGCTTGAATGGAGAACGTTGTCTTTGGCAAATGACCGATACATCAACCATATATTAATAACAGAGAGAAGAAAATTGTGCATCACACTCTTGAGCAGCTGATTTAGTGGTATACCTCAATTCTCAATTTTTAATATAGAATATTCCAAATTGGGGCGGAGCCAAGATGGCGGCATAGCAGCAGCAACATATCGCAGCTCTCACATA
>CM053592.1:125488797-125533635 GCA_028646515.1 Pseudochirops corinnae
AAAAGATCCCAAAAAGAAAACTCCTTGGAATATTATAGCCAGATTCTGGAGTCCCCAGATCAAGGAGAAAATATTACAAGCTTCCAAGAAGAAACAATTTGAATACTGTGGAAACATAATTAGGATAACCCAGAATCTAGCAGCTACTACATTAAGGGATCAAAGGGCCTGAAATATGATATTCCGGAGATCAAGGGAGCTAGGATTAAAACCAAGAATCACCTACACAGCAAAATTGAGTATAGTATTCCAGGGAAAAATATGGTCATTCAGTGAGGTGGCGGTAAACATGGAAAAGAAATCATAAGGAACTTTTCAAAGTTGAACTATTTACATGCCAACATGGAAAAATGATAATTGCAACTTGTGAAACTTTTCTCAGTATGTGGATAGGTGAAGGGAATACAAATGTATATATACTTATACATACACATATGTCTATATAGATGAGTTTATATATGTGTACAAACACATATCTGAGTATGTATATACATGAGTACATAGAGGGCACAAGATCAATTGAATAGGAAGGATCAATACTCTAAAAGGTGAAATTCTGAGGTGGGAAAGGATTAGAATGAGAGGAGACAGGGAGAGACAGAATGAGGTTAATCATCTCATAGAAGAGGCAAAGGATAATTGTTACAATGGAGGGAAAGAACAGGAAGGCAAGGGAAAGAGTCAACCTTACTCTCATTAAACTTGGCTTAGGGAAGGAATGACATAAACTCTAAACTGGGTATCTTGCCACACAGGAGAGTAGGGGGGATGGGGATGGGGATGAGAGGTGGGATGACAGAGGGGAGGACAGGGTGGGGAGGAAGGTTGATGAAAGTATACACTTCTGTAAAGGGACAGAGACAGGGACAGGGTAGAGAATAGAACAATGGGGAGGTTGGATAGGAAGGAGGACCATATAATCAGTCTCTCTCAATATGCCCACTGTGGAAAGGTTCTATGTAATTACATATTACAGCCTGTATTTAATTGCCTGTCCTTCCAGTGGGGGTGGGTGACGAGAAATGAAGGGAAAGAATCTAGAATTTAAAGTTCTATAATCAAATGTTAATATATATATATGTATGTGTGTATGTATATATATATATATATATAATTATCATTATTATTATTAACTACATCCAACTGGGAATTAAGATACACAGGCACTGTGGTAGGAAGATCCATCCTGCCCTACCAGAAAGTCAGAGGGGTGAGGGGGAGGATATAGGAGAGAGCAGATTGGGGGAAGGGTTATACAGTGTGATGGCTGTTTTGAGGCGTTGGGTAGGGGAAAGATGGAGATAAAAATTTGTAACTCAAAATCTCGTGGAAATGAATGATGTAAACAAGAAAATAAATAAATTAATAAAAAAAAGAATGAACTAACCTATATCTGAGTGGCCCATTATCTTCTTTTGGTTGAGAATAACAAATTGTGAAATATTTTCAAGGAAATCTGTTCTATAAAACTCTACTGGAGTAAACACATGCCTTAGAGGGGTAGAGCATATTCATGTGTCTTTGAAGTGAAACTTTTGCTGCTATTGACTACTTACACAAGCCCTGTGTTGGGCAGAGAAGAAATCTATAGAAATTTCGTGAAATACTAAATGACATATGTGTGGCCCAGATTCAAAGACCTTAAGTAAACACCTCCCCCCAACCCCCAGCAAAATATAGAGAATAAAGGTAGTCTTGTTTCTATTTGAAAAAAAAAAGGTCACTAATTGAACACTCTAGGAAGCTCTATGTTCATTTTTAATGTAATTCTGTTGCTGATTACAAAGTTATAGTTAATCTCAGCTACTTTACCTATCTAGGCATTCCTTGCATACACAAAAAAATAGCCTTTGACTCACCCATCTATGATTCTGAATTCTGAAATTCTTTCTTATTATCATTTTTATGGCATTATATTTGTCTTAGTTATTTCTATACGTATAGGTAAAAGAGATATGGTCATTTGCTGGCTTCAAGTATAAACATGTTATATTTCTGGTTGTAACTAAATAACTTAGCTTCCATCTATTCCTAATATTATCTATAACATCATCTGATCTCCTTAACTCACTCATAATCTTCTCATATATGTCAGGTCCACAAAATCCATAGCCAGGGCCAGGACTCCCAAATTTCCTGAGGTTATTAACTAAGCCTCAGTACATGTATTTAGGAAATAATTGCTCTCATGGTAATTATATTCCTTTCCTAGATGCCATTTTAAAAAATCACAGCTATGTTATTTTGATGATTCAAGTATTTTTATGTCTATTACAACTTTACTTTGCTCAGGCTTCATACTGCATTTTTTAATGTTTCAGTAATTTATCTTTGTCACTTACTTAACTAGTTTTGGTTTATTTATGAGCTAGATGTAAACTAACATCAGAACTTGGGCAGCAAGCTTCTCATGGATCTTAGCAGTAGGAAATGCCGAACTTTCACTTATCAAATCTGACAGATTGGCACTTCTAGTTCTAATTATCAAACCTCAAAAACTGAAAACAATGGTAATTCTTTTTTTAGTGAAGGCTAAAACTTGGCTTCATACCCTACTTCTCCCAATACCAACAATTTATATGTTGTTAATAAATGAACACTCTGCTAAGAATAAGGAGCAAGTCTATCCCTAAGGAATAACTTATTGAAAACTAATTGAAAACAACTGTAGAGTAGTAACTTTAATTTTATCTATCAAAACAGAAAGGCTAATATTTCTGAGTATATAGAATCACTAAAATATTAAATATTGTAACTCATTAAATGAAACATTTTTTTCAAGAATTATATTTTTATAGTATGATATTTGAAAGAATGTGGGATGAAATGGGCTTGAATTATTGGGTCTTGACAAAATATTTTTAAGGACTATTAGACTAGATAGAGGTTCATGTAGTTATACCAAAACATTTTTTAAATTAACTTTTGTTTACTTTTAGTTTATATCATTCATTTCCACAATATTTTGAGTTACAATTTTTCCCCGTCTTTCCTCTACCCACCATGCCAAAACAGTGAAACCACTGTATACCCCCTCCCCCAATCTGCTCTCTCCTATATCCTCCCCCATCACCCCTCTGACTTTCCTGTAGGGCAATATGGATCTCCCTACCCCAGTGCCAGTATATCTTATTTCCCTGTTGCATGTAAATAATAATAATAATAATAATTTTTTTTAAACATTTGATTTTAAAACTTTAAATTCTAGATTCTTTCCCTTCCTCTCTTGTCACTCACCCCCACTGGAAAGACAAGCAATTCAATACAGGCCATATATGTGTAGTTATGCAAAACATCTCCACAATGGACATATTGTGAAAGACTAACTATATTTCCTCCATCCTATCCCTTAACCCACTTTTTCTATTCTCTACTTTGTCTCTGTCCCCTTATAAAAGTATGTGCTTCTCACAACCCTCCCCCTACCCTGCCTTCCCCTCCATTATCTCTCCTCTAATCCCCTTCCCCCTACTCTCCTATAGGGCAAGATACCCAGTTTAGAGTGTATGGCATTCCTTCCCTAAGCCAAATTCAATGAGAGTAAGGTTGACCCATTCCCTTCTGCCTTCCTGTTCTTCCCCTCCATTGTTAACAGTTATCCCTTGCCTCTTCTCTATGAGATAATTAACCCCATTCTGTCTCTCTCCATCTCCTCTCATTATAATCCTCTTCCACCTCTAAATTTCACCTTTTAAAATATCGTCCCTTCCTATTCAATTGATCCTGTGCCCTCTGTCTATGTATACTTGTACACATACATACACACACTCACATATGTATTCATATCCATATATACCCTCCTATATAGACATATGTGTATATACCAAATCATTTTTTAAAAAAAAACATTCAAGCCAATAAACATAAACCATAAGCTAAGTACTCTCTGGTATGGTTCTCTCTTTAGTCTTCTTGATGTGCAATTTTTTAAAACTAAATGGGAGCATAAAAAGTATAAATATGATGGACATTTTTATTACATCATGCACCAGTCACATCACATTTTGTTGGTATATGCCTTTAGAATGAGTAAGCAGGTACCACACAACTTGGACAAGACATTTCTCCCTTTGTTTTAAAGGTGGTAATAAGCAAATTTCTCTAAACTTTCTTCTCCAAACTCCTGGAATACATCACCAACTGCCTATTTGACACTGCTACTTGGATTCCAGGAGAATACAAATTCTTTGAGAATAGGGATTGCACTTTTGTTTTGTTTGTTTTTCATTATCTTTGTATTTCAAGGCCCCAGCAAAGTGTTTTCTAACATTATAGGCACTCAATAGTTCTGGTTAAATGTATGGACTAATTGATGGATATCTCACTTACACCTACCATTCACCATACCTAATTCTTCCTTCATCAATATGCCTTGCTTCCAAACTGCCACAATTCTGGTGTGGTCACTGCCATTCACTGACTCATGCCAGTTTATGACTTAGTGTTAATCCTTTCCTCTTAGTTCTCCTTCACCCCTCCATCCCATATGCAGTTGGTTATCAAGTCTTGTCAATTCTATCTGCACACAACCTGTTGTATCTGCCTCCATTCACTCTTCCCCCATCCTAGTTCAGGCATGCCTTAAAGTTTTGTTTTGGCTCTTGGGATAACCTTCTAATTGTTCTTCCTACCTCCATTCTCTCCTCTTAGCAATCAAGCCTCCATAGAGTTGCCAAAATAATCTCTCTAAGATATAGGTTATATCACTTTCCTTCCCAAAATCCTTCAGGGACTTTCTATCATTTATAGGGTAAAATATAAAGTCCTTAGCATGGTTTTCAGTTCCAACAATCATTCTATGCCTAATTTCACATATTCATCTTCACACACTATATGCCTGTTGCCTGAAGTCTGAATGCTCTGCCCCATGTCTGGAATATGCTTCTTCCGACCTCCTCCCTTCCTGTCAATATTCTTTTTTCTTCAAGGCTTAGACCAGGTACCACCTTCTTCAAAAGTCCTTCCCAATCCATCCAGGTATTAATAACTGAAATTATGTTGTGTTCCTTGGTAAGGCTTTTATTTCTTTGCTTGTTTTGGTCCAGGTTTCAGATTCATAGTGGAGAACTTCCAGTCAGTAAATTCCCTCTGAAGAACAATGATAAATAATGCCTGTGTAATTTGCAATTTTAGAAAGCTACCTGACAGCATTAAGAGTTAAAGTGATTTGCCCACAGTCAAACTGCTAGCATGTATGAGAGGCAGGATTTAAAGTTAGGTCTTCTTGCCTTTCAGAGGCTCTCTACTGTCACAGAACAGGCTGCTCCAATATTTACATTTCTGTGTACACATTGGCCTCCAGCCTTGCTACTATCCTCCAGAGAAGTAACCCTTGTAGAGACAGGAAGTGGCAAGCATCTCTGTAGATGTCTTAGATCCTGGCTCCTCAGGGGTCACATTTCCTGAAGACTTGGAAAATAAGTCTCCCAACAAAGTCCTTAGTGTTGTCAAATGGTTTATTATCAAAATCAGAAAATCATATGGTTTTATCACTGGAAATGACATTAATTAAGACATATTACCACATTTTTACTGCTGCCACTTAAGAAACATAGAGTATTTCCATCTGACTTGTAGTTGAAACTTACCATGAGTGTTTTCATTGGAAAACGAGCTACTTGAGAGCCAAGATTGTCTTCCCTTTTCTCGTCGTATCTGTTTGTGTACTTAGTACTTACCCTGGTACTTTGCACATAGTAAGCACCAAAAATGCTTTTAAAATTCCATTCATTCGTAGCTCCCAGTAGAATATAAGTGACTTGAGGATTCTAAAGAATGAGGATATGGATTCACAAGTGACATCAGGAAAGAGACCATCTACTAAGGAGCAACAGAAGATATATCTGGGAGTGATGATTATGATTCTTTCAAGGCAGTCATTATAATCCTGGCATTAATGATAGAGACGTCTATTGTCTTTATATATTTTGATGGACCGGGTATCTTATAGATATGAGTATACTATCTACAATAGCATAGTATATTATATCTTATTCATACCTTCTCATTCTGTGTGACTGTTATCTATGTACTCCTACAAATCCTCCACAGGGGACTTATTCTACATCTTAGTGACTTTCCTCTATGGCTCTTGAAAATGCTTGGATAACAATGGGGCATGCAAGTTGTCCATTATTTATCCCTTGTTCTCATTACATGATAAAACTACTTCCTTTTTAATAGAGATAAATGGAAAGCAATACACTTAGATATTTTAAATGTAATTAGTTTATTTTTAACACTTTTTTTTAAAATTGGAGTTCCAAATTATCTCCCTTCCTCCAGTACCTCCGAAGCCCACTGAAAAGGCAAGTCATATGATGCAAGTTATACAAGTAAAGTCATGAAAACATACGTCCATTTTGACCATATTGCAAAGTAAATAAATTTACAACAAAAACAAGAAACATGAAGAAAGGGAAAAAATTATGCTTCAATATGCACTCAGAGTTAAGCAGTTCTCTTACTGGAAGTAGATAGTATTTTTCATCATGGGTCCTTTGGAATTGTCCTGGTCACTGCCTTGACAGAGTAGCTAAGTCTTTTCACAGTTGATCCCCTTAATAATATTGCTGTTACGGTATACATTCTGCTCATTTCACCTTGAATCAGTTCATATGTCTTCCCAGGTTTTTCTGAAACAATCCTAGTCATCATTTCTTGTAGCACAATAGTATTCCATCAGAATCATATACCACAACTTATTTAGCCATTCTCCAGTGTATAGAAATCTTCTCAATTTCCAATTTTATGCCATCACAAAAAGAGCTACTATAAATATTTTTCTACAAGTAGAGCTTTATCCCTTTTATTTTATCTCTTTGAGATAATATAGTTTGAAATCCGTTATTTATAGTCTGCCTTCCTTCACATTTTTTTTTCCCAACCAATTTCTCTGGTATTTTTGACCTTTTATTCTTCCAGATGAATTTTGATTTTGTTTTCCCCCTTAGCTCTATGAAATAATTTTTGGCAGTTCAATTGTTATGACACTGAATAAGTAAATTAATTTAGATAGAATTATCATTTTTATTATATTGGTTTGGCTAACCTATAAGCAATTAATATTTGTATAATTAGTATTTGTCTTTATTTTTTTGGAAGTGTTCTGTAATTTTGAACATGTAATTCATGGGTTTATCTTGGCAGGCAGATCCTCAAGTATTTTATATTATTTGCAGTTATTTTAAGGGTTAGTTCTTTCTCTCTTCCCCATGGCTTTTGTTGGTATTAGATAGAAACTCTAATGATTTATGTGGATTTATTTTATATCCTGTAATTTTTGAAGTTGTTAATTGTTTCCCTTCATTTTTAGTTGGTTCTCTAAGGCTTTCTTGGTATGCCATCATATCATCTGTAAAGAGTAATGGTATTGTTTTATCATTGCCTGTTTGGATTCCTTCATTTTTTTTCTTGTCTTATTGCTACAGCTAGCATTTCTAGTACAATATTGAATAATAGTAGTGATAATAGACATCCTTGTTTCACCTCTGAACTTCTTGGGAAGGCTTCTAACTTATCTCTTTTACAGTTAATGCTTACTCTTGGTTTTAGAAAGATACCACTTATTTTTTAAAGATTAATTTTTTTCCTTTGTTTTCTAGTTTATCTAATATAAATGACCGCTGCATTTTTTCAAAAGCCTTTTCTGCAAGTATTGGCATAATCTTATGATTTTTATTGTTATTGTTATTTATATGGTCAATTATGCTGGTGATTTTCCTAATATTGAACCAGCCATACATTCTTGATATAAATCCTATGTTGTTATAGTGTACAAAATTTGAGATATATTGCTGTAATCTTTTGCTAGTATTTTATTTAAAATTTCTGCCTCGATATTCATTAACAAAATTGGCCTATACTTATCTCTCTCTGTTTTTGTTTTCCATATTTAGGTATCACAACTACATTTGTGTCATAAAAACTAATTTGGTAAGTCTTCTTCTTTATCTATTTTTTGAATAGTTTATATAGTATTAGAATTAGTTGCTTATTAAATGTTTGGTAAGATCCACTTGTAAATCCATCTGGTCCTGGAGATTTTTTTTTTTTTTCCTCAAGAGAGTTCATTGAATGCTTGTTCATTTTTATCCATAAGATGCAGTTTGTTGAGTATTGTATTTCTTCTTCTGTTAATCTGGGCAATATTTATTTTGTTAATATTTATTCATTTCACTTAGATTGTCAGTCATACTGGCATATACATGGGTAATTCACACTTTCTACTTTTTATATGAGTAGTTTCATTTTCTTCTTTTTTAAATCAAAGTAACCAATGTTTTAGTTATTTTATTTGGTTTTTCATAAAACTAGACCTTACTTTTATTTATTAGTGTAGTGGTTTTAATTTACTTTTAATTTTATTCATCTTTCTGAATTTTCAGGATTTCTATTTTGGTTTTTAATTGGGGTTTTAAAATGTGATGTTTTTCTATGATTTTTATTTCCATGCTAGTTCACTGATGTGCTTTTTTTCTCTTTTTAAATGATGATTTCATTTAGAGATTTAAAATTTTTCCTAACTACTGCTTTGTCAGTGTCCAACAAAATTTGGTTTATTGTCTCATTGTTATCATTATCTTTAATGAAATTATTAATTGTTTCTATGATGTATCCTTCAACCCACTCATTCTTTATATTAGATTATTTTCTTTCCTATTAATGTTCAATCCACAGTCTTTTATTGAATGTAGTTTATTGCAATATTGTCTGAAAAGGATGGAATTAATATTTCTGCTTTTCTACACTTGTTTGTGAGATTTTAATGAACTAATACATGATCAATTTTTGGGAAAGTGACATGTATATGTGAGAAAAATGTATATTTCTTTATATTCACATTCAGTTTTCTCCAGAGATCTATCATATTTAATTTTTTAAGATTCTATACACCTCTCTAACTTTTTTCTTATAAATTTTATGGTTATATTTATCTAGCTCCCAGAGGGGAAAGTTGAAGTTCTCCACTAGTATAGTTTTACTGTCTATTTCCTCCTTTAACTCATTTAACTTTTTTTAAAATTTGTATTCTATGATTTTAGGCACATATTTGTTTAGTATTGATACTACTTCATTGTCTATTTACCTTCTAGCAATGTGAAGTTACCCCGTTTATCTCCTTTAATTAGGTCAATTGTTGCTTTTGCTTTGTCTGAAATAATGATTACTATGCCTGCCTTTTTAAATTGAACTGGAGAAAAATAGATTCTGCTCTAGCCCCTTACCTTAACTTTGTCTTTTTATTCTAAATGTTGTTTTTTGTAAACAATATATTGTTGAATTATGGTTTCTCATCCATTCTGATACCCACTTCCATTTTACAGGCAAATTCACCCCATTTATCTTCACAGTTATGATTATTGATTGTTCATTGCTTGCCATTTTATTTTCTTCTCTTTATCCTCTTTTTTTTTACTTTGTCCCTCCTTAAAAGTTTGTTTTGCTTCTGTCCACTGCCTCCCTTAATATCACTTCCTTCTCTCTCTCTGTCTCTCTCTCTCTCTCTGTCTCTCTCTCTCTCTGTCTCTCTCTCTCTCTGTCTCTCTCTCTCTCTGTGTCTCTGTTCTTTACACCAGGAATGTTTGAAAGTCTTTATTTCCTTAAATATTATTTTTCCCTTGAAGGATTATACTCACCTTATGTGATCCTGACAATGGCTCCATGTTATCTGAATGTTTTTTTCTAACTGCATAAGATATTTTCTCTTTGACCTGGGAGCTCTGAAATTTGGTTATTACATTCCTGGGAATTTTTACTTTGGAATTTCTTTTAGACAGGGATTAGTGAATTCTTTCAATTTTTGTTTTACCATCTTGTTCTAGGATGATGTTATTGTTCAGTCATTTCAGTTATGTCTACCTTTTTGTGTCTCCATTTGGGGTGGGGGTGGGGTTCTTAGCAGAGCTAGGTTTGCTATTTCCTAGGATGTCAGGGTGCTCTCACTTTATAATTTCTTGAAATATGATATCTAGGCTCTTTATTTTATCATGACTTTCAGATGATTCAGAAATTCTTAAATTATCTCTTTTTAATCTATTTTCCAGGCCAGTCATTTACCCAACGAGATGGTTGCATCTTTTATTTTTCCCATTCTTTTGACATTGCTTTATTGTTTCTTAATGTCTCATAGAATCATTAGCTACCACTTGCTCAGTTCTAATTTTTGAGTAATGGTTTTCTTCAGTGAGCTTTTATTCCTCTTTTTCATTCATCTGATTCTTTGTTTAAAGTGTAATTTTCTTCAGTATTTTTGTGCCTCTTTTGTGCAATTTTAAATTCTTATCTTAGTTTTGTTACATCACTCATTTATTTTCCAAAATTTTTATTTACCTCTCTTATTTGATTTTGAAATTTTTTTTTTAATGTGCTGGTCTTTAGCCCAGTTCTCATTTTTCTTTGAGGCTTCTCTTGTAGCTATTCTGATATCATTGTTTTCTTTTGGGTTTTTGTTTTTGTCATCCCTGTCACTATAGTAGTCTTTAATGGTCAGATTATTTTTGTTGTTGTTGCATGCTTATTTTTCTAGATTCTTTTCTAGCACCAAGGGCTTATAATCTAGTAAATTCAGAAGTAGCATACAAACAAATCTAACACAAAGTAGGCTGTGGATATACATAAAGGTGTCACAAAAAGTATATAAAAATTTACAGAACAGAGGAATCACTTCTGGTTAAAAGGATACATGGTGAAGCGGTCACTCAACTTAGGCCTTATAGGGGCACTAGGATTTCAACTGATACTGCGATGTATGGAAATGTGTCCCTGAGTCTCTGAAGTCCTGTTGGAGGGAGGAGGCATGAGAAATAACTTGAGCAAAGTAACCAGCACATGTCCTTTATATAGTGCTCAAGCATCCCCTATATTCTATGACCTCTTTTATGCAAAGATCTCAAAGCATTTTACTGATAATGCTTTGTGCTAGAAGTTAAAAGAGTAATAAGAAATGAGCCAGCTGCAGTTAGTGAAGACTGAAGGTACAGATATTTGCTGATTGAAAACTAATGAGGCAAAAAGGGATTCAATCAGTTTGAGTAGATGCTGACATATAAGTTGAACAAAACTGAATCAGCATAGAAAAATCAATGAGTTGAGTGCAACTATGCCTTGCTCAGTTCTAGGGGTCTTCTAAGGTGAATGCACCACTTACCTTTAATATGATCTATCCTCAGGGGTTAAATGAAAAGAAATCCAAGACCAGGCAAAACTGTGGTAGGAATTCAAAATGAGGGTAGGAAATGTGACAGCTTCATATGACTGTGTCTCACTCAGATGCTTAAGGTACCTATAAATTCAGTGTAAGCACTGCATAAATGAAAGGATCATCCCAGATTAGTACTCTGTAATTTAAGCTTCCTTTGGAATGGGTTAGGAATTGCAATGGAAGTGCTTTTCTAGAAAGATTATCATCATAATATTTAGAGGTAGAAAGGACCTCATAGCTCAATCCCCTTATTTTATACAAGAGAAAGTTTAGGTCTCAAAATGAAGTGACTTGCCCAAAGTCACAGAAACAATAAATAGTAGAGCAAGGATTCAAACTCAGATCTTTAGAGTTATAATCCAGGCTTCTTTTCTCTATCCTACTCTATTTTTCATTGAGTAGAGGGGAAAAGTGTTGGTGAGAGCCTCTTGAAGGAAATTGTTGATATGTAAGAACATTAAGGGATGAAGAAAAGGGGTAGCATCTACAAATGTTTTGGAAGATTGGAATTATAAACTTCTTTAAGGTACTGGCCTTGATATTTGTAGCCACAAAGAACTAATTAGACTTAGTTGTCATATACTACTAAGAGCTCACCACACCTAGCTTAGTGACAGACCCAAAGTAAATGGTGAAGTATTGAAGAGGTTTATTTTACCAGTACTAGAACTGAAGATGTCCCTGGGATTTTGATCATGAAGGTCAGAGTGTGTTGATACTTCACATTGCTCTATGAGGATAGCAGTTTAATAGGCATAAGATAGGAGGATGATTTATGCCTTTGTTACCATTCTCTGTCCAGCTTCAGAGAGTAATACAGTATATTTCTTTTTTCCCCCTTATATGGCCTCTTTTTTATTTATAGCAATAGGGTCATTATTTTTAAATGTTATTTATTTTTAATTTTCAACATTGACTTTTAAACAAGATTTAGAGGTCAAATTTTCCCTCTTCCTTGCCCTCCTCTATCCCCAAGACACCATGCAATCTGATATAGGTTATACATGTACAATCATATGAAACATATTTCCACATTAGTCATGTTGTGAAAGAAAACACAGAACAAAAGGGAAAAAACACAAGAAAGAAAAAAGAGAGAGAAAACAGTATGCTTAGATCTCCATTCAGACTCTTTATTTCTTTCTCTGGGTGTGGATAACATTTTCCATCATGAATCTTTTCGAATTGCCTTGAATCATTACATTGGTGAGAAGAGCTAAGTCAATCAGAGTAATACAATATATTTGTATTACTTATGGTTGAAGGAACTGAAAATGGTTAGTCTGAAGAAAAGAAGGTTTAGGAGGACACATGACAGCAATTTTTAAGTTACCTGACAGGTTCTCATGTAGACAGGGAATAAGAAACAGTGTCAGTTGATGAAAGTTACAAAAGGGAAAAGGCTTCCCAACATGTAGAATTGGCCAGAAGTAAAAGAGGTTCTTTGTCGTGTTGTTTTTTCCTTCCACCAGGAATTTTACAGCATGGTTTTGACTCTGTTTCACCCTAGTTGTCAAACTCCAACTACAATTTTTCCTAAAGAGTTGCACCCTAAGCTGAATACCTTAATGCAGGTATGGTCTCGCTAGCACAGGAGAACTCCAATTTCTTCCTCCCAACGCTATGTTTCTCTGTATCTCATTAGTCTTTTTTGGCTGCCATGTCATACTCATATTACATTTTTAGTCCATTAGAAATCTTTAGGCCGTTTACAAATTACTGTTACGTTGCCAAGTCTGCTCCTTTTGGGGCTTGTGCAATTAATTTTTGAATCTTAACATAGGGCTTTTCATTTATCCATATTAAATCTTATTTATTAAATACAACTCATTAAAAAATTGGGTACTGATTCTTGTAATATGCCTCCCAACAATATGCCTCAGAAACTTGATCATCATGCGATCTATGATTTCATTCAAGCCATTAACAAAATTTTTGAATGGAAGAGGACCAAAGATAGTTCTTTGAGACATTCCCTTGGAGATCTCTCTTGATGAGGACAATTATCATTTAATTACTTTTCTTGCTATTTGGTCATTCATTGAGTTCTTAACCATCACCTAATTATTAAAAACACAACATTTTGAAAGACTTCTAAATACTTTGCTGAAATTCAGGTATACTAAGGTCAAGGTATCTTTCTGTTATTATTAGTCATAAAAGTCATCATCAGGAAAAGGAAATAAGATTATTCTGATATTACCTGCTTGTTGTGGATAAACTGATGATGTTGTTGCTATTGTTTTTAGTGATCATTACATTTTGTTATAAATGATAATAATTGTTGTTCATTTGTTTCAGTCATGTCTCTTTGTGACCCCATTTGGGGTGTGCTTGGCAAAGATACTGGAGTGGCTTGCCATTTCCTTCTCCAGTTCATTTTACAGATGAAGAAACTTAGGTAAACAGGGCTAAATTACTTGCCCAGGGTAACATAGTAAGTGTCTGAGGCCAGATTTTAACTCAGCATGATATGTCTTTTTGACTACAGGAATGGTACTCTATCTATTCTTCCACCTAGCTCCTGATAATAAACCATTTCTTTAATAATGCATTTTATAATACAGCTAAAAGTCAAAGTCCAACTCACCAGTTTATGGTTTAAATAGCCAATCTTCTTCCCATCTCTGAAAATTACAACAATGCTTGTCTACTGACCTTTCTTTATTACTTTTCAAGTAGTGGCTCAATCAGTTCTAAAGCTTATTTTATGTTCACTGGAATGACATTTGTCCAGATTTGGTGACCTGAACTCATAGAGGGCAGTAAGATGACATCTTGTTCTCTTGTTTCCTTTCATAGAATGTTAACTCTAGAATAGATTCATGAGAATATCTAGTACCTACTAAAGTGTCTCAAACACAGTAGGTGCTTAATAAATGTCTCAAATTGAATTTTTCAACTATTTGACTTTGTTACATTTTTTATTTCATTTTTTAAAGTGTGTCAGTTTATTTCCCTATAAATTCAAATTGGTCCCCTTGATCACCTTCTCTTTTTCATTCACTGGAGCCATCCACATTTGTTTTCACAGGATTTCACTCGTAAAAGCTTCCCAATCCTTTTGAGTCAATTTTCCCTCTATAAAATATATCTGAGTGAATAAGATGAACAAGTATGGGCTAAGTAATAATATAGCTGGCAAATGAGATTCTGAGCTGTTTGAATATCCATACCCCAAAAGTAGTCATTAATGGCTCAATGCCAATTTGTTGAGATACTTCTAAAGTGTGTCTCAGTGATTGATTGGTCTTTGATTCCATGTGCTTTAGCATTTTTATCAATAATTTTTCTTTATTAAATTAGGATTTTTATTAATGTCTTTGGTTTTTATATTACCTTAATTTCCCAGAGTATTATCAATGATAAATTAAATTTGGTAAACATTTAGTGAGCTCCTTGGAGTAAGGCACTAGGGAAATAAAGAAAAAAGTGAAAAAATCAGACCTATCTTCAGGGGAGGAGCTTATAATCTGTGTTATTGATATTCAATCTTTTTTCTGTCATGTCCAATTCTTTGTGATTCCATTTGGGATTTTCTTGGCAAAGATACTGGAGTGGTTTGCCATTTCCTTCTCCACCTTAATTTATAGAGAAGGAAACTGAGGCAAATAGGGCTCAGTGAATTGTCCAGGGTCACACAGATAGTAAATATCTGAAGTCAGATTTGAACTCAGAAAGATCAGTCTTCCTGACTCCATACCTGGCACTCTATCCAGGCACCATCTAACTGCCCCATGGTTTGTTGCTTACATTTGTAACTGAAAGAAATGCCACATGGGTTGGGGGGAGAGCATGGGGTCCATGGAAGTAATTGGGGAAGTTTGGAAGGGAACTGGATTGTCAGGGAGTGAGGAATTCAACTTCAGCCATGCAGATTTCCTGCCTATGGGCATATCCAGCTCAAGATGTCAACAGGCAGTTTGGGATGTGTTAAAGAGAGATGGGATGAAGTTAAAGAGAGAGGGATTAGGGTTTGAATATATAAATTTTGGATCCATCTGAGTAGGGGTGATAATGGAACTTAGAGTAGTTAAGCAATAAAAAAAGGTAATTAAGGAGAGGAGAGGTGAAGTGAGGAGAGGAGAAGAGATAAGAGGCAAGAAGAAGATAGGGAAGAGAAGAATACAGGAGAAGAGGGAGAAGCAGAGTACAGAAGAGGAGAGGAGGGGAAGAGGGAGATATGAGGTCCCAACACAGATGGTAGATGCCTGTCATTTGGGTTAAGAAATTATGATGAGTCCACAATGTCCTTTATATCACTGCAAAGACCTATGCATATACAAGACAACAGAGCTCAGCAGAGCTCACTTTAGAGTCTGCTAGAAGAAAACTCCAAATCTGCTAGTTACTGCCTCTGTCTTCCTCATTAGAATATCAGTTGTGTGAACATGAGCAAATCACTCAAGTTCTCAGTGTTGTATTCAAATTTCTAAGATTGTGTTACAGAGCAAATTTTAACCTGCATTTGGTAAAGTGTTTCTTTACCAGGACTCCCCTCTACTAATGAAATAGCAGATGTGGTTCCAAAAAAGACAGACAATTAGCATTAACTTGTTTCAATTTCTGTAACGATTATTTGTCTTAGAATAAAAGCAGATTTTAAGAAAGAAAAAAAAGAGAAAAAGAAAAAGGAATGATGATGATGGGGCAGCTAGGTGGCATAGTGAATAGAGCACCAGTCCTGGAGTCAGGAGGACCTGAGTTCAAATTTGACCTCAGATACTTAACACTTACTAGCTCTGTGACCTTGGGCAAGTCACTCAACCCCAGTTGCCCTGCCTTTCCTCCTCTAAAAAATGATGATGATCAAACAGAGACAGCTAAGGAGTGGTTACACAGGTAGGAAGAGAGTCAAAAGAAGGCACTGTCATTAAAACCAAAGAAGCAAAATATATCCAGGCCTTGAAATAGAAGTGCCTATAAAATTTACAAATTTCACAAAGCTGAGAGAGATGGCTCATCTATTGGATAACACAATCCAAAAATACATTGACATTCCAAATAAGATGAAATTTAAGAGATATAAATATGAAATCCTAAACGGGATAAATCATTGACTTCCCAAGTATAGGATGGGTGGGGTATGTCTAGAGAACAGTTTGGAAAACTTTAGCTATAGTATTTATTGTACTGAAATTTTAATATGAATCAACAGTCTAATACTAATTAGAAGCATGATGTTATAGCAACAGATAGGGCTACTATAGAATGATAGCTTGAAATAATGTGGTGGTAGAGTATGGACTTGCATCGAGGAAGATCTCATTTTGCATTCTCAAAGCAACACTGGTGCTGGGCAATTCACTCCATATCTCTTATGCTTAGTTTCCTCATTTTCAAAATGGGGATAATAATATCACCTATGTCACAGTATTGTTGGATCAAATTAAATGAGAATGTATTTGTAAAATGATTTGCAAACCTAAAAGTCTTGTGGAAGAATTAGCATTTTTATTCATTTATCCATTCAAGGCCAATGATTTAATATAGTGCTGTTTTAGGGTTTATGTGGAGTTGAAGTCAAGAGGGGATGTGATGCTTTGAACTTGGGGAGAAGGGCATATTTATCTTATCATTATTGTTGATTCAGCCTTCAGCATCTGAGGCTATTTTCATCCATTTGCTGATGCAAAACTTGCCTATCTCCTGTTCCCTGAACTTAGCCTTCCATTTCCCTTGATGAACTCCATGCCTGTAATGGACTCTCATTTGAGCTCTACCTCCCAGAACACTTAGCTTAGAACCCCAAAAGCCTCTCCTAATCCCTAAGTGTTAGATCCCCAGGTCTTTGTCTCTCTCCTTTGATTATATTTTACTGAATTACTTTGGAATAAACCTGATCATCAGTACACAAAGAATGGTAAGAAAACGTTGGTGAGGATGCATCAGAACCAGTAGTCTTGACATCAAACACTACAGATAACAAAAGATAGAATAATTATATTTCCCACAGTAGTTTACAAAAGTTATCTCATAATATCCTCGCCAGAGAGGTACTGCTGGCATTGTATTCCCCCATTTCACTAATGAGGAAACTGAGGGAGGCCTAAAGAGGCTGAGTGACTATCTAATGGTCACAAAGCTAGGGTCACAAATGGGACTTATCTTTGTGACTGAATCTCACACTTGCTGCTCAATGCAATATGCCACCTCTGTGACTAGTGAAAAGGAAGGAGTACTGGATTTGTTTCAAAACCGGGTTTCAAACTCTGGCTCTCCCTCTTACTTACATGAGTCCTTGGGAAGTCCCATCACTATGTAGGCCTATTTTCTCATCACTAAAATGAGAGGTTTGGTTAGGAGTTCTTAGCTTGAGGTCCAAGAAATTTAAAAAAAATTGATAACTATACTTCAATGTAATTGGTTTCTTTGGTAATTTTGTGTTTTTTTATTTTATGCCTTTAAATACATTTTTTTTTTTCTGAATAGCCATTTATAAATTACACCATACTGCCAATAGCATGCATAACAAAAAAAGGTGAAGGACCTGTACTGGATAATCTTTAAGACATTCTCCATTTCTAAATACTATAATCATAAATTAGTTCTGAGTAAGAGTGGAGTTGGAGAGGCAATATGGAGTAGGAGAAACAGGATCTTGGTATCTTGGTTCCTGCCCTGTATCTAATACTACTTTGTGAAGATGGACATGTCACTTATTTCTCAGTGCCCAATACAACTTTCTTAGCCAGTAAATTACAGCTGCATTTGTCTATCTGTTGGTAGACAGTTGGGACCAACCCAAAACCCTAAAAACTTGGAATATATTAAGGAAGAGTAGAGATGGGAAGAGACTGAAAAACAGACTGAAAAAAAGACATTTTCTCTGATGCTCTATCCTGTCTTCTACATTAAAGAAAGTTTTGTTCCTTCTCTCCAAAACCCTTCTCCTCCTCCCATCTCACTAACTTTCTAGGACTGAAGTGCCCTTAGCCTGTTGTGATCGTTTTGTAACTAACCTTTCAAACTACTTCTGACTGCTGTGTATTTGGGAAGCATATAAACCTGGGCATTGAATACTAACAATGTGCAGATGACACCGCCAAGAAAACTGTTAATTTACCACAGAAGTGTTATATTCTTGAGGACTCTTAACGTCAACTTATGCGTGGGTTCAGCTGGGTCTTTTCACGTTATTTTTGTTTTGTTTTGTTTTGTTTTTCTCCTCAGGGCCTATCACACAACTCTTAAGGACCAGTGAATTGGTGGTGCGGGCCAGGCACTTTAGCAAGGCAAAAGGGAAGTTTGCACTTTAGTCTGTTCTTAGCCCTTTGCCAAATGCAGAAGGGCAAATCTAATCTCCCTTATTCTGCCTCCTGGTCCGTGTCGTACACAACCCAAAGCCAAAATGCTATTTGTCATCAGGTAGAATTGCGGCAAACACTTGGGAAATTAAACCCTCTCTGTCCATCTCGCCCAGAGAAAGATACCTGCCCACGGGGCAGCCCAGGTTCTCCTAGGTGGCCGCTCGTGACAGCTAAGAAAGACGAGACCGAACCATGGGGAGCAGTGCCCTTAACTTAGGTGGGCTTCCCTGGTGAAGACAGCTGTGCCCAGATTTCCACTAAGTAGGTTACGGTCTATTTTGGGTCCGGCTTTTGCCTCCCAGAGCATCCAAGTGGCTGCCCCTGCTTTCAGTGAATCAGCAGCAGGTGGCAGGGGGAGGCGCCCGGGCAGGCTGTAAGGGGAGCAATAACGCTCTCTCTCTCCTAGAGGGGCTTGCGCTCTCTGGATCCTTGAGTGCGTGGCTGGTGCTTCTCGCCCCTCTCACATCCTGGAGGGTCCAGCACCACCGAGCAGCTGCCACTGTTTCCTCCCGCCTCCAGCCTCCGCCCTCCCTGTCTGTCCAGTCGCAAGAGCGCAGCCAGCTCGCCCCCAGCTCGGACTCAGCCTTGCACACGGCTCAGCGCTTCCAGGGCTCTGCGCAGCCGGCACCCTCCGCTAGTGTGTGTCTCTGTGTGCGCGCGCGTGTGCCAGTGTGCCGGGGTGGGCTGTAGAGTCCAACCAGCGTCCTCCAGGCACTGCCTCCCGAGCCCAGCCCAGCAAGCCAGCCAGCCAGCCCTCTTCGCGCAGCAGCATGAATGTCAGGCGGGTGGAAAGTATCTCCGCTCAGCTGGAGGAAGCAAGCTCTACAGGCGGTAGGACGCAATAAGCATGCGGGCTTCTGCCCTTATCCCTTCAAAGCTGAGCTGTGGCTGCTGCCACTTGTGAAGGGACGCTGTAGACCTGCTGCATGAGAGTCACCCCTGCAGGCTGGGGAAAGGGGCAGGGACGGGTGGAGGGACTAGTGCATGAAAAATCCAGATCCGAAAAAGAATACAAAATAGCAAAGCAACTGCAATGTTTGAAGTGTGTTTGAAACTCAGAGGCGGAAAGGTCCCCTGCGATCCTGTTGGATACTTTTGCCTTCTCTGAAATGCCCCAGGTTGTTTATGCACCTGCCCGAGAACTCTAGCTGCAGAGTTCCTTCCCCTAATACCTGGAGAGATTTCTTCCAAAATTCTATTGATCCTCAAGCTGTACTTCTCCTTTATGCTCCCGAACATCCCATCATTACACTCCACCCCATCTCCCTCACTTATAATATACAACCAGAATCTTTCCCGTGCCAATTTCTTGGGCACGACCGTATGTCTTGTTTTATTGCCAGCTTCAATTTAGCGTGTTCAGAGAAAATGGTCCTCTGTGACATTTGGAAATAATTTATATCTAGCCTTGGAAAGGTAGATGGCTCTGCACCATGGAACTTGTGGTTTTACGGTAACTTGCATTTTGAGAGAGGAGGGGAGGTAAAGGTTCAGTCGTATTTAGCAGAACAGACTCGGTGGTGCACGAACCAAGCACGTTAAAAAAAAAATGGTACCCACAGACATAAACATCTCTGGTTCAGAGGTTTTGTTTGGAAGTGGCCTTGATGTTCTTATTGTAGTGGGGCTGTAAATAGGATGAACGTGATGTCAAAATATTTTCTTACCATCTTATTTTCTGAAATAAGTCCTTGCAGCCGTTAGTGTAGTTTTAGTTTGCAGAACCCAAAACTTGGAAGGAAAAAAAAAAAAGGCTTAAGAACTGTGAAATGAAGCTGTGGGGAAAGGAGGCACTAAGGTTTTTTGTTGTTGTTGTTGTTGTTTTTTTTTTTTTTTTTTTTACCATGTTTGTTATTTACGTTGATTCAGAAAATTCAGTCTGAAGAATTCAGTCAGACTCTTCCAAAATTAACTGGTTTTCTGCAGATTTTGTTCCATTATTTGTAATAAAGTTTTCCATGCTTTATGTCTCTCTCCATCCCTCCCTTTTTATCTTAAAGTGGGTCTCAAATTGAAGGATTTACTTCTCTTTTAGGGATGTGAGGCTTTTAAAAGAAGGTTTCTGGGTTAAGTGATAGCTTGAACTTTCTGGTGCCTCTTTAACCCAGTAAAAATGCTGTAAGAATCAGTTCTGAAGATTATGAGGTTGCAAATATGTTTATGAAATGATCTTTTAGGTCTGCTGTCCCTCACCCTATCTATCAACATATTTTTCTGAAAAATTTCAGGGTAGTATGTATATAGGGGAAACTTTATAAGAGTAAAGCATCACATTCAAATTACTAAATGAGTTACTTTAAGAATTACAGAGTACCCATTATAAGAAGAGTAGTGATATGATTTCCTACAGGGAATTTTAAAGAAAATATTAAGAGGTTGTGTTTTTGTTTTAAAGTGCTATCCTGCCTGAAGAAATGAGAAACGTGCTGTAAGATTTAGGGGATACTACGAATAACCATTTTTCCCATATTCTGACTAACTTGATAACCAAATGAAGTTTCATTCAGTGAATTGGGAAGACACACACAGAGTGTTGACTGCAGCACATACTGTGTGAATTGTGATTGCTCGTGATAAAAGCTTGTCCTTAAGTAGACTATATATGAACTAAGTCAATGGACCTGGCCCTATTCACCTTCTTTCCTCAACCCAGGCCACTTGGAGTTTTTATCTCCAATTTGCTTGATAGGAATACAGCTGGACTCAGGCTTACAGCCTTCCTTGAAATGGGCCAAGTTCATTGTTTTAGGGGTACTCCAGTGAAAACTATCCATCCCTAACTTGTCTAAGCCTGAGGCAGAAAAGGAGGACTTCAAAGAAAGATTCTAATTTCATACATATTGTCAGTCCTTTATTTACAAATGGCTAGAATTGGTATGTGTGTGGATGGAATTAGGGCTTAGTGATTTTTCAAATAGAAAGTTTCCAGTACCTTTCTTTTGAATGTGTGTGCCACAGGTGGGGAAGTCATATGATAATTCCTCAGGTGAATTTTAAGTGGAGACTTTGTAATGGAAGTGCTCCTATGAAGGAACATTTCAGATAGAATTGTGTGCTCAGGTATATGTAGTAAACATTATCCAGTTTGAAGGGAGTTGGATAGGTTGAGGTAGAGGCTAGACAGAGACTGCCCAGAGGGTAATGAATGGTCTTCTCTACTGACAATGAGTTTGGAATGGATGATTTTTGAGGCCTTCTTCTTGTCCTAAGAGTTTATGATTTTGAGATGATTTGGGGCATGGGGATACATGGTAAAATATGATTGGCAGAAAGGAAAAGAGGGGAAAACTATCAGTGGAGAAGAGAAAACTTTGGGAAAACTTTGTGAGAAGAGGGTTGCTGTGACAAAACTGCTAATTAAAAATCCACAAAAACTATCTTTATTTTTTCTATCCCCTCTTTCAGGTGACATATTTAGTAATTTATTCAATCAACATAATTTCAAGGTTGATGTCGTTAAGGTTATTTAATGCTTAGAAAACAAATGAGCAAGTTATGATACTGAAAAAAAATCCACTTATAAAAAGTAAATTTATTTTGAAAAGGCTTCTTCTGGATTGCAGTATTTATTTCCCTTCTTCATATGCACCCACATTAGCGCCCACATTCAGTCAAAAATCTGTCCAGAATACCTTTCTTATGTTTATGTTTATGCACATTACCTTGTTCCCTAGACATAAAACTATGTATCTTTTTCCACCTGCCTCTGGAGAGATAGCAGGGAAAAAAGATAATAATTCCAAGATACATTTTAAAAGAAAATTAAATATGAGACCGAAGGAGGAAAAGCCCTGCCAAATTATTTATTGATGTGCTAATTGTATTGTTTAAATTAGAGATGGCAGATGTTATGTGATGTAATATATATATCACATGTGTTTCAATGGTAGAATGGAAGGAAATATCTTCAGTTTTAAATTTGTGGCTTTACAGAGACATGGTCTCTACTTATGTTTCATTAAATGTTTATAAGGATATACCAAAGTCAATTAATAATTTCATGCCAGATCATAATATCTACGTGATACTTATGTAACTATGGTATTTACATTTTTCCTTTATGTTGTGATAAGGAAAAATATGGGGTCTTCTGAGATGACAAATTATTGTGTAAATGATTAGTGTTAATGATGGTGTGTGTACTTATTAACATATACACACATATATATGTATGTATATGTGTATGTATATATACATATATTCTTGTCTTAAAAATTCAAGAGGTTTTTCTCCCTTTGGATAGCTTTTTTTTTTTCTAGTTAGAGAATATGCACTCTCCCACAAAATGACTGTGCTCGATTTTTAGAATTTAATGAAGTATGTAGTATAAAGCATGGTTACATGAATTCTGATATACCACATAGTATATATTTGTTATTAAGACACTTATTTTGGATACTGACTGCATATACTGAAGGCTCACTACTTCATCAGAAACATCTGTACCATTTGCGACATAACGTTTTGGTCTCTCTATAATTTGTCCTTGTTGGAAAATTGTTGTTCAGTAGAATACATTCTTCAATATTTCATAGCCAAGAATGTTTATTTTCTTAATAACCTCCCTCACTCAGAATGTGGGAAAATGTTCCGCCATAAAAAAATACTTCAAGGTTATACATGCTTTATCCCTTTTACATAACTGTGCCTGTTACTATAAAGTTGGGTTGATTGGTTGGTTGGTTTGTGGTACAGCAATCGATGTCTTTATTCCACTCTACTCCCACTATGGTTGCAGTGCTTGAGTGGGTTTTATAAATAATAGCTAATATACAAATGAAAGAATCATGAAAGTCCCCTTAAAGGAAATCAGCACTTGAACTAAGCTTTGAAGACAGTCGTGGCTTCCAACAGATAGAGGTGAGAGAGGAGAAAATTGCAGAAATAGGAGATGTCCTGAATAAAAGTGCACAGGCAGCAGGCCATAGAATGTCATATACAAGAAATAAAAAGTGGAGTTCCTGCTTGTTTATATATACACATATATTTAAATCGTTTGATAGTACTTCTTAATATTGTTTCAATCAATTTCTCTTACTTTAGGAAAAGTAACATGTGAATGAGACTTCTTAAAGAAACATTGGACACCAATTAGGTTGGTAGGGAGAATCTACCACATATTAATAAACATTTGACTTCCTTTAAATCTGACCACTTAATAGCTGTATGACCTTGGGCAAGTCACTTAACATCTGCCTGCCTCAATTTCTTTATCTGTAAACCTGAGGAAAATAATAGCGCCAATCTCCCAGGGTTATTGTGAGAATAAAATAAGTTAACATTTGTAAATCTCTTTTCAAACCTTAAAGGGCTATATAAATGTTAGCTGTTATTATTAAAATTATTATTATCATTATTATTATTTGAACATTTTGTTTTCATGTAATCTTCTTGCAAATTTAGTTTGGAATAAATTATAAGTGGAGAAACTTGTATAAAATTAACCCTATTTGACAGGTCCTACACTTGAATATGTAGTAGGAAAAATAGATATATCTATATCTATACGTGTGTAATAGAGATAGGAAAAAAAGAAAAAAGCAATGAAGTGAAAGCCATCAACAAACTGAAAGTTTTAAAAAGTCTGTTGCTAGAGGAAGTTGTGTCTGATTACTTTTTTGTCTTGTGTAATAGTTTTCTTGCAACTCAATGT
Source organism: Pseudochirops corinnae (assembly GCA_028646515.1). Classification (NCBI taxonomy): domain Eukaryota; kingdom Metazoa; phylum Chordata; class Mammalia; order Diprotodontia; family Pseudocheiridae; genus Pseudochirops; species Pseudochirops corinnae. Next base: position 125,512,964 of record CM053592.1, read on the forward strand.
TAAGCCCTCTATTGGATCTGATTAGCATTCATCCTCATGGCAGATCTAAACTAACGATGAAGGCCTAGAATTACATTTCTGTGTCCTGGTTGCTTGACCCTTCTATCTGAAATGTACATTCTCCTACAGTTTGAGGGACATGAGGCACCTGCTTCCAAGTCTAGCCTGTATAACGAGGTCAGTCTTAATTGTAATCGTCACCTCTGGGCTCTACCCTGATCTGTCTCAAGATCCATACATAGGTGGAGGTAGATTCCATTGTTTCTGAAGCCAAACAAAGCAGAAACATGGTGGGTCTATTGATATTTGGCAAGAGCCAGCAGCCTTCTTTGTGGCTGCCTTCAAGTCATAGCCCTCCCCGCCTCTTCTTAGGCCAATGATGGCATAAGTGGTCTGCAATCAACACTTCACTGGCACACTTGGCAGGGGAACCTTAGTATATCTCTTCTGGAAAACCTTTCCAATCCTTGGCTGGATATGTAAGAGTCATCCATTTTTTTTTTTTCTCTGCTTGCATGGTTGTGGAAAAAGTTCCTTTACTTATTAAAGGATTATTGCAACCAAGCTTATGTCTCTCAGTTTATCTTTGTCAGCACACAGGCAGCTAATAAAGTTTGCCAACAAGCAATAAGCATTTATTTAGTATCTGTTGTATTCCATGCCCTCTGCCAGAGGCTGAGAATGCAAAGATAAAAGTAACATCTCTTATCCTCAGAAATCTTACAATCTTCTGGGGCTAAGAGTAGAAGGGAAAGATACAGCCTTCACAGATAAGTGAATACATGCTGTATACAAAATGAATGCACAATAATGGATTGTTGGAACATGGGGATGGGGTGGTCACGAAAGGCCTCTTGAAAGAAATGGCACTTGAGGTGAACCTCTAAGGGAGTTGGGGTTCCAAGAAATGGATTGAAGAAGGGAAAAGATTCCAGGCTTGGGAAGATAGCCTGTGCAAATATATAAAGGTAAGATGTGGAATGCTATGTACAGGAAACAGGTGGTAGGCCAATTTGATTGAAGCAAGGAGTGAATGAATGCTAGGGATAATGTGTAATCTTCCTGGGCTAGAGCTAGATAGTCAAGGGCTTTAAATATCAGAAAAGTGTTTCTTTTATCCCAAAGGCCCTCGGGAGTGACTGAAGCTTCTTGAGCAGGACACACAATCTTGGGTTTTCTAAGGAGCAATACTAAGTGCTACTGACTTTAGCTCTGATAATAGAAACCAAATGTTTGAGAGGAGCTCTGTGATAGAAAGACCTCTGGACACTATCATGACAGAGCCTGGCCTTGTTGATGTGTCTCAAGTCAGTTTTGAAGCAGGTTGAGAACCTAGGATTGACAGACTGGTTTCAAGGGGCCCAGGAATTAGATGAGGAAAAAAAAGAAAAAAGAAAAAAATATATATGTGTGTGTGTGTATGTGTGTGTGTGTGTATCTATATCTATTTATCTATCTATCTACCTATCTATCTATATCTTTATTTTCACTAATCCCTAACTGAAATTTAAAATTTCCTTCAATTATAATTTAAACAACAACAAAAAACTTTTATTCTGACAAAGGGGTCCATAGGCATCACGTGACTTGCAAAGAAAGCCATGACAAAAAAAAAAAGTTAAGAAGCCCTACTTTTAAGGACTTTCACTGGTTTGCAAAGGTTCAGCCTTATAAAATACAAGCATCCTAGATGAGGCTAGAAAGATCATTTACTCCAACCTTTCATTTTACACATGAGGAAACTCAGGTCTAGCAAGGTTAACGTGACTTCCTCAAAGTCACATATCAAATTAGAAGCCAAACCAGGAATAGATTTAATGTATCCTGACTCACATTGGAATGAGCAGTGGACTGTACCTCACTGCTTAAGATTGATAAAAGATTTGAGTACCTATGATACACATGGTGCTGTAATCTGCTTGAAGGCAGGAACAATTTCCTCTGTGTGTGTGTGTGTGTGTGTGTGTGTGTGTATGTATGTATTCCTCAGGCCTAACACAGTGCCTGGCAAATTGGAGGTGCTTAATAAATGCTTATTAAATGTTATTGGTAGGTATGATATGTTGGAACATGAAAATATGGAAGATATATTATCTGTCTTCAGGGGATTTTGGTTTTGCCTGAAAGACAAATAAGATTGTCAAGGGACTTTCATATATTGCTAATATTCCTTCCTCTAATATATCATACTCAAAGAGGAAGAGAAATAACTTCATATTTGATGACCAGCCAAAGTTGTTAGTGTTTGGGAAGAGGGAGAACTTTCCAGATAGGGAAATGAGTGACCAAAAATAAAAGAAGGTGAAAAAATCAGGGATGTGCTCTGGTAGTAGGGGTGGGGAAAAATAAATGAGTTGTTAAAACTTGCTTTAAAAGACTTTTTTGGTAGAAAGACAAGGCTGGAAAGGTATGTTTTCTATCAGACTTTAGAGGAGTGTACTAGGTACTTTTTGGCAGTCTTATGAGCTCATGGACCCTTTCTCAGAAAAATCCTTTGTAAATGAATAAAATAAAATTGATAGTCTTACAAAGTAAGCCAATTATAGTGAAGTACAATTATCAAAATATTTTATAGAAGTTCACTGACCCCCATTATAGACCTTGAATGTTTTTAAGGGCCTTGAGTATCAATATAGTCTCTATCCAATAGGCAATGAGAGGACTTTTTTAAAATAGGTGTGATATCATCCAAGTGTCATTTTAGATGTACCAGAAGCTTATGCAAGATGCATAAACAGACCAGTTGCAAAACTGTTGCATCAATGCATTTTTGATATAATAGAAGCCTGGAATATGATGGTGGCAGTGTGAAAATAAAAGGAAGAAAAAAATGTGAGACATTTCAGGATGAAAATGATGAGAGGACAAATGGACATATTTGTGTGAGGCTATTTTCAAAGTTCTGTTTATTTCCATGTTAGACTTTGGAGCAATAGTAGAAAAAGAGATGAGGGAAGGAGATTTGAGCAAAGAAATATTATTACTGTATAGCTTGCAGCAGATGACACAACCTTTTTTACTCCTATTTTGAGGTTAATTCCACTGTGGCCCCTTTGATAAAGGTTCTATAAATTGTAATAAATTCATATTTTATATGAAATCATTGACGGAATTGTTGAGTTGGATGGGATCTCAGAGACCATCTAGTTTAACCCATGTTTTGACATATTAAGGAAATTGTCATTTGGTCTTTGCTTGAAGAACCAAAGTGAAAGAGAAGCCATTATCTCCTCAGGCATCCAATTCTACCACTAGACAGCTCCAATTGATAGGAAGGTTTTTCCTTAAATCAATACCAATTTTTCATTCCATTCATCAGTCTTAGTTCTCCTTCTCTAGGACATCCTTTCTAATATTTGAAGTTTGGTATGAGGTCTCCTTTAAGTTATTATTTTTTTTTTTGTCAGCTAAACATTTCTACTAATACTTATATAGCTTTGTCTTTAGGCTTTTTCTGCCATCATTCTGTTTACTCTCCTCTGGATACTTTCCAGCTTATCAATGCCCATTTTAAAATGTGGCTCCTCATACTAGGGACAATACACTAGATTTGATCAGATTGTGGTAAGGTAGTGTCAGATCATCACCCCTCTTAGTCTGGAAACTCCCTATGTAGCCTGAGATCACATTAACTTTTTTAATAACCTATGATGTTGTTGATGTATATTGATCTTGCAATGCAATAAATCTGCCAGATATTCTCAACTAGACTATCATCTATTCCTATTCCATATCTTTGTAGGAGATTTAATTTTTGAACCTAAGTGTACGACTTGACGTTTATTCTCACTAAATTTCATCTTAGATTCACCAGATCAAAGTTTTTTGGGAATTGATCCTGTCATGCAATGTTTTTAGCTATTCCTCCAAAGTTCATATTACCTATACATTTGATAATTATATCATCTATGCCTTTATCTGATGGAATGTCAAGCGGCACAAGACCAAAGAGAGATCATTGTGGTTCTCTACTAAAGCCCTGCCTCCAGAGTGACATTGCACTATAATAACTACTCTTTGGCTTCAGTCATTCACTCAGTTCAGAGTTTACCTATATCTGCTATTGTCTAAGCCACCGTTTTATATCTTATCCTAAAGAACAGCAGGGATGCCTTTATCGAAGCTTTGCTGAAATGAAGTAAAACTTAAATTACAGTTTTCCTCTTATCTTCCAGTCTAGTAATCTTGTATTTAAATAAAGTTATTCTGTCAGGACAAGACCTTAATGAAACCATGCTTATTTTTTTTTTTTTTGATATTACAAATTCCTTTTCTAGATATTCACTAAGCCTGCCTTTAATTATATAATCTAGAATTTAGCCTTAGGTCAGAGTAAAGCTCACTGGTTTATATCTTGAAGTATTCTATGTTTGTCCCTTTTTGGAAAAGGAGGACATTTGCCTTTTTTCAGCCTTACAGTTTCTTTTTGGCTTTCTACTTCCTGTTTCTATCTCTGTGTCTGTGTCTGTTTTTATGTCTTTATCTCTCATGCTATTTAATGATCTCTTTTGCTTTTTATATCAGAGTGATTCCTGGATATGCCATTTTTGACAGCCCATTCTACCAGCACTGAAACTGCCATTGTAACAAAGATAAATAGTCAAACAAAAACAATAAAGAACGTATTTGTAGATAAAACCATCATTCCATTCTTAACCACCACTCTGTCTATGCAGATGCCAAGAGGAGAGAGATAATCCATTATTTATTTTCCAAGACAAAAGTTGATGATTGCAGTCATTGAAAGTTCAGTTTCCTTTTAGGGTTCTTTTTAAAATTTATATTATTGTGGTCATTACTTATTCCTCTGGTTCTGCTTTTCCAGTTTGCATCAGTCCATGCAAACCTTATCAAGTACTATGAATTCTTTAAGTTCATTATTTCTTACTTCAAAATATTCCTTTACATCTACCTAACTTCATTCAGTCATTCCCAAACTGATGGTACTCTCTTTCTTTCCTATTTTTTGCTGCCATGGAATGTGTTGCAAGGAATATTTTGGCATATATCCTTGGTTTTTGTTTCTGATCTCTCTATGCTCAATGGTGGAATTAATAGATTAAAGAGTATGAATAATTTAGTTACTTCTCACCATGTGCCAGTTTTTTCAGCACTGCAAGATATGGCTAAACTGTCTCACCACTAATCTTAGTTTTCAACACCCCTATCACCATCATTAACTTGTCTTTTTCTTTTTAATCTTATCTATCTATGGCTTTAGAAGCATAGGGACCTCTAGTAGGCAATTTCTCTTCAACTTGTAGAGTTGTCTTAGACAGTTCTTGGGGAGCACTGAGAGGTTAAGTGACTTAGGAAGTTTTTTGGGCTACTCTTATACACATTCTACAGGATCATAGTTTTAGAGCTGGAAGGGAGGCCATTTCAATTACCATTTCCCTCATTTACAAATGAGGAAATGGAGGCCCAGTGAGATTAAGTTGCTTTGTACAAGGTTATATTTGAAGCCATATCCTCTTACTTGAGAGCCAGTAATGCGTTCAGTGTAATCATACTGCTCTCTTTCTTGTCCAAGGTTATCTAGCCATTCTCTTTTTTTAAACCTTATATTATTCTCCTTGGCAGAAACAGAAAAAAAAAAATAAAAATTAAGCATGTCTTCTTTCACTTCATCATCTGTTATCCTTATCCTGTCCACCCTGAACAGTGGTCCTAATCCTTCTCTGATCTACCTCCCCCTTCCCAGTATATCTATCTCCCCTCTTTATTGCCTTCTGCATTCCTTACTAGTTTTGGCTCATTTTGAGCTTTACCAACACTATATTTCTAAAGGACTGTCATACTTTTTGTATTCCTCTTCAAATACTTGTTTTTTGCCTTTTACCTTCCTTATATGACTTTTTAATATCTACTTTGGTCAGTGAATTCTCTACTCATATATATCAGTCACTTTAGGCAAGTCCCCTTTTGTACTAATCAGAATGTTCTCTTTGTGTTTTTAGAATTTCATTTTTGATTGTTTCCCGTTCCTTTTCTGGCTTTGTTCCTCTGTAGAATTTTAGTCTATTGGAACCTGTCTACTTTTTTCTCTGAATCATTTGAATTCTGTTCTCACCTACTCTAAGGAACATCTCCAATTACTACTGGCTTTCCTTGTCTTCTCTAACACATATTATAAGATGGAATAATCACTTTCACTCAAGCTTCCCATTATTCCAATTAGAGAAATTGATCCTTAGAAAGACTCCCCCAATTTTCCCAACATAAGCAGAACAATTCATACAAATGTCTGCAAAAACAATTTGCCAAATGTAGTACTTGCTCTTTCATTTAGTTAAAAACATAGTTATTGCATTGCATATATCGAGTGAGATTAAAGGGGTCTCTCTTTGGAACTCAGTCATTAGATTCAGTACTATTATTTGATATATTGCATAATGATTTCTCCCCAGAACCTTCTCTTCAAATCTCACACTTCAGTTATTTGTTATGATAAATATTGGAAATATCTTACAGAAGTCCTATAACTTTTCCCTACTTGGAATCTTTGTTAGTTGAGTCAAGACTGAACTTCCATATTGATGGTGCATCTGTTCATGAATAGTGAATTAAAAAGTCTTTAGGGGATTATTATTCACACTATGAACACCATGGGGGTTTTAAATTTACTTTAAAAAGCTTATGAAGGGAAAGAAAAGACATATCTTGGGATGTCAACACTTGTTAACATTTTTCCAGGATTTTAAAATAAATCAGCCTATTTAAGAAATTATACTGTCTGCAATTGAAATTGCAACCAAGATTAGATTTCATTCATTTATTCAATTTTTATTAAAACTATAGAACGCTGGGGTATGAGGTTACAGATGTGAAAGGTTTAAATAAGATGTTGGTCCCTTCCTCTTTGAGTTTATAATTTCAAAGAGGAATGAGATACACATACATCAGTCCATGTCACATCATTTTGGAATCAAAGACAACTGGAAATGACACCAATACTGTTGCTGACTATGGAAACACTGTTTCCCAAAGGATATATTTCCTAATTTCTTACAAACAAAATTACATAAAAAGTACATTATGGAATGGCAAAACTAAGTGCCACGTGAGAGTTGAGAGTATGGCTGATATTGACTGGGAATCTGGGAATATTTAATGAAGAAAGTGGCATATAAATTGAATTTTAAAGGATGTGGAGGTATTTAATGGGCAGAGGGAAAGATAGGGCATCAGAGAAATACAGAACAGCACTGGCAAAGGCACAGAAGTAAGGAAACATGAAAAGTGTTGGGGGTTTTTGGGGGGGGAGGAGGGAAAGGAGATGATATTGTCCAGAGGTAACAGTAATATACTTGAGTGTGGAACTATGCCATAGCCCATGTTCACCAGGAGTTTCAAAGTCTGAATTCTGATATCTAAATCACTTCTGATCTAGGCTACCATTTGTAGAATTGTATAATTTGACAATTGGAAAGAATCTCTACAGAAGTGGTTCTCAACCTTCCTAATGCCATGACCCTTTAATACAGTTCCTCATGTTGTGGTGACCCCCAGCCATAAAATTATTTTCGTTGTTACTTCATAAGTGTAATTTTGCTACCGTTATGAATTGTAATGTAAATATCTGATATGCAGGATGTATTTTCATTGTTACAAATTGAACATTATCCACAAGTTGAGAACAGCTGCTCTACATCTGTGTAGTCCAACCCATTATTTAAGAGAAAAAAAAAAAGATTATTATGGTAGTGACTTGACCATAGTCTGGTGAGATACAAAGTAATGGTTGATATTTAATGCAGATGTGCATATTAAGAGTTCCCTAGGATATAGAGTTGGAAGGGACCCTAAAGGTCACCTAGTCTAAACACTTAATTTTATAAATGAGCAAGATGAGGCCCACCCAGAGAGAGATAGAAAAAAAATTACAAAGGCTTAAGTGGTTTGTATCAACCCGTTTTCAGAGGTCATGTTATAAAACTGGTTCCTTTCAATTTTCAGGTTTCTATAACTATTTGAGCATATAAGGGATCTGTAAGAGACTTACAATTAATGTTAGGACTCAAATATCAATTGAAATGCAAGTATGTATAAGGTGATTAAATTTTAAGAAATCTTTAGAACAAAGCCTATGTTTTATTAATGGTTGGGCTGTTCTTTAGCAAAATCAGCAAGATAACGAAACACCTTTTAAGATTTTTTAAAAAATTTTTCCCACAAACAATTGCCACATTCCTCTTCCAGTTCTCTGGCTGTATCTTAACTACCTGTGGTCTCCCACTGTGATATATTCTGGAGAGAATACTTCATTCTTTTCACCTTTCTCTATTCCTGCTTTCATGGCTATTTCTGAGTAGCAGTAAAATCACCTAGAAAGCATGTTAACTTAGGTGATAGAAAAAAGGGGTTTTATTCATTATAATTACTATATAACTCATTTTCCTTATCTATATAAGTTAGAGTAATAATATCTGCCTTTGGCTTATAACGGTGTTCTTTTTTTTTTAAATAATTTTTTGTTGTTAGCTTTGATTTCTTACATCACTATGGTATTTCATACATCCCTCTCCCTCTCAGTCATCTCCTATGATAAATACTATTTTTGGAGAGAGAAAAGCACAACTGATTGATTCATTGAAACAGCCTGAAAACATGTGCAATGTGTAATACCTGTGTATCTCTCATCATTGCAAAGGTGTGTCTTCTCATCTCTTCATTTGAGTCTCATTTGATCTTTATAATTTTGTGGCATCTATTTGTGATTTTTTGGTTTGTCATTGTTCTTTACATTTACATTGTCCTATATTGCTTTCTTGGATCTGCTTACTTCATTCTGTCAATTCACAGAAATTTTTCTGTTTCTCTGTATTCATCTCATGTTTCTTTTTTTCTTTTATCTTCCCCATTAATAGTATTTTATTTTTTCCGATTACATTTAAAGATAGTTTTTAACATTCACTTTTATAAGATTTTGAGTTGCAATTTTTCCCCCCTCCCTTCTCTTCCTTCTCCCCAAGATTATATTCAATCTGATATAGGCTGTAACATGTACAATCATATAAAACATATTTCCACATTAGTCATGTTCTGAAAGAAGAATCAGAACAAAAGGGAAAAACCATGCATCACACAGTATTCCATTACATTTATATATCACAATTTGTTTACCTATTATCCAATTGATGGGTATCTTCTTTTTTGTCAATTCATACGTACTGCACACATACACACAAAAATAATGCTATAAATGTTTTGGAGCATATGGAAACATTTTTTTTTCTGATTAATGGTTTCATTTGGTATAAACTCAATAATGGAGTCGTTGGTTCAAAAGGTATTAATATTTTGGTGATTTTATTTACATTCTTCCAAATTGCTTTTAAAATATTTGTCTCGTTTCACAGCTCTACCAACAATATGGTAGCGTGCCAGTCTTTCTACAACCTTCCAACATTGATCACTGACATTTTTTCATTTTTGCCAGTTTTCAGGGTATGAAGTAGAACGTCAGTGTTGTTCTGATTTGCAATTCTCTTATTAGTGATTTGGAGCATTTTATGTGATAATGAATACTTCTTTTGAGAACTGTTTGTATCCTTTGACCATTTATTTGGGAATGACTATTAATCACACACATATACATACATATATACATGTATATATTGTTTATACAGCTTGGTTACCAAACCATTATTGGAGAAATTTTATACAAAGATCTTTTCCCATCTAACTATTTCCCATCTTATCCTAGATGTATTAATGTTGTCTATACAGAACTTTTTCAACTACAAGTTTCCTCTGCTGCTGTGGGTACCATCTTATGTTTTTTTCTGTTATTCACTTTATTAACAAAGATCAATATTTTACCTTGAAATCTCCCTGCGTCCATATTTTCACACTCCTCAAGGTGCCAATTGCCCTCAGATTTTCCAATTCCCAACGCCCACCCCAGGACAAGTAGACATTTCGAGCACCAAATGTCCCAGGCCTCATCCAGTGTAGGGTCCTCATCTCCCTTAATCTATAGATACTTTCATCAATATAACTCCCTCTCATCTCTTAAGTAGGGCCTCCCTCTTTCCCCTCCCTTTTCTAATATCCCCCCCTCCTCATCACTCACTCCTAGAGTCTCCCCTTTCAGAGATCACAGAAGTCACCCTGACCTCATTCATAGTACTCGTGTATTTGACATCAGTGAGTCACTCACTCCTCCCTATCCTTTTGCTCCTCTCCCCTGCTTTCTTTGCCACACCATGTTGTAATGTAATCCACTTATCTGCCATTTCACTGTCACCTCTACCAGATTTCCGCCTTCACCTCTGTGAAACATTTAGAAAAAAAGGTCTCTTACTGGTCTCTCTGAAAGTGAACAGCCTCAGGAGGTAGTGGAATCCAACTCACTGAATATTCACCATCTCAAGCTCAATGGCCACTTGTCAGAAGTGTAGAAGAGATTTCTGTATTTATCTAAATGACTTCTGAAGTCCCTTCCAGTGCTGAAATGTTTAGATTCCATAAAAGATAATGGGGGAAGCATTAATATTCTCTGCTAAATTTAAAATCTTTGTACTTTATATCACTTTCCCTATGACATAAGTTTAACACTACCTTTTCAGAGTAGTGTAATGGAAAGAGATTGGACTATGAATCTTAAGACCTAGGTTTGAAACCTGGCTATGTTATTTTTTTTTATCTCTGTGAGTACAGAGAAGTTATTAAATACTTCTTCGAGCCTCATTTTTTCTCAGCTGTAAAATGGGGATAAAATATTAGTTATTTCTCAGGATTATTATGAAGATAAAATAATATATATATGTGCATAGATATAAGCTCTATAACTATGAGACACTATATGTGAGCTATTATTATTGATGACATAAAAATGTTAGATTAAAACTCTTTAGAATATATTAAATAAACTTTGTCTGAAGCAGGTACTTTCTGAGCATTGGCATTAGGATTTTAATAAAAATTGGTGCTACAAATTTTTTGAGTTTGAGAAGTTGAAAATTAATATTAATTATGTGTGTGAGCTGGGCAAATTTCTTAACTTCTTTCAGTTCCAGTTCCCTTTGTAAAATGAGAAGTTTGGACCATATAATAACCTGTATCTTTAAAAATCTATGATTCTATTAATGATTATTAATGTTTTTTGGGGGTATACCCAGGAAAAATAATTCAAGGCTCCTTGTTCTTTTATAACCTAGTTTAATGTTCCAGTGAAATTAAAGGCATTTTGAAAAAATGTCACAATGTAGTAATTTTAAAATTAAACACTGTATCTCTTAAAATTTTCAATTATGCTGGTAGAATTAATCACTCACCCAAAAAGCCATGAAGGATATTATGCATTATCTAATGATAATTACACTCATAAAATTGCATTTCTTCTGCTTAAACTCTTCTGAAACCTTTTAAAATAATTCCCATATCACTCTTTGCCCAGTGTAGATGCTTCCACATCACCCTTCCTCCTAAGTCACAGATACCACTCCTTTGCTATGGCACAAAGGATTATGAGCAATATGCTAATGTTTTTTTTTTTTTCCTCTTGTGGTCCAATTTCATCGTAGTTTCCTGCTAGAGTTATGTTCTCTGAAAATTGGCTCACAACCTAAAACACAGGTGCATCCCATTAATCAGAAAGTCTGGGGAGATGAGAAGATTTGGGAATTATAAACATCAAGCAAACAGAACTCAGAAATGGTTCAAAAATCATGGAAGAGGAATGAGCTAAGATGCAAAATGTTGTGTCACAGTGTGGTGATTTAAGGACATTTGCTTGCTTTATGTTTTTAGGTGGAAACATTGCATAGATATGGAAAGAAACAACAATGCTAATTAGTAAAATAGCAGCACTTTATGGCAACGAACAACATCATACCTAGTGATAGAAGATATAGGAACGTCTGGCAACTGCTTAAAAAAACCTCCTAGTTAGATTGCAGCGGACAATGTTACTTCTGGTTGAAAATAAGCATTTACAAAATAAACAGAAGTGAACTTGTTCAGTTGGCAGAAGACGCACTTGTGATGAAAAATCTATGCAAAAATCAGCTAAGACTCCGCAGTGGAGATGAAACTGCCTACTGTAAAAATGACAATTAGTTGGTTAGAAAATACTATAATTTAACACATGGCTATGTGCTTCTTTCAGTTCTGGGTATGTGGTAGGACTGCACATGAATATAATTAGAAAGTTGGTCTAGGACTGCAAATCAGAGCTAAAAGACTTTGAATCATGCTAGCTATGCCCAGTTCCTTCTCATAAGTTCTGATGGTTTTAGAAATGTTGCCCAAGGACATGGAAATAAAATTCTTTTTTAAGAAACGCAAGCTATGGGCTTGTGTTATTTAGAGATATACTTAGAGTACTATAGCTATAAACTTTAAACTTTTGAGTCATCCTTCCCACTCAGTAAGTCATCTGAATTTCGAAATATGTAGGCAGAGAAGCCTATTATGTGCCTGGCACACAGTAGGCTTTTGATAAGTTTTGATTGATTATTTGATTGATTCAACTAAGAATTCAAGTGCTGAGTACCTAAATAGGTAAAGGAATGATTTGGATCTTATTTAAATCAAGGTGAGGAGATGCTGTCTTTGATTTCTAGTAGCAATGGGAAGTAAACATGAATTCAAGAGAACCTCATATTACACTATTTATTATCTGATTTGGTTCTGGTCAGTTATTTATTTTGATATTTTGATGAATCCACAATTTCCTAGATAAGGGTTGTTGCCCCATAATGCTGATTAAGAACATCAGAAGCTTTGTCCTTCTGATCAACTTTTGTTCACGTCTTTACATGATTCCTTCATAAAGGTTCTCATACTGTACTCAAATGAGGGGAAATGGGTCAGATGATTTTAATCTCCCAATATCTGAAATGTTATCTGAAGAGAGAGCATGTACAAATATGTGGACAAAGCTGTGTTAGTGTCAACCAATAACTGAGGAGGGTATGCTTGTCCCTCAACACTGACATTTCAAAGGATTTCTGTTAAGTGACTGACTTAGAGTCCTTTTATGGTGTATAAAGAAATATAGTGGAAAATATATGGAAATTTGGGACAGAAGACCTAGCTTCAAGTTCTAAATATTTTTTTTTTAATTTTTGCCTAGTAATTAGTATGATCTTGGATTTGTAATTTAATCTCTGAGGGTTTTGGTTTCCTCATCTGTCAAACTATTTCTCCCAAAGTTGTTGGGATCAAATGAGATGATATATTTAAAGTATCATGTAAACCACAAGTAGGCATAGTGGACAGAGAGCTGAATTTGGAGTTGGAGTGGGGAAGACTTGAGTTTGAATTCTGCTGCAGAAACTTACTAAATATATTATCCTAGGTAAGTCACTTAAATTCTCAGAGGCTCAGTCTCCTTATCTGTAAAATTGGGATAATAATAGCATTTATATCACAGGGTGCTGAGAAGATCAAATTGGATAATATATGCAAACCATTTTGAAAAATTTAGAGAACTATAAATATGTTAACTAGTATTATTATTATGATCTAAGTAGAAGCTATTATTTTTCGGGGTATTTCTTTTTTCTCCTTTGTAAAGTTATTATTTTAAAAACAACAACAACAAAAACAACAACCAACCAGGCTTCATTGACCTGAGAATGAAAAGAAGTGTTATAGGTTGAAAAAAAATGATTCCCCATGCAGACACCACAGGGTGACAGGGTAATTATCTCACTAACTTCTTAAAAGAAAATTTCAATTTATTTTAAATAAAATAAGTGCCATGGTTCAGGGAAGGGGTGAACACAGATGTAAAATCAAATATATAGAAATAGGGTTCATAACCTTAAAGAAACTAGTAATCACTGGAATTAGAGGTTACCAGAGGAATAAGGCAGTTGTGAGCAGTCTGACTTTTTAATTTAATTTATTCTGAACTTAAGAAATAAAACAAGCATGTCTATGATAGAATAGAAAAAAAAAATGATTGAACATAAAGCTGCAAATTTATTATGTATAACTTGTTACTTTTAAAAAATATATAATAAAGTTACCATGTAACTTTTCCTTTTTTCCCTTTATTTCTTCCATCCCTCCCCAGCACCCTAAAGATGGCTACCATTAGATGCAAATATGTGTATAGATAGACATAGATGTAGATATAAAATCATTCTATACATACTTAGGTTTATTGTTTCTTTCTTTGCATGCAGGTAGCTTCTTCCTTCACTGGGCATCTGTAGTTACTATTTTTCACCACATAATTGTCACAAACTTTTATGCCATTTAAAAAAAAAAAGTAGGGTGCAACCATTATGTGAAGCTTTAAAAATTGTGCTGGGATTACTTTAAAATCATTTATTACTAAACCATCTTTGAGGCAAGATTAGAATGCATGGAATACTCATAAATATATGTTAAAATTGAGTACTGACAGTGCACATGAACTGAGAATTCTAGGTTTGCGGCTTGCAATGCATAAGAGATAAATGTGTATCCATATGCTGCTGGTTAATACTTTCCTGCTCTGTTTGCCTTTTAAATACCATGCATTGTACCATGCAATGGTTTACGTGATAAGAAGTTATAAACCAATTTTTGGAATGAAAAGACAGGTTGTGACAATTATGTGGTGGCAGTAATTATGTGGTAAAATACAGTAATTTGGGTATTGATAACAGTCAGAATGACTTAGTCACTCAAAGTAGTTCTTAAAACAATATTGCTGTCATTGTATTCAATGTTCTCTTGGTTCTGCTCATTTCACCAAGACTGAGGCTGTTGGTAATTGTCTACATGTAGGATAAAATCTATTATGTATTTACGGTGGCATGATAATTGAATATATGCTATAATTGTTTCTTCTAGGAGTGTGTCAAAAGGGGTGATTTGCTTTTGGATTTTTCTTAAGGGAGCAGGCAAGTTGGGATACTTCTTGTTTTTGTGTCTATAAAGAAAGTCTCAGGACTGTTGTATAACAAGTCCATGCACTGCCCTTCTTCCCAAATGCTCTGTCCAGTCCCATACTAGTCAAGGGATAAGAGCCCCTCAATAGGAAAAAAAGAAAAAAAAATATCAGAGAAAAGGACTGAGGAAATGCTATTGGATTTTTAAATCAAAAGATGATATTCCAGGGAATAAATTCTGTCAAGAGATAGAGATAGAAACTAGAATGCTGGGGGATAGGGGAGTAACATGAGAAGGTAGACAACAAGTAGACACGATGAAAGAGTCATCTTTTTAGAAATTTAGTGTTGGAAGAATGGAAGAGAGGGGGAGGAGGCAGGAAGGTCAAGTTATAGGGTTGTCTGGTTGTTAATTAAAAAATGAGAAGACTTGAGAATTTTAGCAAGTACAAGGGATGATAATTGGCTGTTAAAATTCCATTAAGTATGGGAAGATTTGAAGATAGCTTGGTTGCACAGTGGATAGAGCACAAGGCCTGGAGTCAAATGTTGCCATCATCATCATTGAATTTTGACTCTGTCTGCCAGCACTCACCCTTTTTTGTATTGCTCCCAATACAGAGGTTGAAGTTGAAGTTATAAGAGAGAGGTGGTATGCTGGTTAGTCTTAGAAACAAAGCATATCATATTTCTTCCTGTGAGTTCTGAAGTAACGTATGGAGATACATAAGGGTGAGATGGTTTCCTAATGGGAATTAGGAGTATTCAAAGAAGCTCAGCATTAACACATTCTCCTTTCTTATTGCGTCACTGATCTAAGTATTCACAGGTTTTGAATGACGAAAAAACAAAATGCAGGTGCATTATCTTGAAAAGGAACTTTATGAGTAATATGTAAAGGAATTATTTTGATCCAAGGCATTCAGCTCTCTTGCCACCTTCTAGGTCAGCTTCATGAGTCCCTTTTCTTCTGTAGTTCAGGCCCACATTATGTCATCACACACACACACACACACACACACACACACACACACACACACGCACTCACACACTGTTCCTATTCCCAAGAGGCACCATACAATGCACTCATACATTCATGAAGTCTATGCCACCACAGATTATACGGAATTACCTCAAGCCATGAGATCCCCTAATTCTTCATGCTTTGAGCACAAATCATGAACTCTTGAAGTAATTTTGCTTGTTGGGGTGTGTGTGTGTGTGTGTGTGTGTGTATGTGTGTTTGACTGCTGGTGTTGGCTGTTGAAAGGTAGCCACTGTGTATACTTCTGGCCACTCTCATGTGTTCAGATATCTGTGAGAGATAGCTAATATGATATCTTGAAATTTGCTGAGGAAAAAAAATCCAAATGAACAATCTCATACAAGTTTATGTGGCAGCAGAGGTTAGGCTCACCTAACATTAAAGTTATCTATCAGTTGCCACAATGCTCTGGGTTTCAGAAGAATTCAGAAAACTATTTGCTAGTGTTCCTCTTTCCATCCTTGTCTACCCACATTGAATGAAATGCATACACTCAAAACAGAGGACAATTAGGTGGTGTCATAACCCTTTTGCACTAATAGTTTGGACCTGCTTGTCCATATGGGACCTTGGACTCTGGCCCTGGGCTTCCTGTCTGGAATCTGATCCCCTGCCTGCATCCTTCTGCTGTGCATAATTTGCTCAGATGCTTACCTTAGTCATTTTATTTCTAATTTTGTGTAAGAATTCTTTGCTACTTTTCTTTTTTTTGTGATTTACAGATTTTTTTTTTTATCTTTAAAAATGTCACTTTCATCTCTCAATATGTCCCTCACTATATTATATAGAATCTTTGTGACAGAGAAACATATAAGTAATACAAACCAATGCATTAACCATATCTGACAGCTTAAATAGCAACATCTCTACTCTATCATTATTATTGAAAAGAGAAAAATATGCTTCATTGTGGGACTCTGGGATCACAACTGGTCATATTCATCAAAGATATCATTCTGATATCTTTATCTCAGTTAATTTACTATTACTTACACAGTGGCTTCTAATTCACTAGAACACTTAGATATTGAAACTGGTCCATTGCTTTGACTTTTACCTCATGTGGGTTCTCTACTGGCTTTAATGCACCTGATTAGGAGGGCTATTCTTCTAGCCAATACTTTTTGCTCGTCTTGCGGTCAGTCAATAAAGTAACACTTATTAAGTGTCATCTGTATGTCAGGCACTGTGGTAAGTACAAGGGATAAAAAAAAACAAAAACAAAAACAAACAAATACAACAAAACCAAAAAAGATGGTGCCTTGTTCTCAAGGAGTTGACAGTCTAAGGAGTCAGGAAGATAAAATTCAAACAACTGTGTATAAGCAAGGTATAGACAGGATAAACTGAGAGAAAGAACTAAGATTAACAAAGACTGGGGCCCGTTTCTTACAGAAGGTGAAGCTTTCACCGAGACTTGAAAGAGGCCATGGGAGCTAGGAGGTGGAGATGAGAACAGCCTTCTGGACAAGAAGGCAGCCAAGGAGCTGAAAGATGGTGCATCTTGTGTGACCAACAGTAAGGCAGCTTAGGTCTGAGCATGCCACATCCTCATTCAGTAAAGTCCAGTAATTCTTATTACCTCCACGATCAAACAGAACATCCTCTGACTTTTAAAACCTTTCATTATGTACCCTCTTCCTACCTTTCAAGTCTTCTTACATCTTGCTTCCCTCTATGGATCCTGTGATCCTGTGACACTGGTCTCATTGTCATTCCTCTCATCGTCCTTTCATTTTTATTGCCCTTTATGTCTGCAATGCTCTCCTTCCTAAACCCTGTCTACTGACACCCCTACCTTCTTTCAACTCTCAAATAAAATTTATCATCTTCTGTTAAGAAGCTTTTCCCCATCTTCCCTAATACTAGTGTTTTCCCTATGAAACCATCTCTGATTTGTCATACACACACACACGTGTGTGTGTGTGTGTGTGTATGTGATTATTATTATTTGTATGTGGTCTCCCTGCCTCATATTGTGGCTTCTTTGAAAGCAGAGTACTTGGAACATAGGAGGTTCTCAGTAAATGCATATTGCCTTGTTGACTTGGGAATAGTGATTATTTCATTTATTACCTTTGTACCTCTAGCATGTAGTACAATACCTGGTACATAGTAGGTGCTTAACAAATACTTGTTGATTAATTGATCCTTGTTAAGTATTACATGTAGGGTTGTTGGCCGAAAACAAAAATTTGAAGACTCAGATTTCAGAATTGTAGATTAAGGAATGGAAGGAACCCCCTTACTTCCTTACTTTTGTTGTTGTCATCGAGTTATTTTCAGTGGTATCCGTGTCTTTGGGATTTTCTTGGCAAAGATACTGGAGTTGTTTACCATTTCCTTCTCCAGCGCATTTTATAGATGAGGAACTGAGGTAAACAGGGTTATGTGACTTGCCCAAGGTCATATAGCTAGTAAGTGTATGACAGCAGATTTGAGCTCAAGGAGCTAAGTCTGAATTCAGGTCCTCTTGATGTCAGAAGTATCACTTTACCTAATGACTAACTATAGTACATTTTATTTAGGATACATTTAACCTCTTGATGAAGTGTTTGTACTTTCAAAAAAATGCACCTTTTGTTAGAGTAATTCAGAAGTAATGAGCCCCCCCACCCCTTTTTTTAACCAACCTCCCTGGAGCAGAGAGTATATCTAAAGGGATTCATGAATAAGTTTCTAGATATGAAAAAAAAGAAAATTAAAGCCACCTTTGGGTCAAAAAACCAAAGGAAGGCAGGAGTTGCCCTTCAAGAGGTCATTCACTAAAATATTGAGAAAGTAGAGTTGTTTTGGAAACAGGAAAAATAAATCAAATGGGTAGGCAAGTATTGAGGTTTAGGGGGCAGACATAGTATCTTTAAAACTCCTAAAGCTAGTAAATTGGCAAAAAAATCCCAATAATATGTGAATCTGAAGGCACACAGTTAAATTTCTATTGTATCCCCAGAAACTATCATGATGCTATAGAAGTTATATTTTTTTCTTCTCTGTGATTTCATCTGTATTGTAAGCTGCAAACTTGAGTCTCTACTAGAACAAATCAGCACCTGCTCTTAAATCTGTAGTCTTAGACAGTTGCTTGGAATATCAAGAAGTGAAATAATTTACCTAGGATTATACAGTTACTATATATTTTATATACTTTTTAAAATCCCATTTTATGTATTAGAAGCAGAATTTGAATCAGGTTCACCTAACTCATACTCCAGCTATTTATGTATAAGACATAGCTACCTTATGCATAGTAGGTACTTAATACCTAGTGCTTGTTGAACTGAATTGCACTGAACTTTCTCTAGGAACCATATATTACCTTCTAATTCTTCTCTGTTTTTTTTATTTATGAATGATTGTAACTAGAAATTCATATTAGTCTGTCAGCTAGTCACTACTGGATTATTGATTCCTTTGCCACAAATCCACCTTTCTAATTTACATGTCCTTTTCATGTGTAGATAGGGGGAAGGCAAATATTGACTCATTCTTTAATTATAGTTGAGCATAATTTAAATCTGCCTTAAGTTTTCTGGAAAGCATTTATCTTATAGCTCATTTGTTCTCTTATTAAAAGAGTTTTATTATGCTTAGTTTTGATGAATTAGGCTTCTTGATGCCAATAAATCTCATTTATATATTGTTCTGTTCTGTCTACATTGATAGTCATCTTGGGGGAAAGAAGTCAAGCTTATCTGAGATGTACATGCTGCTTGTGTAATTCATCATTAACACAAATTAGCAGTTTTCTTTCTGACTCCAAATGGGAATGAGGTAGAGGAGGAGGAGGATGAAAAAACAAAGAAACTTATTAGTTATAGCCCTCATCCTTAATGGTTCCTTAATTGGTTTGCCTCAGTTGTCTTGACTGCTGGCCTGGTCTGGTTATGCTGGGGGACAGGGGATAGGAATAGTCCTGACTAGTAAGACCTAAAATGTCTTCTGGGAGTTACTTCCTTGTCTTCTCCTGAACTTTCTCTTAAAGGTCAAACTGACTCTTGCAAGTTCAGTTATCATCTTCATGAAGATGACTCCCAGTCCCGTCCTTATCCCTTTCCTGAATTCAAGTTCCCTATTACCAACTGCCTGATTGGATATCTCCATTCCAATAACCCATTGGCATCTCAAATTTATAATTTACCCAAAAGTTCCTGTGTTCTTTTCCCCTAAACTTACCTCTTCTTGTTCTGTCATTGGTTTGCATTTGTGTTGTTAGGTTAACTTGTAAACCAGGCATCTAGGTTTTTAAATTCTGGTTCTTCATTGATTGATTCATCCATTCATTCATTCACCAAGCATTTATTCAGTGAATAGTATACATCAGGTACTAACCACGCAAAGCCCTGTACATACAAAGATGAAAATAAAACTCCTCATTCACCAGAATATCTTCAATATTTTTTCACTATCTTGCCCACACTATCTAATTAGCTAGTGAATTCTTCTTTCATCTATTACTTGAATCTATTTGCTTTTCTCCAAACAACATCCTATCACTCAATCAATAAACAGTTATCTACTAAGTGCCTACTGTGTACCAGATATTGTTCACAGCTTGATATGGATGATAATCTGGCAAAGGAGATTGTTGTGGAGTAGGCAGAGAAAGGTAGACAAATCAGGAGATAGTGTCGTGAAAATTCCAAAAAGAGAGCATATCCAAGAGGAAACGGGTGCTCAACAGTATCAGATGCAGCAGATAACATTGTGACAGATGAGACTGAGTAGAGATTATCATATTTGGCAATTAAGAGATCATTAGTAACTTTTGAGTGAGTAATTTCTTTTTTTTT
>CM053592.1:125542963-125567279 GCA_028646515.1 Pseudochirops corinnae
GTGGAGGTAGATTCACCCTGTTCATTTTTGATACTTGAAATTTGGTTTTCTTCTTTCTTTTTTTTATCATATTGACTAAAGGTCTATCAATTTTATTGCTTTTATTTCATAAAACCAGCTCTTAGTTTTATTTATTAGGTCAATGGTTTTCTTCATTTCATTTTTATTAATCTCTCCTTTGATTTTCATTATTTCTAGTTTATTATTTAACTGGAGATTTTCAATTTGTTCATTTTCTAGCTTTTCCAATTGCATGCCCAATTCATTGACCTCCACTTTCTCTAATTTATTCACGTATTCATTTAGGGATATAAAACTTCCCCTAAGAACTGCCTTTGCTGCATCCCACAAGTTTTGGTATGATGTCTCATTATTATCATTCTCTTGAATGAAGTTACCTATTGTTTCTATAATTTTTTGTTTGACTTACTCATTCTTTAGGATTAAATTATTTAGTTTCCAATTAGTTTTTTGTCTATCTTTCCATGGCCCTTTATTGCATATGATTTTTATTGCATCATGACCCGAGAATGATGCATTTAATATTTCTGGCTTTCTGCACTGAATTGTGAAGTTTTTATTCCCTAGTACATGGCTGATTTTTGTGCACGTGCCATGTACCACTGAGAAGAAGGTATATTCCTTTTTATCCCCATTCAGTTTTCTCCAGAGATCTATTATGTCTTGACTCTAAAATTCTATTTGCCTCCTTCACTTCTTTCTTGTTTGTTTTGGGGTTAGATTTATCAAGTTCAGAGAGGGGGATATTGAGGTCCCCCACTAGTATAGTTCTGCTATCTCTTCCTCTAATTCCCTTGACTTTTCCTCTAGGAATTTGGATGCTATACCAGTCCATGCATTTATGTTAAGTAATGATATTGCTTCATTTTTGATGGTGCCTTTTAGCAGGATGTAGTTTCCTTCCTTATCTCTTTTGAGATCTATGTTTGCTTTTGCTTTAATTGAGATAAGGATTGCTACCCCTGCTTTTTTTTGTGTTAGCTGAAGCATAATACATTCTACTCCATCCTTTTACCTTTACACTGTGCATATCCCCTTGTTTCAGATGTGTTTCTTGTAGACAGTATATTATAGAATTGTGGTTTTTAATCAATTCTGCTATCTGCCTCTGTTTTATGGGAGAGTTCTTCCTTTCACATTCACAGTTATGATTACTATCTGTGACTTGCCCTCCATCCTACTCCCTCTCCTGTTTATATTTTTGTGTCTCCCTTTTCCCTTCCCTTCCTTAAGAGTTTTCCTTTTGACCACTGACTCCCTCAGTATTCCCTCCCTGTGTTCCCCCTTCTTTACCTACCCTTTCCCCTTGTCAATTTTTCCCTCCCTTCTAACCACCCTCACCTTTTTAAATGCCCCCCCCTTACCCTTCCTACTGCCTGTAGGGCACAATGGATTTTTATGCTTAATGGAGTATGTTATTCCCTCCTTGAACCCAAACCAATGAGAGTGAATTTCATACAGTGCTCTTCTCCCTCCCTCCTTTCCCTCTATTATAATAAATTTTTGTGTTTTTTCATGTTAGGATCCTAAACTTAACTGATTATATTGATCCCTCTTTGAATCAGAACCAATGAGAATAATGTTCATATGATGCTCATCTTCCTCCTTCTTTCCCCTCTACTTTAGTATGTTTTTAATGCCTCTGTGTGACATAATTTAGCATTTTCTGCCTCATCCTTTCCTTTTTCCCATTACAATCCTTTTGTTCCCCTTAATAGGGTTTTTTTCTTAAATCTTCAGATTAGTTCATTTATACCAACACCCTCTATCTGTGTATATCCCTTTTATGTGTAGCAATAACTATACAAATTTGAATATTGACAGGTATCAGCTTCTCATATAGGAATGTAAAAAGTTTGCTCTTATTGAGTCCTAAGTTATGTGCATGTGTGTGTATGTGTGTGTATATGTGTGTGTGTGTGTGTGTGTGTGTGCGTGTGTTTTCCTTGTTTACCTTTTTATGTCTTTCTTGGGTCTTGTAAATGGAGACTGAATTTTCCATTGAGCTCTGGATTTTTCATCAGGAAAGTCTGGAAGTCCTTTATTTCATTAAATGACTATCTCCTTGCCTAAAATATTATGCTCAGTTTTGCCGTGTAGTTGATCCTTGGTTGCAGTCGTAGGTCTTTTGCCTTACGAAATATCAAATACCAATCCCTCTGATCTTTTAATGTAGAAGCTGCTAAATCCTGTGAAATCCTGACTGTAGTTCCACAATATTTGAATTGTTTCTTTTTAGCTGCTTTCCAGAGCATGTGCCCCACTTGTGAAGGCACAGCACAGCCCCTTGATAACAGTATGGAGGAGTCCAACTACACGCACAAACATGCAAATAGTGCAGGTGATGTTCACAGGGCTGCTGAAAGCTGCATCGAGAGTACAGTTAAGATTGCCAGAGTAACCATGTCTGTGTTTACAGATACCATAGCTGAGGCACTGTGAGCTAAAGACCACATTGAGAGTAAAGAAATTAGGCTTTTAAAAAAAATTGTTTGTTTAAAGGAGTCTATCCTCTCACATTTTTAGGTTTACCATATTCAGTTAAAAAGTAATTGTCACAATGATCATTAGTCATTTTAAACAATGAGAAATTAAAAAACAACTCTTCAAAGGTTTCACCATTAAAAATAAAATAAATAAATAAAGGTCTCCCTAGGCTTCAATTTGTCTGAGGAAAGGCCCATTCAAGGCCTAGGTAAAAATTTGGGCAAAAGATGGTCTAATTTATCATCACAAAAATATTAATCTGGGAGGGAAGAACCCTCTAGCTTTCTGGGAAAGGATGCTCTATCTATAGTGCCAAATTCAGTGCAGAGCTCAGAATTGATGAGTATACACAAAAAGCTATCCAATTTGGAAATTAAAAGATCATTGTTAACTTTTGAGAAAGTAGTATTACTTGTATTCTATCCACTCCTACTTCTGTCCCTCTTATTGAAAGGGGACATAAAAGCCTAGTAACCATATGGATAATCACAGGAACATGTATGATCAAAGAGTCATACAGGCCACCAGATGGGGAAAAAATAAATTCTCTTTGAGATAGTTACAAATATAGCTTAAGGAAAGAATACAGGTGCACTTTGCCTCACTAGGTGCTTAATGAATATTTGTTGAACTCAATAGAGATAAATGAACTCAATAAAAGAACTCCTTCCATTCAACAATGTTTTCATTCTTTAACATTGATTAAATTCCATTTTATTATTTTAAAAAGTATTATAGTTCTCTCTGTCAATCAAATGAATACTCAATATCTTAGAGCTACTATCTTTCTGTGTGTCCTTTAGATGGGGCCCATTCAACAAGACCCCTGCTCTCTCCATGTCTTTGGCTCTTTGACTAGATTGTTAAGATCAGTTATTGCAAGCTCTAGTTTTGGAGATAAAGGATGTGGTGCTGGAGGTTCAGTTCCCATGGTGTGACCAGAAAGTAAAAAGTGAAGTAGGTTAGGCTTTGATCTTGGTCTGTGTCAAAGACAAAAAAATTTAAAAAAATAAATAAAAAGATCTAATTGGAGCAGAACATTCACTCACACAGCAGAGAAGTAACAGATGAATTTAGAAGAGGCTGGAGTCACATGGAGGAAGGTCTTAGATGAAATGGGAAACTACTGAAGGCTCCTCAGAAATAATGATATATGGATTTATGGGTCTTGCTTGTAGATGAAATAAAACTCAAGTGCTCAGGAAGCAATAGGCTATACATCTTACACAAAATAGTATTCTAGTCTCTTTTATACTTTTTTCAAAATAATTTTATTAAATGGAGAAGAATAAATCATTGTTTGATGAGTTGTTTACATCATTTTGATGTACCCCTTCTACTTTAAAACTAATCACCTATGTTTAATTTAGGAGAAAATGTAATATATTAGTCATGGGCTCTAAGATTACATTTTGGGGTTTTTCTTTCAATATAATGTTTTACAATAGATACAACAAGAGTTCTAGAATTTCTGTTCTAAATCATGACAGTCACTGGGAAAAGACAGTGAAAAACACTACTTTCAGTGTTCCTGACACTCTTGAAAAGATATACCACATGGTAACCCAAAAGAAAGTCATAGAAATGAAATAAAGCAACTCAGGCTTGCCTGACAAGCAGTAGATTATGATAACTTCTTGTGTCATGTGGAATAAAAAGGAGACCAGTGTAAAATGTGGATATCTGGGAGATGAGAAGATGAATTCCAAAAAGAATGTAAAAATTTTACAAGCTATGATGGCAAGCAAACAGAGATACTGTTACATAAGAAGAATGATCTCTGTCCCTTGAATTAGAAATTCAAAATTGAGAGGGATCTACATGGACTTTGAGTCCAATCTATTCCTAAAATAGAATCCTTTCCACAATACAATGACAAGAGATTATCCAGCCTTTACTTGAAGATTTCCAATGGGAGAGAAATCACTATCTCTTATGGGGTGAATATGGAAGAAAAGGAGGTGGCAATCTCATGGAACTTTTGGATAGATTTAATTGCAAAGAAGTAATTGATTTTATCAAATCCAAATTTACTTCTTTGCGGCTTAGCACTTCTGTCCTTTAGAAGAAAACAGAAAAAGGTCTAATCTATCTTTTATATGATAACCAATCAATAACTTGACAGCTTTCATCTTCTCTTTAAGTGGGGAAGGGAGAGGGACAGGCATTTATTAAGCACTTTTAATATGACAGGAACTATAATAATCACTTTGTAAATATTATTTCATTTGTGGGATTGTAGGTCACCAATATGCCCAAATAATGTTCAGAGAAATTATTACTTAGCCATGACTTCTGCAGTCAGAAAAAGTAAGATTTAGCAACCATGAGTGTAAAAGAGCAGAGAACATGGGATATGGTACTACATGAGGCAAAAAATATAGGCTTCTTTCTGTGTATATAGTATATTCCTATAGAGAGAAATGGATTTTTAATGCCACAGAGGATTTCCAAGCCTTCCTGATTAAAAAGTATATAGTTGCATAAAATCTTTGAAATACAAACACAAGAGTCAAGAGGAACGTAAGAAAGTAAATATGAGTGAGCAAGCATAAAGGACTAAAGAAGTATGAATTGTTTACATTCTAATGTGAGTGATCATACATGCATCCTCTCAGAACCCTGTTATACCAGTGGATCAGAGAGTGGATTTAATGAAACAGAAAACCTGAAGACTTTTAAAAATATTTTTGATGATATTAAAAGAAGAAAAAAAAGAAAAGAAAAGAAAACAGTAAGGGAGAAAGGAAGAGTGAAAAGAAAAAAAGGAAGGACAGAGGAAGAAAAACTCACATAATTTATTTACCCCACAAAAAATTCAGATCTCACAAATGAGGAGGAAGTGATTGGGGAAGCAGTGAGCACTTGAACTTTGCTTTCATCTGAAATGGACAAAGAAAGAAAGGGGAGGGAGGGAGGGAGAGAGAGAGAGAGAGAGAGAGAGAGAGAGAGAGAGAGAGAGAGAATTTTATTCAACAGGGAAACAAACAGGAGGGGAGGGGGAAATAAGAAGGAAGGTAGATTAAGGAAGAGATTAGTCTTAAGTAAAATAAACTAAAAATTCAGAGTGGATTGAAAAGAAAGGCTTTAGAGAAAAACATCTGTGATTGTTATCTGGGTGACAGAAAGAAAAGAAATGGAGAATGATAAGGCATCAAACCTAGAGCAGTTATGCTGAAAACAAACACTCTTTCCTCACCATTCCCTTCTTCTTTACTAAGAAGAGATGGAAAATAGAGATTAGGAAAATAGCAAGAGAATGGGGAAATATAAAATTACTGTTAAAAAATGTGGATGGAAAGAATTCATCCATAACATGGAAAATGAAGTAGACAGCTTAAAAACAGAATTAAAATGTGATATATGCAAGAAATATACTTAAATAAAATATTCACACAGAGTTAAAAAATAAAGGGATAGAATAAATTAAAGGAGTGCCCATCCATTTGGGAAATGGCTGAACAATTTATGAAAGGGGAATGTGATATAATGCATTGTAAGAAATGATGAAGGGGATGGCTTTAGAAAATTGTGGAAAGATTTATATGAAATAATGTCCATTTAGGTGAGCAGAACAAGGAGAATAATTAATATAATAACTACAGTTTTGTAAAGACAAACAACTTAGAAATACTTAAAGAGTCTGTTCCATCGCTATATCTACATAGTTGTCATTGATCCATCTATCTGAAATGCTGTTAGGTCCAAGGGGATAGGATACAACTCCCCTTGCCGAGAGGCCTATCTGCTCTGAACCTACTCTTATAGTACACTTTGATTTTAATCATGGGCTAGGCTGGACATTTAGAAAAAAACTCAGATCTTTTCTCTTTATTTGTCTCACTTCATGCTCACCCCAGTGTCCCGTGGAAAAATTACTTAAAACTTAAATTTTCACTTGTGTCTAGGGGCTCCCTAAATGGTTGTGTGGCGATGTATCCAATGTACAATGTACAACTATACAACAAACCTATAATTTACATGGGTAGGAAGGTTATACATTTTCTAAAAAATCAAAAGAAATGCTTAATATGAAACACACAGACAGACAAAAACTTAGACATACTAAACAAGTAGAAGTAATTACTATGATTATACATTGCTGGAAAGCAGATACATAAAGCCACTAAAACAGAAAGCATTTGCTACAACTGCCAAACTTGTTTTTCACATTTCACCTTTGTTATGAGCTATTGCCCTTTAGACAGATATCTTCTAAAAAGTTAAGTCAGGGATTAGGTTCATCCTCAAGCCAGTGGTTATCTTCTCCAAGAACTCTAGTATCATTCCTGCTGAAGTACAGAAAGCACTTACTGAAGACCCAGGATCTCCATTCTTTTCAAACTCATAATATTGCTGGCA
This sequence comes from Pseudochirops corinnae, assembly GCA_028646515.1. Lineage (NCBI taxonomy): Eukaryota > Metazoa > Chordata > Mammalia > Diprotodontia > Pseudocheiridae > Pseudochirops > Pseudochirops corinnae. The sequence continues at coordinate 125,549,834 of CM053592.1, forward strand.
AGGTTGTCCATAGCCTTCTGCAAATCTATGCTCAATCCCCTAGGAACCGGAAAAGAAACATAAAGTAGAAAAAGTAGCCACAAGTCAAAGTTCAAATTCGCATTTTTGAGAGACAAGATGGTGGACCAGAGAAGCACTCAGTTAAGTTCTCCCAATTTTTCCCTCCAAATAACTTTTTAAAAATGCTTCAACTTGAATTCTGAAGTGGCAGACCCAATAAAAGATTAGGATGAAACATTATTCCAGCCCAAGAAAATATGGAAGGTCCAAAATCTGTGACAAGGATGCACAGGAGTCAAAGTAGATGAAACACCAATGGTGGAACCAAGTCATAGAAACAAAAGCAACAGCTACTTTAGGAGCTCTCAAGCCAAAGATGGTAAGGCGAACTGGCAACTGGAAAGAAAGAGATTACAGGGGACCCTTGTGCTAGCACTAGATACAGAAGCAGACACTGTTTAGCAAGTCCATTGCCCATACTTACTTCTGGTCACAGTTCAAGAACAGAGAGTAACACTTTCAGTCAAAAGTGAGTGGGAAGTCTGAGAGACAACTGTTTGGCAACTCCAATATTGAAGAAATAAAGATAGATGAGGAGAAAACAAAAACTATTACTCTTTTCAGACAGTATGATGGTATAGTTAGAGAACCTTAGGGAACCAACTAAAAACTAGTTGAAACAATTAACAACTTTAGCAAATTGCAGGATATAAACTGCAGTGTTCTCAACCTATGGTCCGTGACCCCTTTGGGGGTTGAATTACCCTTTTACAGGGGTCGCCTAAGACCATCAGAAAACATCTATTTCCGATGGTCTTAGGAACCAAGACACTGCTCCTCTACCCTTCTCCAGGCAGGTCCGCCCACATACAGATACACCCAGATATGCCCACATACGAGTATTAAAGGACTGTGGCATTAGGAAAGATGAGAAACACTGATATAAAGTAAACCCACACAAATCAGAAGCATGTCTAGATATTACTAACAAAGTCCATCAGGAAGGGATAGAAAGAGAAATTCCCTTTAACATAACTGTAGATAATATAAAATACTTGGGAGTCTACCTGCCAAAGCAACCCCAGGGAATTTATAAACACAATTACAAAATACTTTTCACAAAAATAAAGACAGATTTAAACAATTGGAGACATATCAATGATTCGTGGGTAGGTTAAGCCAATATAATAAAAACGACAATTCTACCTAAGCTAATTTACTTATTTGGTGCCATACTAATCAAATTAACTAATAATTATTTTATAGAGCTTTAAAAAACAATAACAAAATTCATTCAGAAGAACAAAAGGTCAAGAATGTCAAGGGAATAAATGGAGGAAAACTTATTAGGAAGGTAGCCTTCCAGTTCCAGATTTCAAAACATGTTACAATACAGCAAGCACCAAACAATCTGGTACTGGCTGAGAGGAAGCATCTAGGCAGCTCGGTGGATATAGTTCTATGGCTGGAGTCAGGAAGACCCGAGATCAAATTTGACTTGAGATACTTCCTAGCTATGTTAAGTCACTTAAAATAGGAAAGCCATTTAACATTTGTCTGCTTTAATCTACTGAAGAAAGAAATGACAAACCACTCCATTATCTTTGCCAAAAAAGCTACATGGATAGTATTGGCATGATATGGTCTATGGGGCCAAGAAGAGTATAACATGACTAAATGACTGATCAAGGTGCTGCATAAGAAATGTAGACTTGGACCAGTGGAATAAATTACATACACAATAGAAAATGACCATAGTAATCTGCTGTTTAATAAACTGGAAGGTCCAAACTTTTGGAGTAAGAAGTTACCATTTGACAAAAATCTCTGGGAAAACTGGAAAGCAGTTTGGCAGCAAATGAATAGAGAATAGCATGTCATACTGTATACCATGTCATACCGTATACCAAAATAAGCCAAAAAGGATTTAGACATAAAGGATGATAAGTAAATTAGAGGAGTATGTTGTTTTAGAGGAGTATGTATGTTTTAGAACTATGAATAAGGGAATAATTTATGACAAAACAAGAGAAAGAAGAGATTATGGGAAGTAAAATATGTGATTTTGATTGCATTAATTAAAAAATAACTTTTACATAAAGAAGACTAAAGTAGAAAAATTAGAAGGAAAACAGGAAACTGGGAGAAAATGCAACACGTTCCTCTGATAAAGACTTCAGTTCTCAAATATAAAGGGGATTAAGCAAAATACAGAAAAATAAGATAAAAGGTCAAAGGATAAGAACAGGTAGTTTTTAGATGAAGAAATCAAAACTATGTCATGTGAAAAAATTTCTAAATCACTACTGATTAGAGAAATGAACAATAAAATGACTCTGAGCACCACCTCACAGCTATCAGATTGGCAAACTTAATAGGAAAAGATAATGACAAATGCTGGAGGGGATATGGAAAAATTAGGACACATATACTGTTAGTAGAGTTGTGAAATAGTTCATTTATTCTGGCAAAAAAAATTTGGAACAACTCCGAAAAGGTTAAAAATGGGCATAACCTTTGACCCAGCATTACTACTTCTAGGTCAAAGAGATCAAAGAAAAGGGCAAAGGACCTATTTAAATAAAAAATAATTATAGTAGCTCTCTTTGTGGTAGCAAAAATGGAAATTGAGTGAATGTCCTTCAATTGGGGAATGGCTGAACAAGTTGTGGTATATGATTTTGATGGGATACTATTGAGTTATAAGAAATTATGAACAGGAGAGTTTGGAAAAACCTGGGAAGACTTACATGAACTGATACAAAGTGAAGTGAGCAGAACCAGGAGAACATCATACAGAATAACAGCAATACTGTAAGGATGATCAAGTATGGAAGACTTAGCTACTCTTATTAAGACAATGATCAAAGACAAATCCAAAGGACTCATGATGAAAAATGCTTTCCAACTCCAGAGAGAACTGACAAACTCTGAAAGCAAACTGGAGTATATGTATATATGTGTGTGTGTGTGTGTATGTAGATGTATACATATACATATATACATACATATATTACTATCTTTATTTTCATTTTTTATCTTGTTTCTGTTTTCTCTTGTAATGTGTCTGATATAGAAATATATTTGGCATGACCTCACACATATAATCAAAGTCCTTGCCTTCTCAAGAAGGGGAGGGATAGGAAGGAGCAAGATTCAATTTGGGACTCAAAATTTTTTAAAATGACAAATTTTATGCATAACTGGGAAATATCTGATGAAATATATATTTTTTTTTACCTTGCAAATTTGAACCTTGTTCTTTCTGCCACTTTGGAGCAGTTACCAATGCAAGTCAACATCTAACTCTGCAACTTATAAAAACTGAGAACATATTGTGTGTGCACACCCACAAACATGTATTTGTGTAGCCCTATTTTGGTGAGACCAATGTCCTAACTTCCCCCTCCTACTCTACTCGAAACTATTTTTGAGACTTAATCAGAGTTAAGGGAACTAAAGGCTCAAACTATTTTTTTCATTTCCTAATCCTGAGTAAAAATATCAAAAAGGAGTTCTAGACACTCTGATACTTGGCTGGTAGACCACCATTGGCAACTCGGGGTAAGGAATCTTTGATTGATTTAATCAACTTTCAGTATCCACCACACATAGTCTTGCAGAATATGCTTCTTTTACTATGACTAAATAAATCTCCTTTTGTTAACTATTGAATGACCTCTGAGTGTTTCCTTTTATTCCAACGTCATATTTAAACTATAAAGGACTGGTCTGAGCTAGGTCTATCCCAGATCATCCACAGTTCTCCATGATAATTTGAGCCGTTCTAAAATGAATAGGTGGTAAAAGAAAAAGGATAAATGAAGAGTGAGAAGCAGAGAAAAATAACAAGCAGCTGAAAAGATAGATTGGTGGTACAACGGATAGTGTTAGATTTTAGTCAGAAAAACATGAATGCCAGTACTCACACACATTCATTGGCTGTATGACCCTGTGCAAGTCACTTAAACTTTCTCAGCCTCGGTTTTCTAATTTGTCAAATAGAAATAATAATACAGGCTCATTTACATGGTTATGTAAAGATGATTTTAAGTGCTTTATAAAATGTAAAGCACTATATAATGCTAACTCTTTTTATAATGATCATGAATTTTCTCATTGATTTGAAAGTGAAGTAGGATATGAGGAAAAGGTATCTTTCAGGTAGATAAGGAGGTACTTTTCAAAGTTAACACAAAGACACAAATCTTTCCTTCTCCTGGAATATATTCTACATCTCATAAAATGTAGATATAAGCCTTCAAAATGTATTTCTCATTATTTTTTTCTTGCTTACTATTCTATGGAGCAGCGTGAACTGTCAAAGAGAGAACAAGATAGTTTCTGAAGATTTTTTTTCACTTTCATTCTTTTATTAAATGACTTCACAAAAAAGACATAAACCTATTTCCAAATGCGAATATTTTGTTTAGTATACAAGAGTTGGCTCAAAAATGACACCAATATTTCAGTATATGAAGGACATTTGCCAGTGAATGATAGAGAGTTTTCCAAAAGCACAGATGTATCAAAACCGTGCGATGGCTGGCCATATCTAAAAATTGAAACTTGGTCCACAAAAATTCAAGAGCACATAAATCATTGAATAAATGCTGGTAGCAATGGGAGGTAAGAGATCTAGGCACATGGTAATGGTGTGAAATGGCAATTATTCAGTTGTTTTTTTTTTCCAAATAAAATCCATTTCGTTAGTAAATATTCTGTGAATAGAATATAAATCCATTTGACTGAATTTTCATCCTTCCCATCCTCTGTAATAAATCCTACATCTATAGGTATGCAGTATGGGAGTGGAAGGAGATTACATATGTATGCAAATTTGTTATAAGGAATTACCTTTGTTACAATAAGACTCATTAGCTTGGAGTCTGATTTGGAATTGTGGAATTTAAAGGGATGTGGAAGCTTCAGAAAGAGTTCATAGAGAAACATCCAAATAGAAGATCTTGGATTTAGACTCTATACCTTCCATTTCTTGAAGTAAAATCATTCCTGTGTCATTGTATATTTAAATTCCAGCTAATTCCTATAAAATGTGATACCTTCCAATCTTTGAACATAGAGCAGCACCATGAATCCTTCAAAATATTCTACAGTTCCTTAAGAGTATCATTAACACTTTGTCCTGTCCCACTCTGATATTCCCTTCTGGCCCTGTTGCCCATATTTTTAATTTCAAAAGCATTGCTCCAACTTAGGGTGCCTTCATTCCTGACCCCCCCAAAAAACGCGCTGTCACTAAGAGCTCAACATATTGTCTGAATTACACTAAACACTTAAAAATGCTTATTTCCATCCTTTCTTCCTTCTTACACATCGAGCATAGTCTATTTTCTATTACCATTTTTTGTGTCCTTGACATTTCTTTCTTTCTAGTCTTTGAACACCATGACTGGTTACTCTATTCTTTCATTGCCTTATAATAAAAGAGAAGATTCGGAGTTGGAAGGAGGCACCAAGATTTTCAAGAGAACTGAGACCTTTGCGTAATGATACACAGGTGAGACAGCTAGAAAAGACTTTGGGAAACAAATTACACAATGTATGTAAAAAAAAAAATTTGTAAACCTTAAGGTACAATACACATAACAGATGACTTTCATTTATTTTATTGAGTATATCTATGTCTACCCACTTACTTTACATAGGAGCAAACACAGAACCAAGAGATTTAAAGACTTGTCCAAGGTCAATTGGGTATTAGTAGTTGAGCTGGAATTTAAACTGGTTTCTCTTATTTCCTAGCCACATCTTTCTACTACACCATCTTCCCTCTAGGAGGCTATACTTTAAATGAAGAGCAAATACTGTGATGTCCTAAGTAGATTCCCTTCCTCCCCACATAGATCTTAGGTGCAAATTCTGTCTTTAAGGGGATAAATTCAGCAGTGTCAGTTTCATTACAATTCAGGCATACATGCCTTTCTGCTCCTTTCCCTCCTCACAGAATTGCCAACGGGCCTTGCTAATTAACCACACTCTCACTTCTCCTCTCTATAAGAACAATGGATTAAACAGAGACTAAAAAATGTGACTATAAAGCAATGTAACTATTAAAAAACCAAAACAAAGCAAAACAAATATACCCAAACTTAATTTTACACAAATTAGTATTGGTTCCTTCAAAGCTAAAAAGCCCAGGATAGCAAAACATTATGATATATCAGAATAGTGGAAAAAGTAATAGGTTTGGAGACTGAGGACATGAATGCAGGTCCTTCTGTAACCACTGGTATGTACCATTATGTGCTAATGAGATTTGAAATTTCAAGGAATCAAAGTCTCATGCCCAGCTGATCTAATAATAGAGTTTATAGATAACTTGCAAATGACTAGTGGAAGAAGCCCTCATATAAGAAGGAAGTAAGAAAACATGTGCATCCCTCTTCACCATAATTTTGGGCCCTAGGCTTGGTTTGGAATTGGAAAATGAAACTGCACATGACAATACAACCTAGGTAACTGACTTTCTAAAGTCCATAGCCTGACACTGGATGTTTGAAACTGTTAGGGACTCTGCATTTGTATTGAGGTAGAGAAAGGAAGTCAGAACTTTTTACAAATGCACCAGTTTTAAAGCTGGGCATAAGATTTATTAGGTGTTCCAAGCTGCACTTTCAGCATTTTATTCCTCTCTTGGGCACTTTTTATCTGCAGGTTTCCTTAACCCTGTCTGACCAGGTTTCATTTCACATCTGTGGGTACCCAGTTCCTTATTTGGAGAATGATGCTGTTAAACTGTATGATATGTAAGGATGCTTCCAGACTGAAAATTCCCTAATTCTAGGAAAGCAACTCTGAGTTTAGAATGATGCATAACGTGCACTTTTGCCTCCAGTCTTCAGGAACTGTGGAGGGGCAGGCAGTAGACTCTAGTCTACTACAAATTCCATGTGAGCTGACAACACTGGCTAGAAGTAGGGTCAGTTCTGACCTCAAACAGTTACTGGCTATGTGACTCATAGTAAGTCACTGAACTTCTCAGTGTTTTAGATAGTATTTTGAGACTATATATCATTTATAAGTGAAATAACAAAGAAATGTACAAGTAAACTTTAGCATATATTTCAAAGGAATAATAAGTTGCACTTAATAGATTTGCAGTTTCATGTGCAATTTTCTTTTTAAAATTACACTATGTTATGGAAATATTTGTTTATTCCATAAATTAGAAATAAAATAAATAAAAATTTTAAAAGACTGCAAATTGCAGGAAAAAAAAGTACTAAACTGCATTTATAGATTTTCCTACACCAATAAAATCAGAGGTCCAGTTCCTTTCCCTATTGTTTTGCAGAACTTATATATTCCTGAAAAGTACATAAAAGTCCCTTACTTTAAGCCTAGGGAGAAGAAATGAATGAATGTGTGTGTATGCATGTATATGTAGGTATATGTCTACAAAGCTGTCCAAAAAGTATTAGTGCAGTTTTAAGTTTTTTAAACCTTTATATATGTAAAGAGCTTTAAAAATGTAAAGTGCTATATAAATGTTATTTATCATTATTATTTCATTATTACTAATTTAATGATATTTTATATTATTATAATCGTTAGTTAAAATGAATTGATTGTTTAAAGGCAGCTAAATACCCTAGTGGAGAGAAAACCAGGCCTGGAGTCAGGTAGACCTAATCCAGCCTCAGACACATACTAGCTAGGCGGTGCTGAGAAAGTCTCAACTGTAAAATGAGAAATAATAAACACCACCTACCTCCCAGGGTTCTTCTGTGGATAAAATGAGATCATAATTATAAAGTGTTCAGCTTGTTATTTAGTGAAGTACTTAGTACATTATAGGTTCTATATAAATGTAAGTTATCATCATTATTATTTCTTCTAATGGTGTTGTTGGGGATAGGGTGAAGAACATTTATTACAGTACTATGAGAACAAATGTCCATTGCATAAGAAACCGCCAGTGAAGAGAAGTAAAATTTCATAAGAAAATATGTGTTTTATTTATACAGGAATAAGTGTGGTGAGTATGTGTTGAATTAATTCATCATTAATTGGTTTGGGTTTGTAATTAATTCCAAAATAGCACTAAAACTTCCATTCATTTGGGAACCGTAATGATAAATAATTCATCAAAGAGCAAAGTCAAAGGAGAAAGCACAGGCCTGAAAATCCACACACATGATGACCAAACTGATGACCAATTCTAAATATTTTAGTCTAGGAAGATGCAGAAGTCAATATAATGCCAGCCTTGCTTCCACAATAACATTTATTGAGCTACTAAATGGGAGGCTCTGTCACCTTAAGCTCTGATATTGTTCAGTCTCATAACTTAAAGGGTCTAGGATTGATAAAATAGGCAGAAACAAATTTATTTTCCCCCTTTGGGGAATTTACCAAACCTCAGAGTCTTTCCTTCTAATTTTTATTACATAGTCTATTGTAAGGTACCATATTTAACTAAGGACTATATATTAATGATAAATAATATCATATTTCTATTTGATGTTTAAAGTATATTTTAGCTCAATAGACTTGTTTTTTTAATTAAAATTTTATTTTTATTTTTAGTTTACAGCATTCATTTGCACAAGATTTTGAGTTACAAATTTTCTCTCCATCGTTCCCCTAACCACCACCCCAAAGCAGTGATCCCACTATATATCCCATCTCCCAAACTGCTCTCTCCTATAACCTTCCCCACTCCCCCTCTGACTTTCCAGTAGGGCAAAATGGATCTCCATACCCCAGGGCCTATATATCTTCTTTCTCAGTTGCATGTAAAAATAATAATGATAATAACAATAATAATTTTAAACATTTAATTTTAAAACTTTGAATTCCAGATTCTTTCCCTTCTTCCTTCATCACCCACCCCTACTGTGAAAATAAGCAATTCAATATAGGCTGTACATGTGTAGTTATGCAAAACATTTCCATAGTCGATATATTGTGAAAGACTGACTATATTTCCCTCCATCCTATACCACTGCTCACTTGTTCTATTTGCTACATTGACCCTGCCCCTTTCAAAAGTGTGTGCTTCTAACTACCCTCCCCCCAATCTTCCCTCCCTTCTATCATTGCTCCCTCTTATCCCCTTCCCCCCTACTTTCCTGTAGGGTAAGATATCCAATTTAGTGTGAATGTTACTCCCTCCTTAAGCCAAATTCAACGAGGGTAAGGTTGACCCATTCCCTTTTGCCTTCCTGTTCTTCCCCTCCATTGTAACAGCTTTACCTTGCCTCTTTTATATGAGATAATTTACCCTATTTAGTCTCTCCCTATCACCTCTCATTATATTCCTCTCTCACCTCTTAATTTTATTTTTTAAATATCATCACTTCCTATTCAATTGATCCTGTGCTCTCTAAGTATAACTGTACATGTATATATACAAAATCACATATGTATTCACATGCACATATACCCTCCTTTATAGGCATATGTATATGTACGTATACATATATATACATTTATATTCCCTTCAATTATGCTCATTCTGGGAAAAGTTTCATAAGTTATAATTATAGTTTTTCCATGTAGGCATGTAAATTGTTCAACTTTGATAAGTTCCTTATGATTTCTTTTCCCTGTTTACTGTCTCATGCTTCTCTTGCTTCTTGTATTTGAAAGTGAAATTTTCTGTTCAGCTCTGTTTTTTTTTCATCAAGCATGCTTGAAAATACTCTATTTTATTGAATGACCACATTTTTCCCTGTAGTATTATATTCAGTTTTGCTGGGTAGGTGATTCTTGGTTTTAGTCCTAGCTCCTTTTGACCTTTGAAATATCATATTCCAGGCCCTTTGATCCCTTAATGTAGAAGCTGCTAGGACTTGTGTTATCCTGATTGTGTTTCCACAATACTCAAATTGTTTCTTTCTTACTGCTTGCAGTATTTTCTCCTTGACCTGGGAACTCTGAAATTTGGCTATAATATTCATAGGAGTTTTCTTTTTGGGATCTTTTTCAAGAGGTGATCAGTGAATTCTTTCAATTTCTATTTTGCCCTCTGGTTCTAAAATATCAGGGCAATTTTCCTTTAGAATTTTTTGAAAAATAATTTCTAGGCTATTTTTTTTGGTCATGACTTTCAGGTAGTCCAGTAAATTTTAAATGATCTCTCCTGGATCTATTTTCCAGGTCAGTGGTTTTTTTTTTTGTTGTTGTTGTTGTTGTTGTTTTCTGATGAGATATTTCATATTGCCTTCTATTTTTTGATTTGTTTGGATCTGTTTTATAGTATCTTGGTTTCTCATAAAGCCATTAGCTTCCATTTGCTCCAATCTAATTTTGAAGGAGTTATTCTCTTCAGTGAGTTTTTGAAATTCTTTTTCCATCTGGCAAGTTTGGCTTTTTAAGGCATTCTTCTCCTCATTGGCTTTTTGGGCCTCTTTTGCCATTTGAGGTAGTCTGTTTTTTTAAGGTGTTACTTTCTTCAGTCAGGTTGTTGACTCTCTTTTCATGATTTTCTTCCATCATTCTCATTTCTCTTCCCATTTTTCCTCTACTTCTCTCACTTGATTTTCAAAATCCTTCTTGAGCTCCTCTGTGGCCTGTAACCAATTCATATTTTTCTTGGAAGTTTTGCAGGAATTCTGACTTCGTTGTCTCCCTCCTGTTCCATGCATTGATCCTTTTTGTCCCCCAAAAAAGAATCTAAGATTTGATTGCTGTGCTTGCATTGCTTCCTTTGTTTGCTCATATTGCCACTCAATTACTTGACTTTTGAGTTCTATGTCACAGTATAACTCTGCTTCTCTGGAAGAGAAGAGGAGAGCTTTGTCCCAAATCATTGGGGTTTTCACAGCTCCTGGAGCTATTAGTTCATGCCTTCTCTGCTGCCCCCACAAGCTCTGGCTGACTGTTCACACACCTCAGGACCACCATCCAAGACCATGATGTGAATCCAGGCAGGTTAAGGCAAAAGTGATTACCCTCTGAATGGTCACTTGGTCCCCCTACAATCTGCAGGCCAGGAGCTCTGAAGCACACATGTAGAGATAGCTGCATGGCCGCAGTGCCTTGGATGCTTCTTGCTCTGGGGGCATAGGCTGGACTGTGCTCTTCCTCCCCCTTCTCCCAACAAGAGTTCCACACTGACCTTTTATTTTGTCTTTGGCATTTATGGGTTGATTTTTCTGGAAATCACCACAGCTGCTAATGATCCACTCTCCCAAATCCCCTTCAGTGCTGCAGGTCTGGGCTTCCCTTGGGCTAAACCTGCAGGCTCACACAAGACTGGGCTGGGCTCCCAGTGCGCAGTGATAGACCCTTCCTGTAAGCCTGAACAGCTATCTTCAGTGGGAGATTTGTTTCCCTCTGTCACTTTGTGGGTTCTGTAGCTCTAAAATCTGTTTAGAGTCATATTTCATAGGTATTTGAGATGGTAATGGGGGGAGCTCACAGAGTTTTCCTGCTTCTACACTTCCATCTTGGCTCTGCCCCCCCTCCTTCTAGCTTAATAGACTTGTAAAAACAAAATACTCTTTAATATCTTATTATGTATATGTAACTTGACGTCTTGGTTTTGAAGCAATTTATAAAATGGTTTAACTATACATCCACCACTTTATCTCATTTAAATTTTACCACTGAAAAGGGAAAAATATAACATTTCTGTAACTATATGTAAGATAAGATTTCAAAGATAATTTACAACAGTCTCTTATGTTTACAAATTGTTGGTCACCCCTCTCTTTACTCCTTATACCCCCAAATATACATATACATTCACACACCATGGTAGCATTCACCTTTAACAACTATCAAATCATCAATGCCTCTAAATTAAAGCATCCCTATGGAGATTAGAATAGTATGATAGACACAGAATTTGAAGATAGAAGTCCCAAGAGATTAAATCTTTTCACTAGGGCTTCATGGTATGATACTGTCACTCATAATTGTTTATGGTCTGCCCCCTTTGTCAATGGCCTCAATTATATAACCAATCTCATGAAGGAATGTTTTCCCTAAAAGGAACTAGGGAGAGCTTGGAAAGTGCCACATTTATGTATGTTGTATGCAAAAAAAAAAATCAGATGATTAGCCTCTTATTACTACTCATCATATTCCTTATCTTCATTGGGATGAGCAGGTGCTTAGACCCAGGTCATTATATTACTCTAGTTAACAGGGCCTCTCTATATCAGACTTAATACATAGTTGGGGCTCAAGAACACTTTATCTTCCCTGACATTTATTTACTCAATCAATCTGTGTTATATACATTCTTATTCCAAATCTATAATCTTCCTAAATTCCCATTCTTAGAGATCTCTGTGATCCGACAATTAGTACTCTTATAAATTAAATATATGTGCATTAAGTAAAAAATCTAGCTAGCTACAGCTATTATTTATCTCTACTTCTTTGAGGCTTATGTCTTAATCTCCAGTGACTAACACCAACTCTGAAACTACTTCATTGATATCTTAAAATAGACCTGAAGAATCATAGGCAGCTCAATATTCCTGAAATTTTAGGCCGATGTCTGTCCCTCTTTCTTCCATACATCCCCCGTAGCATTCTTCACATCTGTGATTTTGACAGAAAACTATTAATTGCCACAAACTAGCTGGGAAAGTTTAAAAAAAAAGCAAGAAGTCAACTATTTCTAAAGTCTTCCTTTGAACCAGTGCAAATAGAGGAACTATAATAGAGCAGCAACAAAATGAAAGAATATATTTGAAATCTGATCGTTAGAATACAAGATGAGATGTAAGAGATTGTTCTAAAGGGCTAGTAATTTGATTTTGTTTCAGACTCTTTCACAAATAGCTGTGTGTCTGTGTTTGCACTAGGTCTTTGGCAGGAAACTATTAGTTACCAATCAAAGGAACATGATAAAGTGAGGTTCATCGTGTTAGAAAAGATGTAGATCTTGCTATAAATTAATACATTTCACTAGCAGACCACAGCAACTGAGTTATCAGGATGATGAATAGGTGAGACTCACAGTCAGTTTTTCATGACAGTTTGCCATGAGAATTAACTAAAAGAAAGCAATTAACAGGAGTGACAGAGTTCTGAAGCTCTAACTTCTAGCAAATATGGCAACCAAGGGAAATTTCACCATGATTTACATAGACCTGCACTGTTGATGAGAGAAAATGGTAAAAGAGTTGGAAGGTTGGAAGTCTTTCCAGATTTTCAGGAAAAATAAAGTCCTTGAAAGAATGGAAGAAACTAATTAAAAAGAAAACAAAGAAAAAGAATCGGAAGAGACAAAAATGGAAGCCTAATGATTGACAGAAATGTGTTTGGAAGAAGATTATACAGAGGACTAAGAAAGGCAGTGTGCCCTTGTGGGTGAGTACTGCCTTGAGAGTTAGGAAAACTTAGGTGCTGATTCTGTCTCAGACACTTATCAACTGGGTGACTATGGGTGAGTCATATAAGCTGTGTTTTAGCTTCCTTAGTAAATTGAAGGGATTGGACTTAATGGCCTCATAAATTCCTTCCATATCTAAATCTATGATCTAATTATTCTTGTGACCACTGAACATTCACAACTATTTAATAGGCACATATTCTACCTAAAGGGTTGTGAACTGGACAATTTCAGTAAGAAACTTTTCCACAAGGGCCACTAAAATACTTTAGGCTAAATACTATTAAGGAGAAGGGACAAGTAGTAATTAAAGACCCCCTGCTAAGGGACACCAAAAGTCTCCATATGTCCACTATCCATGAACAATATTTAGTTCTTCCAGTTTCCAAATACATATGGTGAATCTTCTGAGATGTTAAAATTGACACTTACTATCCAATACTGTAGATTCATATACTGGTAATATAACTTCCAGAAGAAACCCAAAAAGCATTAGTAGATTTTATGAAGTACTTGGAAACAAACAAAGGAACTGAAGGTCACTGGAGCCTATCATTACCAAAGACTATATTGTAGGTAGTTGTAGGTAAAGACTTCCAAAGTGATGGCACATTTGGAAAGGCAATAGCTGGTTAAAGAGATAGTGTCTGGCTTTGTAGGAACTGATTCATAGTAAAGTAAGCAGAACCAAGAGAAATATATGTGTGTGTGCGTGTGTGCGTGTACATGTGTGTATATACATATACACATACACACACACACATACACATACATAACAGGAATATGTAAAACAAACAACTTTGAAAGACTTGACAATTCTGATCAACACAATGATAGTGTACAGGACTGATGAAGACACATGCTCCTCTCTTACTGATAGGTAATGAATTTATGGTGCAGATGGAAATTATGTTATTTTGGACATGCTCAATGTGTATTTCTGTTTTACTTTACTATGCATCTCTTTCTCTCTCATTCTCTCTCCTTCTGACCCCACCCCATCCCTCCCTCCCTCCATCTCTCTGTGTGTGTTTAATTAGATGAGGGGATATGGGAGAGAAAGAAAACAGAATTTTGTTATTTCAAAACAATTTTTAAAAATATTATGTCAGAGAATTGCATTTGGATTTGTCAACACCAGCTTAAAATAAATGATCAGATCTTAAAGGCAGTCGAGGCTAGAATCTTCCTAAAAAGGGTTGCTAAAAGTACATTCCTATTACACTCTGAGGCTTATAAATCTATTATAGAGGGTTTTTTAAAAATTGAGAGATATTTGTAAAATTATCCATATGTATTTGAAAAGACAAAAAGCTGAGAAAGATACACAACCTATAGAATGTCCCAAAAGTCTTAGTGAACTTTTAAGCAATTTAAACTTAAAATTGTGCTAAGTGTTTGGAGAAATTTTATGTGTATATAGATTTGATAGAGGTATATAAATAAATATCTATAAATTTATACATATACATAGTTATTTATGTCTATCTATGAGAAAATCAATGGAGAGGAATAATTATTAATAAAAGGCAATAAGAGAGCCAGCATTACAATTCCTGACCTCAGCAGTGTATTCACAAACACAAAAGTTATGTATAATAAGCAAGCTGCACAGGAGAGCTTAAGGAAAATTTAGCTTTACAGCTATCACTGAGACAAGGTAGGGCGCAACTCACAACTGAAAAATGGCAAAGGAGGCATTCAAAAAGGAACATAATCAAAGAGGGAGTCCTTTTTTAGGTGACCTGTGGTTTGGGTTTATTGCAAAATGCCTTTTTCAGTTCTGTTATTTCTGATTCTTCCTTTTCTAGTCTGTTCCATTGGTCCGTTTTCTCTAGCAGTTTTTAACCAGTACCAAATGGTTTTGATGACTGCTTCTCTATTGGTGCTATTCCCTCTTCTTTTTATTTTCCTTATGCCCTTTGACATGATTTTTTGATGTGATCTGATATATTTTTGATATGATATTTCCTTTGATATTCCTTTGATATGAACCTTTTGTTTCTTGAGAAAATGGTATTTTATCTAACTCCGTAAAGTATCCTTTTGCTAGTTTGATTATATTAGCACGGAAAGGCAGTCTGACCAAAGTTAGGTATTATCTTACCTATATTCCACTATAAATTCAAAATGGTTATACGACCTGAATAATTCAATTCGTATCATATGGCTGATAAAAATATGTAACAGTAAGACAATGAATTAGGAAAACTAATGTGAGATTGACACTCTCCTAGATGACACAACCTCGTAAGACATCACAGCAGCCATTTTGAGCCCAGAGGTTCAGGGGAAAACACACAATAGTAGTTTACCATTTCTGTGTAGCCTGAAAACAGGCAAAACAGTATAAGCAACACAGTTTTCTTAGTGTATTTAAGTCATGTATCCAAGACATACATCAGATGAACACAGAGAAACTCTGGATTCAGTATTTCTACTTCTTCCAGGAAATGGAACTTGGGATCCAGTATAAACTGGATCTCATAAGGGTTGGTACTCTCCCAAGGCTTGACTGTCCACTCACTAGCAGAGACCTCTGACTGCTTCTGGCCTCAACTTGCTCATCCTGGAGTAGGGGGAGTGTACTCAGCAATGGGTCCTTTCAAGGAACAGTATGACCAAAATTTCATATTTCTCTCTCCAAAATTCAGCCCTAACTCCCACCTGCAGCCAATCCCTGCCATTTAGGGTGAAAGGGTCAGGGAGAGTCAGGCAGAGAAAAAGAGGGATTAGACTGAGGATAATTTTGTTCTCCAAGAGAGAACGAAAACAACTGTTAACCTATACCTGCTTCTGAACAAGAAAGAACAAGCTGTTACAGAAGCAATAGTAAGACTGTTCATGGGACATAACCAGGCTGCCCTAGAATTACTGCTAGAGGAGGAAAGTTGAGCATAGTCTACTGTGTAGCTTACATTTGGAGAAAGATTATAGAAAGGGACATGTATCTCATGGCCTAAAGTTCAGTAGGGTAAGTCAGTTCAAGAACATGCGTCCATTTTCAAGAATTAAATTCTGGCAAAAAAAAGAAAAAACCATGAATGACTGAAGGGAGTAAGAAAGGAGCAAAGGCACTTATTTAAAGAGATATGAAGAAATCTTTTACCAACTGAAATTATGTGTGTGTGTACATGCATTGTGTCTGTCTGTCTATCTATCATCAAAAAAGATAAATCAAATGCACAAAATGGGAAGTAAAGTCTTGGATAAATCAATTTGTCTTAAACACAGTGTAACCAAACAGATTAATAAACAAAACATATATTTACACTGTATGCTTTTCAAGTCTAAGTTTTCATTAACTCAATATTTTTGTTTCTTTTATTTTTTCGAAAGAACAAAACCTAAAGTACTTGAACATTTTAAAAGGCAAAATAGCTCATTATATATACCCTTTAGGTTCTGCTGTCCTCACTTTGTACCCCTGTAAGACTAGCATAGTGAAAACAGCACTCACCCTGGGTTAGGAAGATCTGAATTCATATTCTTCCTGATGCTATTACTTTTATTACCTGTGTGAACTTGGACAAGTCACTTGATGTCCCTGACCCTCAGTTTCCCCATTTGTAAAATGAAGGGTTCTGACTATATATCCTTGGAGGACCCTTATAACACTAAATCCATGATGCTCTTTCTATATATTTGCAGGCTTCATATTTGGTTTTATATCACCATAACATAAATAACATTAATAAACCAGAATGTATACACTCAGCCATTTTCCAATTATTAGACACTTAGTTTGCTATTAGAAATAAGAAAATTTTTCTGCAGATGTATTCTTTTTTTTTTCCTTTTAAAGATTTCTTTGGGGATGGAGTCATGGCTGGTTCAAAAAGTAAATCAATTTTGTAACCAAATGTATATTGCCAGATCATTCTACAAAATGTTTGTATCTGTCTAGAATCCCACTAACAATGTATTAGAAAGTTGGTTTCCCTGAAGGCTTGCCTGCCAACACTGAATTTTATTAATTTAAGCTATTTTTGCCATTATAGTGGGTGTAAGATGGAATCTAAAAATCATCTTGATCTGCATTTATGTATTTACTAGGGAATGTAAATATATTTTAAATGGTTATTAACAATTTATATTTCTTCCTTCAGTCAATCAGCATTTATT
>CM053592.1:125567379-125579992 GCA_028646515.1 Pseudochirops corinnae
AGAGAGAGAGAGAGAGAGAGAGAGAGAGAGAGAGAGAGAGTTATTCTCTGCTTACTTACAGATTCTGGGTGTCAGATTTTGATATATTAGCAGCAATTTTTTTTAACAACTTTCTCTTCTTTTGGGGCACTGTGATGGCATCAAAGTGGGATATTTTGCCATTTTTCTTTTTTGTAATTCAGTTTCCCAGCCTCAGGCTAAATTGTAAACTTCTGAAGGATTGGTCTCTTTTTAATCCCTGGTAATCCACAGCTGTAGTACATTAGGTGCTGAGGGTCAACTTTCACGCCTTTGAGCATTAAGCCTGAGGTGCTGAAGGCTAGGCATGTGGGCTGAGTCAATAAGATAAGACATGTGCACTCAGCCAATCAGATGCCAACAGCATATACAAACTAGAAGCTTGATATTGCATTGGGGATCACACTTCCCTTGAGAACTTTTGAGAACAAGAAGAAGAAGATTCTGGATAGCCATGGTTTGTTGTTTAAAGCCCCCCTTTTTCCCCCCCATGTGAACCTGAGCATTGAGTGTTGAAGCATTGAGAGAACACATGTTGAGAAAAAGTATGAAGCTTTGAACAGCAGCTATAGAGGAGGCTTGCTGCGTGGCAGAGACTGGCAGCAGCAGCAGGAGCAGTGACTACCAGCAGTATCTACCAGCAGTGTTGAAGACTCTCTGAAAGTCTTCAGTCTTTGAAAGTGAATGGAAACGTAGAGCAGACCCCCAAGAAGGAGGCTTAGCTTAAGCTCCTTTTACGAGCCTTTATCACAGAGCCTCTGGGCTTTGAAAGTGAATTGAGATTGTGCTGGTAATATGTGTAAATATTGTTATTGCCCTGTTAAGCTGTGTTTTCTGCATAGATAGAAATTTAAGGCAGGAGCCCCTGAAGCCTGCTGTTAGGCAAGGGCCAGGAGAACTTGGAGTGGAGCAGTTCCAATGAAATAATACAAGGAGCAGGAGTGGAGAGCTGCCTGAGTATGAACCCATGCAGAACCCAGGAGCGATTAGACACAGAGTTTGGAAGTCAGCCTCAGGTCAAGATGAAAGAGGACTTTACTTGGACACTTTCTATTGATTGAGAATATTGTAATTTACTATGACCTAGGGGTGGACAGTGTGTTGGTATTTTCTGCTTCTTAAGCATGTTTTGTACATGGGAGCCCCTGATTTTATAAATAAGTATTCAGGTATATACTAAATGCAATGATATATGTTCTGTGCCATATTATATTGTTATGCTTTAGTTTATAAACAAGTATTTTGGGGAATGCTATGTTACATATTGAATGCAAAGTTATATGCTGTGTGACTTTAGCAATAAATTGTTATGATGTTATGAGTTGCTATTGCTTTAGCTAATAAATAGTGTTCACTATACCTTGTGATTAGACCCTTAAAATTATTCACAGCAGCTGCCCTCAGGTGTGGTTGTTACAGGCACCGAGGTGGTGAAATGGAAAGACCACCAGGCCTGGAGTTAGGAAGACCTGAGTTAAAATCCAGCCTCAGAATTTACTAGCTATGTTACCCTAAGCAAGTCACCTGGGTTTGCCTCAATTTCCTCATCTATAAAATGAGGTGGAAAAGGAAATGGCAAACCACTCCAGTGTCTTTGCCAGGAAAATTCCAAATGTAGTCATAAAGATTTGGACATAACTGAATTGAACTATTCTTTTGGTTTCACAGGTATTCCTTTTTCTTGTGCAAAAATCTCTTGTTAACTGTATCATTTTTTTACTTGAAAATATCTTTAAGTCCCTCTATAATTGAAAGAAATACATTATTTTTTCTTCCACTCTTTATGCTATATTTGTCACTAAGCCAGTTAGAGTTTATGCTATATTTTATGGTAGCACTCCCAGACTACAAGTTGGGAAAAAAAAAAAAAGGTTGTTACTCTTCATTGGTAGATGAAATTCCCTAACCTGGATTTCCCTAGACTATGGAATTACAGATTTAAAACCATGCTTTGAATTATGTATTTAAAGCTATTTCTCCCATAGGGTTATTTACATTCCTAGGTAATTTTTACTGCATAAACATAACTGTCTTACTCGCCTACATTGATAAACAGTTTTTTGCATAGTACCTGCTGAGTAAGAAGTGCTAAGCAAATGCTTTATCTCTCTAACTAGATTATATTCTCTATTGGTGGTGTTCATAATAAAAGAAAATTGACTTGACAAACACCATCCACTTATGCATACTGGTTTCTAACTCTGGACTCTTTTCCAAATGATCTCTCTATTATTTATTTATTATTATTTTTTTAAACTTTAGTTTATTTTTAGTTTACATCATTCTTTTTTTAAACTTTATTCTTTTTTTTTAAATTTTCTCCCCATCTTTCCCCTACCCACCACCCCAAAACAGTGATCCCACTGTATATCCCACCCCCAGTCTATTATTTATTTATGTCTTAGACTGAGCAAGTTTTATAATTACTGCTTTCTAACACATCTTGATCTCTCTGTAATACTTGGGGGTTCTTTTTTCATAGTTCTCCTTGATGTTATCTGAGAAGTGTGAATTATGTCAAATGCTTATCTCATCTTGAAGTAATTCTCTAGTGGATCCACCAGAGATCAATCATTGTTCTTTTTCTGTTTAAGAGATTTGTCAATGTCTGAGATAAAGGCATAGATTGCATGCTTATCAAACTTATAGATGATTCAAAGGTGAGAAGGAGAGCTAACATAACTAGACACTAGAATTGGTATCCAGAAAAATCAATAGGTATAACAATGGGCCAAATCTAATAGTTTAACAGGGATAAACTTTAGGAGTCTTCCTGCTTAGGCAATCCTTGGCAATATCATAATTTTCTAATGATACTTTGTTACCTACTAGCAATGTGAAATGGGGGTTATAACAATCCATATCTCCCCAAATGGTTTCATTAAAAAACAAAAGATCTCAGAAAAGCAAGTTCTAATTAGTTATTTTTAATATTGTTTGTCTTTTGTTTTCAAAGAGGACCAATGACATCCCAGGGTGATCTTGACTTGCGGGTGAATTGGACTTAAGTGAGGCAGTCTTATAAAAACTTGTAAGGCTCATTCTCTCTTCCAGAGTCATCAAAGTCCAGTGACAAAAGTCAAGATGACTGGAGATGGCCTGGAGTTCAGTGGGTGACGTTAACATCTTTGATGTCTGACCAAGTTCTGAGCCCTTCATAGCACCTGCTTTAGCCAACGTAATGATTATTGGAACAAACTGTTCTCATCTGCCCATTCCATTGCAAGGGGTGGGGGTGGGTAAGAGGTAGTTTTCACATGCTTGTTATAGACATGCCCCTAACTCACTGATGTGTCTGAAATCCATCAGTTATCCTCAATCTGGTTTAGCCCATCTCCCAAGATGCTTTTGGGGTATGACCTCTGTGAATGCTACAGCTCCCTGGAGCCACAGGTGACAGTTGAGTGCCAGGTAGACACCAAAGGTAGGTGAGTAGCCCTGAAAAGGATTTGGCAAGCCTTCACACAAGAGGTTTTAGTCATCCTCGAACACCCATATACCCCCATTTTTAATAACATTAATTGGAGAGTGAGGAGGTGCCATCTCCCCATGAGAGGACCCTAGGTCTAGGCTCACAATGAATGGATTCATACTCTGTTGGAGCCTGTCCTCTAAACAAGAGGATCAGACTCTACTCATAATCTCTGGCTTGTTATATGCCAATTCTAGAGGTGTGAGGGTGTGTGGGTGTGGATGTGTAATTTCTTAAATAGAGCTTAGGTTTGGCTCACATTTAGCATCATCCCAAGTGGGATTAGCAAAGTCCTTTTTAGAAAGTTACTCTTTTAGCCTTAGAAGCAAACTTATCATGTGCAGTAAGATCAAATGAAATAATCTTTGTTAAATACTTTAGCATGGTGCCTGGCACATACCAAATGCTCTATAAATGCTATTAGTAGAGACCATAGGTTCCAGGTTTGTCTGGTGAGTCAGCAAGAGGTGATCTCTGTAACAACTTCTCAAAAGAAGAGATCACCGTTGCCAGCAGAATGTGTCCTGGCTTGTCATAATCAATCAATTAACAAGCATTGATTAAGCACTACACATCTGCACTATGCTAAGCTCTGTAGATATGAAAAGAAAAGCAAAAGCAAAATGGATTAAGTTGCTTAGAGAGTACAGAGTGGAGGTGAAGATCAAATGCCAATTTTACCTGTTTAATATTTTAAATATCAGCCTTTAAGGGGAGAACAATGGAGGTTATGGTTAATTCTTTCATGTTTTAAGCATTTGTCTATTTAATAATAGTAATAGCTAACATTTATATATCATTATGTGACAGGCGTCATGCAGATTATTTCATTTGATCTTACTGTACATCATAAGTTTGTTTCTAAGGCTAAAAGCATCATCTCCATAATATTAAGGAATGTTAAGGTATCCCCTGAATTTGTTTTTTTGAGTTATCATATTTTCCAGAAACTCAGGACCCAAAGTATGTGGGAGGTCCTGAATGTGTCGAGGGCAAAGCCTTTCCTTGAACTGACATAATTTGTATGTCTCTGGGAGGCCAGACAGGCTCCAGTCAGTCTGACTCAGCTTCTAGCAAGTCAGGATGAAAAATGGCAGACTCTCCTATCTTCGTGGTCTATCAGTTCCCAAGAGGAAAGAATGTGGCTTTTGCCATAGTCTTGCTCCTATCCTTAGGGAGGGGTTTTGTCTTTTTCCCATCTCTACTGCACTTTTCACCCTCTCATGCCATACCCCTTTAGTAGGAGATTTGTGTCTTCTCCTTCTTCCTTTGTTGTACTGTTATAAATATGCAAACTTCTGTATGAATTGTGAACTCCTTGGGTTTCACGTGCATGTTCATTCCTCCTGTAATAAACCTAGTTTTCATGTAAGTTTCATGAAGTTGTGATTACCTGTCACCTATGCATAGGACATACAAAGCAGAAAGCACCATGCTAAGCATTTAACAAATATTATCTCACCTGATCTTTTTTGCATGTAATAAGTTGGCTTCTAGAGGTAAAAATATCCATCTCCATGTGGCTATTCAATCACTTGTGGTCAGAGAAAGAAACACAAAGCAGAAGCAGCAGCTAAAGACTTAAAATGCAGTCCCATATATTAAGGCATGCTCTTACTGCCATGTGCAATCAGTTTCCTTAGCCACAGGGGAGAGAGGAAAGTAAGATCTCCCCTCCCCTCCTCTCCCCATTACTGGAAGTTTAAGGGAGAGATCAAAGGGGAACAAGCATTTATTAAGGGTCTATTACATGCCAGATATTTTGCTAAGTGCTTTGCAGATATTATCTCAATCCTCAAAGAAACCCTGGGAGAAAGTTGCTATTATTATTATCCCTACTTTATAGTCTAGGAAAATGAGGCAGCAGAAGTTAAGTGACTTTTTCAGAGTCACTCAGCTTGTTTCTGATACTGAACCTCAACTTAGATCTTTCTGACTTCAGGCTCAGAGCTCCATACACTGTGCCGTCTAGATGTTAATTAGGTTACCCAAGAAGCTCTATAGGCAAGAAGAGATAGCAGAAGTAGTTTCTCCTTTTAAACCCAGTGTCCATCCGACTTTGATATAGGCCTTCTTTTTCCATTACCAAGTCTAAGGACTGACCAGCTACTTCTGGTCATTCTTGCCCTTCAGTAAGAGGCCAAGGACCACACATTATCAGAAGTGGCCATAAAGATCATGACATTGCCGAAAGAAGAGAGAGCATATGCTGACAGATCAATAGATGTCCTCAAGGCCATATGCCTACCTAGAGCTACAAACTGAACCATTTCTTACTAATTGAGTCAGCATTCTATCTAGTACACCACGCTACCTCTTTCCTACTGCACAGAAAGCACTTAATAAATGTATGTTGATTGAAAGAATCAACTTTTCTTTTATTAAGACATGGAATCAGACTACTCTTCTAAAATCTAGAGGATTCAGCTCACTGAGTCAAGCATTTCAGTTGCAAACTATAATGTACTATGGTCATTCTCTCCCAATATTATGCTAATTTCTACTTGAAATTTTTCTTCCTTATGTACTCTGAAACTAGAACATAATATTTGATCTTGTCAATTCCACTGCCTTTTGAAGGATGAAATTATCAACAGACCATAGTTCTATTCTTCATGGAGTTTTGTTCTAAGGTGACGAGCTAAGCCTATAAACATTTTTTCTACTGTGCACATGTAAAATGACCTGATGTAAGGATTTAGGAGTGAAATGCCTCCAATGTCACTTTCAAAATAATGCTAATGAAGGGGTGCTTCTGTATCATTTTGGGGGGTCTTTTGTACCCCAGTTTGTAAAAATCTCACTTGTGGTTGCGTAACTATGTATGTCACATCAGTTTGTAACAAGCCTGTGCCATTAAGCTGTAAAAGTCATACTTTCCTTCCCTTTAGAAACCTTGCAGCCATCAAGGCATTCACTCTGCCCCTCCCCCTGCCCCCAGCCTCAAAGTCTTTTCCCAAAGTCTGCTAGATAGTTTCCCATGAATCAATGACTCAAGTATTCTTAGAGAAATACATAACATCTTTGTTCTTAGCAGCCAGCTATGCTTTAGAAACCTTGAACAACTTTATCAGGAGATAACTCCCTCCTGAAATGGTCTCTAATCAAACTTGGCACCTCCTGAAACAATCAAGCCTATACTCCCAGCAGCTATGTTGGACCTTTGTCATTCCTCCTTGACCAAAAAGTTACCTAGTGACGCGTCAAGACAAAAACCACACCTCCCCCTTGCATCCCCTCTGGCTTTTTCCCAGTGAATTATGGGCAATTCGCCTACGCAGTTGATAATAAAAATGTATGGCCCTTTAAGCACATAACCACTCCCAGACTCCTCCCCATTCCCACCTTTGCCCACCTAGTTAGTATAATGAGCCTCTGACTGACAGTTTTATGACTTTAAAATGGCACCTCTATGCCCCAGCACTTTGCAGGCTTTTTCTATCACTACCCCTGCACACTGAAGAGTGTCACACTAAACCCTCCCCTTCTGCAGGTCTTCTTTCTATCTCCCCCCCTGCCCGCTGAAAAGTGTAACTGTATAACTCTGCCTTAAATCCCTGTCAGCTTGCAACACCTTGCCTCAGTGAAAAAAAATAAACTTTTATGACTCTGCCAAAGGACAGCTGGGTCCAGTAAATTCTTTTCCTGACAATGAACCTAGAAAGGATTTCATTAGAAGTACCCCACCCCTTTTCCCTCATCACTAAGTCCTGAGAAGGCATTATGCATAAATTGAATGCTCAGGTAATATTTTAAAATGATAGAGTTATAGGGCAATTGAGATAGTTAGAGACTGTGGTATAGTGGAAAAAATATTGAATTTAGATTTAGGAATTTAGGGTATTAGTGGCAACTCTGATACTAGCTATGTTATTGTAGGAAAGTCACTTTGTCAAATTAAGATTCAATTTCCTCATCTGTAAATTGAGGATAACAAGGTACTACCTCCTCAGGGAACTGTTTATGAACATTAAAACTCTACAGAAATGAGTGTTAGTATTGGTTTGTGATTTAATATTACAATTATGTAATATGTTATAAGTAATCATAATGTTAATTTTTCATATCATCTGTCACAATATTCCCAGAGTAGTATGTATTATTCCAACCATGAATCTGTTAAGAAAAAAAGGGTCCTGCTTTCCAATAATATCAACAACTCTTCTCTTAGAACCCTAAAAGATATGTTTCAATACCTTCAAAAAAAAAACCTTAGAAATCAACTAGTCTGAAGGTTTTTATCTTGAGGTCCTCTGATAGATTCCAGAGGGTCTGTGAACTTGAATGAGAAACACACACACACACACACACACACACACACACACACATTATATATACATATTCATTAATCTCTAATTAAATTGAGCTTTTCTTTTGATTACAAATGTAAGCAGCAAACCACAGGAAAGTTAGGTGGTACACTGGATAGAGTGCCAGGCCTGGATTCAACAAGAACTCGTCTTCTTGAGTTCAAATCTGGCCTCAGACATTTACCAACTATGTGACCCTGGCAAGTCACTTAACACTATTTGCTTCAATTTCCTTATCTATAAAATGAACTAGATAAGAAAATGTTAAAAACCACTCAAATATCTTTGCTAAGAAAACCCCAAATGGATTCACAAAGAATCAAACATAACTGAAAAATGACCACAGTAATATTAGTGATGCCTGAAGCCAAAGAAGTGAAGTCATTTGACTAAAGTCACATAGATAGTACAGCCCCATGTGAATTATTTGGGTCCAGTAATCATTTTGATGGAATTTCATTTAACTAAAAGAAATTGGCATATTTGTACACTTTTATTGAAAAAAAAGACATTTAAAATGTCTGAAATTGATCAGATGAAATTGTACTTAACCAGTTACTAGATCCCACTTCAGACACCTCTATATGCCTCACTTTGTTTTTGTTGCTGTTGTTTTTTAATGGTGGTAATAATAGTAATCTCTGTTTGTCAGGGTTGTTAAGAAAGCCAAATAAGATAGTATAAGAAAAGTGGTAAGTAGACTTTAAAGGGGTAGGTAAATATCAGTTGTCCTTATTGTTACAATATTCAGAAAGGAGACTAAAGGAAGCTACCTCCTAAGAAAACAAAACCCAAGGAAAGAAATAAAATTTGAAATATGACTACCTTTCTCTGGCAAGGGTGATAGTAGACAGAAGATTAATTTAAAATAATATTATTCAGAAACTCTTTAACAACAAGAAATGTTTCTCATTAGTCATTCCAAGAAATAGTGACTCATTAAATAATAAAGAAATGTAGTGTTTCCTTTTAATTTGTGATATTCTAAATTTGGTTACCAATGCTTATTCTATTGCTGCCATGATAATAGCCTCAATAAGGTTTTTTTTTAATTGTGTAATGCTATTATTCAAGAAAAATAAAACTATTTTTATTTTTCCCAGTTGCATGTAAAATTTTTTAACATGTAAAAAAATTGAGATCTAAATTCTCTCACTTTCTATCTCCTCTCTCCCCTTCCTGAGATGTTAAGCAATTTGATATAGGTTATGCATGTGCAATCATGAAAAATATATTTCCGTATTACTCATGTTGTGAAAGAAAATACAGACCAAAAAAATGAAAAACAATATGGTTAAATTTGCATTCATAGTCCATTAGTTCTTTCTCTGGAGGTAGATAGCATTTTTTCATCATGAGTGCTTTGGAATTGTCTCAGAACACTGTATTGCTGAGAATAATTAAGACATTTACAGTTGACCACCATAAAATATGGCTGTTACTGTGTACACTGTTCTCCTGGTTCTGCTCACTTTACTTTGCATCAATTCATATAAGTCTTTCTGGGTAAAGAAAAGTAAAATGTTTAATCTCCTAGATTCATAGTATCTTAAAGCTGAAAAGATGCCTACTGTTTTTTAAAGAGACAATCTAATCTAACATCTTCATTTTTATAGATGAAGAAGGCAATTCCAAAGATTTGTTGTGATTTGCCTCAGGTTCATAGCCTAACTCTGCCAATTGTTACATATGACCTTAGTAAATCACCTCTGTGGTCTTGGCTTCTTTATCTATAAAATCAAAAAGTTGAATTAGATTATCTCTATATCAGAGTCAGCTCTAAATCCTAGGAGATATCACCAAAATGAGTCACCTGACTAGTTAGAATGAAGTTAATTAGGGTCAATCATATTTCAAAATACCAAGGATCCAAAAATTCATCCATGTGGATACTTCCTACATCAATGGAGATCTCAGTTCATTTACCACATAGTAAATTATCTTTGAGAGATGCAAGGGCCTACACTTCAAAACCTCTCTGCCTTTGGTTCTTCTTAGCTCCTTTACTCCAATCTCTGGGGAAGAAATTGTTATTATCTTTCTCAAGACTAGACCCTTCTACACATGCCTTTGTTTCCATTCCCCATCCATCTGCCTTATCTCTTTTTCTCTCACCGTCAGTCTCAATCTGTCTACTAACTCTTTCTCATTGCATATAAGTATGCTTGAGTAAAATTTATCTTGACTGCTATTCTCTCAAGCTGCAGTCCTATTACTTTCTTCTCCTCTCACTCCATAATCTCTCTCAATTTAATTTTCAAGCTCTTACTCTACTGAAACTGCTTCCTCAGAGGTGACCAATGAACACTAATTTTCTGAATTTTCGCATTTTTCAACCATTTTGACATTTCTGAAGTTTTAGGGATTATTAACCACATCCATCTCCTAAGTATTCTTTCCACAATGTCTTCTCTGACACTCATTACTATCCTGATTATCTACCCAATCTGACTTCTCAGTCAATTTTGTTTCATCATCATCCTTTGCCTGTTCTTTTACTGTGGTTGTTCCTCAGGGATCTGTACTGAGATTTTTTTTTTTTCTCTCTCTCTACATGTGCTCCCTTGGAAAATTCATTAGCTTTCCTGGGTTCAAATATCATTTCTATACAAAAGACTCTTGAATCTATGTTTCCAGTCCTATTTTTCTTCTAAACACCAATCCCAATGTCTGATCCTGAATATCACTATAAGGAGCACAGCAACTTGTAACACAGGTGCCAGTGTGGATTATAATTAGACGAGTTTATTTAGGTCCATGATGCTGGCCTCAGGAAAGAAGCCAGATGAGGGGTTTTGAATTCTGGGCACATGAAAAGGGAGAGTGAAATAAGACTGGAATAATGTCCTGTCAAGTGTTTGGGGACTTTGAGATTGTTCATCCACCTGCCAAGGTCAGGCATTAGATACTGATAGCAGTACTGATGCAGGCCTGGGAGATTTCTTTGCTCTGGCTGATATCTGGCTTGGAGACTCAGCACAGCCTAGTCTTCCAGATATTTTGCAGACTTCCCCACTTTCCTGACAGGAGTAACATTCCTGTGTCTAGTCACAATAATTTCCAAATCTTGAAGACATAGTGTTCTTATGGTGAAAGGGAGGTTGTTATCCCAACTTTTTCAGCTTCCCTAGATTACTCTCAAGACCCTAGCATAATTAGACTCACAATCTTCCATCCTGCTTAAGGAGGGGCAGAGGCAGTGGTGGGAGGAGATGAGGTAGTTTTACCATTAATATGTTTTCTTGATAACACAATATATAATATGTTAAGTAAAATTCTCTTGTTTTGGAATAGCCTTGAAATGCCATTCCATTTCTGCAAATCCTATCTATCTTTCAAGGCCAATCTCAAGGTCACATCCTCTACAAGGGTTCCTCTATTTATAGTTCTTTTGTTTTCCTTTCTCTGCCTCTTCCATCTTCCTGCCCTTGCTAAGATGGGGCTCCATCCTAATGACATAGCTTTTCCAGACACCATTTCCAGTAATGATAGCCCATACTGATAGTCTTCTCTGAACTCCTATGGCATTTATTTTTGGCAGTAATCATTCTAACACTAATCTATTGATTTGCAAATCAATAGATGGAGTTTGGGAGTCAAAGGACCTGGAAGGAAATCTTTTCTCTGTTACTTATTATCTGTGTGATCATGGTGTAGTCACCTCACCTCTGTGTATAACACATTATACAAAGAAGATAATCTTGGCCCATATGATTTAGAACAAAAGAGAACCTTAGTGTTCATCTATCAAACCATCCACTGAAGTTCAAAGTAGCTGATATCCAAAGTCTCTTTCAACTCCAAATGCTATGGTCTTTCTCTTTCCTGTATATAATATGTTATTGTTACAACTTGGTTATAAAATTATTATAGGACAAGAATATATAGCACAAGGGCTCCCTTGCCCTCAAGGATCTCATATGTTTTCATGGGAAGAAACACACACACACACACACACAAACACAAGGGAATTGAGCAGGGGAGCAACAAAAGAACTTATGACACCAAGGTGGTACTTGGGAAAAAAAACTATTTTAACAGACGGAAATGAAGAGAGAGTGAATTCCAGCCATGAGACTATGAGTCTGCTCAAATACATAAAGACTGGAGATGGAGTGCTGTGTGTGAGGAATAGCAAGATATCTAGTTCAGCTGTACCAAGAGTGAATGAAGGGATTTCATTTATGATAGGATTTCAGCTTAAACCCATCATTTCCCTCTTACTTAAACTAGCTTTCATCTCAAATCTCTTCAGTCTTGCACTTCTCTGGCCCATCACTGCAGCACTGGTTGCACTTTTACTCATGCCCCCTACTCACTGATTATGATGAAGGAATTGGAATAATAATTGCTCTGTGTTGCCACTTCAAAGATCTTTCTCTACAACCATTGCTCAGCAACCTTTACCCCTTTGAGGTTTTTTCAATCCATATTTATTTTCCAATCAAGAATCTGGAGGCTTGTAACAGCAAGCACCCTAGCATACCTAGGGCAGCTAGTAGCACAGGTTCTTAGATCTGCTTTTCTAAAGGAAAGCAACTCAAAATGGGTTAACAATCTTACTTTAATCAAACATATCATTTACCTAGTTCAGGGGAAAAGTCAGCACCCTGCACTTCAGAGAATACAAACAGAAGTTACAAACAAACAGAAAAACAGATCAGCAGACGGCTTCCAGCGTCTGACCATTACATCAGTTACCTAGTCAGTTACCAGAGAGGGAAGCACCAACATCTGGGTTTTTCAAAGCCGGGGGGCTCAACGGCTGCCCAGAGTCTCTTCTGGCCAAATCACACAACTCTTCTCAAAGTGA
>CM053592.1:125580492-125642834 GCA_028646515.1 Pseudochirops corinnae
AATTTCTGTGGGGCTCTGCTTCCAGAAGGGAAAGCTCTGTCCCAAATCTCTGAGGTCCTCCTGGCTACTGTAGCTCTCAGGAAGGTGCTGGGTCCCTTTCCTACTTTCTTCTGGCTCACTGGATAATGAAGACTCTCAGGGCCGAGATCCAAGACTGTGATCTGGATCCAGGCCACTCAATGTGAGAGCACTTGGCCTCTGAACAATCCCTTAGTCCCCCTGCAGTCTGCAGGCCGAGGGTGCGGAAGCTGCAATGTGGACACGGGTGCAAAACCTCTGCCTTTCCGCTTCTCAGCCCTGGAGGCGTTTTGGCTGGACTGCTTTTCTCCCATGACCTCGCTATTCCCACTGACCTAGTTCTGAACACTGCCGCAGCTGCCACCAATCCCCTGACCCAAAGTTCCTGCCAGGGCTCGGCTCCTCTTGTCCAGCTGCCCCCGGGGCTCAGGCAGGGCTTCAGGCCAGGCTGGTTTCAGTTCACAGTGCTGATATGGTTCCTCATAGCCGAGCTGACTTTAGTGGAAAGTATATTTGTGTGCATTTTGGAGTTTCAGGATTAGTTTAGGGTCATATTTTATGGGTATTTTGGGTTGGCTATGTGAGAGCTGCGATACGCTCCTGCTCCTACACCGCCATCTTGGCTCCACCCTGTTCCTCTTTTCTAATAGCACAATAGTATTCCATTACATTTATATACCACAACTTGTTTAGTCATTCCCCAAGTGATGGGCATCCTTTTAATTTCCAATTCTTTGCCACAACAAAAAGAGCTGCTATTAATATTTTTGTACATATGGGTACTTTTTCCACTTCTATGATCTCTGAGCATTCTTGAAGAACAGAATAAAAGAGGTGAATAAAAATTTTGACATTCAAATACAAGACTCAAGAGAAACACTAAAAGGTAAATATGAAAGAGAAAAAATGAGACTCAATACATTCTTTTATGAAGAGAGGATACATTTAACTCCTAAGAACTTTATCATTATTACAGCAGTTAGGTGGACTCCATATAGACAGAGGATACAAAAGTGAGGAGATTGTGCTCTAATGGTTTCAAAAATAAAATGAACAGGTGAGAAAAGGAGGTTCACTAGGAGAATGGGAAAAGGAGAGGAAGAATGGGAGGAATTATCTTACATAAAAGAGGTGTGCCTCCTTAAGGGAAAGCTTTTACAGTGGAGGGTGAAAAGATGAGAAGTGGGGGTATGTAATGCCTGAATCTTACTCTCAACTCAATTGGTCCAAAAAGCGAAGAATATGTATACCACACACACACACACACACACACACACACACAAATAAACAATTTGGTGTGGAAATCAATATTTTACAACAAGAAAGTAGGAGGGGAAGGGTATAAGAGAAAGAAAGGAAGATAAAAGGGAGATCAGATTAAGAGAGACAGTGGTCAAGAGGGGGCATTAGATAAAAAGAGAGAGAGAAGGATAAACAGAAGAAAATAGGATGAAGGGAAATGCTAGAATTAGTAATCATAATTCATGACATGTATTCACTCATATAATGGAAGTGGAAAGCAGAATGGATTAGAAATCAGAATCCACCAATATATTGCTTATGATTATATCAATATGATTATACTAATAAATGTTTTTAAAAGCTTTGGAAAAATACAATACCCATTCCTATTAAAAACACTAAAAAGCATAGGAATAAATTGTACTTTCTTTAAAATAATAAGTAGTATGCATCTAAAAACCAAGAACAAGCATTATCTGTAATGGAGATAAAGCCTTTCCAATAATGTCAGAATCGAAACAAGGTTGTCCATTATCAAGAAGATTATTCAATATTTTACTTAAAATATTAGCTATAGCGATAAGACAAGAAAAATGTCAGGAATAAAAATATACAGAGGAAACAAATGTATCTCTCTTTTCAGGCTAAAGAATGGTATACTTAGAGAACTCTAGACTAACAACTAAAAAAACTAGCTGGAACAATGAACTACTTTAGCAAAGTCCCAGGATGTAAAATAAATTTACATATTATAAGCGTTTCTATATACCACGAACAAAACCCAGCAGGATGAGATCAATAGAGAAGTTCCATTTAAAATAACTGCAGACAATATAAAATACTTTGAAGTTTACTTGCCAAGACAAACTATATAAATACAATTACATTTTTTGTACAAATAAAGATACATGAAAACAGAGAAAAATAAGTTGTCCATGTATAAGCTGAGCCAATATAATAAAAATGAAAATTCTACTTAAATTTTCTATTTGGGGAGGTGGAGTCAAGATGGCAGCATAGAAGCAGGGAAACTCTGTGGCTCCCCCCATAATCACCTCAAATACCTATAAAATATGACTGTAAAGAAATTTTAGAGCTCCAGAACCCACAAAGTGACAGAGAAACAAAGCTCCTGCTGAAGGCAGCCTGGCGGTGGAGGTGGAGGTGGAGGACTTTCAAGCATTCTTGATGAAAAAACCAAAGCTAAATAAAAAGTTTGATGTTCAAAGACAAGAAGCATGAGAAAGTAAACAAGGAAAAGATATCATAAGGAATTTATCAAAGTTGAACTATTTACATGCCTACATGGAAAAACAATAATTGTAACTTATGAAACTTTTCTCAGTATGAGGATAGTTGAAGGGAATATAAATGTATGAGTACACATACACATATGTTTATATAGGAGGGTATATATGCATGTGAATACAGAGGTGAGTGCATGTATATATTTGTACAGGTATACATAGACAGAGGGCACAGTATCAAATAAATAGGAAGGGATGATATTTAAAAGGTGAAATTGAGTGGTGGGAGAGGAATTTAATGAGAGGAGACCAACAGAGAAAGAATGGGGCTAATTATCTCATATAGAAGAGGCAAGGGATAATGGTTACAATGGAGGGGAAGAAAAGGAAAGCAAAAGGGAATGGGTCAACTTTATGCTCATTGAATTTGGCTTAGGGAGGGAATGACATACACTCTAAATTGGGTATCTTGGCCTACAGGAGAGTAAGGGGAGAGGGGCAGATGATGGAGAGGAGGACATGGTGGCAGGGGA
Source organism: Pseudochirops corinnae (assembly GCA_028646515.1). NCBI lineage: Eukaryota > Metazoa > Chordata > Mammalia > Diprotodontia > Pseudocheiridae > Pseudochirops > Pseudochirops corinnae. Next base: position 125,583,533 of record CM053592.1, read on the forward strand.
GGGTTGTTAGAAGCACACACCTTTGTAAATGTACAGGGACAAAGTAGAGAACAGAACAAGTGAGGAGCCGGATAAGAGGTAGGGAAATACAGTCAGTATTTCACAATATGTTTTGCATAACTACACATATATGGCCTATATTGAATTGATTGTCTTCCTAGTGGGTGTGGGTGATGAGGGAGGAAGGGAAAGAATCTAGAATTTAAAGTTCTACAATCATATGTTAATATATATGTATACATATATATATATAATTATTATTAATTACATGCAACTGAAAAATAAGATATATAGGCACTGGGGCAGGGAGATCCATCTTGCCCTATTGGAAAGGCAGAGGGGTAATGGGGGAGGATATAGGTGACAGCAGATTGGGGGGAAGGGGTATACAGTGGGATCGCTGTTTTGGGGTGGTAGATAGGGTGATGGGTGACGGAGAAAATTTGTAACCCAAAACCTTGTGGAAATGAATGATGTAAACTAAAAATAAATAAAAGTTAATTTAAAAAATAAATAAATGAAAATTTAAAAAATTTCTATTCAGTGCTATACTAATCAGACTAGTAAAGAATTATTTCATAAAACTAGAAAAAAATAATAACAAAATTCATCCGGAAGAATAAAAGTTCATGAGTATCAATGTTTTTTTTAAAAATGTGAAGAAGGTGACCTAGCAGTACCAGATTGCAAACTATATTACAAAATGGTAATCAGCAACATAATCTGATACAGGCTAAGAAACAGAGTTACTAGATCAGTAGGCACACAATTTTAGTTCTTGTTCAGATGTTTTTCAGTCATGTCTGAATCTTTGGGACCTTATATAGGGATATCTTTGCAAACATGATGGAGTAGTTTGCCATTTCCTTCTCTGGCTCATTTGACAGATAAAGAAATTGAGGCAAATGGCGTTAAGTGACTCACCCAGAGTCACACAGCTGGTAAGTATGTGAGGTCAGATTTGAACTCAGAAAGACTAGTCTTCCTGCTTCCATATCCATCACTGTATCCATTGCACCATCCATCTACCGTAGGTAAACAAAACACAGTAATAAATTACATCCTAGTGTTTTATAAACCCCCAAATCCAAGCTTTAAGGCAATAATTCACCAGTTGACAAAAATTGCTGAAAAAACTAGCAACCAGTTTGGTTGAAACTAGTAATAGATCAGTATTTCACATAGAAGATTAAAATGGGGTGCAAATGGATGGATTATTTAGATACTGAGTGACATAATAAATAAATTAGGGGTTTGTAGACAAATTTACCTTTCAAATATATGGATAAGAGAAGAGTTTATGACCAAACAAAAGATAGAGAAGCTTGTGGCAAGTGAAATGGATAATTTTGATTATACGTACTTATTTTTTTTTTTTGCACAAACAAAATCAATGCAGCTAAAATTGCAAGGAATGCAGGAAACTGGGAGGGGGGATTTGTGGCATGTTGCTTTGATAAAAGTCTTATTTCTCAAATATATATATATATATATATATATATATATCAAATTTATAAAAATATGAGCCATTTAATAATCAATAAAGGGTTAAAATATGAACAGGCAGTTTTCAAGAAAAGAAATCAAAGCTATAAATCACTATTGATTCGAGAAATATACATTAAAACAACTCTGACATACCACCTCATACCTATCAGATTGGTTAACATGACAGAAAAGGAAAATGATTGATAATGGATGGTATATGGAAAAAGAGATACATTAATGTACTGTTGCTGGAGTTGTGAATTGCTCACACCATTCTGGAGATCAGTTGGGAACTATGCCAAAAGGGTTATAAAAATGTGCATACCCTTTGACATAGTAATACCACTACTAGGACTGTATACCGAAAAGATCAAAGAAAAAGGAAAATGATCTATTTGTAGGAGAATATTTCTAATAACTCTTTCTATGGTGACAAAGAAGTGAAAATTAAGGGAATGCCTTTTAATTGGGGTGTGGATGAATAAATTGTGGTATATGATTGTGATGGAATACTACTGTGTTATAAGAAATGATAAACAAGATGGTTTCAGAAAAAACCTTTGAAGTCTTATACGAACTGATGCAAAGCAAAGTGAACAGAACCAGGACAACATTGCACACAATAGCAATATTGTGATGAAGATCAACTGTGAGAAATTTTATAGTACCCAGTCAGGTTAAAAGAATAAAAGTCAATTGGCCCATTGATTTTTATTGGCCCACAACATTGTAGGACATCTAGGAATTCCCTCACATTATGCACAACAATAGAAATCATATAGTTTAATCTTGAATGCTTATTTATCTGAAATATTTTATGTACAATTTATTTCTTATCCTGAGCCGTGGGATTCAGGGTTGTATGTTCATTTGAAAGCTCATTTCTGAGAAGGGAATTTTTACTAATCTAAATGCTTCCTGTCACAGTTTACTTTTTAAAATTGGAGTAAAGTTATTATTGGTGGGATTGTAATTGTTTTTATTATATGACATTTCATGAGAAGAGTTTGGTGTCCAAAAATCATGGGACCCCAACAGAGCTTAACCCTTGGAGAATTAGGACTTCTGAAAAAAAAAAAAAAGGAAACATTATCTTGATTCCACAAAGCTTAAGTTTCTGAACATTGTCCTATGGAACATAGGTGTGCCAGAAAATATAATCTCTGAAAACTAATGTGTATTTAAATGATAATACTACATTGACATCTTATTATTATAGCAATTGGGTTCTACAAATGTGTGCATGAGAAGTTTGTTGTTCAAATGTTGCACAAAGTCATTATTAGTTGTCTAAATGGTAATTGGTAATTGCCCAGGGAAAATGTTTGTTGGTTAAATTGATTGTACTGTTTGTATGTTTATTTAATGAGTTATTTTAGCACAAGCTGTGTGTGTTGGGAAGGGGAAGGGTAGCTCAGTTAATCTGAATGATACTGAACCATAAAAAAAATTGACTATTTCAAGAATGCTCCCTGGAAAATGATCAACAACACTTTCCCTGATAAAGGAATTTCTTTTGTTAAATATTTGAGTGACATAATTAGAAAAATTGATAGATTAAGGAAATGTTTTTGAAAGATATTAATTGTGAAACAATATCTTGAAAGTATTCTTCTTAAAAGGAATAAGAACATATTTGTATGTGCTAGAGGTTTTTGAAACTTTTGCTCTTGCACTTCTATGTTTTTATTTCTAAGGAAAAAATAAACCAACCAACCTGTATTTGGACTTTGGGGACTTGAGTTTGAACTACAGCTTGGCTTTTTATTGGCTATGTGACCTTGGGGAAGTTTTATCACCTCTCTGGGTTTCAGACCCATTACTTATAAAATAGGGGGATTGGACTAGCTCTGAAGTTGCTTCTAGCTCTGAATCTTATGATTATGAATGTGATCCCATAAGACTCTCCACCATGATCGCATTTTCCTTTCACTTCAAACAAATAACTAAGGAAAATATATGCCGTATGCTTGAGTCTCCCAATTGTTGGATTCAATTAAATTCAGTTCAAGAAACATGTACTAGGCAGTTAGGTAGCACAGTGAATAGAGCACTGGCCCTGGAATCAGGAGGACCTGAGTTCAAATCCGGCCTCAAACACTTAACACTTATTAGCTGTGTGACCTTGGGCAAGTCACTTAACACCAACTGCCCTGCCTTCCACCTAAAAAAAGCAAAAAAAGAAAAAGAAAGAAATATGTACTAAGTATTTACTGTATACTAGTCTCTGCATAGAGAACCATATCGTCCTATATTATACACACAAGAATGACATACGATGCTTGGCCTCAGGGAATTTATAATTTAGTAGAAGAGACAATAGCATAATTAACCAGTCAGATATTTTCTTAATGTAAATGGGAGGCTAAGGAATAGCAAATTATTAGCTAAATTGCCCTGTGACAATGCAAAGGACACACTTAAGGAGAAATGAGTTTATAGTTAGGATTCATGGGATGGAATTAAATATATGTGGGAGTATAGAAAAAAGTCTGAGGACTAATGCATTGTTGGTAGAGTTGTGAACTAATTCAACCATTCTGGAGAACTATCTGGAACTATGCCCAAAGGGCTATAAATAATTGCATACCCTTTGACCCAGTAATATCACTTCTAGGGTTATTTCCCAAAGAGATCATAGAAGTGGGAGGAAGAACCATATGTACAAAAATATTTATTGAAGCTTTTTTGTGGTGGCAAAAAATTTGAAAGTAAGGGGATGCCCATCAATTGGGAAATGGCTAAATAAGTTGTGCTATGTGAATATAATGGAAAACTATTGTGCTATAAGAAATGAGGAGCAGATGGACTTCACATTTACCTGGAGAGGCTAATACCAACTGATGCTAAGTGAGAAGAGCAGAACCAAGAGAAATTTCTACACAATTACAGACACAATGTATGTGTGATGACCAACTTTGATAGACCGGACCCTACTCAGCAACACAAGGTTATAAGACAACTCCAAAAGACTCAGGATGCAAAGAGCTGTCTACAATCAGTGAAAGATCTAGAAAGAACAGAGTTTAAATGCAGACTGAAACAAACTACCTGCTCTCTTTCTTTTCCATGTTTGGTTTTGTTTCCTCTTTCCCATTGCTCATTCCATTGGTTACAACCCTTTTTACAACCAGACTAATGTCTAATGTGAAAGTATTTGTAGATCCTATACTTGATTGCATGCTGCCATGGGCAGGGAGATTAGGGAGGGGAGAAAATTTGAAAATCAAGGGATTGTGAAACTGAATCTTGTAAACTAAAAGTAAGCAAATAAAATGGAATAAATAATAAAAATATAAAAATAAATAAAAAAAGAAAGAAGTTCGAGGAACTCCTTCCACCAAAGCGTTAGGAAACTCCTTTATCCTAGATATTTCCTTGAGGTTCTCACAAATTAAATGATTCAACCAAAGTCACAAAGTAAGGGTCAGAGAAATGAGATCCTTATGATTCCAAGCCCAGCTCTGTATCCAGTATGCATGTTGTCATTCTAAAAGAAATGTATAATAAAGCTTTAATATTTTTTTCTTGCAATACTAAAATTTCAGTGGATATTTGAATAATTCTCCAAATCTACTTAATGAAGCACAATAACTCAAGTAAAGTTTCAAAGCAAATTCAATGATTAGTGTATTTAGTAAAACATATAGTAGAAAGTATTACCTCCAAAGCAGGCACACTCTTCCCCATAAGGCGAATGGCATTGCTAGGAAGTTTCAGCCAACATTTTCTTCCTTCCTCTTCCCCCCAGATTTTCAGTAGATCAATGGATACTAAATATGTGTCACACATCCTGAATGACTGAAACACAGTAAACAAATAAGCACCTACTATATGCAAAGCACCATGTTAAACATTGGAGATTCAAAGAAAGGCAAAAACAGTTTTTGCCCTCAAGGAACTCACATTCTAGTATGAGAGGCAAAATGTAAATAACTATGTACATGCATAGTATATGCAGAATAAATTGGAAGCAATCTCAGAGAAAAGAAACTAAAATTAAGAGAGATTAGGAAAGAATTTTTTTTTTTTTTGCAGAAGGAGTGAGTTTAGCTGAGACTTGAAAGAAATCAGGGAAATCAAATCAGGAGGCAGAGATGAAAAGAAAGAGAATCACCAGCATGAGGGACTACTAATGAAAAATACAGTCAGGAGATGGATTGTCTTATGTAAGAAACAGTACAGTAGCATAGAACACAGTAAAGTGTAAGTAGATTGAAACGTAGGAAGGTATCAGGTTGTGAATGGTTTTAAAAGCTAAACAGAAGATTTTATAGTTAATACTAGAGGAAATAGACAATCACTGGAATTTAATGAGTAGAGAAGGGCAATGGTGAGACTCATGCATTAGGAAGATCATTTTGATGGCTCATTGAGGGATGAACCAGAACAGAGAGAGACAAGGCAGGAAATCAGAAGATCATTGCAATAGTTCAGGCATGAAGTAATGAGGGCTTGGACCAGGGTGGTATCAGTATTAGAAGAGAGAAGGTGGAATATATGAGAATTGTTGCTGAAGCATAGTCAACAGGACTTGGTAATAGTGTGGATATGGGAATAGTGAGAAAGACTGAGTCCAGGATTATACCTGGAGTTGTGAGCCTGAGTACCCTCAATAGTAATAAGGAATTTTGTATAAGAAGGCTTAAGGGAGAGATAATGAGTTCAGTTTTGGACATGTTGAGTCTAAAGATGTCAAGAAACCATCCAGTTTGGGATGTCATTAGGCATTTAGAGATATAATATTAGAGATTGGTTGAATAGATTTGAAAATCATCAGTATATTGATGGCAATTAAATTCTTGAGAGCTAATAAATTCAACAAAAGAAATAATATAGAAGGAGAAAAGAAGGTCAAAGTTAAAGCCTTAGGAAACACTCATGATTAATTGGGACAAGCTGAATGAAGATCCAGGAAAGGAGACCAATTTTTACAAAACCTGGTAAGAAGAGAGTGTCAATGAGAACTGATGACAGTTTGAAAAGTTACAGACAGGTAAAAAAAAAAAATCAGGATTAAGGGAAAAGATAATTAGATTTGGCAATTAATGGGCAGCTGATAATTTAGGAGTGAGTCATAAATTAGTAAATGAAAAAAATTGAACATATATATACATATACACACATACATACAATGCATGTATATATATATATATAGATATATAACTGACAATAAATAGAACTAAAATGCATGAGAAATAGTGGAATTATTTTTGGTTTTCAATAGAGAGACATTGGCATTTATTGAGTGAGGGAGTAACTTGGTAATCCTCATACTTTAGGAAAATCCCTTTGACAGTTGTGTGGAGGATGGCTTGGAATGGGAAAGAAATCTGAGGCAGAGAAACCAATTATAAATCGATTGCAAGAGTACAGCTGAGAGTTGATGAAGACTGGAACTAGGATGGTACCAATGTCAGCAGAGAGAAGGGGACAGCTGTCAGACAGATGTTGTAGAATTAAAAATTACAAGATTTGGCAAATGATTAGATTCATGGGCTGAAAGATAGTAAGGAGTCACTTACGATCCCCTATGTCCCTTTGGTGCTTCATTAAGGGCACCGAGGTTTAGAACTTAATTTTCACAGAAATGGAACTCTGAAAGAAGGCTGAATTTGTGAAGAAAGAGAACATAGTAAAATCTGTTATTCATATTGCTACTCATTTATACCTGCTCATTCCTTTGATTCTATCCTGCATAAAATGAAAAGAGGGGAGGCAGCACTCTCATTACGGTTAGGTTCAATAACCCACAGTCAGTGCTCTGAGGGGTACTCTCACAGTAGCCACGAGGAAGACTAGGGTATATGCTGGTGAGCAAAAGGGGAGAGAGATGGACATTTGCAACAGCACTCGGGAGCTGTTTCTATGGTTACCTGAGAAGGAATTATAAGGTTATTCCTGAATTATTATTGCCACAAAGAACCAATGCTTTGTACAGAAGTTGGGAACTTACACAGTGGAGGGAGGGAGTAGACTAGGGAAAGTGTGCAGGGATAATATTATGTGTAATTGTGCTGAAGAAAATCCCCTCCCTTGAATATCTCAAGAAGGTTTGGAGGCAATCAATCTATCTTCCTCCTCTCATTCCTTGGAATTCAAAATTGCTTAGGGAGTCCTAATCCCCATTTTGGAGACCACTGCTTTAGACCAACAAAACTGGAGTATTTCTGCAACCAAGAAAAGGAGAAACATATAGAGGCACAAAGGACATATACTCTGGACATCCTTTGTATTTAAGGAATCCCAAAATAAGATTTTGACATGTGCAAAGAGTCCTGGATATGGTATGTAACTCTAGTCAAAGACTTGTCTTTGGATCTCTCCTTCCATAATTATTAGCTGTATGATCATGGTCAAGTCATATGGCCATTCAGAGACTCAATTTTCTATATGAATTAGGAAATTCTTTCTGTCTCACTCTTAGAACTGCATTTGTACCCTGAAGATTTCCTTAAGTATCTGTGGTTTATCTAAGCAGAAATTCTTCCTAAAATAATTTCTAGTGAATTACATTGCTACAGTCACTTCATGGAGCAAGCAGTCCATGCCCTCTCCTGTCATGCCTCCTTCCAAGTAACCTGGTGTATGTTCCTGCTTCCTGCTGTCAATCTCATTAATTCAGAATACACTGCAATTTCACCCAGCAAATTATCAGTCTCAACAAGACTGCAGGAGAATGTTGAAAACTACTTGAAAGTGCTTACAAGTTTTCAATCAAACTCAAGGACTTTAAAAGAACTCTTTTATTTAGTAAAAAAAAAATGTGTTAATTACAAATCATTTTGTCTATTAATTACTCCAATAAACTCTCTTAGGCAATATGTAGCTTTTTAACTCCAGTTACATGCCTACTTGAAATAATAAGAATGCTCTTCTTTTAAATATATGCTGTATATTGTGGACTTTCCAGTAATTTAGACTGACTTCCTCCTTTTGGGGTGCTCAAGCCTCATTGACATACATTTTTTTGGCTGTTGCTATTGTCTGGTCATGAAGGAGCAGATATCAGTCACAGGGTTATAACTAACAACCAGTAAGTGTCATTGAGTCAGGGTAGCTTCACCAATCAAAGAGCAGAACAATTTAGGGAAACAATGTCTGCTCTTTCCCCAAGTATTAGGTCACATTTTTTTCTGGTTATTGACTCTTTGTATCATATATTTATTCCTTGTGTCTCAGTGCCCCAAAGTTATGCATTGTATTGACGTCGCCTCTAATCCCTGACTGACAACAATGCAATTTTCTAGCAGGACCACAGGACCTATGGTTGTATGTTTGTATGGTTTGTATGTGTCTGGGGAGGGGGGAGGAGGAGTGAGAGACAGCCCAAGTCTTCTCCCTTGGTGTATGTTTCATTTACCCTCTGTAATTCCAGCCCCTTGGATCCCTTTTTCCCTTTGATTGGAGAGAGAAGAGGTTAGACATCAGAGAATTCCTCCTAGATCTTCCATTTAAAGAGGAGTCAGAGCAGATACTTTATTATTTCCTGTCTGGTTAAATGACTTCATCATGCCACTGCATCTTCTCTCCCCCCTCCTTTCAGCTTTTTTAAAATGTATTTTCCTCCCCCATTAAATTATGAAATTAGGGTAAGGACTATCTTTTGCCTTTCTTTTTATCCCTAGCATTTAGCAAAAGCTAAAAGTGTTGGCCAGTGGTTCAAGACAGGGCTAACTTGTAATTGATACTTTGCAGATTGTAGACTCCTATTGGATAATCCTAATTGTCTATAGGTGCTGAAACACAATTAAATGCCTCAATTTTACCAGAGAAGTGAGAAGTTGAAATAAAACTGGTTTGTCTAGGTTTGGTTGTAGTATCATCCACAAACATTTATTGAACTCTACCATGTGTAGGGAATGGAAGATAACAAGTATTGTAAGAAATGACTCATGTTTGAAGCATTTATATTTTTACTGAAGAAGAACATTGACAATGAGATCATAGAATTTAAAGCTGTAAGACACCATTTAAAGCTTTCAACACCATTGAGTACAATGTCTTCCCTTTATAGGAAAAGCTGAGGTACTGGGAGATTAAGGGATTTGTGGAGGATTGCCTAGGTAGTTTCTTAGGCAAGTTTTGAACTCAGGTCCTCCTGAATCCAAGTCTGACACTCTATCCACTGTACTCCTTGGCTGTCTTTAGCTGGGACGTGCTTTGAGGTCAAGGATGGTCTTATTGTCTCCCACATTGCCCCAGCATAGTGTCTTGCACCACAATCCATGATAAATATTTGTTGAATGAATAATCATGACAAAATTAAATAATTGTGCAAATTATCATATATTACATTTGGGATCCAGAAAATAGGTACAATAAAAGTGCAGAGAAAGGAGTGATCAGCAATGACTTATGTAGGAGAAGAAGGCTATGTGGAAGAAATAGGACTTAAACTAAACCACAAGAACGATAATAAATCACACTTATATAGACTTTCAAATTCACAAAGTTATCTTTATGCTATTAACCTTTATGTGATTTCTGCCATTTCACAATTATTTGTAGTATCTCTGTACCCTAATACATGGGAAATTTTATACAAGTCCCATGTGGCGAGGTGAAATATATACATTCTATAGCATTCCCATGCAAATTTTTGAATTCTATATTTTACTTTTTGTTGATCTCTTTCATAGATTTGTCTAACTATCAAGGGAGGACATTAAAATTTCCTGTCATTACTTTATTACTATTTATTCTTACAGTGGAATTCATTTTTCCTTTACAAATTTAGATGCTATACCATTTGGAACATATAAGCTTAATATTTGTATTGCTTTTCTACTATGGTTTCTTTTAGTATATTGTAATTTCTTTGTTTTCTCTATTTGTTTTGCGATAGAAAAGTCACATGTGTCTAAAGTCACCGAAGGTGTTGAATGCATGACAAAACCATGTTGCCTGAAAGATACATTATGAATTCAGAATCAACTATCCATAATCTCAGTTATTTGTGACGGGCAAACAGCATTTCCCAAACATTATGGGCCAGATTGAGTTGTGTGAATTTATTGATAAGTTATACAAGAGAGTTAATTTGTTTTCTACATAAAGAACAATTCAAGCTAAACTAACATTCTGCCAAAATTGTGCTGCTGGGGACCACTTCCAAGATGTCCTCAACTGAAAGCATTACTATTAAAGGTCACTGAGACTGAAGCTTCATTGCTTCCCCTTTAGTTATGAGGGTTGATGAGATATGACAGGTATAGAGAGAAAATCACATAAGGTTGAAGTCCCAGCACCTTTGTTCATAATCTTGGTATTTGGCTGTGCTTCATCTCTCTGTAAATGTTTACTTGAATATTTAATTACATATTATGCTTTGCTTTCACTTTTTAGCAACTACAAAGATCACATTTACCAGATAACTGACCATTTAGAAAGCATATGCTGCTAAATGTTGACAATGAATAGACTAGACTGATTTTATATTAGGTCTGTGAAAATATTGCCTTGAACCCATTACAAAAATAATTTTATCATAGAAACTGTGATATTGGTGTTACAAGATTATTGTGCCTATTTTATGGATGAAGAAAGTGAGTTCTAATTAAATTAAATAAGTTGACTGTGGGCACATAGATAAATGTTAGATTAGAATTCAAACATGAATCTCCTCATTCCAAATCCCAAAGAAAAAGTAGGGCACAGACAATTTAAAGGGAAGAGGAGAGGCCATTCCAAATAGGGTGACAGAAAGCATAAAGTTAGAGAGACGTGAGTAGGGTTTTCAATAAATAGTTTAATTTTCTGGAGTCAGAAAGTATATAGGAATGGTGGGAAATAAAACTGAAAAGGTAGATGGAGACCAGTTTATGAAAGACTTTTGATCTCCAGGTATATGTGGTGACATGTTCAATGGTGTTTTTAAAATGTAATTCTGGCAACAATAGGTATCATATATTGTAAAGAGAGGAGGTGAAAAAGACAACAAAAAAATCAAAATTAGAAGAAACCTCAAGGAAAATTTAGTTCAACCTAAAAGGAATCCATACTACCTTGGACCAATGGCCATCCAACTTCCCTTTGAAGAAATTTAATTATGGAGAATCCACTAGCTCTTGAGGCAGATAATTTAATTTTTAAAAACCTCTCCTTGTTAACCTTTTCCTTACATGAGTAAAAATCTGCCTTTTAACAATAACTTGTAATTCTTCCATTGGGGGTCAATCTGAAAAAAATCTAATCTCTATTCTATATGGAAACCATATGAATTCTTAAAATTAGTATCATGCTCTGTTCTCTAGCTTATCTCTTCTCTAGCCTAAATATTGCCAGCTCTTTACTCCAATTCTAACATGGCAAAATCTTTAGGTCTTTTTCTATCCTTACTGCTCTTCTTTTGACATGCCTATGCCCTTGCTAAAATCTAGCATACAAAATTGAACATATAGACCTGATGACACCTGAACAGGTCAGGTCTATTGCTATTACTTCTCTTCTTGATCTGGTTATTATGTTTCTATTAATATAGGCTCAGACTGAATTGCTTTTGGGGGACTACCAAGTTACACTGTTGAACAAAATTGGATTTATATGCTTTTAAAATCTTTAGATATTTCCAACCCAAACATTCTGTCTAACTATTCCTTGCCCCCCACTTGACTTAAATAATAGATATTTTTAAAGCTAAGAATGGGATTTTATTTTGATCCATGTTAAATTTAATTTTGTTGAAGTAGGGAGACAGCAGGGTATTGTAAATACACAACTAGCCTCAGAGTGAGTATGATCAGGGTTCATTTTCCTACCTCTGATTCCTAACTGACTGTGTAAACATGGGCAAACCAGGGAGCAACTTTCAAAGCAAACAACTTCAGTGAGCATTCATCTCTCTTTTTTATAATCTTGTTTGATACTGATCATCAGAGGATCATTGAACAAAGTAGTCTCTTTGGCTGCAAGCATCAAGGAATTGTATGTCATCTCTACATATGCATGAGACCCATCCTGTTGAAGAAGAGTCATTAAGACTGAGTTTTGCTTTACTGAGCCATTATTTTTTACTTGACAAATACAGCAGAATCTTATATTTTCTCTACCTCTTGCTTTCTTGTGTCTATATAAAAATGTGATCTCAAAAACAATTAACTGAAAAGTCCTGCTAATTCCTCACTCGTTCTCATGCACAATACATCTAAAAGATGAACTAAAAATTTGTCTCAATTATTTGGGAATGGGGAAAATATGATCCCACTTGTCTCTAAATCTTTGGGGATATAGCCCTAGGAAATATGAATAACCTTACTCATATGCACAAGGGAATCGATGTTGACGTTGGAGACTGAAAGCCAACTGGAGGGAGTGGAGTACTTCCCCTAAGACTTTACCCCATAGGAAATGCTGTTGCAGGTTGTAACAACAATGCAATATTCACAATTCCTATAGTAATTATAAATATGCTGATATGGTTATTAATTACAAAATGTAACAGGCTCTCTACATGGGAAATATAACTAGAACATTTATTCAAATACCAGAAAACTGAGTCATAAAACCAGAAAGTCAAAGCCATCACAGTAGTTATGAAGCTGGCACAGTAGTTAATGTAGTAAACACCCACATTCTGAAACCTTCAAAACAGAGCAGGCTACCTCAGGCAAAGATCCTCCTCTCCTCACTCATGGCAACTGCTTAGCATCCAGACAGCTTGCTTCCAGCAGCTCTGGGCCCCCCACAGTTCCCATCCATGGCAGTCCTTAGCAGGAGTCCTTAGCAGAGATTCTGGCTGGCTCAAAAAAAAAAAAAAAAAAAGGAATTCACAATGCCACTACAGCTGCTGTCCTGCTTCCAGTCACTATTGCACTGACTCTAGCTTGGCTCTGGCTTCTTCTTGCCTCACCCCTTTTAATGCCAAGCAAAGGCAACTTCCAAGTTTCAGATTACCAGCATAGCAAACTCCATTTATTCAGCAAACATTCACAGACAGAGAAAGTCAAAATACAGTGTAAATTGTTCATTTAGGAAGTAAGTTCTCATTTCAGTTGCAAAGTATCAAGGTCCAAGTATCCCACTCCTGGCCAGTACATTAGTCAAAGTAGCCCACTCCTGGACAGTACATTTAGTCAGTCAACAAAGTCTCTCCTCTCAAATGACAATTAGTCTCCAATCATAAACAAAGTACATTCATTTGATCAATCACAGAACGCAAAAAAATTCAAAGGCTTCCCACCCCTGAATCTCAAAAGGGGCAGGAGAGCAAAAAAGGTCATCCACCCTCAAGTTACAACAAGGTTAAGATATAATCTCACATTAAATACCCAAGGAAAGGCCCTTCTTTCATCTTCACTCCAGGCAAGCCCTCAGCAATCTCAGTTCCTGGGGAGACAAGGCTCAACAAAGCCATAGACAGTGTCCTCATCAAGTCACTCTCTGCCTGTAGAACAGTCCCAGAACCCCTAAAAACATCAACAAGGCCCCCTAAAAACATCAACAAGGCCCTCTTCCAGGATCTCTGTGCAGATACCACAAGAAAATCCTCCTTAAGGGTTTCTGAACCAACAGCCAGGTTCCAGGACCTCCACAACAGCAGCACTGTCCTTCACCATCAGGTGAATCTGGCAAAACAACATCAAAATAGACAGACAAAATAGCGACATCACAGCCATGCCTCCTCAGTCCTTGGAAGTTCCAGATGGCAGCTCTCAAAAGTCCTGGGCAGTTCCAATAGGCTCCTAGCAGTCTTTCTCTCAGCAACTCAGGCTCCATGATACTGGATACTGCTCTTCAAAAGCCCTTCTGGCCTTCTCTAGGCTTGGGCCTCTCTCCCAATTCACGGCTCCTTACAGTTCAGCCCTCTCTCTCTTCACGTCAACAAGTCCATCCCACAAATGGGATTCACAAGCTCTGGGTTTTAACATTCAACCCCAAAACCAAGGCAATAAAGGGGCATCTCCAAATTCCATTACCGTGACACACCTTCCTGCTACATCAACAAGTTCAAGCGGCATGGAAGATCTTCAAATTCCACAATCATTACACAGGTAGATGTGAGGGGATGGCATTTGGGCACTGGATGAGAGAGAACACAAATTGTGATTAGTTACAAAAAGTCAAAAGGTAATTTTAAAGAACAACCTACTTGTACATACAAAGAGAGATAAAGCACATGAAGAAGAAGAAGAAGAGGAAGAGGAGGAGGAAGAGGAGAGAGAGGAGGAGAAAGACAGAGAGAAAAAGAAGAAAGAAGGAGGAGGAGGAAGCAAGGAGGGAGGGAGGGAGAGTGAAAAAGGGAGAAAGAGAGAGAGAGAGAGAGAGAGAGAGAGAGAGAGAGAGAGGTTTCTTTCATTCCTGCAAGTTCTTACATGTGAATAGTAGACCTGGGACTATAGTTCAAGCAAAGATAATTATGAATGGAGCTATGCTTGAATAGTTTGACAGGCTACCAAGATACTAGAAGAAGAAAGTTGGTCCCTAGGGAATAACTTCTATCTGTTGGAAGCCAAGGAAAGCTGCAAGTATAGACTTCAATCCAAATGCAAATGGTAAAAAGACTATATGTGGTAGGGCCAGAAACTGGAGCCATCTGCTAGGGATATGAGGAGAATTGATGGGGAGAGATCTATAATAGGAAAAAATAGTAGGCAGAGCCTTTTATGAAAGTTGTTGGGGAAGAAATACTGCACAAACAAGTAAAGGAACTTTATGCAGAGTGGAATACCAATATGGAAGAGTAAACTTTTGGTGTTCCCATATAAACCACTATAAGGTTCTCAGAAGTATTGTAAATGACTGAGTGTCATTTCTCACCTGTGGGTATTATTTTCTTTGAACTCTGATGTGAGTCCTACACTGCCTCCTCCTCCAGACTCCAAACAAACCACTAATTTGAGCCTTGTGAACCTATGTGCTTTTAAGGGAAATTAGTGACTGTGTTGCCTGAGCATAGGGAGGTAAGGATTAGATAATGGAGTTTTCAGCTGATCTGAATGGGATCAATGAACCAAGAAAGTTGTAAGTATCCCAATAGGTACTCAGGACCTTGGCATCCGGAAGAAACCTTCAAAACAAATATTACATGTACATAAACCAATTTCATAAAAATTTTAAAGATAATAAATTGCCATCTAAGAGTTATAGATAGTTGTTGCTTTCTACAACTCTCATCCCTCAATAATTCCTTTAGTGATCTTTTCTTTTCTTTTGGAATCTTCCTCCTTTTCAGATATCTTGAAAACTGATCCCTGAATATCTCTAATATTATTTTCTTCCAGCATAGCTCCCCACTGTATATTTGGGGCTTAATTATCTTAAAACTTCTTGATTATCATTTCGATTTTCTCGAAGAACATCTTGGCTATTGAATTGTATTTGCCCACAAGTTTTGGTTTGTCTGTCATAGATAATGAGATGGAATCACTATAAAAATGCTGATATCTGTTATGTTTCACAGCTTTGGTCCTTTTATTTTCATCTATGGCTGTTCTTAGGAGGATCTGGCTCAGATATATTTCAAGCTAAGATCTCTGCAGGTTGATTTTCTCCTCCACTGCTTTTCATTGTTTTATTAAGTGATACTGCTCAGGTACTTTTGTCATCTTTTTTTTTCCAAAATATTTCCAAAGAACTAAGATTATTGACTTGGTTGCTTTGGCAAGGTTATGAGATATTGATGATTAAGGCAATTTCTAGGACATTTTGGCCTCCATATCACAGCAATTACGTTAGTCAAACTCTAAGGAACAACGATTACGTTACTTTTTTTCTATTCCCCACACGTAAGAAGGCAAGAACCTGTCTGTATAAACTGGATTGGTAACCTCTATAATTGCATGGAATATATTCCCATTTTTTGTAGTTCTAACTTCTAAACTAATTTTGGCTTATGATCTAGCTAATCAATGATCTAACTGCATATAGACAGTTGATTTAAAAATCTGCCTCCATGTCAATAAGTAGTTATTTACTATCTGTTCAAATATCTCTAAAATAAATATAAGGTTTCACTTCATTCTCAGAAAATTGGCAAGGATGATAAAAGACAGAAATTGTCTATGTTAGCAAGTGGAAAACAGGTACACTAATACACTACTCTGTCAGCAGAACTGTGAATTAGTGCAAACATTGTAAAAAATCATTTAGAATGATGCAAGAAAAGTCACTAAAGTATATCCTTTTAACCAATTATCTTATTACCAAGCATATGCCCCAAAGAGGTGAAAAACAGAACTAAAGATCTCATATATATATATAGCAAGATATCAATTATTTGTGGTAGGAAAATTGGAGAGTGATTAGGGGAATGGATAAACAAATTATAGTATATGGAAGTAATACATTGTTTAATTGTACTATTAGAAATTCTGACTATAAGGAATTTAGAAAAACAAGTTAATACTTATATGAATTGATATCAAATAAAGGAAGAACTGGGGGAATAATACATATGAACCATAATAATTTAAATGAAAGTAAGACAAAAAAGATTCTGAGTTTAGATCAAAAACTGTGAGCAAACATTCGTAGAAGTCAGAACCCACTCCAAAATACACTTGGTGACAATAATATGGATTTTGGCATTTTGTCTAAGTCACCTTATCTCTAAGTTTTGCTTAACTGATCTTTGTCATTTAATCTGTCAATAAACATTTATTAAGTACCTACTGTGTGTAGCACTGTGCTAAACACATTTCTAGGGAACTCATAATATAATTGGGGAGAAAAGTAAAGAAATATGTACAAATAAGCTATCCATAGGATATATAGGAAATAATTAAGAGAAAGATGGCACTAAAATTAAGAGGGGTTGAGAAAGGCTTCCTATAAAGAACAGGATTGAAGATGGGGTAGGTTTTTCCCAACCAGATTATCTTTCTTCATTCTTTTGTCCACCTTCACATTGAAGTCATTAACTATGAAAATATATATAATGACTTGATTTGAGGGGGGGTCTTTAAAATTTTCTGTTCCTTCTTTATTTACTTCCTCTCTCTCTGTCACAGATATTGACACATAAATTACAACTATTTTATGGTGATTGCTTTACCTAAGATTATCAAAAATTGTTGTTTGTACTTCATTTTCTAAGAGGACCAAGGACATCACAGGGTGATGACTTATGCCATGAAGGCAGCTTAAGCAGGTGCTGTGGTGTGCATAGAGCTTGGTCAGATAATGAAGACACCAAGGTCATCCACTGCATCCCAGGCCATCACCAATTGTCCTGATTTATGTCTTGCCACTGGAATTTCATTATGAAGAGTAATGTAAGGGAAGATAATCTTTGGTAAAGATGTTTCCTACTCTGTTTTTTTATCTAGTTGTTCTTAACACTATTTAATTATGTGTCTTTGAGTTCTTTTGAAAATAGAGTAAAATACCAAATAAGTAAATCTAAACTTTATAATAATAGATAATATATTTTACAAAGTATTTTATATGAATGACCTCATTTAATACAGAACAAAAATCTTGAGGTAGGTAGCACAGCTGTTACTTATCTTCTAGATGAGAACAGAGTTTAAGTACCTTGTTCCCTCATTCATTCAGTTCCTAATTATTTTTTAATTGATCTCTACAACATATTTCACATTTATACCCTTCTCTCCATTCATACCATAACTACTCCAACTTAGGTCCTCATACTCTCTCACCTAAACTATTAAACTATTTTCCTACCTGGTCACTAATCCCCCTGCTCTACTCTCCTCACTCTATATCATCCTCCAAACAACTGTTAGTGACGTTCTAAAAGTACGTGTAAACCTCACCTGCTCAAAGAGCTCCAACCCTGCCCTCCCCCACCAAAGTGTCACTAAAATTAAATAAAATCTGTTTGGCTTCCTATGCCATGTACAACCTGGTTCATTCAAGACATTATACCTTATCCCTCTTTATACTGTCTGTGGTCTTCTTGCTATTGCTTAGCCAGTACATTTGGTTTCTTATCTCCCAAGCTTTGCACACATTCTCTCCTAGGTCAGGAAGGCTGCTAGGTGGAGCAGTAAGATAGTTCAAATACAGCCTCAGGCACTTACTCAGACTCTGGGCAAGTCACTTAACCTCAGTTTTCTCCACTGTAAAAGGGTGATAATAATAATGCCTCCCTGCTGCCCCGCCTCCCCCAGGGTTGTTGTGAAGATCAAATGAGATAAGATTTGTAAAGTACTTAGCAAAATGCCAGGCACATAGTAGGCAAAATATAAATGTTTGTTCCCTTTCCCTTGGAAATGTACTTGCTCCTCCTCTCTGCCTCTTAGAATCCCTAGCTCCCTTCAAAGCTCAGTTCAAGTGCTGCCTCTTCCATGAGGTCTTTCATAACATTTCCTCTGCCTCACCTGATGGATAGATAGATAGGTAAATAGGTAGATGATAGATAGATAGATAGATAGATAGATAGATAGATAGATAGATAGATAGATAGATAAATAGATAGATAGACAGACAGACAGACAGACAGACAGATAGATAGATAGATAGATAGATAGGTAAATAGATAGATAGATAGATAGATAGATAGATAGATAGATAGATAGATAAATAGATGGATAGATAGATAGATAGATAGATAGATAGATAGATAGATAGATAGATAGATAATCTCTGCATTTATTTATATGTGGGTAAGACAGGAGCTCAGCTCCCTGCAGATTCACTAGATCTAGGCAGAATGAAAGAGACCATGGAGACATAAGGGGTTAATATTACTTTGTTTTCACAGTGGCAGGTCAAGATGAGGAAGGAAAGCATCTACCTTTTCTCCTTATTCTCACGGTGGCCAGTGAGATGGGCAAGGAGAGGGGCCCAGCAGCCGCCTTTCACTTTATTCTCATGAAGACTGGCAAGGCAAGTGGGGGGAACATTTGCCTTCAGTATTGCAAAAACCTTTGTAGCATCTGCATTCACTGACCAATGCTCACCTGAGTTACAGGGAAGCACACAAAGAAGCTATCACGCCAACAATAGGCTCAGAAGTTTACATTATCTATGGTTATATAATGATGTGTCAGAATGATTCAAGTATGGTGTTAGTGTTTATGGGCCATGGATCCTGGCTGCTTGTATCAAACCAGATCCATGCCACATACAATGTGTACTTTTTATCTTCTTGTTTCTCACATCAAATGTAAATTCCTTGAGGGTAGAGATTGTTTCTTTCTTCACAAATCCTGTGCCGAGGACAGCCCTGAATAAATTCTTGTTACCTGATTGACAGGGCCATACAACTATCAGGTTGCTTAGTTAAGGATCCAAATGAGGCCTTCTGATTCCAAAATCAGTACTTTATCAAAAGCTAAACCACACTTGTTTTAATTTGCTTCATCAGTAGTTAGGTGAAATAACTGATCTTTGGCCAGTGATTAACCATTAAAGATTTAGGAAATTACTCTAAATGCCCATTGCTATAAGTGTTTTATGAGCCTGGATTTATCTCTTCCAACACATTATAAATGTGCCTGGTTGAGACAATAACTATTTTGTGGGTTTCTCAGCCATGTTAGTCTCTGGGCTTTCAGAATATGCAGGATTTCACGGGACAATAGTTAATTCTGACCTCTGCTCAAATGTGGCCTGGAATTGCTATGGAGATGCCACCTCATGTGCATTCACAAATCTTTCTCTTGGAATTAGACATACTGGGAATAAGTACAAATTCTGGGAGACAGTTGCCAGGAAGAGGAAACTGAATTAGTATGATTGGAGTTTATGTGGCATCTTCCATCTTGGTACCATGTAGAGGATTTACTGGATATCTGGCTGATCTGTCCCTTTCCCTTTAATTGTCATTTCAAAGAGTATGACTTGTTTCTGCATTTCTTGGCTATTAACACTATGTTAGAGTTGGACTCTGTTCTCAGGGTATGGGGGATAATGTCTCAGGTTTCAAGGTTTTTTGTGCTGTTGTTTTCTGAGTTCTATCTAGGGGCTTGTGACCGCTTGTTTCTTCCCATGTTCTATAATCCAAGACTGGTGGTCACTTCTTCTCCAGCTCACATCTTGGTCTATAAGTGGCCTCAAATATTCTTTTTCACCTCTGAGACATAACCAGGGTCCCCAGCACCACTGCCACCACAAGTACTCTTGTTCCCCATGGTCTTTTAAGTGACTGCAAGTTCCCTCTGCCCTGGAACTAAAACCATGGACTCTGCTCTCCTGCAAGTGACCATAATCAGCAGGGGCCCTGCCCCTCTGCCACTGTACTCACTGGCATGTGCTCACTCCTTCTCACCCATAGCCACAGCCTGAGATCCAATCTGGTCAGTGTGCCTGGACCCCATATCTAGCACCAGCAGAAGGATCCCAAAATCTTCCTCTGATCAGTAGCCCAACTCCAATACTGCCCATTTGAGGGGCAAAAGCTTCCAAAGCTGAGGCTACTGCTGACACGTCTGTCGCCAGGTTTTGCTTTTTGTTGATTCTATGGTATCTGCTAAGAGCCATCTGCACTTCAATCGGATCAGATTACACCCTGGGAAGTCAGATCTTTCATTCTTTCCTAAAGTTCTCCCGAGCTGTATTAGGTCAGATTACTGTTTTACCCTGATTTTAATTATTTCTCCTGCCCTAAAATTCATTTTAAGAAATTATTTTAAGTTATTTGTGGGGAAATTTGGAAGAGCCACTTAGCTTCCTGCCTTGTTCTGACATCTTCCTACAGTTCCCTTAGATTATCAATAGATGAAGTTATTAGTTTATTGGCTTTGCCTTGCATATTGAAGGAGCTCCTTACTCTACTCTTTTTTTCCCTTTACACTTGGAGCCTATCTCCAATGGGCTGATTATTACTCTCTCCCAAAGTGACCAATTCATCCAAAATGCACATGCAAGACACTGGGGTGAGCCCAAACCCCCTAATATCACATCACATTACACTAAAAATAGGTGATGTGATTCAACATTTATTTAACATTTACTATGAGAAAAATACTGTAATGTCATGTATTGAGGATAAAATACAGAAGGTGTGTGTGTGTGTGTGTGTGTGTGTGTGTGTGTGTGTTGGAATGTTTCAACTTTAATGCTGACAAAGCATAATGCAAGGTTATTTGTGAAGGGGGGAAAATCCACTAAAAAATGGTGGGGGAGGAGAGATAGGGAAAAATAGGGAAGATTTCAGAGAAAAAAAAAATACTTGAGTTGAATCTTGAAGAAGATCAAGATTTTGATAGGTGGTAAGTATGTAATGTATTCTAGGTATCTGGGATACTTCACATAAATAGTTCCTACACCCTGAACATAAAGTGTAATTAAATGATGAAACAAAATTTTTAAATGGAAATACATTTTTCTGTAAGCACCTCATCTCCAAATGTGGACATAATTATGTCTTTGTTGTTGTTCAGTCCTTTTCAGCCATGTCCAACACTCATTTGAGGTTTTATTGGCAAAGATACTGAAGTGGTTTGCCATTTTCTTCTTTAAATCATTTTACAGATGAGGAATCTGAAGCAAACAGGGTTAAGTGACTTGAGCAGGGTCACACAGCTAGTGAATGTTGGAAATGAGATTTGAACTCCAGATGAGGAGTCTTCCTGATACTCTATCCACTGTGCCACCTAGTCTTTAGAGAGACGTTATATTTCTTGCATAATTTTGTCTAGCTCCCCTCCCCCTTTCTTTCCAAGGTCAAAACTTCTGGTTCATGGTGGAATTGAAATGAAACTAATTCAGATTCTAACAGTGTCGGATAATTGCCATTTAAATGGGCCTGTAGGTATATACTCACTATGTGAAACTTCACAAAGGAAAAAGACAACAAATTACCTTGCCCCTGAAGTGTTTATGCTTCAATTAGAGGAAACATGAGGGGCAGGGGAATAACAAGCAACTAGCAAGAAGAGGCCATTACAGTTTCAAAGGGCAATCAGGGTCCTAATTTAAAGGAATTAACCAATTAAATCTGAGACCAAATAACTGTACTGGACTTTCCTTTCTCCATTGCCCAAACTACATAAATTGTGTAGGCCTCCACTAAATGATATACCTGTGGGCTGAAGAATTGATACAGCTGCCTAGGTTCCTTAATTTAACACAAGAGAGGAACATCAATAGGACTAGCTCTAAAAGAATAAACATAGAGGTTCACAAAGGATTCAAGGAATTATAAATTGCTGCATCCCAAGGAATGCAATAAGACATTCCATCCTGACATAGGATATTAACAAACCCATAACAATAAGCTCACATAGTTGTTGCTAATATCAGTTAGCATTTAGTGTTTTAAGGGTGCAGAATGCTTTACTTAAGCTATCTCACTTGATCCTCACAAAAATCATGTGGTGTAGTCATTACTATCTCCATTTTTATAGATAAGTAAACTGAGGCTGAGAGAGTTTAAGTGATGAGCTTAAAGGTTACATGGCTAATTAGTATTTAAGGCAGTATTTGAATTCAAGTCTCCATGACTCCAAGTTCAGCACTATCTACCATGCCACTGAGCTACCTCTTGAATAAAGTGCTTTCTTCATATTGACCCTATAAATAGGAAGCCCCATATTATATTTCCTAGCTGTAAAGTAGGGAAACTGAGGCTCAGTGTCACAGGATTTCTAAACCATAACTGGAACCTCTCTTATACTCCATTGAATCTTTGATCTGTTGCTTTCCTGAAGCTTACTGAATGTAACGGGTTAATCATGTCCCTTCTCAAGACACATTTCCACTTTCTTGTTCAAACAGAACTCTTGTAAAATGCAAAGTCAAGAAGAAAGAGTGGAATCGTGTTCTCCTCCTTCCCCCTTCATTACCACCTACCAAACAATTAAATAAGGATAGATTAAATCCAATTCAACAATCATTTTTTGAGTGTCTACAGCATTCAAAACATTCTGTTGGGAACTAAGGTTCCAGAGACAAAAGAAAAACTGTCTCTGATGTGCCATTTTTCTCTCTTTATTTTTTTCTTGACTGAACTGAACTGTTCTAGTCATCTGATCTTATACATCCTTCCGAGTTCCAAATCCTATAATCCTGTGATCCCTCTTTCTTAATGTAATCCCTATACTTAGAAGAAGATGATTTCTTTTTAGCTAAAAATATTTTGCTCTTTAACTGTGCCAACACTATCCCAAGGTTACAGATGGAATATGAGCAATGTAACCATGTGGATGCATTAGGAAGCATTTATTGAGCTCCTACTACATATAAGACACAATAATAAATACAATGCTAAATCAGAGGAGATTTTTTTCAGTACAAAATAGAGAAGACTATTTTTAACACCTTTCTTTTTATACTTTTAAAAAAATTATATTTTTTATTTTTAATTTATTAAGTAAAACAAGAATCTCTATAACATGGTAGAATGAAATAAAAGGTTGATTGTACATGAAAGTACTTTACAATCTTTAAGGCTTTAGTTATATAAATTGAGCTGTGATTGAAAGACCTGGCTTAAGAACCAGAAAGACCTAGTTTGAAAGACTTGCTTCTGATGTGGACCAGCTATAGAACCCTGGTGGCCAAGGCAATTCTCTAAGACCTTAAACTGCAGGGAGATGATTGACATTAGTACAGAAGTTTCTACAACATGGAGGTTTTTTTAACAAAGATGAGGTCACAGATCTGAACCTCCCCAAAACTATGATGATAAAAAACTTTGTGCTATTAAATATAAAATGTTCCCTACTCTCTGGAAGAAGCTTTTCTTAATCTTCCTTAATATTAGTATATTTCCTTTCGTACTACCCCCAATTTACCCTGTTTGTGCCCCTAGACAAGTGGTTGTACATAATTGTTGGCCTGTTACCTCCTCCATTAGTCTGTGAGCTCCTTAAGCACAGAGGCTGGTTTTTTTGTTATTTGGTTGTTGTTGGGGTTTTTTGGGGGGTAGCATTCTGGGTAAAGGTGATTCTCTGTATTCCTTATGCTTAGCATTAGTGCCTGGCCCAGAGTAGATGCTTAATAAATGCTAATTGGTTAACTGATATATAATTTAGTTGGGACAATAAGATATGCATATTAAAAGAAAACCTCAATAGCATGCCTATGTAATACAACCTATAAATTTGAGATTATGTAAAAATAGTCAGATTTATAATCTTTTGAAGTTCACTTTATTGACTAGACTTAATTGTAACAAGTTCCTTCTTTCTATTTGCAATTCACTACCAAGTGACTGCAGAGAATATGTCCATAAAAAGAAGAGATAAGTTGGGAGGCAAAAAAGTCTGTTCGTTTTATGATTTATTCTAATGTCCTCCTTGTCATTTCCTATTTTGTATGAGGCACTCTGGATGGCTGTGGCTTCCCCTGGAGAGTTATTCATGGCATGAATTGATTTAATAAGTTTACTAGTCAGATTCTACATTATTGTTTCTTCTAAACATTTTTATTTATGCTGTTCAGTGTAGGTTGATGACAAAAAGGAAAAGAGTTTAGAGTCTGTGGGCTGTCATAACTGTAAAGGAAAACTTACACTAGTATTGCAGTAAAAGTCAGAAATTCAGTCTAAAATTTAGTTCAGCTCTTTGCATCTGTTAATAAAAGGAAATTGTTTTTGAAAATAAATTGTTCTGAGCCTCATAAAACAAATAAAGAACCAGTACTTGGTTTGACTTTTTCTTGAATGTAATAACCATGTGGGAAACTAAGAGAATGAATAGTGGATGAAGTGGGACAGCTACCAGTTGATTTACTGGAAGATACAATCACACAGATGTACAGGAGAGAGATATGAGACACGGGTAAAAATGAAGCATCAGTGGTTTCATAAGCAAAGATTAGAAATTCAAGAGTAGAGATAACTATATCTCAACCATGGCTTCACTAAAGATTGGTGGACAAATCTACAGCTGACCTGGAACATCTTCTGCCTAAAATAGCATTGCTATTAGGTTTGTAAATTAAGAGCTGGAAAGGACCCTAGAGGTAATCTAGTCCAACATTTTCATCTTATACATGAAGAAAATGAAACCCAAAGATGTTAGTGATTTGCCCAAGACCATTTTAAAATAGCATTCAAGACAGGTCTACAAAAAAGAAGTCAATTAGTTTCCAAAACATTATATTTTCCCTTTTCTTTCTAGTACATGCTGCCCAATGAAATCAGAAAGTGATTGGGGACTGCATATGAAGTCACCCATTTACTTCAACCCCCCTTCATGCTTTTGGTTCTTGCAAGAGAATTATTTCTAGTCATTTTCTCACATATCATCCTTTTTCCTCTGTTCCCTAATGCTAGCCATGCTACTCCAGACATTCTATTATCCTTGCCCTTCCTTTTCCCTTCTTTCCAGGTCAGCTATCTCTAGCCATCATCAAAATGTAGAAATGAACTCTATTCTGTACAAGTACATATGCCATTTCAGAACCCAGGCTTGCATGAAGATTCTGTAGTTAGTGATTGGTCAATGTTTCTGAAGTTTCACCTTTGTCTTCTCCTAAGATCCCTGAACTGTGGGATATATGGAAGCAATCTATGCTAGTGACGTAGTTTTAAATATATGCTACCAACTGAATGGTATGCCAAAAAAAATCAATTTAAGTAAAATGTAAGCTCTTTGAAGGCAAGGATTTTTTTGGTCTTTGTACACATAAATGGCACATAGAAGTGCTTAATA
The DNA here is from genome assembly GCA_028646515.1 of Pseudochirops corinnae. Taxonomy (NCBI): domain Eukaryota; kingdom Metazoa; phylum Chordata; class Mammalia; order Diprotodontia; family Pseudocheiridae; genus Pseudochirops; species Pseudochirops corinnae. The sequence goes on from CM053592.1 coordinate 125,609,530, forward strand.
AATTCTTGCTGAATCATCAGTTGAATTAATTGGTTTCTGCTTTTTCTCTTCTCTCTTCCCTCAACCCTCACGGCTCTCACTTGAACTACCATCCCACATCTCCAGCTATCTGTTTCCTCACTGCCTACCAAATACAGTCTAAATTCCTTAGTTTGCTATCCAACATAGTTCACAATTTATTCCTAACCTGCTTTTTCCTTATCTCACAACAGTCCTCACCTTGTATATATTCCAGTTTGACCAAACTGAATTGCTCAGCATTCCCTAAACACATATTGGCATTAATGCTCTCTTTGGCAGTCTGCCCCTCTATAAGCCTGCTGAAATTTTATTTTTCAAGGTTCAATTTAAGTGTCCTTGTCACCTTCATGAAGCTGACTCTGATTCTCCTCAGTTGGGAGGATCTCTCTTTCTCTCCCTTTCCCTCTCCTTCTCCCTCTTCTCATTTAAAATTGTTTGTTAACATCCTCACTATAAACTCTTGAAGTGATTGTATTGTTTTGTCTTTATGTTTTTCACAGAACATGGACCTGTGATTTACTGAGTATAGACAATTGTCAAGATGGAACACCTACCCTCATTTATGTAGATCAACCATAAGTTACAGTCTTAGGGAACTGTCTAGGAGCACTAACAGATCAAGTGATAGTTCCCACTACACAGATAGTAATTATAGAAACAGAACCTGAACACATGCCCTCTTGATTCCAAGGCCAAATCTTCATAGGCTACAGCACATCACACACAGTAGGTGTGTTATAAATGTCTTTTGAATACTGAATGTCTATAGGACACTTTCATTTGACTGTCTCATCATCACCTCAAGCTCAGTCTGTACAAAATAAACTTATCTTCCCCCAAACCCCAAACAAACCATCTTTAGATGGCCTTGTTATTTAGGAATAGAATTTAGTTGTATCATTTAGGTATAAGCACATGATTTTAGAATTCCCTTCTAAGTCTTAGTCGGGGTGGGGAATCTGTGGGATCAAAGTCACATGTGGCCTTCTAGATCCTTGGGTGCAGCCTTTTAGCTGAGTCCAAATTTTGCAGAACAAATCCTTTTATCAAGAGGATTTGTTCTGTGAAGCTGGATTCAATCAACAGGCTGCAGCTGAAGACCTAGAGGGTCACATGTGGCCATGAGGCAGCAGGTTCCCCACCCCTCTTAGATATATTACATACTTCCGTGTATATCTATCCTAAATGTTAGGCACATTAGGCAATAAATACTTATTTAGCTGAATAGAATTCTACTTCTTTGTTCTTTCATAAAACCATAGTAATCCTGAGCCCTGTTGGTGGTTACCACCTACTTGTTAATTAATTGTTCAAGGTCAGTCATATAGAATGTTTGTTCAACAGCCATAATCAAGCACTCCCTTATATGCATTGTGCTAGTTAAGCCACCCTACCTTCCATCTGTGCTAAATAAATGTCTATTGCTTTCAATATATAGAAGTCCTGAGAAACCTCCTTTAATGTCCAATGGGCTTGAGTTATTAATTAAGGAATTAAAAGAGGACTCCCAACCTCAAAAAACTTTTAATGTCATGTATCACTTGAAGCATAAAACCTAAATTGTGGACAAAAACTTTCCTCTCTCTTTAAAAATAACATGGCCAAGACAAGAATATTGCCTGAACTTCTGTATTTTAAAATCTTCCATTTCCAAATCTTGAGCTCTCCCCCCAAAATTACATGAGACTTCATTAAAGCTAGAATTGAAATCATGGGTTTAATTATGAAAATGAAGGTCTCATCTGCATGCTTTGCAATCTTCAGGAAAGCATTATAAAATAGTTGCATTTTTTTTTCCTTCCTTCTTGGAGAAGGAATTATATAAGAACTGTGGAAAAGTGATGAGAATAAAGTTAATTCTACTTTTTTTTTTCCCCCTTTTGTTAGAGATGGTCTGTTTTACTACTCCAGGGGCTATTACTGTTCTCTTATTTCTGACCCTGGGTGAGGCTGAAGGTGAGACCTTATTGAGGTCTGTGATGAATGGGATCTACAGTGCTGACCAAACCTCCATGATTCAAAGAGTTGGGTTTCTGGGTTTTTCCTCAGAACATCCTGTTTTGAGAGGGGTCATAATCACATATGAACAAGCCCAAGTAAAACACAGGTTAGGTGCCTTGTGGAGGTCAAAGAGAAGAAGATTCTGAAGTAGAAACAGAATCAGAACCAGGATTTATTCACACAAAGTCTGAGGTCAGGCTGCCAGAGGGCAGTGTAATAGATCCTTGAGAAAGAGTCTAGGGATTCCTAACCAGAGACATGCAATACCCCAATGATGTATAAGCAGCCTGTCAAGAGAGTAAGAGGACATCTGGTAAAAATAGCCACATTAACAGTTTAAAAAAATTAATGTTAGTGGAAGAATTTATGGATTGAAGAGAGAAACTTCAGGAGCTAGGGCAGGGTTTTCAATCAAAATCTAAAGCAGAAACTATAACAGAATAAAACTACTGGTTGACAAGAAACAGAATCAAAGGTATCACTAATTTATTTGACAGTGTTCTCTTAAACATTTAACAATTGTATCACAATTAAAAAGTTATATCCCAAATAAAGTTTTCTTTATGAAAAATCATATATTTTATTTCTTATTTGAATATATATGGTAAATTATAATTTTTATTTCCTTTAGCATTTCATGTTGAACTGAGATCATGAGAAGAATTTTACTGAAATTAGTAAGGTATAGGGATTGAAAACAGCTGAGAATCCTGAGTTAGACCAAGAGTAGTTCCCTCTGATACACTCAGTTGATCTTTGGGTAAATTGATTTTATATAGAGCCTTTTGTCATTCTTCAGTGGTTTTTAGTTATGTCCAATTTTTCATGTCTCCATTTGGAGTTTTCTTGGCAAAGACATTGGAATGGTTTGCATTCCTTCTCCAGTTCATTTTACAGATGAGAACACTGAGGCAAACAGGGTTAAGTGATTTGCTCACTCAGGTCACACAGTTAGTAAATGTCTAAGGTCAAATTTGAACTCAAGACCCCTATACTCTATACACTGCACTACCTTAGCCTATGGTTTCTTCCCTTTCAGCTAGAAAGTTCCTTTTTCTATTATATTCATTATATTAGACAATTGAATATATGTGAACTTAATCCTTAAAGTAACATAACTGTTTTTTGGTCAAAAGACACTTTATTTTCGAATTGTAAGGTTAACTCACAAAGTCCTAAAATCCAAGTGGAGGCTGAAGATTGCAGCCTATCATTCAGTTATCATATTTTTTGTCCTTGCTTAAATATAAACAACCACACAAGTATTTCCAAATTGCTAAATTCTTGATTTTTCATAGGTAACAACACATCTAGAGTGATTGAATAACTCATTTTTCATTTAGAGCTTTAGAGATCTTATGAACACAGCCCACTTCTTTTTGTAAATCACATTACACTCAGACCACAGGTTGAAGTACAAATCCCAGCCACAATCCCATACTTGATCAACATAGTATCAGAGATAGAATATTGAATTTCACAACTAGGCGGCTAGCTGGCACAGTAGATAGAGCACTGGGCCTGCGATTAGAAAGACCCACGTTCAAATGTGGCCTCAGATACTTAGTACCTGCCTGGATCCCTGGCAAGCAATTAAACCTTTGTTTGTCTGAGTTCCCTGAGCTGTAAAATGACTATCTCCCTGGGTTGTTGTGAGGATCAAATAGGATAATAATTTTAAAGCGCTTAACACAGCATTTGGCACATAGTGCTGTATAAATGCTTATTTTTCATCCTTTTACTTCTCTTCTGCCCCTCCTTATGAATATACATATACTTAGTAAACATTTGCTGATTATTATCTTCGTGTTTATTTGTGCCAATTTTCTTTAAAATATTAACATCCAAATAAATCAAAGATTGATTGAATACCCACTCTTTGCACATGCATTGCACTTCAATAAGTGTTTACTAAATACCTGCTATGTGCCAGAGACCTTCCTTAGTGGATAGAGAGCAAACCTGGGAAGCAAGAAGACCTCAGTTAAAGTCCTACCTTTGATACATACACCCTATGTGATCTGAGAAAGTCACTTAATCTGTGAATGGCCCAAGAAACACTCTAAGACTATAGATTGTAGAAGAATTGCTGATCTGCTTCAGATTTAGGGAGTTCTCACATTTGAATGTCCATACGTTAATAAAATCACATGTCTGAGAAGGAGGAGAAGGAGAAGGAGAAGAAGGAGAAGGAGAAGGAAAAGGAGAAGGAGGAGGAGAAGGAGGAGGAGGAGGAGGATGAGGAAGAGGAGGAGGAGGAGGAATAGGGGGAATTAAATATACCAGATACCTTACCAGATAATGAGGTTACAAAGGCAAAAATGACAAATTACTTGCCCTCAAGGAGCTTACTTTCTATTATAAGAAAACAGCTTGTTCAAAAGTAAGCAAATATAGAAAATATTTAATATTAATAAAGTAAATACAAAGTGATTTAGATATAAGATATCGAAAGATATAAGAACATTACCAACTGGAAAAGTACAAGTTGGCACATGAACTTAGTCTCAAATTTTCCAGTCTTGCCACTGATGGTGGCAGTGACAGCATAGGTATTGAATTAATATTCTTGTGCTTCTTTAACAACTTTGAATAAATATTCTTCTGGAATTACATCACTGCCAGAAGTGACTCAATAAAGCACATGCTAAGGACAAAAAGAGGAAAAGAATGGCTATGTAGGTGGATGGAGGACAGCAAGCTTAATGATTTCACTGGTAGAGACATATACTCCCAGATAGATGACAGAACCCTGCACAACTCACCCAGGGGGCAAAGCCAAGGGATACCTGACAGTCAGTTGCTCTGAGACCCTAACAAATAGTGAAAAAATCCAACAGCTTGCTTTGGCTAATATTCATAATACTCTCTGGAGTAGGCGGTAGACATTACATGAAATTGGTTTTATTTTCTCATGGAATTCTAGAGCTAGAAAGAACTTTTAGAGATCACATCATCAAAGCTCATCTTTTATGGATGAAGAAACTGAGTTTAGAAAGATTAAGCAAATTGTCAAAGGCCACACAGTCAGTAGCAAAAGCACCACTAATCTAGTATTATTGTAGCCACTGAATAAAAGTTCATTCAATTAAAAAGAAAGAGAAATTCATTCTAGTATTTCTTTTCAAAAACCTGAAATTTATGCTGTTTGTTCTTCATTTTTTGTCCTTTTAGCAGACTTGCAATAGAATGGCTTAGCCTTTTGGTTTGATTATTTTAATATCTGCTGTCAAGGTACCCAATCTAGTTTTGTGTGTAAGAGAAGCTAGCCAGAGAACTTCAATTTGTGAGAGTTCTTGATTATATAATCATGAAGAATAATTTTAGCCCTGAATCTCATCTTATGTTTTTCTTTGGTGACAAGGTCAGTAGGAATCATGACTGATTAAAGTCAAACACCCTCATGGCTAACCCTACTAGCATCCCATGGTGCTTCCCTGCAGATTCATTTGATTGACTTTTTTCTCTCTCTTTAGGAAGAGAATGGGAGAAGAGAATGAGTATCAGCACTGAATGTCATTTATACAGGTTTTTTAAAAAGTCACTTTTGTCTTCCATGATTTCAGTTCCTAGTGGGGTCTTGTCAAACTAGTAGGTGATCTTCGCCATTCCATTTTCAGCTGATGAATGATTCTCCATCTTGATGAATCACTTCTCAAAAATGAGAACTGCCTATGATTAACTATGTTGGTTGGCAAATGGATGACCTTGTCTTGGAACACACTTTCTTGATCAAAAAACAAAATAAAACAAAATAAGTTGATGGTCTTTACATGGGGAAAACAAGAATTCACATTATCATATATCTGCCTTATCTGACAACTATTCAAATAGAGAGTTCTCTCAAGGTGTTTGACACACTTAATCAATTGTTCCTTGAAGAGAATCTTCTTACCTTGGAGATATCATCCTCATCTCTTTCTCAGTCTATCCCTAAGACCAGTTCTTTTGTGACATTGGAGATAAATCCTTCCCCATAAAACCTATAGGGAAGCCCAGGACCATGTTTTTTTTCATTTGATTTCTGGATAATCTCAAAAACTTGTAACCTCTTAGATATACCTTCCAAAGTTCTCCCATGTTCTTCCCAATATTATTCATTCTCTCAAGTCACATTTGACTAAAGATGAACTCTTCATTTTTCCCCTAAAGCCCACTCTTAGGGTTGTAGTGCAAGGGGGTCAGAAATGATGTGACTTGCGTGGCATCAGGAAAGGCATCAAAGCTTAACTTCACTAATTTCATAATTTTGCCTAGGACCAGCCCAGCCCACCCCAACCCACTCTACTGCCTGGCTTCCTGGTTACTGTGGGAGGCACTTCAATCAACTGCAATGACTCAGAAATGGAAGCTTGAAATCATCTTTGACTCTCCTATTTATATCTCTCCCCAAATTCAAGTGGTAGAAAATACACTTCTTTCTCTAGGACATTTGCCTCCAAGATCTTCTGCATTTCTCTCTCAATCTCTCTCTCTCTCTCTCTCTCTCTCTCTCTCTCTCTCTCTCTCTTTCTCTCTCTCTCTCCCCCCCCACCCCCCATAATTTAGGGCAACCTGATATTTTATTAGTGGAAAATTACAGTTCTCTTATCTCCCCTTCATCTTCATCCCCCCCCTTTTGTTCCATCATTTTAGTCATGTCACTCTCTGTGACCCCATTTGGGGTTTTCTGGGCAAAGATACTGCAGTGGCTTGACATTCACTTCTCCAGTTCATTGTACAGATGAGGAATTGAGACAAATAGTGTTACGTGACTTTCCCAGGGTCACACAGCTAGTAAGTGTTAAGTGTCTAAGACTGTATTTGAACTCAGGAAGAGGATTCTTCCTGGGTCTCAGTCCAGTGCTCTATCTACTATGCCCCCTCACTACTCTATATTTTCCCCCTCCCTACATCCATATGAATCATCTTTAAATCTTCTCCATCCCTCCCCATACGAGCTCTTTCTTTGCCTTGTATGTATGACTCCTCAAACATATTACCACATTTCCTTTCTTCAGTCAAAACCCCCAAATCTAGTCTCTTACAAATTTCAAACCTAAAGTTGGAAGTACACCTATCTCAATTGTCATATTTTATAGATGAGAAACATCATTCCAAGACGAGTTAAAAAACTTGTCCAAAGTCACAGAGGCACAGCACTGGGATTTGAATCTAGGTCCTGATTTCAAATCCAATGTTTTTTCCACACTTCCTAAAAATTCCAATAGACATAAGAGATCTGGCAAAGACAATAAACTCCCCAGGGAATTATCCCTTCATGCTAACATAAACTATGATGGGGATAGTTGAATTGCTAAACAAAATCAAATATTGTTAACCATGACTTACAACTAACATAAACCTCACTCTCAAGATACACTCATTAAATCAGATTATCACATTAAAAAACTCAAGAATTTTGAACCAAAGCCCAGCTGGGATCAAATAGAGAAAACCTTCACAGTTGTGGTTGTTGAACTTAGAACAAAACTGATCCAACAGTACATCATCTCCCTGACTCATAACGAAGTCATTTTTCTTGCTGAATACAGCGATGTGCCAAACAAGAGGAGTCAAACATCTCCACAAGTCACTCATCAAAGTTTAAGACATCTGAGTACTGTGCAAAGGAGAATGCTTCACACTTCATAGATGATTATCTTCCTAATAAAAATCGTCAAAATGGTAGTATAGTTACTAGAGAACGCTCTCAGTCAGCTGAGTCCATAAACATTCATTAAGGTCCTACTATGTGCCAAACACTGTGCTAAGTGCTAGGGATACAAAGGGAAGCAAAAAGAAGTCCCTATTCTTAATTACATAGTTGAATGAGGGAGAAAACATGAAAACAACTATGTATAAAAAAGATTTATACAATATAAATTGGTAGTAGTCTCAGAGGGAAGTCAGTGAGATAAAGGAGGATTGCAGAAAGGTAAAATTTTAGTTAGGGCCTGAAGGGAAGCCAGAAGGCCAAGAAAAGGAAGGACCCCATGGAGGCTAGACAGTAAAAATGCACAGAACTGAATAATAGAGTTTCTTGTTCTAGATACAGTAAGGACACCATTGTCTCTAAATCCCAGAGTACTTAGGGGCAGGGAGCAGGGTGTAAGAGGACCAGAAAAGTGAGGGACAGTTAATAAAGGGCTTTCAATGCCAGAGGATTTTACATTTGATTCTGGAGATGATAGGAAGATACTTGTGTTTATTGAGTAGCAGGGGGAAGAGGGTGACCTGGTCATACCTGTGCTTTAGGAATATCACTTGGACAGCTGAACAGAAGATGAGTTGGAGTGGGGAGAAATTTATGTCAAGGAGACCAATCAGTGGGCTATTGCAATTACCAGGCATGAATTGATGATGGCCTATACCAGGGTGCTGCCAGAGTCAAGAGAGAAGGCATATGTTGAGAAATATTAAAGGTTAAAAATCAAGAGGTTTTGGCAACAGATTGTATATGGGGAATGAGAAGGAGGAGCGGAGTGAGTATGATACCTAGATTGTGAATCTAGGTGACTGGGACAATGGTGGTACCCTCAACAGTAATTTTCAGAGAAATGCATTTAGACATAGTTCACTCATTTAGTTTTTGGGAAGCTGAGTTTTGGAACCCAAATAAAAGGTTTCATATTTATTCTCATTAAAATGCATTTAATTAACTTTACCCCACTTTCTAAGCCTATCAATACTCTTTTGGAATGAAGGAGAAAATAGATGAATATTTCTGGAAAAAAGATCACAAGCCAAGCATAAGGACATAATATAATAGTGATGCAGTGTTTAATAGACCCCAGACTCTGGCAAAATCAAAAGTGGATAGTAATTTCTTGACTTGCCTTAATGCTGATTTCACCTTTGGAAAGGTAAAAGAACAAAGAAACCAGGAAGAACTTTGGTTCTAGATTTGTTACTGACTGAAGAATTAGTTGCTTTTAAAAAAATCACAAGAATCTTGGGAGGAATTCACCTTTCCATTCTAGTAACTGTGATAAAAGAGAGAAACAAACAATCTATGTAATCTGACATGAATTGCCCAATTTTTGGAGCCTATATTCCAAAGGAACCAGAAAAAGGAAAGGTAAAATCCCATGGATTAAAATTCTATTAAGGGAAGCCAGCCTCAGTGAATGGAAAGCAATGTTAGTGATATATCTAGCCAGGTGATACCTGTATTCAAATCCTGCCTGATACTAGCTGTGCCACCCTAGGAAAGTCAATAAATCTCCCCCAATCTTAAACCTATAAAATAAAGGCCAGAATACTTTTTACTAGCTATCTCAAAAGATTGGGCAGGCTTCCAGATGAACTAATGTATGTAGAGTGTTTTATAAATCCTGAATTATCAAATGTCAACCTCAGAATGGAAAGAAGTAGGTGACTAAAAAGAGACCAAAGTATAATCCCAGAAAACTCATTGACAAACTTAGATTTTAAAGATGTGGGTACAGAAGAATGAAACAAGATCAAGGAATGAAGATGACTACTTAATCTGGCATTATTCTATAAGGATAATATCAGGGACTCTAAAACTCAGAATAAATTGTCGTTGTTAAGGAATGCTTAAGACAAGAAAAAGGATGTGTTGTTGTTTTGGCTCAATTGGGAAAAGAGGAAGATCAAAGAAGGGATAAGACTGGTGCTCAGGGCAAAAGAGATGATGATAATGGATAACGAAAAGAATGAAAAGCTAGCTACTATAGCTATATTTTGCTTCCATTTTATCTGACAAGGATAGTTTCCTGATCCTTCCCACCAATTGTATGACTACAAGCACCTTTTCACCAAAGATTGCTAGGGATAATTCAACATGGAAATCATTTAACTGCCAATACTTTTCAACTAGGAACCTTTGAGAGTGTTGGCCACTAAAACTGAGCCCTACTAACTAAACACAGGAATTGTATGTGTGCCTATACAGAAGAGAACAAAAAGGGGGAAGGTACATAACTGGGACTATCAAGGTAATGGATTATAAAGGTAAATTAGTAGCTCTGTATAAATTAAAATAAAGTGTGATATTTATTAAGGTCCTACTATGTGCAAAGCACCATACAAACACACAAAATCCATCAAAAATGATTAATGAAAAAAATTCTCAAAAAGTAAACCTAAAGACATGATACATATAAACAGTCATTAAAAGAGGATGGCAATGAGTTGCCAGTTGAGACTTGACCTAAGTTCAGTGGGGCGTGCCATGAAACCAGTAAAGAGGAGCAAAGGGATGAAGCCAAAGAAGAAAGGAATATAGGAATGAAGAGAAAGAGGGAGAGACAGAGAGGGAAACAAAGGCAGAGACAGACAGGGAGGGAGGGGAAAGGGAGATCGAGAACACTAAGGTAACCCAGGAAGAGCAGTAGCTTTAAATTTTGCATATTACTTTCAGTAAAGTTGGGTCATACATTAAGATCCAGGCATGCTCACTTTTGCCCTCTTGAACATGAAATCTTCCATGTGCTGAATTCGGCCAGCTCTAAAATGTAATGGAAATATCTATATTTCCAAAGGAAGAGTCAGTGTTAAATAATGGAGGATCAAAAGGATCATGTTACCAACTCAATTCCATCAACACAATGTGAAGAATAGTTCTGAATTAAGGTGGCCTTGCTCATCTAAGGTCCACCTGAAACATGAGGAACACTTCTCTTTATTGATAGCTATTTTCTGGCTGAAGCTGGGGAAAATAAAAAAGTATTTTATATCCCCAGGTTTTATTCCATAAAGCCAAAAGGTGACAGTGTATAAATCATTAATTACAACATTGCAAGGGATGGCTGAGCAGGCTAGCTACTAACAAGGAGATTAATTTTTGAACCAGAAAGGACAAAATAAAAATAGCCAATAAAGTGATAAAGTCAATGAAAAGTAGCAATTCAGAGGGAACTTAGCTTCTATTAAAAGTCAGGAATTAAGCTGGGACAAATGATATACCCAGTGACTGAAAGAATTCAGATATGTGGCTGCAGCATCACTATTAATGATTTCTGAAAGATCATGGCTGCTTCCTACTAAAACAGAGGTTAAATGACTTGCCCAAGGTCACACCGCTATTGTCTGAAGCTAAATTTTAACTTAGGCCTTCCTGACTCCAGGCCTAGTTCTTCTATCTGCTGAGTCATCTAGCTATTTTTTTTGACAGGGTTGCTAAATAGTTATCTGGTGAAAGTTCTGTCTGTCTATCTAAATCAAGTAGACACATACGGAAAAATGAACATAGATTAAATATATGGAAATAATTTACCTAGATTTTAGAAAAACTTTTAACAAAATACCTTATGCTATTCTTGTGCATAAAACTGAGAAATTTTAACTAGATGATAGTAAAGTCAGTTTGGAACCAATTGAGTCATTAATGGCCTGGTATCAGCTTGGAGGTGATTTTAATGGGGAACTCAAGGGATTTGTTTTTGTCCTTGTGATGTTTTGCATTTTTCACACAGACTTAGAATTTAAGAAATTGATAAAGGCAAAGAGAGAATATGTATCAAATCTGAGGGCGATACAAACCTGGAAAGGGTTGACTATAACCAATTTAATGACATAGGAAACAAAAAAGAACCTGATAGACTGGAATATTGAGCCACATGACAAAAATGAATTGAATACAGAAAAATATAAAGTGTAATACTCAAGGGCAAAAATTCAACTTCTCAAATCCAAAATGGAGGAAGCATGGCTAAGCAACATTTCATTTGGAAAAAAAATATGAGGATTTTCATGAATTCTTTTGGTTGTTGTGAGAACCGAATGAGATAAAATGTACTAGATTCACAAAGAACCATATAAATACCAGATAGTGTTTCAATTATTGCTGTTGTTGTGATTTTTCACATCATAGGTCCAATTACATTAGACATCATCTGACCTAAGCAAAGCTTCCTTGTTTATTGATGAGCTTAGAACTTTCACTCATTTAATCTAGACATAGAATGCCAGCCCATATTGTTATCATCATCCTCATTGCCATTGTCATCATCATCACCACCACAGAGCCTACTGGAGCTGGGTACAGAGGTCACAAAGACATCTCACTATATGATCTCAAAGCTGTCTACTATATCCTCTTATTCTTTCTGCATCCTTTTTCTATCTCTATCTTTTTTTCTGAGAGTACCATGGGAGTTTGTGTTTGTGAGAAACTCAGCATGTATTTACTGCAGACAGATGCTATGCTGTCTTAGTCAAGTGATATAGAGAGCAGTAAAAGAAAATAGGGTTGGGTAAGAGAGGAAGCAGGCATCAGTGCTTGGAGAAGGGGTGGGAAGAAATGCAAATTTTGTGGAGCAAGTACACATTTAGTGATTTGTGTATTTACAAAATGTTTCTGAAGTTGATATAATCCTTTCTGAAATAGATGTGAGAGAAATATGTGTCTAGGATTTGGAGCTAGAAAGTACTTTAGAAACCACCTAGGCCAAATTGCTCATAATACTGAAGAGAAACATAGGTGATAGAGAGGTAATCCTATGTTCACTGGCTTCTAATGAGTACTCTCTTTTTTTCCTGTGGTACTTGCATTATTTTTTTTTAATTTTTCTAAATAAATTATTTATTTTTAGTTTTCGACATTCTTTTCCACACGATTTTGAAATACATTGTTCTCCCCATCTTTCCCCCTACCCCTCACCCCAAAATAGCAAGCCTACTGAATACACCTTATCCCAATCTATTCTCTCTTATATCATCCCCCATCAGTCCCCTAACTTTCTAGTAGGGCAAGATGGATTTTTACACCCCAATGCCTGTATATCTTATTACCCAGTTGCATATAAAAAATAAAATTTTTTAAACATTTGTTTTTAAAACTTTGAGTTCTCAATTTTTTCCCTTCTTCACTTCTCATCCACCCCCACTGGGAAGATAAGTAATTCAATATAAGTTGTACATGTGTAGTTATGCAAAACATTCCCATAGTAGTTACATTGTGAAAGACTGTTTGTCCCTCCATCATATCCCTCCCCCAACTATTCTATTTTCTCCTTTGACCCTATCTCTTTTCAAAAATGTTTGCTTCTAACTACCCTCTCCTCCAATCTGCCCTCTTTTCTATCACCCCCCCCCCCTTATCCTCTTCTCCCTTATTTTTCTTTAGGGTAAGATACTCAATTGATCATATATGTTATTCCCTCCTTAAGCTAAATTCAATAAGAATCAGGTTGTCCCATTCTTTGCACCTTCCTGCTCTTCCCCTTCTTTCTCATTCTCCCAATAAATTCCTCTCTCAACTCTTAATTTTACTTTTTAGATATCACCCCTTCATATTCAACTCATCCTGTGCCTTCTATGTATACATGAACATACATATACATACACTCACATATATATTTATATACACATACACCTTCCTATATAAATACATATAGTTATATATACATATATATTCCCTTCAACTATCCTCATATTGAGAAGAGTCTTATAAGTTACAATTGTCAATTTTTCCCTGTAGGAATGTAAATACTTCAACTTTAATAAGTTCCTTATGATTTCTTTTTCCTGTTTACCTTCTCATGCTTCTCTTGCTTCTTGTATTTGAAAGTGAAATTTTCTGTTCAGCTCTTTTTTTTTTCAACAAGAATGCTTGAAAAAAATCCTCTATTTCACCAAATGATCATATTTTCCCCTGTAGCATTATGCTCAGTTTTGCTGGGTAGGTGCTTCTTGGTTTTAATACTAGATCATTTGACCTCTGGGATATCATAATCCAGGCCCTTTGATCCCTTAATGTAGAAGCTGCTAGGTCTTGTGTTATTCTGATTTTGTTCCCACAACACTCAAATTGTTTCTTTCTGACTGCTTGCAGGATTTTCTCCTTGACCTGGGAACTCTGGAATTTGGCTATGATATTCCTAGGAATTTTCTTTTTGGGATCTTTTTCAAGAGGTGATCAGTGAATTCTTTCAATTTCCATTTTGCCTTCTGTTTCTAGAATATCAGAGCAATTTTCCTTGAAAATTTCTTGAAAGATGTCCAGGCTCTTTTTTTGATCATGGCTTTCAGGTAGTCCAATAATTTTTAAATGATCTCTCCTGGATCTATCTTCCAGGTCAGCAGTTTTTCCAAAAAGATATTTCATATTGCCTTCAATTTTTTCATTTGCTTGGATCTGTTTTATAGTACCTTGATTTCTCATAAAGTCATTAGCTTCAAATTGCTCCAATCTAATTTTAAAGGAGTTATTCTCTTCAGTGAGTTTTTGAAATTCCTTTTCCATCTGGCAAATTTGGCTTTTTTAAGGCATTCTTCTCCTCACTGGCTTTTGGGGCCTCTTGAGTTGTGGCCATTTGAGTTAGTCTATTTTTTAAGGTGTTATTTTCTTCAGTGTATTTTGGGGTCTCACTTAGCAGGCTGCTGACTTGCCTTTCATTATTTTATTGCATCATTCTTATTTTTCTTTCCAATTTTTCCTCCACTTCTCTTACTTGATTTTCAAAATCCTTCTTGAGCTCCTCCATGGCCTATATCCAATTCATATTTTCCTTGGAGGCTTCTGATGACGGGGTTCTGACTTCAATGTCTTCCTCCTGCTCCATGCCTTGATCCTTTTTTTCCCCAAAAATGGATTCTATGGTCTGTTTGGGCTTTCTGTGCTTGCTTATATTGCCAGCCAATCACTTGACTTTTGAGCTCTTTGCCACAGTAGAACTCTGCTTCCAGAATGGAGAGAGCTTTGTCCCAAATTGCTGGGGTTTTCTCAACTGCCAGAGTTATTAGGAGGGAACCCTCTCTATAGTCCCCACAAGCTATGGCACATTAGCTACACACCCCAGGATCACCACCCAAGACCATGATCCAGATCCAAGTAGGTTAAAGCAAGAGTGATTATCCTCTGAATAGTTGCTTGATCCTCCTACAACCTGCAGGCCAGGAGCTCCTAGGGCAGCCACATGGCACAGCTTCCCCTTTTCTCACTCTGGCTTCAGGGGCTGGACTGCACTCTTCCATCCACCCCTGTTCCAACAGAGTTCCCCACTGACCTTTTACTTTGCCTTTGGCATTTATGGGTTGAGAAATCTGGAAACTGCCACAGCTGCTGGTGATTCACTCTCCTGAAGTCTACTCTGGCTGCTGCTGGTTTGGGGCTGCCCTGGGGCTAGAACAAAATGGCTCATGCAGGACTGTGCTTGGTGCCGAGCTCAGTGAGATAGGCCCTTCCTGTCAGCTTGCTGGGGTTCCTTCAGTGGGAGATTTCTTTCTCTCTGTCACTTTGTGGGTTCTGTAGCTCTAAAGTTTGTTTAGAGTCATTTTTTTACATGTATTGGAAGTGATTGGAGTGGGAGTCCACACCAAGTTTGTGCTTTTACTCTGCCATTTTGACTCTGCCTCCCTGAGTGCTCTTTCTTACATATCACATTTCCTTCCTTCGCTTGTTGATTAGCGTATATTTCTAACCAAAGTTGTTTGAAATGTTACTTTTCCACTTACATTTCAGAGAATCATGAAAAGTTAGAACAGGAAGGGCCTTTACAGATGATTTAGTCTAACACTCTCATTTGACAAATAGTACAAGCAAGTTAAGTAACTTCTTCAAGATTACAAGGCTATTAAGATTGGACCTAAAACAAAATACCTTGGTTTCTAATCCAGGGCCCTTCCAACATTATACATTACAGTTAGCACCTTTGAAAAATAATTATAGTCTATGGGTAGCTAGGTGGCACAGTAAACAGAGCACTGGCCCTGGAGTCAGGAAAACCTGAGTTCAAAACTGACTTCAGACATTTACTAGTCATGTGACCCTGGGCAAGTCATTAAACCCCCATTGCCTCAAAAGAAAAGAAAAATAAATTTAGTCTAAGGTGACTCCCTACCAAAATCTAGTGTATGTACCTTTTGCTTGTTTTTTGGTGATAAATATACTACTTCACTTCTAGTAAAGAATTTGGATGAGTTTCCTTTTCCAAAAGCCTCACCTTTATTTTGAAGACTAGGTTAGCCTGCAGGCATTATGACAGAGTCCTGGAAATGAAGGAAGAAAGGTCGGGGTTCAAATCTCTCTGATGCTTTGTGACCATGTATTTTTTAAGTAATCCCAGTATTCCAGTCACTGTACTAAGAATTGGGGATCTTAAAAAAAAGCACAAACCTTATCCCTGCCCTTCAGAAGTAGAGTAGTCCAGGGTTTAGAGAAGCTGGACCGTAGAGTGCATGACAGGAAATAAAGGGTAAAAGTGTGAAAAGTACTAGTTGTGAAAGGTTTTAAATATCAGAGGACCTTCTATTTGATCCTGGAGGTGACAGGGTATTTACTGAATATGGGAGAAAAACCATTTTTGCAGAGGCCTACATGTGTTAATCACCTGTATGAGGCATATGCATTTCTCAGGGGCAGGTGATGCTGATATTCTCTAGCATGCACAGTAAAAGCCACTAGCTGATACACATATTCCACATACTTTATTGTTGTTCAGTAAATTTCATTCATGTCTTTGTAAACCTATTTGGGGTTTTCTCAGCAAAGATACTGAAGTGGTTTGCCATTTCCTTCTCCAGTTCATTTTACAGATGAGGAAACTGAGGCAAACAGTGCTAAGTGACTTGCCAAGGTCATACAGTTTGTAAACATCTGAGGCAAGACACCAACTTCTTGACTCTAAGTCCATTGTGCCACCTAAACACGTCACCTAGGTGCACCATTAGCAGTTTAAATGCCTTCATGTTCCTCAGAATCAATTGAATCTCCCTCACACCCAGAACTGTAAGCTTCTGCCTGAGTTCAACACATGCACCCCTTCTTGGACCAAATTACATAGAGAGAAGTAACGTTGTTTCTTGATCACACACACACACACACACACACACACATTGTGTGGGTGTATTTTTCCAAAACTATTATTATATCGTCAACTTGTTTGGGTTTTTTTTTTTGGGGGGGGGGGCAGAAAAATAAATAAAAGCAAAAAAATGTATTAATAACTAGCATTCTGTTGTCTCCAGATCTGCTGCTCTTCAGACACTTTTCAATTTTATTTATATCTCTTTCTTTGGTCTCTTTTCACCCACTGTGGGATTCTACATTTATTTATGCCACATCTGTCTTCAGCATAAGTTGCCCACTATTGAGAGCTATATTTAGTGTTTTATTTATCTGAAATCTAAGAAAAAAAAAAGAATTCACTGTTATATGCTCCCTGAAGGAGGTATATCTTTCTTTCTCCTCTTTGTTCATAACAACATCAATACACAGGCAGCATATCTACCATGAATACGAATAGGGAAATTTCAAGTCATATAATATCTTGTCTATTTTATATGATAATGTCCTAAGTACAAAATAAGAGACTGTATTTGGTCTCAAATACAGACTATCCCTCAAATCTTTGAACCTTACAATTGGGACAACCTCTATTTTCCTTATGCAAGGGCCTATATTAATCTTATCATACTTCCAAACTATTTTAGTTTTTCATGAAAATTATATGGTGTAATGTTATTGGGGATTCAAGATCTTTCCCGCCCATTAATAGGCCTCACTTAGAGCCCAACAAGAGAAGCTTGACTAAGGGAGGTTTGTTTTTCAGGAAAACCCACACCTTTTGTTACTTTATAATTAGGCAATGTGTCACATGGGTTGTGATGCCCTCTGACCCTGAAGAAGTGTATATATACTCTGAGGATAGCATTTGGCTTTGGGGCTTACTTATGGGAAGAGTGTTTCAAATGATAGAGCCAGGTGAAACTCTGGGTAGCTGTTAAGGAGCCCCCCAGCTTTGAAAACCCAGATGTTGGTGCTTCTTTCTCTGGTAACTATGTATGTATGTATGTATATAATAGTCAGACAGTTGGAAGCCTTGTCTTTTGGTTTATTGATACTGCCTGTATTTTTTTGTCAGCTTGCAATTTCTGTTTGTATTTTCTGAAGTTCAGTTCAAGGTGCTGACTTTTCCCCCCTGAACTAAGTGAATATATATATATATATATATATATACACACACACATACATATACATATATATGTATATGTATATATATGTACGTATATGTATATATATATATATATATATATATATATATACACACACATACTATATATGTATATAGTGTGTGTGTGTGTGTGTGTGTTTAATTAAAGATTATTCACCCCTTTAAGTACCTGTGCTAGCAGCCATCCTGAGTATGCTAGGGTGCTGGCTGTTACACATGGACTTCCAACAATCACCTTATTAAAAATCAGAAAAAATTCCTCACATTTTTCTCAATAACCCACTTCCACCTCCATTCTCTATACCTTTGCACATGTTGTCCTTCCAAATTTTGAAAACACTTTCTTCCTTATCTTATTTCTTAGAATTGTTAGCATCCTTCAAAGCACCTGAGTTGCCACCTCCTAAAAGAGATTTTTCCTTCCTGGTTATTCATGTTCTCTAGCTATTAAAATTACTTTGCATTACTTAAAAGATACTTTTAATTTATATGATCCACATGCCTATCATATTCCTCCCCATTAAAATGTAAGCTTGTGAAGTCATTGTTTCTTTTTCTTTTAGTGTTACATATGTCTAAGCTGGCTCCAGGCCTTGCATATAGCAGTCGTTTAATGAAGGTTTGCTGAAACAAACCGAATTCTGAAGTTTAATATTTTACCCACTTAGAAAGTTCTTCCTTAGGAAAAGCTAAACTCTCATAATTGTATTTGACAGTTTCTTCTTGATTCATCCTCAATAGAGATATATTTTAATAAAAACATTTAAATACCTACTGTATGCAAATCACTATGCTAAGTCCTAAGAGAGATAGAAAGTCTTAAAAACATAGCTCTGGTTAAATAGCTGAATGCTTAATCTTCATCAGAACATGACTATAACCAAGATGTTTAAATTTATTTCATAACATTGTAGTATAGATGACTCAAGACAACTATACCTAATCTTTCTTTTGTAAAGTTTAAATTATTTGTATTCCTTTAATCTTTACTCATAGACTTTTTTTCAAATTTAACAAAGTGTTCTTTACTGAATTCTTTCTCATGTTTCACCATTATTTTTCAGGGAAAGATCTTTGCTAGGTCCTGAGTTTCGTGCTACATGACTCTGCCCTATCTCATCCCGTTCAACAGTTATCAATTTATATAAAGACAAAGAAGTTCAATACAATAAACACCTACTATGTGCAATTTCTGTTAGGCCCTGGGGATACAAAGACAAAGTGATCAACAATCTTGTTATATATGATCTTACAGCCATGATGGGAGGACTGAGCTTACATGGCCATAAGCAACTTAATTAATCTCTCTCAGGATCAATTTCCTTATGCAACGTGGGTTAAAATACCTCTATACCTCAGGATTATTGTGAAGGTCAAATGAAGTCATGTCTGTTATGGAATTTCCAAACCTTTATATGTCATATAAACTTTAGTTATTATCATTATCATCCCTATTCTTAAATTAAGCCAGTCAACTTCAGGATAAGACAATTGAATGAGATAATTAGTATAGCAGAGGATGAAATCAATAGGTTTTTGGTTGCTATGGATGAAGAGTCAAAACTAACAAAATGAAATATAATAGGAATAAAGTCCTATCCTTGAAGTTATTGAGACAAAGTATGGAATGCAAGAGATGTGGCAAGACAGAAAATTATCTGAGCAGGAGTTTTTCTGTTTTCAGTTGTTTGATTTGTGTCCCAATATTTGTGACACCATTTGGAATTTTCTTGGCAGAGATATTGGAATGGTTTGCCATTTTCTTCTAATTCATTTTGCAGATGAAGAAACTGAGGCAAACAGGGTTACGTGACTTTGACCAGAGTCACAAAGTTATGTATCTGAGACCAGATTTGGACTCAGAAAGATGAGTCTTCCTGACTCCAGGCCCTATATACTGGGTCACCTACCTGTCCAATCTTATTACAAACTCATTACCAATCAATGTGATATGGTTGTCAAAAAAGCTAAAGCAATCTTAAACTGTCTGAGGCATAATGTAATATTCAATATCAATGATGCAGGAGTGTCCTTGTGTTACACCTTGACAAGACTGGTCAATAGTATTTGTTTATTTTGAGTCACCACATTTTAAGGATGATATTCAGTATCCCAGACAACTTGGTCATTCTCTTTTATTTGAACTCCCATTTTTCAAATACTTCATCTGAGAAATATCATATTGCTAGTATTTATATAGAGATTTAAGTTTTCCAAAGTGATTAATAAATATCATTTTATCCTCACAAAAACCATGGGAACTAGATATTATTATTAACACACACCCCCATCTTACAGATGAGGAAACAAAGACAGGCAGAATTTAAATGATTTGCCCAAGGTTATACAAGTATTAAGTATTTGAGGTCAGATTTCAACTCAAATCTTCTTAATTTCAGTTATTGTTGCTTTCATGCACAGTGCAAAAGCACATCTTGTATTTACTTATTCTTGTACATGTTAAACTGCCCATCACAGAGAGGGGGGGAGGGGCAGACACTTTAAAATATAAGTCTCTTGAAGTCAGGAATAGATGCATTTTTGATGTTGTATCCCCAGTACCTAGCACGGAGCCTTTCACATAGTAGGTGATTAATAAATACTTGTTGAATGAAGGAATGAATGTTGAAGGAAATGGGAATATTTATCCTAGGAAAGACTTAGAGGGAAAATGATAGCTATCTTCAAATATCACGTGGGGGAGAGAGGGTATTTCCTGTGAAACTGTCAAATATTAAAACTAGATAGGACCAATGTTTAGAAATTAAAAGAAAATAGACTTTAACTTAATATCAGGGGGAAAAACCTAAAAAGGCTTAGAGTAGTTTCTTAGTTGTCTACTTTTTGAAAGAATGAGCTCTTCATTACTGGAAGTAGTCAAGCAAAGCATGAATTCTCATTTTTAGAAGACGTTGTAGAGATGATTCATTCTTAATGCACTATATGGACTCAAAAGTATATTCCAACTCTGCCTTCCTGTGATTGTAAGATTCAGACGACCACCATGCCTTAAAATTCATTCAAAGTGAAATCAGTGCTAGGATACTTAGCACAGAATGCCATCATTCTGAAATTGATGCTTTCTGATTGGCATCTTTGTATGATACCTTATAAGGACTTCTTTCCCTTAGGCAAGAAGAGCTCTCCCTTGCAAATCAAAAACATGTGACACCTGAAATTCAAGGGGCTACTTCCCTAGATGGTTCTCCTATGTGGTGAGGTTTTATGGCCGGAGGAGGAAGGAGGTGGTAGAAACTGCCCTTTTAGGTGGCTTCAAATTTGGTAGCAGATTGGGTTAATTAGCAAATGCTCAAGTGAGCAAGTGATGATTCTATTTTGATAGGTGTTAATCAAAGTTATTGTCACAGAAAGAGTCTTTTCCCAACAATCTGTTCTTTGGTAAAGGTGCAAAATGCATCATGTGAGCCTTCCTTGTCCTACTAATATCCCAATGTCTTGGTGGAAGCAGAAGCTTTGACTTGAAGACAAAGAAAAGGATTTATTAGCTGCCATTCCAGTTAAATATCATAATGCTAAATTCCCCTTTCAAAATAGTGCCCTTGGGAGGCTAAGTGTTCATTTGTTTGATTAAAACATTTTTGGAGTAATTCTTCCCCCTTCCCCTAACTTCCGTAACTGTCTTCAGAAGAGCCTGTACTAAATATCCTGGTCTTAAATTGAAAGCAAAAAGGCCAGATGATCCAACTCCACCATTTTATAGATAAGGAAACTGAAGTCTGTGAGGTGAAGGAACTTGCTGAACATCACACAAGCAGGAAGGGAAGAGGCAAAATTTGAACCTGGGATATCCAAATTCAAATATCTTTTCATTTTACCACTTGGCTGGCAAATCAACCCTTGAAGATGGACTTGATGTTTGAAAGAAAATGAAGATCCATTAAATAAAGTTATGGTTGGACCACTAATAAGGCAAATATAATGTATTAAGTCTGCTTTTCATGCATAGCAATTAGTAATATCAGCTAACATTCATAAAATAGTTTATGAACACAATATACTTCACCCATTATTTCATTTAATCCTAACCACTACCTAGAGAACTAAGGAATGCAGGGAATATTCTCCTTATTTCACAGAGGATCAACCAGAAGTTCAAATGAATTATCCAAGTATATACAGCTAGGAAGCAGTGGCAGATTGGATTAGGATCATATATTTAGAGCTGGAATATGGATCTCAGTGGTCACTTTGTTCAACTCCTTCATTCTCTTTGAGGAAACAGACACATACAAGGTAAGTGATTTAGCCGAGGTAGCATCACTAGATGTAGAGGAGCCATTTGAACTTACACCCTTTGATTCCCAATCCAGTTTACTTTCGAGAATCAAATGAGACAACATATGCAAAGTCCAGCCTAAACATTAGTTTTTGTTGTTGATGTTAATGTTAATTCAATATTGCTTTAAAGTAAGTTATGAAAATGAGCTCCCCAACCCAAATGTATTGAATAAGAGCATCATCACTGAAATAAGTATTTCACCTTCTAGGAAGACTTCAAATGATAACATTAATTTAGACACAAAAGTTCTGGTTTGTTACTTTTGAAAATCACTTTCTTTGCTTTGTAATCAAAACAATTTAGAATTTTAAATGCCAACTAGTCAGGGAATCATGCCAGGTATACAGATATGTTGGCACTCAGAAATAGGAAATAGAATTTTTGATATCAAGGTTTCCTATTTTGGCCCATAATTTTATAAATAAGGCACTTTTTTGTGCCTGATGAAAAGATTCCTTTTTTGTAGTGGATTAACAAGCAATAAAAGTGTAATATTATTAAAAGTTAACATATGCAACAACCATGTTCATATAGAAAGGAAGTGAAAATGAACCTCCATCTCCCCCGTGTCTTGCAGATATGATTCTGGCTTGGCCTACACTATATCAACATATTTGGGTGAAAAGTTAAATAATTGGTCAATCTTTCAAATGTTTTATTAACACAACACCAACCAGTAGGAATAATTATGGTTGCCTCTATCAGGTACTTTTCCATCCAAATTTTTTAGTGTGATATATACTTAAATATTGGGAGCCAGAGTGTCCCTGTAATAACTGTTCATATTTATCTAGAACTTTAAGGTTTGCAAAATGCTTACTTCACAATGAATCTATAAGATAAATGGTCTAATACTAGCCCCTTTTAACAGATGAAAAAGCTGAAGCACAGAATCATGGGATGATTTGCTCAGTGTGATATAGCTAATAAGTATTAGAGGAGGAACTTGACATCGTAGTGTCATGATGTTATAGATTTTGGAGTCAAAGGTATTAGTCATAAAATTTAGGTTCAGATTTAAACTCTGTTACTATGACACTGGGCCTTTCTGTGCCTCAATCTCTCCATCTATAGAGTTGGACTGGATATGGTTTTGGAGTCATAGGTTCAAATTTCAATTTACTACTTATTACATGGCAACATTGGGCAAACATTACTTAATGTTTCTGAGTATCAGTACCCCCAACAACAAAGAAAAAATATGGAACTAGACAGTTCTAATTTCCCTATCACTTCTAGAGTCAATGGTCCTATGGTGCCATTAACTCATATTCTAATTTCAAAACCACTGAACCACATGGCTTCTCCACTAGATTTCAAAGTGAGGAAGCAGGAGGAAAAATCATCTAATGTATGGGAAGAATAGATGATCAAGGCTTTCTTCAGAACAGAGAGTTTGAGAACAGTTGTTAGATTTGGCACCATTCTACAGAGCTGAGTAGGCTTGTTTTCTTGGCTTCCTGACAGAGAATATTGGCTGCAGTCATGAGAATTGTTCATTAGACCTTGAGTGTGTTCCTTCTGCTATCTAATATTTTTGTTCCAAAGCATATTCTGGCGTCACTGGACCCACTTTCAATACAGAATAGGAAAAGCTTTTCATTCTCTTTCTCAGTTCACCTGTTTCTCCACTTGAAAGAATATACCCTTTGCCTGCCTCTCATAATTTTCTAGTTACCAAGTAGATTACACAGAACACTGAACCAGATTGTAGAGAATCATATCATGCTTTGAATGCTTTGAATAAGTAGAATGGAAAAGAGTGCTAGTCCTATAATTTTTTTTGCATCTCAGTTCACTCATTTGTAAAATTGGGGGTCGTATCAGGTATCCTCTAAGGTCCCTTTGAACGAAAAAATCCTTTGAGTGACAAAAGATTCAGAGAAGATTCAAAACTAAGAGAGCTAGTCCTATGACTTAGTAAGTTAGTCAAGTGACTCCTCATTAAGTAAGTCATCCATCATCCATTGTCCTGCTCAGGTTCATGGCATCCTATGATTTCTCAACACCAGACTAAGGTTAGCTAGTGAGCTCCAATAAAATCATCCATATTTTCAGAAAATTAAAACTATAAAAAAGTTTCTTTTTGTTTCCTTCTGCTTTCAAATTCTTAATTATTCAAAATGCTCCTTATGTCAGCAGGTACATTTCATTTAATCTTTAACTTCATGATTTACCTCTAACAAATGGTTCTGGTCCATGTCATTTTAACACTAATATACATGTATTCAAGAAATACATATAAAGTACCTACATGTATACAGCACTTAGGCACTGGAAATATAAACACACCTCTCCCCCCCCAAAAAATAAACCATCTCTGCCCTTAAGGAACTCCCACTTTCTTGCATACACTTAGGTAAATAATTTGAGGAAGGAAGAGAAAAACTAGCAAGGCTGTGTCATTTAGGTCTTGAGGAAGCGGAAGATCCTAAGGAAACAGAGGTAAAGTAGTTACTCATTCCAAGCATGGGGGAAATGCTGCAGAAAGGCTTTTCAATGTATGTTTAACTGGGCTTAGTGGAAAGGGAACTGGATTTGAATCTAGGCATTCAGTTTGCCTAGCATTTATTCAGGACCTACTATGTGTCAAGCACTGTGCTAAGCACTGGGGTTGGAAAGTAGAGTAACAAACAGTCCCTTGAGAAGCTCAAGATCTAATGGAGGAGAGACAACACACAAAGAAACATGTACAAACAAGATGTTTACAGTATAACTTGGTGGGAGTTGTAGAAGAAAGGCACTAAGGTTAAGGAGGATGGGAAAATCTTCCAGAAGATGAGACTTAGATGAGACTTGAGGAAGCAAGGGAAGCCAGGAGGCAGAGAAGAGGAGGAAGAGCATTCCAGATATGGTGGTCATCAAATGAAAACACACAAAAGTCAGGATATGGAGGGTTATGTATAAAGAACAACAAGTAGTGCAGTTCCACTGAATCTCAGAAGATGCTAAAAGAAGTTTTGAAAGGTAGGAAGGGCCAGGTTAAAGGGCAATGCTTTTTATTATGTGACCTTGAATCAATAAATTAATCCCAGTGGAATAATGGAGCTGAATTTGATCAGGATTTCTTGACCTGAGGGTACATGGACTTTATTTTTAATACTGTGATAACTGTATTTCAATTTAATTGGTTTCTTCTTTTTATTTTATTGTATTCATTTAAAACTATTATTCTGAGAAGGGGCCATGGGCTTCACTAGACTGCCAAAGGGGTCAATAAATGACACAAAATAGGCTGAGCTCCTGGACCAGGAAATCTTTAAGGATCCCACAGCCCTATCTCCTATAATTCTGTTTATTAAGATGATTAACTCAGGGCACTGTACTGGGTATTACAGAGGTCACAAAAATGACTGCATTTATGCTAATAGCGTTTATGGCTTAATTGGAAAGTATAACATAGACTCATATGAAGATAACTAATAACATAAAATATAGTCTTTGAACTAAACATTAGGAAGGGAAAGAATTGGGTACCTACTTGGGCTGCGTTATCACTTCTCTCCACCTACTTCTCCCTGGTTCTGGGGCCAACTTAGTTATAGCTCTCCAATCTTAGCCAGATTAGTCCCTGGAGGGCAGATATACAGTCTATTACCAGGTCCTCATTTATAATCTTTCCAGTTTAGGAAGACCTGCCAAAGATTACATTTCACTAGAATAAGCTTCAAGAAGCCAAGGTCACCTCCCCACCTCAATGTAAGTTTAGATGGAATAGATTTTTTCCCCCTGGTAGATGGAAAACTCATTTTAATGGAACACTTTTCCCCCTCAATAATGCTTAATAAGTTATAGAATCTAAATGGGGTTTTAGTGGTTACAAAAATGACTTAGAGCTTTTCCATTAAAGAAATAGAATTTTTCTAAAAAAAAAAAAAAACCATCTCAAAACATGGAAACCAAATTTCCTCAGATTGTTTGTTTGGGGCTACTTTTTGAGACTTCCATTTTCAATGTTCTTTTGGCCTTTTTCTTTAACAATGGATAAAAACAATGAAGTGTGTAGTTAGGCTATGAGACGGGACAGTCAGAGAAACTTTCTTGTTCATTGCCAAAGGAGAGAAGGGGAGAATATGGATATTGGGGGGTGTGTGTGTGTGTGTGTGCTTAGTGATGCAAATGAGTTAAAAATATCTGTGCAACTACTCTTCAGATATAAATTGAATTCCTGTCAAGCCATAATTTCAGGAATCATCTAAACAGGATATATCAGTAAGTAATGAATGTCCTAGTCTCTCGTGATGGAAAACTACCATGGAGAAGAGGTTCAGTGACTTGTCCTAGGTCACCCAGACAAGAATAGATCTTATGCCTCCCTAATTCAATTAGCGCTCTATCATCCTAATGCCTCTTTTGTTCTGTGTATAAAAAGTTCTGAAAGCTGTACTAATATTCTCAAATTGGAGAAATCATAAGACTACCAACTACAGTAAGTCAGAACTAAGCCACAAGAGGGCTTGTGATTTTGAGAATTATAAATGACAAAGAAAGATGACTCACTATAAGAAGATTTAAATCATCATTTAAAAGAAGAAAAAAAAACCCACCAGAATGCTCATTTTTCATTCTTCTATCTGCAGTCAATTTTTCACATTGTCCACCGTTTTTACTACTATGTCTCATTTTGGGGTCATAGACAAAATTTCTACTGACTAAATTAAAATGAACCCAGTATGGGAAAAACATTCTAGGCCTTTTTACTTTGCATTACAATTTTCTCTGAAATGTCTCAATCTACCAATTAATAAATATTTATTAAGCATATATGGTATTCCAAACATGGTGCTAGGAGCCTGGGGTGCAAAGGGGGAAAAGTGGAAATCGGCCCTGCTTTCTAGAAGCTTAAATTCTATCAATATTCTCTTGGTTATACAAAACATTAGAGGTAAAATTTGGGGCCTGTCTAGACTTGCTAGAGAGAAAAGTCACTTAGTGGAAGCAATTACATTTAAAAGCCAGAAATGGCAATAAAAATAGAAACTAAGTCTGTCAAGTTGAAGTCCTCTGCCCATTTACTCTCATTGCTTTTTCTATCTGAATTGAGTTTCCTCACCTGCCTGGTGGTGAGATTGTAATGAGAGTAACAATGCCTGCTCTGATGCCTCACAACATTATTGTGAAAAATAAATGAGATTATTTGAAAACAGCTTTTTGTAACTGTTGAATGCTACAGAAACAATATTCACGTGACTTCCCACTCTACCTTCAGAAGTTTTCTATGGCATCTAGGATAAAGTATAAACTTTTCATTTTAGCTCTTAGAGCCCTATACAACCTAACTTATCTTTTCAGCCTCACTTGGCATTACCTCTGCTCCTATACTCTGCAACCCAAGTAAAATGGCCTTCTTTCTGTTGCTCTCACACAACACTCACTCTTCTACCTCTGGCCATCTTCCCTGCCTGGAATATAGTCCTTCCTTACCTCTGTCTTATAAGAGCTCTTTTTCTTGCTTCAATACACAGCTCAGATTTCTTCTTCTTCTTCTTCTTCTTCTTCTTCCTTCTCCTCCTCCTTCTCCTCTTCCTTCTCCTTCTCCTTCTCTTTCTTCTTCTTCTTCTTCTTCTCCTTCTTCTTCTTCTTCTTCTTCTTCTTCTTCTTCTTCTTCTCTGTCTCTCTCTCTCTCATACACACACACCCACACACACACACACACACACACACAGACACAAACACCTTTTCTGAACTCCCCAAGTACTAGTGCCCCTCCCCTTCAAAAACATCTTTGTATTTAACTACTTTGCATCTATTTGTCTATCTTCAGTTGATTATAAGTGGCATATAATTTTATATGTGCCTTGTTTCCTTAATTAGAATATAAACTTCCAAATAGGGATTGTTTCATTTTTTTTTCATTCTTTGTACTTTATCTTCACCCAGTGATTGGCACACAGTAGACATTTGCTAAATACTTGCTGGTTGATTGACTGATGATTTTGTAACTTATTTGCACCCACCATACATCTTTCTCGTGCTCTTTGGGTCACCTGAAATTTTAATTCTTCTGAGATAATGGCATTCTGTGATTTCCAGCAATTTAGCTTTACCGTAAAAATGTTTTATGTTAAAAAGTTAATGGAAAGCAAAACCACCACTGTCACCACCTTTACAACTATCTCCCTCAGAGACTGATGGACACAGCCCAGGATCCTGAGCCCAAGAACCTTGAGAATAGCAGTGCCCTGCAAACCACTATACCTACTTCTGGCCCATCCCCCATAGACATTAGTGAGTGGAGAAATAATTCCAGAGAAGCAGCCCACATTTCTAATCACTCCCAGCAACTGTTGCCCAACCATCACAAACAAGCAGGTAACCATTATCTTCGAGGAAACAACACCTGTGTAGAAGGGAACAACCAGTGATACCAACTGCCATCCATGCATGGAAGGAAGCTACCCTAGCTGAAGTGATGAGGCACCCTTACAGAAAGACAAGAGACAGTATATGCCAGGCAAGTCACAAACACCTCTACCACCTTGACCACCATCTCCCCTCAGACGCCGATGAAGACAGTCAGTGCCCTGAACCCCTGGGGAGATGCAGACTGACAACTGCCCCTATGGGGGGCAGCTACTGAACACCTAGAAAATAAAGCTTTTGCCTCAAAAGTCTTTGCCCTTGTCAAATGGTTCCACACCAGAAACTGGTAGGATTTTATCAGTGGAAATGGCGTTAAAGAAGACTTATCACTATGTGCTTTGCCGCTGCACCCTAAGGACCACAAGATCCCGCTATCTGACTTGCAACTGAAACTGTCCATGTTTGCTCTCTGCCCCCATTACAATGTGAGCCCCTTGAGAGCAAGAGGAGTCTTCCTTTTTGTATCCTCAATGCTTAGTAGGATTCTTTGCACACAGTGAGTACTGAATAAATGCTTCATTCATTGATTCATTCATTCATAAACACCTCGCTGTCACTGAAAGCACTGCATATTTTTGCAAATGTGATCCAACCTAACTGCATCTGCTATACACTTATAAATCCTAATGTCCATTCATAATATCTAAGATATACCTAACACTGACATAATAAAATTAAAAAGTTGTCCATATCAATGCATATCAGAATATGGAAAGTATGCCTTCTTCATATGCTTTTTTTTCATGTCTTGTACCCAAAATAGAGGTGTAGGAGATATCAATTAGAATGTCTCTGATTAGAAATGCAAGTGGGCCAGTCCTATAGCAACAGGGCAGGATGACTGATGGATGGCTGAGTGCTACAACTGAACCCAGAGGATGTCAGCAACATGCAGCATTAATTTACTTCAGAGGCTTTATGCGAGGACCTAGAAGAGAATCTGACAAGATTACAAGATAGGAATGGTTGTGATCTACACCACTGAGATCAGAGATCATTTGAAATATACAAGTATTATCATTATTGCTGTTGTTATAAAATGTACTCCGGTGAGAAATTTGACCTTTACTGGTATGAACATTTCAAGCATTAACATTTATTAAGCAACATTTTGAAGGAATGAGGAATTTCACTAGTTGTCTGTATTATGTGGATTTATTTGGGGAAGGGCGAATGCAAAGAAATAAGGAAGTTAAGTTTCAGATTTTCTGTATTTCAGTTAGCATGGTATGAAAAAAAGAACACTGGGAATTAGGACACCTAGGCTCTAATCCCAGCTGTAACACTAATTCACTATGTAATCTTGATCAAGGGAAATCACTATAAAGAAAGAGGATTGCAACAAAGGATATTAAGTTGAAAGGCATAGATCTTTGGGTACAACTGTCTAATTTTATAGACAATGAATCTCTCCAGGGATCATGTCTCCCCATGTGAGGCAGGGATCATGTCTATTCAAACATAAACATGAATAAACACAATGGTAGAGAAGCAAATAGTACCTGGGTGGATGAAGGACAGGAATAAGAGTTACCATCAATGGAGTTACAGTGATGGAAATATGGAGGGGCTGCTGGGAAAATGGGAAATCCCAGGAGCAGGCATCCCAGATATAGAGGAGGAGATTCTAGGTAATGATAAGTTCTTGAACCAACTATCTTAGAAAAGATGGGAGAACTTATGCTGAGATCATGTGCTACCTGAAGGAGGCCTGAGACCAAGCAAGAGCTGGAAACTAATGACCAGGAATATAGCCACAATATGGAAGAGCAAAGTTGAATCATGCCCTGGACTTATACTTTGAATAATGGAGACTGTAAAGATGTCTTAGATAAATCACTTCTCCCTCATAGGGAGTTGAATCAAAGATGCTACCATAGGTCTGAAGGTAACAGTTTGAGTCTCTGGAAAAATAGAGTTAACATGTAGAGAAAAAAAAATGGACTCTGTGCTATCTCTGAGTAATTTCTCTTTTGGTGGTAGAGGCAGGGGAATTGACTATTTTTGAGTTTGGGTGTGACAGTCATTTTCCATAGGGTAGCCAACATTTATGTATATTAGCTTAGGTGGTTAACATTGAAGTGAAGATGCTTTGTATGCAGGAACCTAGACGTGAGTTATATTATGATATACCCAGAGCAGCCATTGACTGGGGCAAAATTAGACAAACTCTAATGTTCCCAGATGAAAGCCTGGGTGGAGGCAGAAACAGAATATGATTACTGAGATGACACCCAAATTGAACATTATCCATGAAAAAATTTCTGTTCTAGGCCGTATATTGGCATTTGTACTTCATTCTCAAAGATGACCAATGATATCAGGAGGGTGATGTCTTCACATGCAAGTGAATTAGATCTGAGTGACGCAGAGCTATACGTAATTAATAGCCACACTGTCTCTTCCAGAGTCATCAGAATTTGTGGCAAGACATAGGTCAGGATGACCAGCAATGACCCCTAGGCCATATGTTATATTCACTATCTTGACCCTGTGCTTAATTGTTTCAATAAGACCCTATCCTCCATTCCTGAATAGCTTTCCCCCTCCAGAATTCACTACACTCAAATATTAAGTTTTCACCACTTCTAATCTATACTGTTGAACATCACTGAAGGAAGTCAAAAAGCCATGCTCTCTGTGAATTTACTACAAATTCACATTATCTAAATCTGACTGCAAACATATTGCTGCATGGCAAATACTTTATTTACATATTATTAACTTTTATACTCTTTACAGCAACTACTGAAAATCTATTCTCTTTGATAGCTTTCAACTTCATCCCAATTCTCCTCTCTTTTAGAAATGATATCTCATCCTACTTTAGACAATGCAGAAAATCTACCATGCATTCCTCCATCTCCCTTACTCCATACCCATATATCTCTTCAAATCCCCATTCTCTATTTCTTTACTGAGTCTCTTAGGAAAGATGATGTTTGTCCTTACCCTAATTAGCCCCTTTATCTTTGCGTACAACTGCTATATTTTTCTATATACGTAGAAGCTAACTTCATCATTCTATCTCCCCCCAACCCCATCTCAGTGTGCCTCACTGTGACTCTTTCCCCATCCTTGCTCTGTATCTCTATGTCTTTCCTCTCCCTCTCTCTCCATCTCTTTCTTTCTGTCTCTATCTCTCCCTCTACATTCTCTGTTTCTGTTTCTCTTTCTCACACACATACACAAACAGAGCTTCAATCTTATTTGACTTCTTTGTGACTGCCTAAAAACATGCTAAAATATTCATCCCCCCCACATATATCCTTTAACTTGTCCCTTAAAACTATTAAAACTACTCTCTATTCTCTGTCCTTTAATATCCAAACTAGAAAACATATATACTCAATGCCTTTGTTTACTTGCCACCCACTCACTTCTCATCCATTTGCAATCTGGCTTCTAACTCCAACACTCTACAGAAACTTCTTTCAAAATTATAAACTCACAGAGAATTCACCATCCAACTTTGATTTTTAGTTAAAGAAATAAGGAAGCTGAGAACCAAGATGTTAGCATAGAGAAAAGAGCTCAGCTGAACTCTCCCAACATTCCTCTCCAAAGAAATATAAAAAAATGCCTCAAATAGAATCTTAGAGTGACAGAGACAATAAAAAGTCAAAGTGAGACATTTTTTTCATCCCGAGGCAACTTAGGAGGTAAGAAGGAAAAGTCTTGACACCGGGGTAGGATCTGGTCCAAAGTACACAGAGCAGTGTAACCAGCAGCAGGCCTTGGAGATAACTGCAACAGTGGTAGCAGCAGTTTCAGGATCTCAGTCCATAGATGGTAAGAGGGTCAAATAACTGATAAAAAAAAAAGTATTACAAGGAACTCTTTGCTGTCACTGGGTGCAGGACCCTGTCGAATTACCCATATAGAGTTCCAGGTCATTGTTCCAGAGCAAAGAAGAGCTCTAAAGAAGAGCACTAAAATGCTCGTGGCCATAGGGGAGAAGTGGCTCCAGTCAGTTACAGGAAGAAGAGAAGCACTAATACTTGTGACTGCAGGAGAGTAGGGGACCTGGCCAAAGTTCCAGGGCCAAGAGAAGTGCTAGCACTTACAGCTGCAGGACAGCAAGGTCCCTTCCCACATAAAGATCACAGCAAAGAACAGGAAAACACTGACTATACCTCTCCTTGAATCATACAACTTTGGAAGCAACAAAAACTTAAAAAAAAAAAAAAAACAGAACTAGCTCTGAAAATAGCAGCACAAAAAGTCTGATGATTGGAATAGTTCTCTCTCACACACACTCGAAGAGTAGAGTTCAACTTTAACATAAAGTTTAAAGTCAAGAAATAGGCTGAAAAAGTGAACAAACAAAAAAAAACTTGATCATGACAAGCTACTATGGTGACTGAGAAGACTGAAATGAAAAACTCCAAAAAAACCCATCAAAATAGCTACAAGCAAAGCCTCAAAGAAAAAATGTAAATTAGACACAACCACAACAAGAATTTGTGGAACGGTTTTTTAAAAAAGATTTTAAAATCAAATAAGAAAGCTAGAGGAAAAATTGTGAAAATAAATGAGAGTAACAAAGTAAAATTATTGAAAGGGAGTCAACACCTATTAAAGATATCTTTAAGCATATGGGAAAATGCTCTAAATCACTACTGATTTGAGAAATGCAAATCAAAACAACTTTGAGGTACCACATCTCACCAGTCAGATTGGCTAAGATGACAAAACAGGAAAATGACAAATGCTGG
>CM053592.1:125643334-125728374 GCA_028646515.1 Pseudochirops corinnae
GTACAATGTGAAAGTATTTGCAGATCCTATACATGATTGTATGCCACCATGGCGGGGGGTGGGGGGGAAGGGAGGGGAGAAAATCTGAAGCTCAAGTGAATGTGGAACTGAAGCTTGTAAATTAAAAGTAAATAAACAAGTCATTTAAAAGAAAAAAAAGGGAGTCAACAACTTAGCAAAAGAAGCATAAAAATACAATGAAGAGGAAAATTCCTTAAAAAGCAGAATTGGTCAAATGGAAAAGAGAAACAAGAGCTATATAAAGAAAATAATTTCTTAAAAAGTATAATTAGACAAGTGGAAGTTAGTGACTCCATGAGACATCACAACTCAATAAAAGAAAGTCAAAACGATGTAAAAAGAATAGAAGAAAATGTGAGCTATCCACTGAAAAAATAAATTGATCTCAAAAATAGATTGAGAAGATATAACTTTAAAACTATTGAAACCTGAAAACCATGATTTTAAAAAAAGTGTAGACATCATATTTCAAGAAATTATCAAGGAAAACTGCCCTGATATCCTAAAATCAGAAGATAAAATTGAAATTGAAAGAATCCACCAAAATCCCAAAATGAAAGCTCCAAGAAATATTATAGCCACATTCCAGAACTCTGTAGTGCCAACACAAAATTCACAGCACCTATGGCAGTGATGAATATGTCAGTGTAATTCTGAATCACAAAATATAACAGACTCTCTGCATGGAGGACAGAACCTAAACATTTATTCAAACACCAGACAGCTGAATCCCAACACTAAAAAGTAAAATCCATCATAGCAACAAAGAAATCTATACACAATAACAACACATTCCCAAGCCTTCCCCCTGTTAGGGCCTTCCCAGAAATAAACACTCACGGCCTGCTTCCTTTCTCTTCCTTAGTTCTAACTGTTCTCACTCCCAGATCTGACTCCTGTGATCAACTTCCTCTCAGCTTTGTTCCACCCTTCCTGCTCTACCCCTTTCCGCTCTACTCAGCAAGCTCCTCCCAACAGACTCATGTGAGACAGGCTTCCATGTGACTCAAGCAGGTCACATGGGCCCATTAATGGATGGAAAAGATCTTCCCATTAAGCAAAAATGCATTAATAATACAAGTTCCCAGGTGAAGGAGAAAATATTGTGAGCAGTCAGAAAGAAACCATTTAAGTACTTTGGAGCCACAGTCAGGATCACATAAGATTTAGCAGCTATCTCAATAAAGGAATGAAAGACTCTGAAAAGATCATAGCTGAATAGAAAATCTGACTTTCAAATAAAGATTTAAGTGAAATATAAAAAGGCAAATATGAAAGAGAAATCATGAAAGATTCAATAAAGTTAAAGGGCTTACTTTTCTATATTGGAAGATGATGCACATGTATCTCCTAAGAACTTTATCATTATTAGAGAAGTTAGGAGAATTCTACATAGAAAAATATGCATGAATGAGTCTGTTATGATGGGATAATGTTTTGTTTTGTTTTTTTCCCTTTAAAAGACTAAGCAAGAAAGAGACTGGGGAAAGGGAGAGGAAGAATGAGGAAAGTTATCACACTTAAAAGAGTTGTTTAAGGAAGAACTCTTAACAGTGGTGAGGAAAATGATGGTGGGCAGCTCTTGAACCTTACTCAAGTTGATACTGGTTCTAGAGGGAAACACACACACACGCACACACACACACACACACACACATAATTGTTAATAGAAATCTATCTTACCCAATCGGGAAGTAGGAGGGGAAAGAGATAAGATAAAGGAGAGGTAATAAAAAGAGAAACCAGATAAAAGAAGACAGTAGTCAGAAGCAAAACACACTTTAGAGGAGGGCCAGGATAAAAAGAGAAAATGATAAAGAGAAGAAAATAGAATGGAAGGAAATGCACAGCTAGTAATCATAAATGTGAATGTCAATGGGATGATTATACCTATAAAATAAAAGCAGATAGCAGAATGTATTAGAAGCCAAAATCCAGCAACATATTTTTGCAAGAAATACACAAATCATAAAAAAATAAT
The DNA here is from genome assembly GCA_028646515.1 of Pseudochirops corinnae. Lineage (NCBI taxonomy): Eukaryota > Metazoa > Chordata > Mammalia > Diprotodontia > Pseudocheiridae > Pseudochirops > Pseudochirops corinnae. The sequence continues at coordinate 125,645,337 of CM053592.1, forward strand.
AATTTACATAATTAATTACAGAAAATGTATTACAGCAAATGAAAACAATGGAATGTTGCCAAAGGGGAAATTTTATATATCTTAATACATATATCAATAAAAGAGAGAAAAAGTAGATCAATGAATTGGGCCTGTGCCAAAAAAAGAAAACTAGAAAAAGAACAAATTTAAAAATTCCAATTAAATAGCAAAGGGGAAATCCAAAAATCAAATCAAAGAAGAAATTAGTAAATTTGAAGGCTAGGAACTGGTTGCATGCACGTGCACACACACACACACACACACACACACACACACACTATTGCTTAATTTGACTTAAAAAAGAAGAAAATCAAATTACTAGTATCAGAAATGAGAAGGGTGAATGTACCATCAATGAAGATGAAATTAAAACAATTATTAGGCATTATTTTCCCAATTATATACCACTAATACTGACAACCTAAGTGAAATGGATGAATATATACAAAAATATAAATTGCCCAGATTATCAGAAGAGGAAATGAAATAACTTAGCAAACTTATCTTGGAAAAATTAATTGAATAAATCACAAATTAGCCCCCAAAAGAAATAAATCCCCAGAGTCAGTTGGATTTATGAGTGAATTTAAGAATTTAACTATTTAAGAAACAATTAATACCAATACTATATCAACTATTTTGGGGGGGAAGGGGCAGGGGGAACCAACCTCCTCTTTCTGCCAATGAGGGAAAAAGGAAGAAAAACAAAACTGTAATAAACATGCATCATTAAGTAATCCATCCCTATGTTGGTCAAATCCATATACATATGTATGTTTGCTGGTAGACAGACAAACAGATAGATACATATTTCATTCTGAACCAAGTCCAACACCTCTCTATTAGACATTCGGTGGCATGCTTTTTCATCAGTCCTCTCAAAATATTGTTGATTACTGTATTGATAAGAGATCTTGATAAAATTTTCAAAGCTGTTTGTCTTTACAAAGTTGTTGCTATGGTATAACTGGAGGTTTCTTTAAAACTGACTCCTTCAGCATTTTTTACAGCATAATAGTATTCCATTTCATACACCGTAATCTGCTGAGCCCTGTAGAGCTATGTTACCATCTCTTGCCTATCAGCACTTTAAGGATATCAATGCTGTTTATCCGTTATGTTAGCTATTTCCTCCTAGATCTGTCATCTCTGGATTGATAAAGATGTTAAATAGTATGGAGTTAAGTACAAAATTCTGTGCCATTCCAATAGAGACCTCCTTCCAAGTTGACATAAAAATATGAATGATTACATTTTTATTCTGGCCAAAGAGTTTCAAATTCATTTAATTACCTCTCTCCTTTTCAACAAGAATAGCATGAAAGAGTTTGTAAAATACGTTTCTAAAAATCCAGGTAAGAAATATATGTAACTCCCCTGATATACAGGTCTCTTGAAAATGGAAATGAGATTAATCAGAGTTATATCTATTCTTAATGAAGCCATTCTGGCTCTTTGGTATTGCCTTTCTTCTCTAGACAGTAGTAACAGCTAGCTAGTATTTATCTTGCAATGTAAGATTTGCAAAGTGATCTACCTATTGTTATCACATCTGAACCTCACAACAACCCTGAACCATAGGTGCTATTATTATCTCCAGATGAGAAAACTGATGGCCAAAGAGTGGTTAAGTGACTTGTCCAGGGTCTTAAAAGTGTGTGAAGCAATTTTGCACAAATTCTCCTCCATACACTAACTACACTCCCTGTTTTCTTCCTTTTGGCAAATATCTCGATTTTCTTCTAGTTTAAGTTCATGTGCCATCTTTCCAAGGGGGAAGAATTAAGTTCTTCCTCAAATTTTTCTAGAATACTTGTTATATATCTTTCCCTTGCACTCTCCACTTACTATCTTGTATTATACTGATATGTATATCTCCTTTATCCCACTTCTAGAAACTTGTTTCCTTGAGATAAAGGACTATGCCATTTTATTTTATCTGTATAATCCTAGTACTTAGCACTAGGTTTTGAAAATAGCTGGGAATTGATAAATGCTTGTTCTACTACTTGATTTTTAAGGTTTCTTTGAACTATTATATGCTAAGACCTATGCTCTTTGATTTACAGGTTAGTTGGTATCTGGTATCTGTATTGCAAGTGATGAAGAGGTACAGGAAAAGTTGAAGAAACCAAAGGCAGAGGCAGTGTTTTCTGTTTAATTTGGGAAGCAGTCAAAGCAAGCTTACCACCTACCTACCCAATGAAGCTCATTAAGTCCTTTATAACTTTATTGCCATTGATTTCCCTGAGGAGCCTTAACTTCCTTTCAGAAAGTTTCCATCAGATCATTTGCATTTGGAAAAAGCCAAAAGGAAATATCCTGTCTAGCTTTCTTGGCCACATCACAGTCCCTGTGCTATCACCAAAATGGATGACTCTCTAAATGCCAGTAAAAGAAAGTCAAACAAATTTGGAATGCAGAAGCTGAGAAACTGAGATAGATTCATTTGCCTCCAACCGATGCCCTAGATAGGAGGGGCATTAATACCATGTTGTGTCCAAAGAGCACTGGATTAAGTCCTAGCTTCACCAGTGAGACTCAATAAAGATTTATTAGCCATACAACTTGGGTCCAAATTTCTCTAGGCTTCAGTTTCTTCATCTGAATAATGAGAGATTCAAACTAAATCATAAAAGCACAGACTTAAAGAGGTGGAAGGAGCCTCAGCAGTCATTTAGTCAAAAAAGTACTCCTAAAAGAAATTACCCCTTACCTGACTAGTGGTCATACAGCTTTTGTTTAAAGAACTCCAATGAGGGGGAACCCAGTACTTGTCAAGGCAACCTATTCTACTTTGGGATACCTCTAATGGCAAGGAAGTTTTGGTTTTTTTTTTCCCACCATCCTTAAATTAACTTCTTTGCAACTTTCATCTATTGCTTCTGGTTCTGTCCTCTAGGATCAAAAAGCACAAGGCTAATCTCTTTTGCAAGTTACATCTCTTCAAATACTTGCACATAGTTATTCCATCCCCTCTGCGTCTTCTCTCCCCTAAGCAAAACTGCTCTAGTTCTTTTCATTGATCCTCATAAGATATAATCTCAAGATGCTTCACCATTCTGGTTTCCATCTTCTGGACATTCTTCATCTTACTCCAGATTATTTCTGTCAAGGAGAGAGTACAGAAGCATTTAACCTCCCTTTTCTTAGAAGCAAGATTTACCTTATCAGTGTAGTCCAAGATCAAATTAACTCTTCTGCCCACCACATCACCATCACACTGCTAACTTATATTGAGTTTGTGGTTCACTAAAGCTCCAAGATAATTTTTAAGGTACTACTCTGAAACTCTGTGGAGATTGGGGAGCTTATTATATCATGAGACTATATGGTGAAATATAAAGAAGGCTATAGTTGGGAGTCAGGAGAGCACTAGATTTCCATTCTATCTCTGACATGTATTAATTGTGTGAGCATGCACAAGTCATTTCATGGCTCTGAGTTTGAGCCTGTCTCCATTTCCTGATCTTTAAAATGGGTATAATATTTTTACCATGTATTTCATGTGATAATTATCAGGCTCAAATGTGATAATATATGGAAGGCATTTTTTTAGCTCTTAAACATGATTTATGTTTTTAAAATTTTATATATCAGTTACTAGTATGACTGGGATGGTGCCCACCTCTATATGTGAAGAGCAAGCTTGTAAATATGTCACGGCCTATGGGGTAGAGGTGGTTTGAAGCAAAAGATGAATTAGGCAAGTTTTTCCTTTGTATTATTATTTTATCCATTTGCCTCTACTTCTCTCCCTTTCTCTAGTCATTTTGTACATTCAAGCTTTACTCCAACCTTCCTGAGAAGCCTACTGGGGCATATAACCCAGACTTGCACTATCTACATAGTAACCCATACTTCAGAACTACTTAGAGGTTCTGTGACTCACATTCCCAGTGGGCCCCTTTCAAGAAGAGCTAAATAAACCAAATGTAGCTGTAGTCCTAATAGCTATTCATGAGTCCTACTGAGTACTACCTTTCCTAGCTAACATCTCTAGGTTAATATTGGATTGTGATACTTTCACTCTCAGAAGTGAGACATGATCATTTCAAGTAACAGCATCCTAGGGGAATTACATGTGAGGGCCAGCAGAAGAGCTTTTCCTGGTGCCCTGACAAATTCTCCCTCCTAGTTGGCTCTCCAGTCTGACTCAAAAAAAAAAAAAAGGCAGACATTGCTTTCAGGTGGATATGACCTAGAAGATTGACACCTACCCATCCCCTCTTGTGGAGAGTGGTTGTGCTAGGTGGTTACGTTTAGGTCTTCTGCCATGCTTCACAGGTTTTCATCTGGGAAGCATTTTTTTCCTCTATACTATGGCCCAAATCCTTTTCAAGTTTATTGCTACTATATGTGATCTTCTGTGATATATTTCATTTTAAGGTTACTGAGTCCAACAGAATGAAATCTTAAGGTGCTACTGAAGGAGAAAATGATTTAGTGTGGTAGCTGGTGCTAGGCATAAAATGGAGGAATATCCATGGCACTCTAGGGTGGGCAGAGAGCATGATTTCACTTGAAAAACTAAAAAGGATATCTTTCTATAACTTTAGTCCAGGCATCAACTGGAATTAATTTAGGATTCTTTGTGTATGGTGTCCTAGGACCCCTCTCATTTGGATATGTTTATAGCTTTTGCCTGATAGATTGCTGTTCAAGGTAGCAGTTTCCACATGCCTGGAAAAACCAGGACAATCAAATTGACTTTAAAGAATATGTTAGTAAATGCCACTGTGTTTGGTCTCCCTCACTACCCTATTTGGCATAATTCTGATTCTGAGAGCATCTTTGTATCTTTGCTCTGTGTACCCTAATTGCTACAACTAAAATACTCTAAATTTAGAAAGTTACACTTAAGGTTCACCATTCACTCTGATTAGAGACAGTAGAAGGTGTGGACAGTGGAGAGCTCCTCCCAGATTCACAATTTGAGGAGAGTGTTTAGGTCAGCTATCTGATCATTTTCATCCAGGCTGCACTCCTGGACTTTGTCACATCCGTTGGAATCTCATTATCCTGCGAAATCACATTAAATTTGAAACTCACACTTTCTCAGTAAGCCCTGTCCCTAGGGCCCCTCCCTCCTTTGGATTAGAGAGAATGGAAGGTGGACAGTGGAAAACTTCCAATTCTTCCATTTAAGAAGACACCAAGGGCAGCCATTTCATCACTTCCAATCAAGCTATATTTCTTGGTATCCTTCCCTCCTCATGTCTCCCTATAACTACCACATTTTAGCTTCATTTTATGTAATGTCTTCTCTCATTAGAATATAAGCTCCTTGAGGGTAGGAACTGTTTTTGCCTTTGTATCACCTGTGCTTAGTACAGTGCATGGCACATAGGAGGAAGACAATATATTCTTATTGACTGACTGAAGCACTCATTCCTACAAACATTTAAGCTCCTACTGTGTGAAAGGCATTATGATAAGCGCTAGGAATCAAAGATGAAACAAATAAAGATGAAAAGCGACAGTCCCTAAAATGAAGGAATATATGGTTTACTGGGCAAATACCACATAAAAATGGAAAACCTTAATGTACAGTATCATATGGTAGAGGCAAAGGAGAAATTCACAGTGCTTTAAGAAAATCTGAGGAGGGAGGAATCATTTGGGCCCTGAAGTAGAAATGAAAAGGAAGCGAACTACAGGAATGAGCTGATAGTGCATAAAGAAGAGTATGAAATTAGGCTTGAAAAACATGTGGGAGCTGGTTTGTGGAGCACCCAAGTTTGTACGTCATTCAGTTATTAATAATTGAAAGCTTTAAGTGGGGGAGTGAGAGGGTCATCTCTGTACTTCACGAGGATGATTTTGGTAACTATGTGAAAGTTTGGAAAGGAGAGAGATTAGAGCAGTGCTTCTCAACCCTCCCTCCTAATGTCACAACCCTTTAATACAGTTCCTCATGTTGTGGGAACCCCCAACCATAAAATTATTTTTGTTGCTACTTCATAACTATAATTTTGCTACTGATATGAATCATAACATAAATATCTGATATGCAGGATTATTTTCATTGTTACAAATTGAACATAACCCACAGGTTGAGAACCACTTGATTAGAGGGACCAATTAGGAAATTATTAGAATACTCAAAGTAAGAGGTGGGAAAAGTGAAACTTTGTGGTATCAGTGTGAATGAAGCAGGGACAGATTCGAGAGAAACTGTGTTAGTAAAATGGAAAGGTTTTGGCAACTAATTGGATGTATAAGAGTAAAAGAGAGGAGATTAGATCCAAGATGATTCCGATGTGTTAAGAGGTAGGTCAGCTCTATCAGGGAAGTTGAGATTAATTTTAATACAATGAGTTTCATTTACTCGACTTTGATGCCTGATCTTCACAAAGAAGTTATCCAGCAGAGAAACATTCTGAAAATAACTCAAGTATGGTTATTGTGAAACATTTTACTATCTGCTTTCTGAAGACCATTCTGAGTGCAGAAAGGTTTGTGGCCAGTAGGCTCCTAGGTCCTGATGTCTTTGACAATGGCAACATGTAAAACAAAGAATAATACAAAATAGCTTTAAGTCTTTGTGTGACTGCCTTCTGCTTCTGCAGAGATAATAGCAGAATGGTAAAAAGGAGTAAGAGATGAGAAGCATATTGTTTTTAGATACTCTAATATAAGGATTAACTTAACTGTATTTACTCCAAATATGAGATACTTGTTTAATGACTAAGTTGATACCATCAGAGGAATTGAACTATATCAATATTGACATTCTGATTATTAAAAAAAATTCTTGCTACGAAAAGGAAGTTTTTGCTAAGTGGAAATATGGCTCACAATTCCTCCTTGAAGAACAAATAGAAAAGTTGGTAGCATTTATTTTATCATGTTTACAAAGTCAATAAGGAATATTATTTCATGATATATTGAAATACTGTTAATGAATATTTGCTATAAGTCCAACATGAAGATAATTACAGCTTACACAGAAATATCTATTTTAAAAGACAAAGATGCAGAAGACTTCTGCAGAGACCTTGATAAGACGCTCTTATTTAAATCAGAATATTCGTGAATATTTCATGAATATAATGCAAAGATGAGCAAAAAAAATATGTTAAGAAATATGGTTCACTATTCTGGAATAAATGACATAAAGACTTGTACACTAAATAGAGGATTCAAATCCCTCATAAATATTTCCTCCAAAAAGATGGGGGGGGGGACCCACTGGATATTGTATTTAATAACATCACAAAGATGAAATTAACTCTATCTTAACATACCAGGAATCAACAGTTACCAATGTGGTAATCTTTTTGAATCACCTGTCTCTAAACAGGCCACTGACTTGCTGCAACAAAGATAATTAACACTAAATTGGAAGAATTGAAAGAATAACATTTTGCTTAATTATACTTTGTTGTGAGTGGTGGCAGGCTAAGAGTGCACTGGAACCAGTTCAAATTAGCTCACAAAAGCCAATTGTCAAATTTTCTTTGTGAGTCTTTCCACCTCAGAAATCTGCAAAAGCTACAAATCTGGGCTTGATTTATTGTTTTGTTGACAATCTAAACTTAAGAAAATGATGGAGAAAATTTTAATAATGTAGATTAATCTTAAAAGTAAGCTATGTATACACACACACACACACACACACACACACATTTTTTTCAGAGACCCAGTTGTTCTTAAACACCAGCATATCCCCAGAGAGAGACACTGGAAATTGACAGGGATATTAAAAGTTTGAAAAAAAAACACATAAAATGTTCTTAAAAGAAAGTCTAAAAATCAGGACCTATGGCATGCATAAAAGAAAATTACTCAGCTCCAATCTGGCTTATTTAATTAATCAATTGTTGCTGTAAAGTGATAAATGGGTAACAGAATAGATATTGATGTGGTAGTCTATCTCCTTTCTTGGAAAATTTAAATCATATAAATCAATTGCCATAACCAGGAAGTCTGAAAGAGTTTAGAAACTGCTTCAGCCATCAGACACTTGATCTCCTTTCCAAAAAATAAAAAAGAAAGAAATGACAACTAAGGGAAACACTGGTTTAAATTATAAATATGTTCACAAAATCATACTGTGTAACCATAAGCAAGTCACTTAACCCTACTTGTCTCAGTTTCCTCATCTGTAAAATGGCAAACCATTCCAGTATTTTTGCCAACAAAACCCAAAATGTGGTCATGAAGAGTTGGACACAACTGAGAAATGATTGAACAACAACAAAAGCATACAAAGGAAGATAATCAGTTTTTTCCTCATAAAACATCAGGAGGTAATGAATTTAAAAGCAAGTTTAAAGAAAGCATGGCTAGAGACCCAGTTAAGCTAGATCATAGTGAGAACATTTGAGGTTGAAACTGGAACTAGGATAACAGACAGATGAAAAATGGAAAAAAGAACTATCAAGATTCCTATCATACTTGTATCTCCATCAACGACAATGTAACCATAACATTTGTAATATAACATGCCAATCCCCAGTATGGTTGCATGAAGTAGAAATAGCACTAAAGAAAACAAAGATAGTAAAGGTAGCTGGGTCAGACCAAATGCATATGAGGAGATCCATGCTAGATGTGACAAAATTCAGAAGACATTGAGGAACTGACTGTAGAGTTCCCTGAAAGATGTGAATAGAAAACAAATATATAAATGTTTTATTTATGCTTTATTATATGCTATACTGTGCTACATGAAAGACAAACACATAAACCATGCTTTCACATCCTAAAAACATACAGAATCTCTGTTCAAAAAACCTACCAAAAATGGATTTGCTACCACTTAAAAAGTGACTGAGGAAATATTAAAAATTATTGATGCGAATGCCTTCTCATCCTTACAAAATCTTTATGAAAATAATCTACATATTTATGGAAGGCATCCTTGATTAAAATATGCAAAGGCAAAAAGAAGGCTTGCATAAGTTGTTTTCTAGAGCAGTTCAAATCTTTACAACTCTACAATTGACTGGGAAAGTGCAAAGAATAAAAGATCCCATTGTTCTTATTTATTGCTTATAAAAAAATTCAGTAAACAAAAAACTACCTTTAAGACTCTCCTGCAACAAGATGTGTCATATACACATGTTAAAAGCATACAACCTTCTTCGAACAATACAAGGGATAATTTTAATAGCCTTTTGTTTATTATAAAATCAGAAATACAATAGGAAGATGATTGCTCACCAAAGGTATTGGAAGAGTGCAAGTGAAAGTGAGAGTCTCCATAAATGGTGAAACCCTTCATTCAAATGTCCCTATTTATGGATGACATTGTTTTGACTGAACAAGTCTTCTAAATTACATTTGTAATCATTCAAAGGAGATCAGCCTCACTAAGCACATACACTCACTAACACACACATAAATAAAGAAAAAAAATCTTGGTTTTTTCACTTGGATGAACAGCCCATGGAGTTGACATTTTAGTAAGTCGGGCAGACATTAAACAGATATTGCAGAATGACAGAGAACTGGACTCTGGAAAGAAAAGGCAAAAGAGAGAGGGCCAGATTGCATGTAGGGAATTGTGTAGGACTTTCAATGACCGCAATCTTCTCTTGAAACAAATATTCACTCTTAAAAATGTCAATATTTTTCAGTGATGACGTACAGCTAAGAGTAATGGTGCTACAGAAGTAATATTTTCCAAGTCCCTGCCACGTAGCCTGGGTTAGTTTTTCCTAAGGCCCTACTGCATACAAGTTAGTCTAGGGTCCCTTTGAAAACCCATATGACACAAATGTTAAAAAAAAAAAATTCCTTTTCTAAAAGAATTCCTTGGCCAGATATCTTATAAGACATCTTATGGTTGAGCATGATAGTGGTAAGAATTAAAGTCTCCCAGTTTTAATCAATGACTTTTAAACCATCTAGTAATGAATTGTGTGAAGTTACAAGTATGCTAGCCAATCATTACTGAAAAAATTTACCTCTCCAAACCTACCATTCAGTCCTTTCCATACTGGTGAATAAAGCAAAAGGCTGATCGCTCCTTTCTTTTTCTTGCCTTTAAAGCAGTATTCAGAGAACATTACTAGATCATAAATTCCCATTAGAATTTGAGAAACATGTAAAGCATGTTTCACAAAAGCCAAAAACACAGAATATATTTGCCAGACACTGATGTATTTTGCATCTTGTCATTGGAACAACACCATTTGTCGAGGACAGGAGTGTAGTAGGGGAAAGCAAGTTTATAGCTGTTGTTAGCTTTTGTTTATTTATTTTTAGGTATATCTCCTAGTTGGGATCTGATATGACCCAAGGAAAAGGAATAAAATGCTATAAGGGAAGGGTTTTTAACCTGGGGATCCAGATTTTTTTATAAGCAATAAACAATTTATCCCACTTTTACATCACCCAGGCATTAATCAAGGGATCCAGATAGAAATTTGAATAGAAGAAAAAACTCTTTATTTCAATATCATTGGTTTCCTTTGTAATGCTCTGACTTTTATTTTATGAATTTAAAAACATTTTTGTGAGAAGTCCATAGGTTTTATCAGAATGCCAAAGGAGTTTATAATGCACAAAAAGTTTTAAACTTCTGCTAAAAAGAAAATGAGTCTCACAGAAGGGTCATTGGCTTAGAAGCAAAACACGGTTGAGGACTGAGACACTGTCCAAGGGATGATCACACCCAGCCATTTCCATGGGAAGCATTAGTGGCTGGTCATATAGAAAGACCAGGTCTAGATGCTAATAAAGTAAGAATGAGAATTGAGGTTAGTAAGCATCAGAGAAATGTGACATCTATACACTGCTACATCAACACAGGGATCTATGATTCTAGTTACCACACCAAATTCTAACTTAATCTTAGAGAGTTTTCATTCTTTCTGAAAGATTACGGGATAGTCCTATAGTCTGCAACTATATTGCCATATGTGGAATTTAAACCCCGCTCTCCCAGACTATAAGTCGAGCATTTTTTTCCACTATAACATCTGCTTTCATCCATTTTTCCAGAGACATGATAGAAAAGAATCTATGTACTTCATAATTTGTTAATTCTATACTCTCTAGGATTTTTTCATCTTCCTTCCCTTTGGTTACAAATAAAATCATTTTTGGAAAAAAAAATCCAACCATTGTTTGGGTGAACTAAAGAGAAAAAGAATTATATTCACACTTGGACCAGGAAAACCTAAGAGCAGCCTAGTGGCCAGGTAAACACTGGTGGCCAGAGGGGAAGGAAAAGGGGAAGGGGAAGTGAAAAGGAAAGGGAGAGGGGAGAAGTGTCTATATCAGAGGTTCTCAACCTGTGGGTCGCAACCCCTTTGGGGTCGAACGACCCTTTCACAGGGGTCATAGGGGTCGCCTGAGACCATCGGAAAATACATATTTCTGATGGTCTTAGGAACCTCCTCTATAGGTCTCCAGGTGGGGCCGCTCACATGCAGACACGCCCACATATGAATATTAAAGGATCACTGCATTAGGAAGGTTGAACACCATTGGTCTATATAGTACTTGCTATGTGCCAGGCACTGAGCTAAGCACTTGACAAATATTATCTCATTTGAGACTCACAACAAGCCTAGGAATTATATGCTATTATTATCCTATTTTTTTTCAGTAGAGGAAACTGAGGAAAACAGAGGTGAAGTAAAGGGTTCATAGTCATCTAGCTGGTAAGTGGGTCCATTTGGTCTTGGGTCTTCCTGACTCTAGACCCAGCCCTCTATCCACTGTACCACTCTCCTCCTACCTTTGCTTGGACATTTTATCCCACTTTTACATCATCCCACTTACCCGTTCATTGAAGTGAAGTAAAAGTCACTTTGTTTCCCTTCTCCTTTCATTTCAAATTTTGTTATTATTGTAGCCAAAGTGACCAAAAGTAACTGTGTGGGCTCTATGATCTTTGAAAATCCATGCACACAATTCTGGGCACGCTCCCCTATATGTAAATAGGCTAATTGGGTATTTGTAGTTCTGTTGATAAAAGGGGGAATTCAATGTCTGGGCTTACTGTCAATGATGTTAACAAAATTGATTTTTTTTTTGTCAAGCTTATTTTTACATGTACAGACTCTAGATAGTCTCCAAATTTATGATCTAGTTTGATATGATTTAGCTCTAGTTATGAAAGGGACCATAAAGTCATCATTAACCATTGATTGTATTCAATCTGCTCTCAAGGTGACTTATGCTGCTCCACCACTTGCTATATTACAATTTGCCACATAATCTTCTTGGCATCAAACAGGGCATTTCTCTGTAAGTAGTTTCAATATTCTGTTCAGTTTATATTAAATACGTATTGATTGTACTTTTCAATACTTTTCATTTGAAGACCCAGATTCTGGCTGGCTACAATTATGCTGTACATAATCAATTCCTTCCTACTTGAAAAGGTTGGAAGATCCTTTAATCCAAGCCCTGAATTTCAGCCAAGTCCTCACTTCTCTTAACCCAGAAAGAGAATCATCACTTATGATCCTAAGGTTTCCAGCCAGGGAGCTTCTACAGTCTCACTTGGAATTCGTAGTTTTGTAACCTACTGTATAAAACAGGTTTCTGGGTGTTCCCACAACTCCATTCCTCTGTGTTCAACACTCTGTGTTCACCAGTTACCAGTTCTGTGCAGGGTACTGTGCTGTTTTGGCAGTGATTTAATGATCAATCAACAAGCTAAAGATAATATATATATTATATATTTATATAAATTATATATAATTTATTTTATTATATAAATTATAGAGATTATTATATAAATAAATATACATTTATATAATAAATAATATACTATATTATAATATATTTTATATAATAAATAATATAATATATAAATATAATATAATAAATAAATATAATAAAAAGTAAATAAGATAAATAAGGCACAATTCTAGTTTGATATATCTTCCATTAACATAGCACTTTATGGTCAATATTAGAGGTGTAGTAGATAGAAAGGTAGCCTTGAAGCCAGGAGAGGCTAAGTTCAAGGCTTGACTCTGATATAATAGCTGTGTGATATTGGCAAGTAAATGTACTTCAGTCCTCTTTAGAAAACTCTAGGATACTAAGTTGCAGGCATGCAGAAAATGCCAATGTACTAAGTGCTAGGGATACAAAAAGAGGCAAAAGACAGTTGCTGCCCTCAAGAAGTTTACAATCTACTACAGAAGACAAAATGCAAACAAATATATTCAAAGCAAGCTATACACACACATATGTGATACATAAGAATATATAGTCTATATATGTGAATACATACAATGCATATAATAAACAGGAAATAATTAACAGAAGGAAGACAGAGGAATTAGGAGGGATTGGAGAAGTCTTCCTGTAGAAGGTGAAATTTTAGCTGGGACCTTAAGGAAGCCAGGGAGATCAGCATTTCTGACATAGGAGGGAGAGTACTCCTGGCATGGGGGAACAACCAGAGAAAATTCCCAGAGCCAAGAGATGGAGTATCTTGTTTGTAGAATGTCCAGAAGACCAATATCACTGGATCAAAAGATTTGCGGCAGGGAGAAAAGTGAAAGAAGAAAGCCTTGCTTATGCCTTACCTCCCAAGCTATTGATTCTTTCCCCTCTAGGTTACCTCTATCTGTTTTTGTGTGTTCATATATACCCATATATGTATTTTTTATGTACCTGTAAAGGTACATATTGTCTCACCCATTAGGAGATAAGTCCTTTGATGTCAGGGACATTCACTTTTGTCTTTCTATCCTCAGAACCTAGGATAGAGTCTGGCATATAACACCAGCTTTAAAAAAGCTTTTTACCTAATGGCAGCCATGTAGCCAATTCTAGGCAGGGAGAGAAAAAAGAAAAGAAAAAAGAATGTTCCGTGAAAACTTGAAAGGAATAGCAAGTTTTACATAATAGATTTGCAGTTTTATCTACAATCTTTTTTTTCTATGTTATGGAAATGCTTGTTTTATTTCTTAAGTTCAGAATAAAATAAAAATGCTATGAATAAGAAAAAAAGGTTGATTGATTTAATGCCACATGCTGACTTTTTGGCTACTTTGCTTTTTAATTTTTTTCTTTTAAAAATCATTTTTAGAAGGGAACATCATCAAACAAGCTTTCTTCACCCTTATCTTCTTCAAAGTGAAAAATCCAAGTTCCTTCATTCTTTAGACTTAGAGGTTGGAAAATTGGACTCATCCAGCCTTGCAAGCAAGGTTTTTCAGAGATCTCCAGCAGTTTTCCACTCCTCTCCTGAGCTGTGGAGCCCAAGCTGGTCACAAATCTCCTGTTCTCCTGAACAGATCTGCTCACTGGCAACTTGGTAAGTCTCACAAATGTTTGGCAAATTGAGTTCTCTAATAGAATTAAGAGTGAATATAACCCTAATAAGATTATGACTAAAGAGAGATCAATTTAGAAAATTGAATAAAGCAAAAGTTTAAGAAGAGAATGTAGCCAATTTGGCTGTGTTAAAACGTAATTGATGACAGTCTGATAGTGGAAAGAAGGCCAGGGTTTATTTTATCCTTTACCAAATACTTAATGCCTATGTGACCTTAAATAAGTCACTTCCCTTTCTTGGTCTTCATTTCATGATCTGTAAAATAGGTGAATTTAAATACCATGAAGCCTATGATTTGAAACATAAATAACTATGTGAAATATAGGTTATAATAGGGATTTTGGCAATTTGATTATACGTGTTATCTACTTCCTGGAAGAGAGAGGATAGATTCGAGGAACTGAATGAGACACATCTTTTTGTACATGGCCAATTCAGGAATTTGGTTTGCTCTGCTACATGCATTTGTTACAGGGATTTTCTTTTTTCTTTTCTTTTCTTTTCTTTTTTCCAATGGGATTAGGAAGTGAGAGGAAAATAAAATGAATTCTTATCAGTTGAAAAAAAAGTTTAAAACTAGTCATCTAGTCCAACTTTCTCATTTTACAGATAAAGAAACTGAGACCCAGAGAGTTCAAGTGACTTGCGCAAGGTCATGCAGAAATTAAATAATACAAATGGACTTCAAACCCAGTTTTTCTAAGTCTCTATATCTAAGGTTCCCTCAAGCTCTAAAAACTGAACCCTTCTGACTCTGGAGGAGAGACTGAGGCTTATGGCTTTGTGCAGGATCTGCTTTAGTCAAGTCCAATTCACAATAAAGTCAAGCCATCACCCTCATACTGTCATTGTTTCTCTTTGAGGATGAAAGAACAGCAAAAACAATAGGAAGATTGACCCAGAGGCCTGGAGAGAGACTTGCATTCATCATAAGAGATGTCTCAAGAAACACTACCAATTACACTATCATTTTCCCCCTGTAAATAATTGCTTGTATCTAAGAGTTCAATTTGACAGTCATTCCTTGAGGGTCCTAGAGTGATTTGCCTAGCTTCCTTCCTTCTGTACTACTCAGTAGGTGACATTTTTATTGTCTATTGTGTGTTCCAGATGTAGATATTATCCCTGATGGAATTATGAACACAATTGACATAACATGATCATGCTCTTTGCCCTGGTTCTTACCCATAGCATTTCACTCATCATGAAATTCCATTGCCTTAAAACTCAAAGTGATCTTTTCTCTGCAGTTCCCTTGGCCTCAACATTATGCTATGTGTGGGAGGGTGCCCTCTCGGCACTGGCATAGTGCTATTCTGGATTGGTACTTTACCTGAAGCCAATGTGGAGCCTAGTCAGTTTTGGATCAGGGTAGAAGAAGGCCAGCTGGTGACCTGTCACTGAGACATACTGATGTGATGGCAAAAGCAATGGATATGGAAGGAGACAATCTAAGTTTGAATTTCTATTCTTCTACTTACTCTCTTGTGACCTTAGATAAATCCCTTAACCTCTCTGGGTCTGAGTTTTCTTATTCTGTAAAAGGAAAGGGTGAGACTGGGAAACTTATATGCCTTCCAACTCTCAATCTATAATCTTATACTGTAGAATTTCAATGTTGAAAAAGAATCAATATTGACTCTTTAAATATTCTAAACCCTCCTTGTTATTACATTCAACCAAGGTCAAGAGAACCAGATAGCTAGAAACTTATATAAGGGTATATTAGATGCTGAATTTCTGAGTGAATCAATAAAAAGTGACTAAGTAGAAAAGTATAATGTTAATGGAATAAGATCTTCCCTGCCCATTAATAGACCTAGGTGACCATATGTGTCCCCTTTTCTCTTGGAACAGGAACCTTGCTCCCAGGTCTAAAGATACACAGTTATTTTAATCACAGCTGTGATATATCCTTAGTCACATAGAGTCCATTGGGGGAGGAACTCGCCTAAGGAAGAGCTTGCTTAGGGGGAGGCTTGCTTATAGGAAGACTTACACCTTTTGGAATTAAGCTAATTAAGCAGTGAGTCATGAGGTTGTGGTACCTTCTAGCTCTGAGCCTGTTAGCTGAAAACTATATATATATATAGGGAGGCTCGTATTTTACTTTTGGGGTTCACTCATGTGAAGGACCTTTTGATTCCCTGGATGAGACTCTGAGTAGTCATTTGATAACAGCCCCCTCACTACTCAAATGTTGGTGCTCTCCCAGTTCGGTGGTGTACGTAAGTGGTTGTATTATTTTGTTCAGACAGTTGGAGCCCTCTCTCTTGGATTCTTTCTTAGATACTCACTTCTTTCTACTTATCTGTCTATTAATTAAAGTAAGATCATTTACCCCTTTAAAGCTGTCTTTCCTTTAGAAAAGCAGCATGTCCTGTGTGCTAGTGTGGTTGCTAATACAAAAAGAGACTAGAGTCTAATCCCACATAAGCAAATTATCTTTTCTTAGATAATTAAGAACATGTAAGAATTGAGAATATACAAATCAAACCAAATTCTGGAAGAGATCCAGAAAAAAGTGAAAGGAACTTCTGTGATAAAAAAAAAAGAAATTAACAGGTTAGAAATGTAGTCAATCTCATTCTTTTTTTTAATTTTTATTTTCATATCCTCATTCTCCCTTCCATCCATTCACCCAAACTCACTGAGAAAGCAAGAAAAAGAAAAGCATTGTTAAAACCACATATAGTCAAGCAAAACAAATTCCCACATGAGCTACATTCAAAGAAAAAAATACATCTGAATCCGAACATTGAATCAATCACTTCTCTAACAAGAGGTAGGTAGCATGTTTCATCTTGAATGTCCTAGAATTGTGGTTGGTCATCTCACTGGGACATATACTAGCCAAGTCAAAGGGTAAATACAGTTTGATAGCTTTTGGAGCATTGTCCCAACTTGCTTTTCAGAAAAGCTGGAACAGTCCATAGCCCCACAACACTATATTAATGTACCTATTTTCCTACAATTCTTCTAGCATGTGTTATTTTCCATTTTGGTCAACTTTGCCAATTTGACAGCTATAAAGTACAATCTCAGAGTTGTTTTAATTTGCATATCTCTAATTATTAGTGATTTAAAATGGAAATTTTTTCATTTAGTTATTCACAATTTAAATTTCTTCTTCTCAAAAGTGCTTATTCATATCCTTTGACCATTTATTAATTGGGGAATGATTCTTCTTATTACAATCAGAGAAATGAAACCAGCAGTCACATTCTACAAATTTTTCCCTGAGTTCTGTATCCATTCTACTTGTGATGGTTCTATCTCTTGGGACTATTTTTTCCATTACCATGAGATGAAATTAGCCTATTTGACTCAAGGTATAAAAAAAATTCCTAGCAATTAAATCTATCCAAAAAGTGAAATGGAATACCTGTGCAAATAGTAGTAGTTGTACACAAAAACTCTGAGAATTAGATTCAGGTTTTTCTTTTATCCCATAATTATTGACTCTAGAGGAAAGAAAAGAAAAATGGGCATGCTTTAGTCAAGACACTAGCCATCTTTGTTCTCTAAGAAGAGCCTGCTCTTGGTTTGTCTGGGCTCTGCCCAAAGATGGACTATTACTATTTCTTCTCCTTCTCCTTCTTTTTCTTCCACCACTACTGCTACTAGCTAGCTAGTATGTGTATATACATACATATATACATCTATATCTATCTATCTCATATATATATATATATATATATATATATGTACTTTGCAAATATTGTCTCATTTTATACTCACAAAAACCCTGGCAAGTAGGTGCTATCATTAATCTCATTCCATAGATGAGAAACTGGGAGAGACAAAGGCTAAGTATCTTGATCAGGGTCACACCATTAGGAAATACCTGAGGTGGGATTTGAACTCAGGTCTTCTTGACTCCACGTACTGTACTCTACTATACCACCAACTGCCTGCAATACCAATATTGATATTAAAGATTCTTGGGCTCTGGGATTTCTATTAAGAATATTAGAATGATAGGCTATTGAAGGACTCTTGAGAACATTTCACATTCAGAAGTTTTGTAAGGGGGCTGGGGTTGAGGGGGTGGTGAGGTGTCTTCAATATTTATTTGAAAATAAAATAAGTTCCTGTGTTTTCTCAAAAAATGAACATCAGTAGCAATTTTCAGAGAACATAGACTATGCAGATAGATGGATATAAATATAGAAACAGACAAATAGATAGGCAAATGAATAAATGAATAGGTAGATGATAGAAGATAGATAGATAGATAGATAGATAGATAGATAGATAGATAGATAGATAGAAAAAGCTAATCACCAAGGGTCATAGGCAGAGCTAGGAGTTATATCTAGTTCAGGTAAAATGGAAGAAAGATGAGCATGATCAAACCAAAGGCCCAAAGCAAGACTGATCAGAAAGCAAGGGGACAATAAGAGGTCAAGTCTTCCTGGACTGACCTCCTATCCTCCCCTAAACAAAACCACAAAGTCACAAGAACCCATCGTTGTTGTTTGTTCTTCATTCTTGAAGAAGACCAATGATGTCAGGAGGATGATGTCTTGACATGTCAGTAAATTGGATTTAAGTGAGGTAGAGCTGTACAAAGTCATCAGCCTCACTCTCTCCTCTAGTCACCAGTGTCCAGTGGCAAGACATAGGTCAAGACATCTGTCAATGGCCCTGGATGCAGTGGGAGACCTTGGCCTTTTCAAGCTAAGGTCTTTCCCAGATCTCAGTTTGTTTGAGGCAACACCCATTCAGTAGTTAAAAGCTAGGTAAAAATTGAGCCAAAAGATGGCCTACTTTGCCCTCACAAAAAAATCAGTCTTGGGAGGAAGACTTTAAGAGTTTCTGGCCATAACAGAAGGCCCAAGGCTTTTGACATGAAACTTGACTGAAGCCTAGGGCACTGCAGCTCAGAACAAATCAGGGAAGAGTTCAGACCAAGGTACAACCCGTATACTGTGAAGAAATAGCCTTGGAAACAGAACTAGAAAATATCATTGCTTTCACTATTTCTAAACCAGAGAGTTGGAATGCAATGCTTGATGATTTTTAAGTTTACATCTTCTGCATAAAAGTTATACCCTTTATAGATAGGATGACTCAGTAAAGCAATCAACCAAATTACTACCATTATGAGTTTAATGTGACCCCATGCCATACATCTCCCCTACTGTATCTTAGACTTTAATGCCTCACTCGTCATTTACTTACATTTGTTGGAACAAATTAAACTGAACCTATTTTATTTTATCTCATTGTCTTCTTCCAGTGAATTTCTACAGCTTTGTCTTGTTACTAAATGGATGAAGGTTAAAAGAATTTCATTTCTCCGATTTAGAGAAAAAGGATTGTCTTCAAGTACACAATAAGCCTTATAAAATGAAGTAGGGGACCAGTTATTTTCACCAGTCAATGAAGATTCAAACAGAAATGATCAGATCAATACAAAACATTGTCTATAAATGGTGTTTTCAATTATGTATCTGTTTGAAGGGATCAGATGATTTTGTTTTCTGTTATACTTGCATCTGAAAATGCATGATTACCCCCCTCATGTCTTCCATGAAAGTTGCTGAGCAATTCTTAAAAGAACATAAAATAGGGGAGCCATTTTAAAGGATCTAATGTTTAGGGACCAATATAGGAAGAAGACAGAGCTCTTTTACATGTGAATTTTTTAGAATCATCCTCAAGATATATGCATTTTGGAAAATTTCACATTGATTTCTGCTCTTGAATCTCCCAAATAGGAAATCAAGCAATAAATCAAACCTAAAAACTCATGGCTGAAAACACCGCGCTGCGCCTTTGCCTTCGGCACTAGATCAGTGTTTAAATCCACGTCAGCATCCTAGTGACAGCCAGTCCTCAGCCATGGAGATGGGGAATTGGTATGAACTGTTTACATAACATGGACACTTTAACCAATGTTCTCCACAACTTTTCCCACCCTAACCATTTCGTAGGATCACAGGACCATAGATTGAGACTATGAGGGGGACCTCAGAGGCCATCATGTCTACCTTCCTCATTTTATAGAGGAAGATTAGGGTAAAGTTAAATGACTTGGCCATAGTTGCAGAAGCAGAATCTGAACCTAGATCCTATTGAATCTCCAGATTCAGCACTTCTATGCACTATACCCTGATGCCTCTAGAATGTCTATCAAGTTACAAAATCAAGAGATTTCCTTGAGCAGAAGGGGAAATGGCAATGTCAAGATCAAATCCCAGGCCATAAAGAAGGCAGAATAATTAGAAAGCAGTAATTCAATGCAAGTCAACACGTATTTATTGACTTCTATTGATGAGACTCATCCTCATATGGATCTGTCATTTGACAGATCTGTCAAATGACAGATCAATGTAGACTTTCCATCTAGTGGTGATACAGGTCACAATTCATCTATGCCTAAACATTCTGTGGAACTCTTGTCCACGCCTTCCCATAGGTTCATCCTAGCAAATATGCCTAATGTGGTAGAGTCCTTCCTCACTTTCTCCTGACATCTTTAGGATACCAGTTGAGAACTCTGTATGTCATCTGACATCCTAAGCCTCACCACATGATGGACACACTTTCTGCCCCTGATGATACAATTTATTTATTTTATATAAGTATTCCCTGATGCTTATTATTTATTCTATGTTGCAATTTTCTCACATCCATCATAATACTATTAATAATAATCATTAAGATAACCCATTTATACATTGTTTTATAGATTTGCTTTAAGGTTTGCAAATCAGTTTATATGAGTTATCTCCTTTGATCCTCACACTGTGAGGTAGAACGTTACTATTGTACCCATTTTATAGAGGAGGAAACAGGGCCAAGAGGTTAAGTGATTTGTCCAGGGTCACACAGCTAGTGTCTGAAGTAGGATAATTAAAGTTTTCTTGATTCTGAGTTCAGTGCTCTATACACTGGGCCACCTAACTGCCACCATGTAGCTCTCCATTGCCCTCTGTGTAATACTCATTTTCAATTCTCAGATATAATTATGTTCTAAGTCTTTAAAATATACAAAACCCCCAATAGAATGCTGGTATTTAAAAGAGTAGCTCATGTTCCTCAGAAGAGCTTGGAGTCATTAAAGGAACTTGGGACATTTGAGAAAACAATCCCACCTCCTCTTCTCTGCCTCATCTAGACTTTGTAGTCATGTTGTCCATCTCATAGCATGGAGGTAATCCAGGACTCTCAAAGGCTATGCCAAAAAGTATAAGATCTCATGGGTTCTAGCATACTAGAAAGTCTTGGCAACAGATTGAGTCTGCTATCTGAGAACAAACTTGGCTAACTTGAGAGGTTTGTCACCAGTAGGCTGACTCCATGTTGATGAATTCTTTGCCCATGAAAACCTCAAAACAAAGGTTCTGAGTTTACAAAAATGAAAATGAAAACATTCCCTGATCTCAAATACTAAACATTTGAATCTACTAGTGAAATTGCTGTTCAGTCATTTCCAGTTGTGTCCAATTTTTTGTGATCCCATTTGGGGTTTTCTTGGGAAAGATAGTGGTGTGGTTTGCCATTTCGTTCTCCAGCTCATTTTACAGATGAGAAAATTGAGGGAAATAGGGTTAAGTGAGTTGCCCAGGGTAACATACCTAGTAAGTTTCGGAGACAAGATTTGAACTCAGGTTGTTCTGATTCTTGAACCAGTGCTCTATCTACTGTACCACATGACTGACCAGGGCATTTTCCTTAAAGTGAAGGAAGGAGAAACCAGGTAATCAGAAGAAAGGGCCACAAGGATGAAATGAACTTTTGGTGTACACTCCAGTGTACATAGCATACTGGTAGCTGGGTGATACAGCAGGTAGAGCACTGACCCTTGAGTCAGGAAGAACTGAGTTCAAATCTAGCCTCAGATACTTAGTAGCTGTGTGACCCTGGACAAGTTACTTAACAGAGTTTACCTCCATTTTGTCCTTTCGTCATATTTCAGGAAGCTAGTTGTGCTGAGGGCACCTAGGTGAGGCAGTGGATACAGCACTGGGTTTGGGATCAAGAACTCATGTTCCTGAGTTCAAATGTGGCTTAAGACACTTACTAGCTGTGTGACCATGGGCAAATCACTTATCCCTATTTTCTTCAGCTTTCTTATCTATAAAATGAGAGAAGGAAATGGCAAACCACTCCAGAGTCTTTGCCAAGAAAACCCCAAATAAGGTCACCACTGAATAAAGTTATGTTGAATATTCATGCAATTGAGTAAGCTTGGAGCTCCCAGACTATGTAAGATTTGTTTTTCCTTCCTTCATCACTGAGCAGAAACTAGCCTTTCTGCTCCATATTATAGTATACTCTGGAAAAAAAACAAAAAAAAAACAGTGATTGTAGAATGAGCTCTGGTCTCAGAGACATCAATTCCAATGCTACTCCTTCCTTTGGGACCCAAATTCCAATGCTATTTCTACTCCTACTCTACCTCTGAGATTTCATTTCTTCATCCTTAAAACTGATAATGAGTATGAATATAAAATTCTAGAATGCAGATTTTACTTGATTAGCAATATAAACATTTATATTTGAATAAACATCTTCTCACTCTGAGAGAATGTAATCTCTTTGTTGGTAGTGGTGGTGATAGTGGTGGTAATGGTGGTGGTAGTAGTGGTGGGGGGGGTGGTGATAGTGTTACTGGTAATTTTTCCTTTCTCTTTGAAGTGCCATGTGCATAGTAGGTGCTTTAATAAGTGCCAAATTGATTTAAAGCTATTTCAGGCAATGACATTTCTTTAATTTCTCATTTCAAGTTAATAAACATTTATTATACACTTACCATATACAAAGCATCATGCTAGTTACTGAGGGAGATACAAAGTTTTGAACACAATCTCTGTTCTCCTGATTTCCACCCATGCAGTGGTGTAAAAGACACGATAAAGTCCATGTATGATCAGACAAGATAATGGGCCTGTAATGGAGCAGGATGAGAGCCAAAAACAGAGTGCTAGGTTGATACCCTCAAAACATTTAATACCTGTAGGAAGGCTCAAGAGCATTGAATTGGTGGATGAACCACAGAACATTTCTAGAGGCACATGGGAGATAATAGGGCAACCTAAAGAGGCTTGAAGAGTTTGTGGTCTGCATTGATGGAGGGAGTGCCCATATAAATGAACTCACAAATCTTTTTATTTATTTATCTTACACATGACCAGTGCATCAAAGATGAGCAAGCAAAATGCTTCCTGTCAGATGTAGGCCTTAAATTCAAGTTTTCCTGATTGCAAGGCTGGCAATCTTCCTTTACTCTATACATGATGCCCCTAACACATAAAATATAGCCCTATATCAGCAATGGAGACTTATGGAAAGTGTGTATTCCTAGCTGGAAGGAAAGACTGAAGGATTTGGGGAGTTGGGAGCCTGGAAACTTTGAGGTTCTATAGAGAGAGTCTCAGGAGTCCAAACATTTACCAGCAATGAGGATCCAATTTTAAGCAAAGAAACTGTTACCCAAGGGTTAACTATAAGATCAGTTTAGTTAGTCATAGCCTTGTATGGCTGAGTGTTATGCTTAATAACTGATCTTCCTGGACTAAACTTGGTGTTTGCCTGAATGCATGAGCTTTGTAGTGCTTCTGAGATTTGATGAATATACATACTGTATACTTACCTGCCTGTCTGCCTACCACTCTCCATCTCATTACTATGTAGGAAAACAGCATCATTTACCCTTTTGGAGTTTCTTACTCTTTTTAAACTTTATTCCTTTGTTATTTGGGATCTTTATGTTGAGCTTATCTCCAGATAAAGATGAGCTGGCTTTTATTATGTTCTGAGCAAGTATTTTCCATAGAGAAATTGTGAAGAAAAAGAAATGCAGTGGGAAGCTGATATTTTTTCAGAGTATAGTGAGAGCATCGAGGCTAGCATCTGCTCAATGGTAAGGAGTGAGGGGGTGAGGGAGTTTGGAGGAGAATCTTCTTTAGTCTGGAGATTTTGAGCTTATTGAATTTGATGAATATTCAACAGAGCTAACTCCCTGAAATGAGGGTGGGGAGAGAGAATGGACAAAGGTAAGCCCATGAGAACTGTCCTAGACTTTAAAGAGAAAAATTGTGAATCTACCTTAAACTATCTGGCAATACAAAAGAGGAGCTTCAGAAATAAGAAATAGAGAAATCGGGTACTGTCATACTATGGAGAGGATGAAGCAACAACTATAATAATATCTAACATTTCTATAATGCTTGGAGGTTTGAAAAGTACTTGCCACAGATGATCTCATTTCACCCTCACAACAGCCCGGGAAAGAAGATGCTGTTATCATTTTCATTTTCCAGATGAGGAAATTGAGGCTT
The DNA here is from genome assembly GCA_028646515.1 of Pseudochirops corinnae. Taxonomy (NCBI): domain Eukaryota; kingdom Metazoa; phylum Chordata; class Mammalia; order Diprotodontia; family Pseudocheiridae; genus Pseudochirops; species Pseudochirops corinnae. Next base: position 125,669,916 of record CM053592.1, read on the forward strand.
AGAGAAGTGATGACTTGCCCAGTTATAGAGCTAGTGGGCATCTGAGTTGGTCTTCAATCTTAGATCTTCCTGACTTCAAAGTCAATACTCTATCTATTATTTAACTTAGCTGCCTCCCTAATAGCAGGTAAAAGAGTTTGAGCTCTAAGCCCCAGGAAGGCATGTCTTCTCTAAACATTGTATCTCAACTAGTACCCTTCCAAAGGTTTTCCTCTAGCAGACACTTAATATAGTTGTTCAACTGAATTAAATTAAATCCAACTTTACTTAGTAGTCAACAGAGAACACATGAAGGTTTCTGAGCAAGTAAATGATGTTGCCATGTCTATGCATGAGAAAGATGGCACAGATAACAATAGGAAATATGAATGAAAAGGAGAAAGAATGAAAGCCACGAGCCTTGATCAGAGACTTTTGAGTAAAGAACCACATTAAGAGATATTACAAAGACGTATTGTGTAAACTTTGGTGACTAATTGGATATGCAAGATGGGAGAAAACAAAGAATCAAAAATAATTTTAAGGTTTTGAATTTTGGTAAACTGAGTAAATGGTGGTGTGGCTGGCCAACCTAATGAAGTTAGGAGGAGGAGGAACAGATTTGAGGAGAAACTTAAACTAAATTGTGGCCCTATTGAGTTTGACGTATTCTGACTTCTTGTTTCTTATTAGATTTCTATGTTTATTCACCTCTAGTAGAGAGTAGTTAACTAATTTGTTCTGACATTTTAATAGTCTGCTTTGGTGGAAAAGGCATAGCCAAGTATAAAAATGTCTTAAATACTTTGTGTGCCAGCTGACCAACCCTATCCTGACACAATCCCTAAGGCCTCACTTCTGACTGACATCAGGCAGCTGCCTAAAAGAAGAAACTTATCAGGCTGTAGGGGGACATCTTCGATTCCAATTCTATTTCAGCATCAGCAAATGACTCAGTACCACAGGGAATCTTTTCTTATTAGAAATGTACAAATAAAATTTAAAAACCCTGCTGCTGGACAAGCATTAAAGGTTCTGGGTTTTTTTTTTTTAGAAGGTTTTCAATATGCTAATGCATTATAGGGTTTTATGAATAGAACTGAAAAAAATTTAAGACACATGGGACATGGTGCTCTTGAGCTTTGCCTTTTTAAATTCCTCATGAATGTTTCTATGCCTCAAAGAGAAATAACATCTAATACCATGAAGAAGAAGATTGAATTGATAATCTATTACAAAGTACAAGCAGCAAAGGTGATTTTCAAAGTGAGTTTGGAGGTTTCCAAAGTAGTACTGAAACCATCACATAGGAGAACAGAGATGTAGCTACAAAAGCCAGAATAACATATAGAAAGATTGTTTGCCAAATGACCTGCTTGCTTTTAATTATTTGGCTATTTTCTGGTCTTAACATCACTATGAATGTTCATTGCCACTAAATCATAAAGCATCTGTCTTTTAACATACTCTCTTGGGTGTTACTACCTAGATCTGTGATCCTCTCTGCCTCTGTGAGCTTAGCCAAGTTGAGCTGGGGGATCTCTTTAAGAGCCAAGGATTCTATGGAATGGTGTCAGAGATTTGATAGGACCGAACAGATGTGCTATCATACTTTGGCCCCTGAATAAGCTGGAGGGGCTGTTAAATACAGCAAGACTTCTTTACTTCCCAAGCCTACAGTTCGGGCCAGTTTCCAAGTCTTGTCATTCACTCTCCCTAAATTCTCTTAGCATTTTCAACTACATGTTCAAAGAATTAGAGAAACCATAGATGAGCATTAGACATAATGACTTCCCTGCCTTCCTAAAACTCCTGCCAATTTCTGCTACCCACATCTCTCTCTACCTCCTCCCACATTTGCTTTTCACAACAGCTTTAAAAATGATATAAATAAAAAATAAAATAAGAGAAATCAAAGTCTTTTGGTTTAGCAAAATAAAAATCCAAGTAGTTTATGTACTCTGTGGGGAGTTGGGTTTTTCTATAACTTAGGAGAGTCTCTAAAATTGCAATGCAGATAACCTTTCTGAAATTGATGTGATAAACTCAAAACTCTAAACCTACCCTTTTTCTGAAAGCTTCTAAGTGTGAGTCCCTGTGGGAATAGAGAGCAAATATGCTATAACCTAGAATGTCAACTGATGTTTTCTTTGCAAGAATTGGCCCCATTCTATACTGGAAAAAACAAAACTTCAAAGAAACAGAGAAATATCTATTAAAAAAATAAATGCCACAATTAACAGAGCATGAAATTTAGATCTTAAACAATACTGTTTCAGGAAAAAAGAAATAGTACTAGTTCTAAAGGAACTAAAAAAGTAAAAAGTCCCAGGACCACATGAATTTGTAGGTGAATCCTATCATGTTTTGAAAGAACAATTAATACTTGTACTCTACATTTTTTTAATGAAGAAAACACCATACCAAACTCCTTTTATTATACAAATCTAGACTTAATACCTGAACCAGGCAAGGACAGAGCAAAGAAATAAAACCAGAGACCAAAAATCATTGATGAATATTAATGCAAATGCAACCTTGCATATAATTTGGTAAATGTCTATTGAATTGAATGGAGCTAGAGAGGAGGAAAGAGTTGAACTGTGTAAATTACATAAAAGTTCAATGTTATATAACATTTATTAAGCACTGGCATAATGTTTTATTCAGGCCAATAATGATTCTCATGAATGTAAATTAGGGCAACAATGATGTGAAAGTTTAGATGAAGTTACAGGTGTTGATTGAATTGAAAATAAATAAACATGACACTTTCTTTATTCTAAATGAGAAAGTTTGGCTCATACAGTTGAATTCGGTCTCTTGACCTATAAAAACTGGAGCTCCAAGCGTTACTCAAAAGTGTACTGATAACAGCCCAAGAGTCAAGGTCAGTTACGTGGCCCATTCTCTCAGGAAGAGTTGAATTGTATTCCTACATCTGACATGTGGCAGCTGTGGGACAACTCACAGGGCAAATTAACTAATCTTCCATTGTTCCCATACAACTCTCTAAGACTATAAAGGATAGAAAAGTTGCTTAGCATAATGGAGGTAAATGGAGTTTCCACACTTAAAATCTGTAATACTGGTGAGATCATAGATTTTTTAAAAAAATGTAAATGGTACAACACTGCCCAGATTCCAGTTTTTAACCAGTTGCTTAAAATTGGGTCTTCTGAATAAAGCAAAGCATGCTGGGAAATGATTCTATCTTCAAACATCCCCTCGTGCGTTCCCGACTGAGTGTAGTGATTTTTCTAAACAAGTATTTTTTTTTTTAAGTTAGCAATTTAAAACCTTTAATAAAGAAACAGGCAACCATATTATAATGGAAAGAGCTCCAGATTTGAGAATAAGTCTTAGATTCAAATTTTGACTCTGTAAATTACTAAAATTTTGACTTGGGCAAGTCATTTCACTTATCTGATTCTCAGTTTCCTCATCTGAAAAATGATGGGGGGAGACTACGTAGCAACAAAATGCAGATAATTTACTGCTCTAAATCTTTGATCCTTTCATCCCATGGAAAGAAAATTATGGAAAAAAAGTATCATTTTCCTATCGAGTTTTAATGATTTCATCAGAAGCAAAAAAGGATTTCACAAACATTTTCCTTACCTGTCTTTTTATAGATAAAATCAACACTATTTTCGCAGAAAGACTAAATAGATTCCATGGCAACCATCTTGTTCTGCAAACACATAAATCAATATACCTAGGTAATGTAACCCAAGACCTTTTCATTCCATTCAATTGGGTTTCTAGATTTAAAACCATTTTCAATTATTTCTTTGCAAATTAGGGGCAATGTCAATAGTCTTTTAGCAAAATACAAGTCATGGGACTGGGGAAGTAGAAAAGACAGCAATTATTTACCCTAAGAAGCATCTCACTCACTCACTGCCAATGTGTTAATCCCCCTTATTATTCAAAGTGGCTCTCACCTTAGTAATGTACAACCAAAACATCAGTCTGCTCCCAAAAAGGGCCTAATAGTGTTATTAGGTTATTCAACCAAAATAGCAATTAATTAGATACATAATGAATAGGTTTGAATGGAGTCATTCAATTGGATCTGAGCTTATTTATCTCAGAAGTAGAAAACTACTGATTTTCAAACTTTTTTTCCACTTTGAGAACTTGGTTTTGAGAAACAATTTCAAGAGAATTATTATCTTTTTTGAGACAGTCATGGTATAGTTCATGCTGCAGGTGAGGTGAAGGTTGATAGAGCTCTGGAATTCAGGAGTTCTCAGTTGTGGTTGGACTAAAGGTGATCAAGTGTCAGCAATGTCTGGAAGCTATATAGTGAGTCTTTCGATAGAGGGGTACCAGGCCTGAAGGCCTGAACCAGTCCCACTCAGAAATGGACTGGGTCAAAGCTTTCATGACAATTAGAAATAGGAACAGACTGATGAGAGTCAACTACATTTTCAACCTGGGAGAGGGGGGACAGAGAGAGAGAGAGAGAGAGAGAGAGAGAGAGAGAAACAGATGGAGGGAGGAAAAATGGAAGGAAGGAAGGAAGGAAGGAAGGAAGTATAATTTCTTGTTTTGAGTAAACTCTTAGTGACTTTTATTCTCAAAGCAACCCTGGCACTTCTTGCTTTGGTCCAGTGTAGAGAGACCTGGATTTTGAGTCAGAAGATTTAGGTTCAAAACCCAGCTGTCTATGACCTTGCTTGATTCCCTTTGCTTGACATACTGTCTTACAGAATTGTCTAGATAACTAAGAGGTCAAATAGTTTGGAGGAATTACACAGTCAGTATGTCAGATAAGATTTGAACCCATACCTCCCACACTTCTCACACACACACACCCTTAGTGGGGTGTCTATGAGAATCAGATGAAGGAAATGTTTGTGATCACAAAGAATTGCACAAATGGATGTATAATTCTTAGTACTCAATGGGAGTTAAATATTAATATGAAAATAAGACAAGAAATTAGTTTATATAATCCTAATCATTTAGAAGATAAAAAAAATCACATAAGCATGATCAAATGTGAGAAATTTCTTTTCACATAGATAATAGTAGCATTATTATAGGCTAATAAGATTGAAAGTTGTGAAACTGCTGGGAAAATTGGAATATAGTGTGGCAGAAACTAGGCATAGACCAATATCTTATACCATATACCAAAATCAAGTCGAAATGGGTGCACAATCTAGGTATAAAGGCTGATACTGTAAGCAATTTGGGAGAGCAAGGAATGGTTTACCTGTCAGATTTATGGAGAAGGGAAGATTTTATGACCAAACAAGAGTTAGAGAGCATTATGAAATGCAAAAGAGATAATTTTGATTAAATTAAATTGAAAAGTTTCTGTACAAATGAAGCCAATGTAACCAAGATTAAGAGGGAAGTTGGAAAATTGGGAAAGAATTTTTACAACCAGTGTCTTTGACAAAGGCCTCATTTCTAAAATATGTATAGAATTGAGTCAAATCTATAAGAATACAAGTCATTCCCCAATTAATAAACAGTCAAAGAATATGAACAGGAAGTTTTCAGAGGAAGAAATTAAAGATCTCTATAAGCATATGAAAAAAATGCTCTAAATCACTATTGATTAGAGAAATATAAATCAAAACAACTCTGAAGTACCACATCTATCTCACTGGTCAGATTGGCTAAGATGACAAAACAGGAAAATGATAAATGCTGGAGACGATGTGGAAAAATTGGAATACTAATGCATTGTTGGTGGAGTTATGAATTAATTAAACTATTCTGGAGAGCAATCAGGAACTATGACCAAAGGGCTATAAATAAGTGCATGCCCTTTGACCCAGCAATACCACTTCTAGGGTTGTATGCCAAAGAGATCATAGAAGTGGGAAAAGGACCTGTATGTACGAAAATATTTATAGCAACTCTTTTTGCAGTGGCAAAGAATTGGAAATCAAGGGGATGCCTATCAGTTGGGGAATGACTCAACAAGTTGTGGTGTATGAATGTAATGAAATACTATTGTGCTATAAGAAATGAGGAGCAGATAGACTTCATAATAACCTGAAGAGATTTGTATAAACTGATGTTGAGTGAGAATAGCAGAACCAGGAGAAATTTGTACACAATTACAGACACAACATATGTGTGACAACTAACTCTGATAGACTGAACTCCTCTCAGCAATGGAAGGTTATAAGACAACTCCAAAAGACTCATGATGGAAAGAGGTATCCACATACAGAGAAAGAACTACAGAGCCTGAATGCAGACTGAAGCAAACTACTTGTTCTCTCTCTATCTTTTTTTTTTTTTTTGGTTCTTCTTTCTCATTGTTCACTCCACTGGTTATAATCCTTCTTTACAACCTGACTAATGTTTAATGTGAAGGTATTTGTAGATCCTATATTTGATTGCATGTCACCATGAAGATGGGGGGGGGAGAAAAAATTTAAAACTCAAGAGATTGTGGATCTGAATGATGTAAACTAAAAGTAAATAAACATTTTTTTAAAAGAAAGATTGAAAATTGGAAAAGATCAGCTAGTAAGTAGTTGAGCTAGAAATTATATCCATGCCTATTCTATATCTGCTTGATACTTACTTGACATTCTTTAGATACCTCACGTAAAACACAGAAACTCACCTCTGAGAGGGTAATGCAAATCCAGGAAAGGCTGTCTAGAAGAGGTGGCCTTTGATCTAAATCTTAAGGGGAGCCAGAATTTCTTAGAGTTCAAGGTTGGGAGAATGCCTAATGAGTTTATACGTCTAAAAATGTTTTAAAATCTCTAGTACTATGCAAATGTAAGGCACTCTAATTTTGTGTCACACCATCTCATTCTTTTCACAGGCTTTCAGCTGAAGTCTAGTCTAATCTGTATGTGATAGAGAACTTCAGGAACATTCCCAAGTGGCCGAGGCTTTGCTTGAGAACTCAAACAAGAAAGAATCCATGGCAGCCTTCAGAAACTAACATTTTGGTAAGCTCCAAGGCAGTGATTCTCAACCTGTGGGTTGTGTTCAATTTGTAACAATGAAAATACGTCCTGCATATCAGATATTTACATTATGATTCATCACTAGCAAAATTACAGTTATGAAGTAGCAACAAAAATAATTTTATGGTTGGGGGGTCACCACAGCATGAGGAACTGTATTAAAGGGTCGCAGCATTAGGAAGGTTGAGAACCACTGCTCTAAAGTTTAGGAAGTTCTTCCTTATGTTGAACAGGGACATGCTTTTTGGTAACTCCTCCTCATTGTACCTAAATATGTCACTTAGGGGCTAAGCAACATTCCTCATCCTTTTCCCACATTACATCCCTTCTACTTGAAGACAGCTATCCTTTACCACCACCTCTTTCCTTCCCTAACTTCCTCAGTCCTTGTATGGTATGATAATGTATCCTTCACATTTGAGAATCATCTTATTGTCTTTGACAGTAATTAATCCATGTGTACATTTGTGGCTAAACTAACAATAATAATAATAATAATAATAATAATAATAATAATAATAATAGTTATATAACCCATTCTCTTTCTTCAAATGTAAAGTTCACAGCTAGGAAAGTTATTTACATGACTGGAGCAATATTTCCCATCTTATCTATGAGATTTACCATCTGCTAAGTCCTGGCTCCAGTGCTCTTTACCTCGGAGGGTTACTTTCTAGGCCAAGCTAACCACTGTGTTTCCTGCTTGCAAGTTCTTATCTATGACATGTCATTAGAAATAGTGATGAAATGTCCATAAAGGGTTCCATTTGCTTGCTTTTTGTGATCACCTCACCAAATCATGGTGTAGAGCCTCTTGGTTATCTTGTCAACCACTCTTTGAGTAGATTAGGCCATCTGAAGAGCAGGGTTCTTCAGTCTAGAAAGGTGGCTAAGAGTGGATGTGAGCAAGAATAAAAATCAGGACAGGTAAGCTCTAAAATAACTAGAAACTTCCATTAATAGATGAAATAATAAAGCATTCATTAAGGTCTTAGTGTGTGTAAAGCAATGTGATAAGCAGAGTATACAAATAGAAAAGTCCCTGCTCTCAAGGAACTCACACTCTTATGAGTAAGATAACAAATATAGAAAGTTTCAGCTGCAAATTAGATGGAAAGGTGCCATAAGCCTTAGGGTGCCACAGCTAAGCAGATGGTAATGCCTCTTTTTTCATGTCATTTCCACTGATGAAAATCACATCAATGTCTGATGTTGAACCATTTTCCAGTGCCAAAGATTTTTTCAGGGTCTTCAATGACTATGGTGGATCAGTTTTAGGAACAGTTACTGGGTTCATTTTCATGGGGGATGATTTCCAGAATGTTTCCCGAGGGCATTAGACTAGAAGAATTGCTATTCTAAAAACTCTTGGGCTCAGTTCTTTTTCCTTATGTTTGAGAATAATTGAACTAGGACATCCCTCCAGGCTTGAAAGATAACTTTAAATAAATAATAAAAGATAGTGTTTTATTTTTTAAAGTAGAAAACTTCTCGAATTTGTTACTCCTAAAAGAGACACAAACTGAAAATTCATGTAACAGTGCCCCCCCAATCGCTGTCAGCCTTTACTTCAAAACCACTCACTATAATGCTCATAAGCTTCAACTCGTTGATAATTCCCTTCTTTAGACTAACCAAGATTTGATCGTATAATCTCTTACCATAAGGAGAACAAAAATTATTTTCTTCAAATAAAAGTCATCATATCAAGAACATAATAAGCAAGATATAGTTTAAAATATATCAAATGCATTAACAATCCCAAAGTACCTTCTCCCATGCCTCCACCTCCTAGCTTCCAGATAAGTAGTGCTATGCATCCCATCGGCCTGCTCAGCAGCACTGCCTCCCCTATTCGCCGGAATAGAAAACCAGAGAACAAGGCATAGGATGTTTCTTTGAGATGAGCACACCAATTGTTGGGCCTCAGTTCTTGGACCAGCTGTTTATCTTACCTCTGAACCAGTGTTGCAAATGCAGCATCCCACAAAAAGGGTATGGTATCCAATACTGTGTAGTTCCATTGAGACCAACATTTTTTTCTTGAAAGATATGGAAAAAAAAACCAATTGGTTGCACAGAAGGGCAATGTGTCTTGTGCTATACACCCTAAAGTTTGGATAGGTTGTGACTCATCATACATCTCCACCACTGTCACCACACTTCTTTTTCATTCACTTCCATTTTTACTTCCTATTATGTCAACTTTAGTGTTTCTCTTTCACTCCGGCCTAAATGTCTGTCTACACTGAAGGTATGCTGAAAACATACAGTGATAGCACCAGCTGAAATAAAGCTATGAGAAACCTGGAGCCATGTCAATCTATGTACCCTTGTATATACTTCTTCAGCCATTATAGTTAGCTTCAACAACTCTTCAGGGAATGCAGGTTGGAAGACTCAGAATCATCTTTGAATCTTCCCTCTTTCTCATCCCTACTGCCCAATTCAATCAGCTGACAAGTTCCTTTCTCACAATAACTTTTATATCAGCCCTCTCCTTTCTATATCTATCACAATAATCTAGCTCAGGACCTCATCCCCTCCTCTGTTGAACTGTTTTAAAAGAACTCATAATTAGTTTCTTTCATGAAATTTTCTCTCACTCCAAACTATCTTACACAAAGCTTCCAGAATAACTCTAATTATAACACTCTTACTCAAAAGCCTTTACTTGTTTCCTCCTACTTGTCAAATAGAGTCTGAAAACTTTAGCCTGACATTCAAGGCCCCCTCCAAGCTGATCTTTATCTCCCATTCTCCTTTACAAAATTTCTGCTTCTGCTAAATTGTACTATTCAGCATCATCTGAAGTTATTCCCACTCTTCTACCTCCCTTTTCATATCTTGTTCGGAAGGTCTTAAACACTCTCTTCCACCACCACAGCCTACATGAACTATGTTAGTTTTTCCTTCATACCCCCTTTTTTTATAAACAGGTATGTTTCCCAGCTCTGTCCACAAACTTCAGTAATTAGTTTTGAGCAGGCAATGTTCTCTTAAAAATTGCTGGGATTTTTATAGAAATTCAATAAATTACTCCAAGTAAGCACTGAACCTGGAGTCAGGAAGACCTGAGTTCAAATCCATCTTCAGATACTTCCTAGCTCTGTAACCCTGGGCAAGTCACTTACTATTTGTCTGCTTTGGTTTTATCACATAAAAAATGGGCACCTACCTCCCAGGGTCATTGTGACAATTAAATGAGATAATATTTGTAAATCATTACATAAATAGCAGCTACTATTATTACCTCTTAAAATATAAGGATAGCCAAAAGAAATAAAACGCAAAAATGGTTACTCACCTCCAGCCACCAATTTCCTGTGAAACTTTTTTTATTTGATGAGATTCTTGGGCTGCTCTGGATTTTTTTTTCAAAATACTTATTCTATGTGAGCCAGAAAAATTCTCTTGGGCAAAGTAGTTTATTTTTATATCTTTTGACTTTTCTTTGTTTCAATGAGAATCCTGTAAAGAACCAAAGTCTCACTGAGTATTCATAAATGCTATCTTAAAGAGACAAAAATCTACTTTTATTGTGATTTTTCCATCTTTTTTTTTTCCTTTAGAGGGAGCATCTGTCTTTTCAACTGCTCATTAGTTGCTTATGGTGTAGCCAAGGAAAGAATAAGATGTTCTAGGGATTAATAAAATAGGTGAGGTTTCTCTTTGTGTTGCAAATATCAGTTTTGACAGATTTTCAAGTGTAAATGTCAAGGATCTTATGAAACAAGAGGAAAGGGTTTTAAATAACAGAAATGATGAAAAATTTTAGCATCAAATTTAATAAAGAAGTTTTTTCTGTCAGCACATGGTAGAAGAAGAAGAATTCTAATTAATTCAATAAATTGTGCTCTTTTCTCCCCCTACTTCCAAAGGTTGACAAGGGAATGAAGACAGAAGTAGGTCATACCCTCTGATGACAGAGCACTAACAAGTGACAAAGTATTATAAGCTTCCCATTTCCATTCAGAACAAAGCTCAGCATCTCTGGCATCATTTTCCCTTCCAGAAGCTAATCTCTATTTAGCATTTTACAATGAAACAAAATACAATCAAATCTCTTTTGTTAGTGATTTATGAGTTTTACAAAGGGGTCAGAGGAAGTCTAGAGTAACATTTGTCAGAAAATAAAATGAACAAAACCTATTAATCAAGGTAGAGGGGCTTTGTATGAGACCAGTCCAGGGAAAGTTTCCCCCTTCATTTGGTTTTTATTTTCAGGGGCTTCCAAAGAGCTAGCATTAATGGAAACTTTCCATTAAATTAATGGAAAATTGATAATTGTGTGACCCTGGGCAATCACTTAATTCCTGATTGTCTCATTTTCCTCATCTGTAAAATGGAGAAAATAATACTAGCACCTACCTTCCAGGGTTGTGAGGATCAAATGAGATCACTGTGAAGTTCCTAGCACAGTGCCTGGCATACTATAAGTACTATATACTTCTTAGCTATTATTAATTAAAAGGGTTCAAGGACAAAAATTAAAGTTCCTGCCCTCCAGGGGCTTACAGACATGCATGACAAGTGGTGCAGTTCATAGAGTTCTAGACTTGGAGTCAGAAAGATCAGAATTCAAATTCTGCCTATGACACTTACTAGTTGAGTGACCCTGGGTAAGCCACTTAAACTCTCTGAGGTTTAGTTTCATCATGATTAAAACAGGAATAATGATAGCATATTATCTCATGGTATTATGAGAAACAAAGGAGCTTAGAAGCATTTTGCATGTCTAAAAGTTCAGAAGTCATCCTTATGATGTCACTGGCCCTTTGCAAGAAGAAAGGACAAACAGCAACATAAATGTTAGCTGTTATCATACTGTATACGTTAATGGTAAGTATACACAAACAAGAAAATGTTAAGGGCAAGACACTCGCAGTTGGAAGGGGTCAGGAAAGGTCTCATAGGAAGAGACATTTGACCTGAGTTTTAAGGGAAACTGGGTATTCTAAGGGTCAGAGATGAGAAGGAAATAATAGGAGGCAGTCTATGCAAAGGTAGGCACTCATGGAACAGAATCGCACGTGTAAGCACAGAGTAAGAAAGCCAGTTTGGTTGAATCTCAGAGTATGGAAAGAGAACTAATATATAGTATCCTGGAAAGCCTAATATTTAACAGAAACAATAAAGTGGTAAAATTCCAATTAACCAGAATTCTCAATTAACCAGGATCTGCTCTACATTTTATTGGAAAGAAGCAACCCATAAATTGATGATGATGGTGATAATTTGTTATTTGGAACTAAAAACACACATTTTAGGAGAGAGGTGTCAAATAAATGGCCCATGGGCTGAATGCAGTTCTGAGTGCCACTGAATCAATGTAGTCAAAAGATAATTGGAAAATATTTAACAGAATCAATAAGAAATACAATAAAATATAAATAGCATTATATTTTAAAAACTAAACTGATATGCAGCCCATGAGGATACATATAGATAGATTCGTGGCCCTCTTTCAATTTGAGTTTGATGCCACTGTTCTAGAGTGTCGTACCACTGTTTAGTCTTGTATTAAACATCAAGGAAGGGTAAAAACGTGTGGATTATTCCTCATAGAATTTGGCACATCCTAAAAATCATCACTGTTCTAAAATGAATGGTCCCATGAATTTACCTTTTTTTTTTTCTTTTTTCTTCAATTCAAGTAGCATCCATTGAACAGATAACTTCAAATTGCCTGGTCCTGACTTCTCCTTTTTTTGTTCTTAAAATAAGTTTCACCAGCTAATAGGCTGACTTCTTCATAAGTCAATGCAATAATTGAGATCCAGTTGTATTATGCCTGCAGAGGGCTATAACAGTACTCACAGAATCACCCCAGATGAAAAGTAAGCAGTCAGGATCTATTTCAAAATCTCTCCACAAGCCATAATTAGCCTCATGAGGCACAATCTTTCCACCCTAGCCTTTGGAAATGCATGGTAAAAGCATTCTTCAAATATCTAACATCAAAGTAAGGTGTTTCCTTTTATATCTACTCCTTTTTTTCATGGGTTCAATTAATATTTAGGAGGTAGAACAATTGTCTAGATATTTTGATCCCTGTATCTTTCAAATGATGCCTTATAGCTGAAATCTAGCAAGTTATGGACAAATATATGAGAGCAATAGTGATGATTATATAGAAAATTATTCTTTGAAATAAGTTCATCACCTTTGTACCCTAAAGCAAATATACGGAGAAAAAATACCAAGAGAGATTTTTAAACCATAATGCTAGCTAGAAGAGAGGAATAAGAGGAAACTGTGGCACATGTATATAGTCAGGAGCATTTAAAAAATGTCATGAGGAATATAAAACAAAAACTCCCCAGGAACCACACAATCCTGGACATCCATATAACCTTCTTTTCAGTAATCACTGTTGTTGTTGTTGTTTTCTGACACAGAGAAAGAAAGGTCTTGACTTACTGGGATATAGTTCAAAAGCTCTGGGTCATGCCAGGGGTTCTTACCCTTTTTTGGAGGGTAAAGTTTCAGGAAAAAAGAGAAATAAGAGGATAGTAAGAAAAAAGAGTGGAAAGAAGAAAAGATCCATCTTGTGAGTGGTAGCAAAAACATACTTTAGTGGTACTAGTGTTGACGCATATCTGGTCCCATTTCTGGTCCCCATACAAGTTTCCTTTGGCAGTCTAAAAGAGGAATATTGCCTGAGGGGGTAATGAGTTCTAAAATCTCTAAGAGTTCCTCCATCTCTAGATGGAAATGGATGACCTCATGTTTATGGATGTTGTAGAGTTAGGACACAAGTTATCCAGGGTGACTGAATATCCTGTTGTATATAAAATTTTTTGATGATGGTGGTGCTGATGGTGAGCTCTGAAACCATTTCAAATGGGAATGCTCTGAATCTAAGATCCTTTTTTGCCAACAAAAGGGAAGAGCAGGCATTGCTAACTGTCCAGGGTCAAATATGAGGAATTTTGGAATTAGTTCTCTCCAATGAATAAATGAGGCAGGCTTTCAGGAGCCAGGGTAGAGGCAGGAACAAGTCAAGGACCAGGCATGAATGAGGCATTAGTATGGCATCCTCTCTGGGCTCTCTGTCTCTCCAAAGCTTGCATATGCCATCAATCCCTATGGTCAAGAGATCACTGCAGTCACAACAGATGTGCCCACCCCATGGCATACTGAAACCATAGCTGCTACTTCTCTGTATTCTTCCAGTATATAACAGAATCTTTTGTAAATAATGTCTTAAGCAATAAATGCATTAGGAATTGAAAGAGTCAAAGACAAATTTTGCCAACCCTTTAAAGCAATTAATGAAATGCCCACATCAACCATTAAAAATATCCTCTATCAAACTATTGAAAAGAAAGTTCATATATCAAAGATAGGCCAGAAGCAATTTAAAATGAATCATGTAGCATCAAACTGTCCAAAAACTAACACATATGCATCATTTAAGTTGGTAATGCAGCCTCAAAGGATTAGGGATACAAGATTTAAAATTTAACATACAAAAGTTTGTTGTCCAGCTAAGGTTAACATTTGATCACTAATATATTAATTAAAAGGACAAAAAACCTAGCATTTTGTATGAAGAAGTATATTAATATGAGGAAATCCAGGTAGCAGAAGTGATGGTTGTTATCCTTCATTCTTGAAAAGGACTGAAATGACATCACTATGCTAACGTCAAGTTTCAATGTGTCTGTCTGTGGCTGACCAGAGCAATACAAGCTCGGAATGCTCTAACACAGGTTGGACACAAATAGTCCATGTGAACATTTGGGGTGGATTCTCCAAATCTGCACATCCTGAGTTTCCTTTGAGTTGTTTTGATTCTGCTTTGCTCATAGAGCACAGCACCTTCTCTGATGTGGACATGCCATGCTGAGCACTCCTGCGCTAGTGTCTCCCATGTCACACAGTCAATTCTAAAGTTCTTGAGAGAGACCTTGAGAGTGTCCTTATCGCTTCTTCTGACCACCATGACACACATGCTTGCCCTGTGTGAGTTCTCCATAAAAGTCTTTTTGGTAAATGAACGTTTTGCATTCAAACAACATGGCCAGCCCATTGGAGTTGGGCTCTTTGAAGCAGTTTGAATTCTTGGCAGTTTAGTTCCAGTAAGGACCTCAGTGTCTTATACCTTATCCTGCCAGGTGATCTTCAGAATCTTCCTAAGATAATTCAAATGGAAATGATTCAGTTTCCTGGCATGGCACTGGTAGACTGTCCAGGTTTCACAGGCATACAACAATGAGGTCAGATTAATGGCTCTGTAGACCTTCAGTTTGGTAGTCAGTCTAATACCTCTTCTTTCCGATACTTTTCCTTCTGAGCCTCCCAAACACTGAGCTGCCTCTGGCATTGCATGCGTCAACTCATTATCAATGTGTACAGCCCTGGAATGTACACTACCAAGGTAAATGAACTTATCCACAGCATTCAAAACTTCTCCATTTGCTGTAACCAATGGTTCCATATTTGAATAGTGTGGTGGTGGCAGACGCGGCACCTGTGCTTACTTGTTAGGCTAAAATTAGCACAAACAGCAGAGAACTGATTCATACTTTGTCACATCTCAGCTTCAGAGGCTGCACTGAGTACACTATCCTCTGCAAACAGAAAATCATGCGCCAATACTCCCTCCACTTTGGTCTTGGCTTGTAGCCTTTTCAAATCGAGGAAACAGTAGAGACCCTTTAGGCAAGGATTAACAGAGGAAGAAACGGAAATGGTATTTTGTAGAGACGGCATTACAGACCGTCTGGACAAAAGGATGAATTAACTAAGTAATTCAGAAAACATTAAAAACATATCATGGAATTATTATATGGTGGAGATTATTGGAGTAAGGGAATTCAATTGTTTGGACATCTCTTGCCACTCTTCTCTCTCCTGCCAAAACAACAATAAAGAAGGAAAGAAAAGAAAAGAAATAAAAACACCCCAAGACATAAATGGCACAACTGAATGATGCCATTCTTTGCAAAACAATGGAAAATGACAAGGTCATGAATCTAACCAACAAGGAAAAGAAGTTTGCTGAAGAAATAAAGGAGTCTTTGAGGACAAGTAACCAATCTATTATAGAATTCATGATCAATGGAAGAAAGCAAAGCAAGACCTAGTCAGAACCCTAGATTCTGGAAAAGCACCTTTTAAAGAGTTCAATGAAAATGTAGATAGTTTTATAGTGAGAGGAAATTTTGCAATCTAAGAGATGAAAAGCTTGCAAGAATGAAATTCTGAAAACACAAAAAATGACTCAGAGGAGGAGTAGCAGGTGAAGAGAGCATGAAGAGAGCAAAATGGCTATATGTAGAATATATCTTAGAAAATGGAAATTAGGGAAGAATGAATGCAAATGAAAAACATAGCATTATAAGAATAGTGTAAAGAGTGTTAAATAACACGATTAGCTGCCTGGAAATAAATGTTAAAAGCAAGGAAAAGATTCGGCTTTTGGAGGTTATTTATTCATTTGTTTGTTTTGGGTTTGTTTAAATGCTCTTACTGATGGTAAGAAGAGGATCAAAGAAAAAAGAGAATTACTGTTCAGGTGGCTAGGACAGTGGATGCCAGGAAGAATGCAGAAATACTCAACTCTTATTTTGTTTCTAGTTTTTCTTCTGAGGATAATGTTTTTTGGGTTGGAAAGGACAGAACAAAAATGGTAACTAAATTAAAGTAGAGATAATTGAGATAGTGAGGAAGCACCTGGTTGCCTTCAAAGATTCTGAGTCACTAGATACAATGAACTCCATTTCATGATCCTGAAAAGACAATAATATTTGATTGCTTTTCTTTTATTGGTGATCTTTGAAAGGTCTGGGTGACAGGGAGAAGTTTCATTGAATTGGAAATAGCAAATATTCTCCCATTTCTTTAAAAAAGGAAAGAAGGTAGAAATTGAACTGGAGTATAGCAAGCTTCTCTTTAATCCCTGACAAAATTATGTAGCATATTATTAAAGTGAAGGTTCCAAAATATTTAGATGGAAGTATTGATTGTTAAAAATCAGTATGGCTTCATTGAGATCATGTCATACTAGCCTCATTTCCTTTTTAACGGGGTAAGTAGACCAGTAGATTGGGGGAAATGCTATAGAAATAATATACTTAGATTTCACATTTCACGAAGTGTCTCATTTTATCCTTGTAGATAAAGCAAAGATAAATGTATTACTTGGGGATATAATTAGGTAGATTCAGACAGGTTGGCTGAGGCTTCAGACAGAATTCTGTTCAGATCAGAACCAAAGATTAGCCACTAATGAACCAGTGTCAACCTGAAAGAGGACTCTTATGAAGTATCCCTAGGACTTCTCCTGCTCCCTGTGTTGGTCAGCATTTTTATCAGAGACTTAGATAAAGGTATTCATGACAAATTTATAAAACATAAAGATGAAACTGAGAGGGATATTGTATAATAGTAAAGATACAAAAAGATCCTAACAAATTATAACAACATGCAAATCAAACAAGCTGAAAATTCATAGGGATTAAAAATAAATATATGTCACTATGCATATATATATATATATATATATATATATATATATATATATAAAACATATCTACATACACATATGTAATATATGGAGAGACAGGTAGAAAGCTCTATATGGAAAAAAGATATGGATATTTTAAAGTTCCACACTTGGGATCCAAAAATCAAATTCCCATGTACGAGATGGAAGAGGAATAGCTGGAAAAATAGACTTCTGTGAAAAAAAAAATCTGAGCATTTTAGTGTGCTATAATCTCAAATGAGTCAACAGCATGCCATGGAAAGCAAAATAAAATGCATACTATCCTAGGCTGCCTAAAGCGAAGCAAAGAATCTGGAATGATACAGGTAGCGAGGTATATGATAGCCTGTATGTATTAGGAAGGGCATGTCCTGGAGTGCAGTCAGAAGAGGATGTCTAGGATAGTGAAATGATTGGAGATCATTCTAAGGAAGTATAAATTGAGGAAAGTGCCATCCAAAGATAAAGAATTAGCTAAGAAAAGTGACAACATATAGTAACCAGGCCTAGGAAAAACATGATGGTGGTATTCATGGATTTGAAGGGCTATCAAGTTAAAGAGTGATTAAAATTGTTCTATCTGGTCCCAGAGGCCAGAATTAGGAAAAATAGATAAAGTAGCTAAGGAGCAGATAATTAGCCTTGATATAATTAAAAACTTCCTAAAATTTAGTTAGCCAAGAGTAGGAGAGATTGCCTCAAGAGGTAGAGTATTCCTCCTCACTGGAGGTTTCCAAGTATAAGATAGATGGTGATTTGCCAGCAGTAATGTGCTAGGGATGCTTAGTCAGGTATGGGTTGAACAGAATTCTGTCTGAAGCCTCAACCAATTCTGAGATCATGCGTTGTTGTTTAAGTGAAATCAACCATAGAATATCAGAAATAAAGTGTCTATAGAAGTCATTGAATCCAACCTCCTCATTATACAGATGAGGCAATTAGATTCACAGAACTTAAACGACTCCTCCAGTGACCCATGGCTCATTAATGGCAAGGCTAATGTGTTCTAGTACAAATAGCGTGGGAATCTGGAGTTAGTACAACTGGGTTAGGATATCCATTTTAATAATGGTGATCGAGTCACTTCGATTTATCTGATTTTTTGTTTACAGAACAGTAAAGTGAGTCTGACACAACAATGTCAAACTCAAATAGAAATGGGGGCCACAAATCCCTGCATAAACATCAAGGCCTCAGAGATATAAAAATATTGATTTAATTGTTTTTTTTGGTTTTGTTTTGTTTTTTAGAGGTGGTAAGCAAGGCAATCAGGGTTAAATGACTTGTGTAAGGTCCCACAGCTACTAAGTGTCAAGTGTCTGAGGCTGAATTTGAACTCAGATCTTCCTGGTTCCAGGGCCAGTGCCCTATACACTGACCCATCACCTAGCTGCCCCTTCATTTAGTTTTAAGATGCAATGTTATCTATATTGTTTTATACTTTCACTGATTTTGTTAAATATTTCCAAAGTACATTGTAATCTGGTCTGGACCATTGGAAGGAAGTGTTATAGGTCATGTGCTTCCTGAGGGCCATGTTTTTGACACCTCTAGAGTAGTAGGTCATCTCTAGGGTTCCTTCTAGGTTTTAATCCTATGATCCTATGTTCTCCTCATTGCCCATCCACTACTTTTTCTATTATACCATGTTGCCACTAATAAAACAATAAATACAGGAAAGAGTCTTAGTTCAGCTCTAAGTTTTAATAGCTTGAAATAGCACTAAGACTTTTGGGACACATTGTATGTATTTAGTGTCTACTATTTATGAAGCCTTGTGCTAGGCAAGGAATCAAATATAAAGTATAAAATAGTCTCTGACCTCAAGTGTTTATGATATATTACTGGGGGGAAAGGAGAAGGTAATAAGCATTTATACGGTGCCTACTGTGTGCAAAGCACAGTGCCAAATACTTTATAAATAATCTCATTTGATCCTTTTAACCACCTTGTAGTGTAGGTGCTATTATTGCCACTTTACAGTTAAGGAACTTGAGACAAACTGAATTTATGTGATTTTGCCAGGGTTACAGAGCTAGCAAATCTCGGGGGCTAGATTTGAACTCAGTTCTCACTGACCCCAGGCCCAGGACTCTATCTACTATATCACTTCACAAATAGACAAGGTATGATTGTAAAATGAAATTGGTCTGCCTATTTAGTCCCTTACTCAGCTTGTCTATTCTGTAATAGCACTTCATATGCCTACAAAGATAACAAAAATTCAAGGTAGTATATGAATGTACCGCAGCATGATTTAGAATAGAGATCCAGCCTGAGTCAGGAAGACCTTTGTTTAAATCCCACTTTTGACACTTACTAGCTGTGTGATCATAAGTAAGTTGTAACCCCTCTATCAATCCTGGTTTTTTTTTTTCATATGAAAGTTGAGGGATTAGGACTAAATGACCTCTTAGCTCTCCATCTTCATCCCATAATCCTCTTGTGCTCCCAGGCAACGGAAATTATTAACATCAGGCAAACTTCTAATCTACATCAATGGACAGAATTTTCTTGCTAGGATTCCTCCACACAAATGAAACCACATATATTGGTTAAAAACATGTGTACACAAAGCATGTCCTTAGCATGATATAAACAGTAAGTGTCAATGGGATTCATAGGAAGGATATATATACAGTGAGAAGGATGTAGACCACTCTAGATGAGAGGAAGGCTTGGGAAAAGAAGGGCTAGACAAAAGAAAAATAGATATTAGAACAATGAGCAAACAGGTTTGATGGATTTAAAGGGTTTGTGTAAAGTAAAATTGGGAGGTGAGACTGTTTTGGGAAATGCTTGCATTCCAGGCAAAGCAATTTGTACTTAATCTGACAGAGCAATAGGGATCCATTTAAATGTTTGAAGAGGAGAGCGGCATCACCAAATTAATACTTTGGAATGGTTGATTTGATGACAGTATATAGTGAAGAGCAAAGAGAGAAATTCAAGGCAAGTGAGGTCATTCAAGGCTTTATCAACCAAGACTCATAATGGATTTACATCAGGGAAACATCTAACTATGCTGACTCTAAAAGAGGTACCAGGAAAAACAAGATATGTAATGGATTAATTAAGGAAGAGAGGAACATTTTACCTGTTTCCAAAAGAAATATGTCTACAGCATGTTTTCAGCCAGAGAGATTTTGACATCTTTTTTTATGAAGCCAAATATAAATACAGTATCTCTCTTCCCAGATAGAAATGTAAGTTTTAAGGATCACTGAATACTGGTGGAGTTACCTAGGTAACACATTACATAAAATACCTGCATGAATTAAATTCTGATTGTAAGGTTATTGTTGTTTTTTTCCTTTTTCTATCTGGTTTTAGAAAAAGGACAACAGGCTTTGTAACCAAAGTGTTCACTTAGCAAATAAATTAAAAAGAGCTGTATAGTTGGTTCAAAGTAATTATTTGTTAATTTCATCTTCTTTTCCTTTGAACCTATTATTTGTAGAACCACATTTCAGCAAAACATTTTCAAGATTCTAAAAGAAGACAAGTGAATCCACAAGACCCAATTTCTTGACCCCTGAAAGCAAGATCTATATGGATGTTAGGTACCTGTGGAGTGGACAGAGCATAGGACTATTAGTCAAAAAGTTCTAGGGTTGATTTCTAACTCTAATGCTTATTAGCTATGTGATAAAAGACAAATTATTGAATCTCTGAATCTCCCTTTCCTTACCTGTGAAAGGGGATTAATAATAGCATTTACCTCACAGGGTTGTTGTGAAGATCAGCACTACAAAACTGTTACCTGTTATGATTATGACAATTATCTGGGAAGTAGCATGACATAGGGGCTAGTGTGGTATGACAATGAATAGAGTGCTGGGCCTAGAGTCAGGAAGACCTGAGTTCAGATCCAACCTCAGGCACTTACTAGCTATGAGAGCCTGGGCAAGTCACATAATCCAGTTTGCCTCAGTTTCCTCATCTGTAAAATGAAATGGAGAAGGAAATGGCAAACCATATCTTTTCTAAGAAAACCCCAAATGGAGTCACGAACAGTCAAACATGACTGAAATGACTGAACAACAAGTATGATGTATTGAAAAAAGTACCAGGTTTGGAATCAGGAAGTGCTACATGGTTTTGGATATTTCCTTTAATTTCCTCCATCATCAGTTTTCTCATAAACAAAGCTTATACATACTTTCTTTGCTTACCTCACAACATTTTTAGAGGAGCAAATGAGAAAAATATGGTGTTTGATTTTATGTTGTGAATTAGCATGGAATTTGAAATGAAGAATCATGGATTCATCACTTACTAGTTGTATAACCACATACCTACCTTGCCAACATCATGAGGTTGATGTGAAGATCAAAAAAAGTAGATAAAATTGTTTCAGAGCTGTAAAATGCTACAGCCAGATAGTTCAGAATATTATCATAGCAACAAATTGCATTTAGGATGATAAAGTGCTTTACATCCATTATCTTGTGTACCTTCACAACGACCCTGTGAGACAGACAAAGCAGGTATATTTTAGGCCCATTTTGTAGATGAGAAAACTTAAGTGACTTGTCCACTGTTTTAAGCCAGGAATCCAGATTTCACTTCTAAAGCTTCAGATTCTACAATGCCAAACTGGTCTCTCTAAGAAGACTGAGATGAAAGCTTTGAAATAATAATGTCTAACATTTATATAGTACATTATTTCATTTGAAACTCACAACAATCCTGAGATGTAAGTGCTGCTATTATCCTTATCTTGCAAGTTACATGCCAAAAAAAATGATCCACTGAAATATTAAGTTTTTGTTTGTTTGCTTTTGTGCACAGAAGAGAATTAAAGGAGTTTGAAAGAAAACACAGACAAATAATTATTTTTAATGTAATGGATGACACTTATTATATGTTTTTTAAAAACTGATATAAAGTGGAGGGGAAAATATCCCACCTGGCTGCTGTCCATGTTCTCTCTATATTCTGTATTCTCTTTATAATGCATATGTCAATCTGAGCTCATCTGCAGCAAAAACTCAAATCTTTCTAGACTTTTTATTCTGCCTATAGACCCAGAGCAGAAGAGAACCTGGTGAGATTCCCGGGGATATGAACTGGAGCTGTTCCTCTTCATCCAGTTCCCTACCATGCTAACATTAGAGCTATATCTGCTTATTACTATACTATTCATATGAAAATTGAAAAAATAATAATAATTGAACCAACCATCTAGATGTGCTGTTTACATACCACATGAAAACTGGCTGGATTTTTTTTACTTCTTATTCACCTTTATTGTCAACATTTAAACAAGAAGCCTGTTGCAAAACAATACACAAAAATCCTATGTGTATAGGAAACTGAGGTATCCTAATGCAAAGTGAAATATATGTTTCTAAGTACCAGAAAAAATCTTAAAATATCTGGCTGGTTTACTAAATTGCTTTTCAAGTTATTTAGTATCAGCTAAATATGGGCATAATTTTAAAGTCCTAATATTCATTTGGATTGAAGAAAAAGTAAAACAAACAAAACACATTTCTGGTATCAATCCACCCTGAATACAGCAAACCATTATTTTCATATTTCCGTGTTCTTTTTCCAGGTTTTATTTTATTTTATTTTAAAATTTTAAAATTTTAACCAATATTCACTAATGATTTTGGCCTATAGTTCTTTTATTTATCCTTTGCTGGTTTAGGTACCAAAACGACATTTATCTCATACATAGGTCTTAAAAGATTTTTTTTTTGTTCACTATTTTTTAAAATCATGTTTTATGTAGTCATTGTTCTTTAAAAGCTTGATAGTATTCACTTCTAAATCCACTGGGACCTGAGTTATCTTCTTTGGGAGCTTCTTTATCTCTAGTTCAATTTACTTTCTTGAAATTGAGTTGTTTAAGATCCCCATTTTTATGTTTTGTTAATTTGGGTCACTTATATATACCTTTTAAGTTCTCAGTTTTGCTCTAATAACCATTTATGGCTGGATTTAGGCCAGAGTTTGGAGTATGATTCAATACTAGTAAAATAATTAACCTAATTAACCATATTTCAAACAAAAGTATGTAAAACCTCATGGTGAATTTACAGACACAGAAAAAAACCCTTGGATAAAGTATATATTAATTTATGTTAAAATCCTACAATCCTACAAAGCTTTCTATTAAAATTTATCTTCCTCAAAAGTATAATTTTAAAAACTCTCTAAATAAAAAAGCTATTATTACATACAATGAAGGAACATTAGAAGCTTTCTCAAAAAATACAAGAGTAAAGTAAGGCTGCCATCTTTCCTTGTCGCTATTTAATATAGTTCAAGAAATGTTAGCAAAAGGAACAAGAAAAGAAATCAATTACAAAGAGATTGGAAAAATAAATAGAAAAAATATTTAAAAAAAAATAAAATATATACCCCTATTTCCTTGTGATATGATGGCTTACTTAGAAAATAATAGAGAATCAGCAAAGACATGAAATGAGACAATTACTACTTTCAATAAAATAGCAGGATAAAATAAACCCATAAAAAATCTTTTTAACAAAAATAAAATGCAGAAAGCAAAAGAAAACACTTATTTATCCTTACCTAATAATGAATTAGTGACATACATCAAGGTTAGGACACTAAATGCTACCTCAATGATTTATAATTAAAAGGAGTTCTGGAGATGATCTAGTACAACTCTTGTTTTATAGATTAAAAAAAGAAAAGAAAAAGTAACCCTAAAAATAAATGAAGCAACTAAAACCATGATTAGTAAGTAGGATAGCTGAGATGTGAACCTAGGTTTGTTGAATCCAAATCCTATAGCACCACTATACCATAAGTCTCAATCTAAATTTAAATTAGGAAATTCCTAAAGAAGCACAAAATTAATAGATTAATTAATAATGATTCATTAATAATCAATATTGTCTTATTGAAGTACATCAATAATCCAATAGTATCCCCAACCATGCCTTACTCAACTTGAAATTTTGTTTCTAACCAAGGCACAAAGGCATGGTTGGAGGAAGAGTATGTTTAAACCTAAGACATGTTTCTTACTAGAAACCTTCTCTGGCTACCCCCACCCTCTGGGATTGTGCTTAGCATTTTTGATTGGCATTCCTCATTTGCCACTTAGCCTGTGGCACATAGTGGAGAAGATGGATCACCTTCATCATGTGATTGGAAGCATTAGGTTTATTTGGAACCATGAATGCATTTGCCTTTGGAACATTCAGAGAAGCCACTGATATGTCACTTAGAGAGAATTAAGGATCTTTCATGGGTCAGGGTGCTTGGTGACCTATTTTTCCATCCATGCATTTCTTAAAATGCTTCTTAAACTATTGGGGTCATCCTGAATCCTTCTTGAATCATAGAATAACATAACATAATAGCTAGAAATAACTGAGGGGAAGGCAGTAATTAACTATCTACCCAAATCAAACGTAATTTTCAGGGATGGAGACCTTGTGACTCCAAGAGGTTAAGTAACTTGCCCAAAGTCAGTACAACAACTAAATCACAATCTAGTCATTTTTGCTGTGCAGGAAGCTACCTCTCTTCCCTTACGATAATGAGACAGTACAAAATGTGCCAAAGACCTTGGAGAGTTTATAGATCTTGATCACATCCTTTCTCAGTCTTTGTATCTGTAGGCAGAAAAATTACCATTTATGTGTCTGATCTCATTTCCATCATATAAAAAATAAAACCTGTAAAAGGGAAGAAAGGGAAAAAATATTTTCCCAATGTCTAAATTCAGCATTATCCCTAAACAAAATTGGGAAGTTGGAAAAGTCTGTCATAGTTGCCCTCAATCTTTCCTTTTTCATCCTTTTTCCATAGTTCCCTATAGTTCATAGCACCCTCTCCACAGCCTTCAGACACTGTTTGTGTGAGTGTCATTTAAACATAGATTGTATTGAAGGAATATATAACGATCATGTAAAGGACATCAATTGTACATTCGTTTCTGGGAGCCATATCATAGGTCTGTTTCAGGGGTGGGGAACCTGTGGCCTTGAGGCCACATGTGACCCTCTAAGTCTTCAAGTGTAGCCCTTTGGCTGAATCTAAATATCACAGAACAAATCCTCTTAATAAAAGTATTAGTTCTGTAAAACTTGGACTCCATCAAAAGGCCGCATCCAAGGACCAAGAAGGCTACATATGGCCTCAAGGCCCCAGGTTCCCCACCCCTGGTCTAGAAACTTTCATCCTCCTACCACAAAAACCTTGCTTTGGGAAGGAAACTGGAATCAGTCATTTGCATTTTTATCTGAAATATTTTCATTAATGTATCATGTTTCTTAGGCATGCTTCAGTCATTTTCAGTGGTGTGAATACATTTGTTTATATGTTATATTTCTGAGGAATAGTTGCAATTGGCTCTCTAACCCTAAAGTATGGAATGAACTTTTATCCCTCTGGTGAAGGAATTCAGGATTTGCCAGGGCAGTTTCTTAAGCTCTACCATAAGGGTGGCAATCAACTTTACTTATAAATAGTCTAAGCCTGTACTTGTTTCTTATCTGCTGGCCTCTAAAACCTTATTCCTCTGCCCTCAGCACAGTTGGAACAGAGAGGGAGAGCACAACCTCAAATCTGCCCCATAAAATACTAGGAGAGACACAAGGGGGCAAAGTAAAAAAGAAAGAACAGACAGAAAACAGCCTCCTGAAATGATTTGGCTAGAGCTGGGAGAGAGGGAGGGGGGAAGAATTTAATAAGAACAAAAATCTGCTATGCTTAATTCCCAAGTTTGGGAAATTGAAATGTTCAAGGCTTTTAATTGTATCTTAATGGTCTGTAGCATTCCAAAGCATTAACACTACTTTGTAGAAAGGAATGACTGAAACAAAGGCACCATTGGCTTTCTCTCCATTAAGCTAACAGCAGCCGGTCAAATACACTATCACTGGCCTGGTTTAAAACATGCTAGAAAGCATTCTCAAAGCACTGGGCCCCACCCTGTCCTTCCTAGGGGTGTTTAGAAAAATTAATGCCTAAACAATACTTTCTACTTGCCCTCAAGTAGCAGGCTTCTTCAACTGAATACAAACCCTTTCGAGAGGAATCTGGCTTAGGAAGGAGGTCAGAGCTCACAAGAAAACCTTTTAGAGCCAGAATGGGTAGAGTTGGGAATGAGGGGTCTGGGTGCTGGTAATGAGTTTGAAAAGATGTCTGAGCCTGAAGACCCATTTTCAGAGTCAACTGCCCCTGGTTTTGTTACTTACAATCTGTTTGACGTAAGGCTAAACTTTCTTGAGTCTCTGATGATTAGAGTCTTATCCATCTGAACTTGCAAAATAAGGGAACTGGATTATCTCTGAGGACCCTTTGAGCTTGAAAACTAAGGATCCTCAAATTTAGTAGGTTTCTAATCCCCTCCTTTGGTGTTGTTGTTGTTGTTGTTGTTGTGCAATCATGTCCACAAGTCTTTTGTTTCCCCATCTGGGGTTTTCTTGGCAAAGATACTAGAGTGGTTTGCCATTTCCTTATCCAGTTTATTTTGCAGATGAGGAATCTGAAGCAAACAGGAATAAATGACTTGCCCAGAGTCACACATCTAGTAAGTATCTGAGGCTGGATTTGAACTCAGATCTTTCCAACTCCGGGCCCTGCACTCTATTCCCCCAGCCACCTAGCAGTCACTCTTTAACTTGTTTCAAATCTGTTTATAATTTCTGATGGTCTTCTGCTCCTTCTGTACCTTTCTTGCTTCCTCTAGCATCCTGAAAAAACAGTCTTACTAGAGAGCACTTAGTTTCCTCCTTACTTAAACTTGCTTAATTCAATTCAGTTTTGAAGAGGTGACCCAAAGAGGGTTAGGGTTGTCTGAGACCCCAAAATACCAACACGCCGGGTTCTGCGGAAAGAATTGCACTCAAGTCTTCTCATCCAAAGAAAAGTAAAGTTTATTAAAAGTTTGCCTGTACTGGACACAGAGCAAGTCTGTGCTAAAAAACTCTATGGTGCTCTCACAGAACAAGTCTGTGCTAAGGTATTCTATGGCGCTCTCACACCCCATGGAAGGGAGATGGGATTCTTATATACAGAGGAATCTAGGGGTGGTCTAGAGGAGGAGTTTGAGGAGGGTCTTCAGGAGCAGTCAATGAGGTCAATGCAAGAGTTAGTAACAGAGGTTTGGGCCCAGCCACAATGAAATACTTATGTCCTCTGCAAATGCCTCATCAAGTGGAAAGATTCAATCAGATTTCAAGAGGTTTCCCTGAGCCTGTACCTCAAAGTTTCAAGGAGAACTCAAGGGAGGTCCCAGAGCCTACACCTCATCAGTTTGACCTCTGTAATCAAGCACCTACTATGGGCACAGTACCAGGTATTGGAGACATAACAAAAATGAAACAGTCCCTGATCTCAAGGAATTTTCATCCTACTAGCTGGTTACATGTGTAAACACTTATAAGGAAGTACAAATTGTATACTTAGTAATTTAAAAACTAATGTATCTTGTAAGTAATGTAACTAAATATCAGAGTTAAGTGTACACACTTGTAGGTCACCCCTCAGGATGCTAATTCATTCTTTACTGCATTTGTTATCATACTCCTGAGTTCTAGGGTAACCCAGGGTTCTGTGTGGACATTTTCTGATCAAATTGCAACCTCTATCCTTAGTTAACCAGTTAATGTAGAGTCCCCAGTCCAGTTTATTCTTTATGTATTCTTCAATAAGCAACAGAAAACTCTTGCCATTAGCAGCTGCTCAAGTCTTTCCACAACAATAGCCAGCATTCATATTGCACGTCAAAGTTTCCAAACTCACTGCAGCTATTCTCACATTTGATCTCCCCAACAACCATGAGAGGTGTGTGTTATTATTTTCAGATAACGAAGCTGAGGCAAAAAGAAGTTGAATTATGTGCTTAGCATCCCATGGCTAATAAGAGTCTGAGACAAGATTTGAACTAAGGTCTACATGAGAATGCGTTTTGGACTTGTTGAGTTTGTGTTGCCTAAGTATACCTGAGCAAATATATCAATGGCTATACCGCCTTGAACACACTAGATCTTGCCTGATTTATGAAGCATCAGGCCTGTGTATTACCTCCTGTGCAGGTAAACCCAAGAAACTTGACATTCCAAAAAAGAAAGTTCTCACCACTGAAGACCTTGTTACTATCAAATGATTCATCATCAGAAATTGATATGATTCTATTAGCAGAAATTTCATTCAAAATGATGCATTACCATCTCCTTTGCCATTGTACCTTATAAGGATCATGGGACATTTTAATTCTACTTGCAATAAAAAAATCTATGTATATCATGTCCTTCGCTGGTACGTAAATTTAGAGCAAGGACAATATTTTTTCTATTTATATCTCCATCCTTTAGCACAGCATTCTGCATTTTGTAGATACATAATAAAAACTTATTCCTTCACTCATACTAGATGGGAGGCCAGTTGGAAATATCAGCTGCTATTAATTTGATGGCAGTGTTACACAGTGGAAAGAACAGAGGCTATAAGGTATCCGCAACTGGATGCAAAATGTACTATGACTGTTTAATACTTGTATGAGCTTGGGCAAATCACTTGCTGCTTCTGGGTCTCATTTTCTTGATTAGATGACCTTTAGGTCCCTTCCAGCTCCAAATGTATGATTCTACCATATAGTTCCTTACCAGCTTTTGAAGTTCATAAGGGCAAGAACAGTCTTATTTTTGTATTTTCCCCAGTCATTAGAAAGATTTAATGAGTACCTACTGTGTGCCAAACATGATGCTCTCCACATAAGATACTTAAATGTGTGTTGCATTTGGAGAAGATGACACTAAAACTGTAACCAACTCCCTCCCTGCTCTCAGAATCACTCAGCAACGAATTCTCAACTCTCAGGGCTTTGGGCCCAATAGCTGTCTGCTGGGGCTTAGTAAGCTTAACTTCAGCATGATTATTACTCATGGCCTCTGTTAACCTCACTGTTCCCTTCAGGCTGACAAAGGTTCAATGAGATCAGCAGGACCAGTCTTACAGAATCACAAATTACAGAATCTGAAAGTTGGGCAGAACTCAAGAAACCATACTGATGAAGGGTTCCAGAACAAACAAAAAAAATTGATTAAGAATTCCTCAAAGAGATGTTTCTTCTGTCTCTAAAATGAACTAATGCTTCATTCAAAAATCTCTTATTCAACTAGCTTTCATTTACAAATACAAATAAATATAAATTTATAAAATAGCATTGCCCTGAGGGGATAGAATGCAGAACAGTTTTAGTTTGGTCTGATTTGATTTGGTTTGGGATAGAGGGCAAGACGATGAAAAGATGTGACAGGACAAAAAACTGGGGAGCTACAAAAACTGGCTTTCTCAGTGGCCTATGTTCTAGGGGAGGAAGAAGTATAATCATAGGAGTGGTTGCAGTGAAATTGTCTTGAGTAGTTTCTATTAATAAGTTTGGTCATAAACTCATAGAATCCTAGACCTGAAGAGAATTATAACTTAGAGATTTTCTAGTCCAACCCCATGTTACAGATAGAAAAACTGAATTTAAAAAGTAACTGCTTATCTTAAAACTCTTTGGGCTTATATAAGGAAGGCACAAAATTCATCATAATTTAAAAAAAAATTCTTCCAATGACAAGTTCATCTCTAATCCTCAGTGAAATTTGCTAAAAGGCAAAGAACATGAACAAATGAGAAACAGGTATGTTGTGGGGTGGGGGGTTGGGAGCATGCTGTAAAGACGAGAACAAGTTGGTACTAAAAGATAGGCCTGAACAGGTGAAGGAAGGGGATGGTAACAGTTTCTACTTCATTAAAAAGAAAGAAAGAAAATAATTCCCGTTATCTGATTATAGACTTGCCAGTGACCATTTTCCCAGGCTCCGATAGTCAAACAATTCTGTAGAATTAGGGTTAATCCCTATATTTAGTATATCTGAGTTAGGAGATATGCTCAAATCTGGTTTACTAGCAGCATGTGGGCAAAGTCTGACAGTTCATTTCAAGATTCCATGCCTTGGGTCAGTTTGCAATACTCGGACATGACAGTATATAGAATATATTTTTTCCTTTGTGGCATTCCATGAAATATAAGCAGGAGATACTAGCTGACTTTCTGTAGCTTTTCTTGTTGCTATATCACACTTTGCATGAATTTATATTCCTCCGTCTTGTTGTCAGGGTCATGTCTGTGCAAATTTAATAATAATCTTTAAAATATGTTGGATCTGTAGTATGCATATCTTCAACATGTCTGGGACATAAGAACAACTCAAGAAACTCAATTCAATTCCACAAATATTACTCAGACACTTGCTACATTCAAGGCACTGTGCTAAACACTGGAATCAGCCTTTAGCTTCACAGGCTTTTGTGGTTGCTTTTTTGCAGAATCTTCCTTTGTTTGGGGAGATACATTTTATCTTAAACCTCGATGTCTCCTAATCCACTAATATCGAATCTGTGAATTTGTCTTCTACATATACCTATATATTCGTAGTATCTCTTTATGTAGTTGAAAAAAATCACAAAACAAAACTAGAAACAAAGAGGGTGCCCACAGATTGAGAAATGGGCAAACAAATTATGGCATGTCAATGTAATAGATTATTGCAACATAAAATAATATTAGTTATGATAATAGCTGCTATTTTCATAGAACCTAGCATGTGGCTGCCACTATGTGAAATATTTTATAAATATTAACTCAATTGATCCTTTCAACAACTCTGGGATGTAGGAGCTATGATTATTATTATTCCCATTTTATGGATGAGGAAATGGAGGCAGAGGTTAAGTGACTTGTTCAAGGTCACACAGCTAGTAAGTAGTGTCTAGGGTCAAATTTGAACTCAGGTCTTCCTGACTCCAGGTCAGCACTCTATCTACTGTACCACAATGAAAAATATAAGGAATTCAGGGGGAAAAATATAAAGTATAGTAAGAACCAGGAAAACATAAACACATTAACTACAGAAAAGTAAAGGAAAATAAACCTTGAAAGGCTGTCAAATTGATTAATTTTAATTACCAATGTTTTCTCTAGAATGGAGATGATGAAGTATATTTCTCTCCACTTGGAGAGTGGAATGACTACAGATAAGGAATGTCTCACATACACTATAAGATATGGTGTTTTGTTGGCTTATTTTGCTTGATCATTTTTTTCTATGTTACAAGGGATGCCATTTATTGGTGAAAGTACAAATATCAGGATGGATTGTGATATAAAAATGAAAAATGTCAATAAAACTTTCAAAAAATTACCCATATTTGTAGTGAAAGATCAAATGAATTCCTTTTCAGTTTTCCTTAATTATCTGCTAATTGAACAAAACCAACTTTTTTGATCTCTTCATATTCCATAGCTTAGGTAATTGCAATCTTCCTAGAAGGTTTTCTGTTATGCCTTGAAACTGACCACACATTTGTGCTGGAAAGATATGGCTCCAAGAACAAGACAATATTTACCACAATACCTACAGGTTCCTGAAATTTAGCCCATATGTATGTGATATCAACAAAACCAATGACAAAGTGCCAGATTAATACAGTAGTTGGATCATTTTTGTCCAGAGAACCCCAAGAGAACAGTGTGGATGCCTGCTGGAATAGAGTAAACCAGTCATTTCTCGGAGTCACTGCCACAGCCACAATTTCAGCTGAGATGGCCAGTACTCATATGCTTGTCTCATGATTCATAGTCAATACAATCTTTCTGCCAAGGAGTTAGCCCATCTCCTCTTTGTAATCTCCTATGGCCTACCTACTTCATTTCCAAGTCAATGACCATGATTTTACCTCAAATGCACCATATCAAACAGAATGAGAAAGAGAGAAACAAAGAGGATAAATCATCAAAAGGTATATAATGTGTCCAAAGATCTTTATATTTCTAGAGTGGTTAAATCTCCTTTAGTTTCTTTTTAGATTAGGTCTTTAATTTCATGGGCATATAGAGCTTCTAGTGAGTAAATTCTACCAGTAAAGGTAAGGACCTGCTCTGTAGCTTATATCCTTTGGGGATGGGGTATGGGGAGGGGAACTGAGATATTAAATGACACTCCCAATGTTAGTATGTGCCAGAGTTGGATCATGAACCTTAGTCATTACTCTGAGGCCAGTTTTCTATTAATTCAGATTATTTCTTTCTCATTTCTTTTTTTCCACCCTTAATTGTATTTTTTTTCAATTACATGTAGAGATAGTTTTCAACATTCACTTTTATAAGATTTTGAGTGCCAAATTTTTCTCTTTCCCTTCTCCCTCTCCAAGACACAATCTGATATAGCTTATATATGTACAATCATATTAATGATATTTCTACATTAGTCATGTTGTGAAAGAAGAATCAGAACAAAAGGTAAAAAACACGAGGAAAATAACTGAAAATAATATACTTTGATCTGCATTCAGATTACATAGTTCTTTCTCTGGACGTAGATAGTATTTTCCATCTTGAGTCTTTTGGAATTGTCTTGGACTGTTGTATTACTGAGAAGATCTAAGTCTATCATAATTGATCATCAAACAATGTTGCTGTTACTGTGTACAATATTTACCTTGCTTTGTTCACTTCACTCAGTATCAGTTCATGTAAGTGTTTCCAGGTTTTTCTGAAATCTACCTGCTCATCATTTCTTATAGTACAATAGTATTCTATTATATTCATATATCACAACTTGTTCTGCCATTCTCCAATTGACAGAAATTCTCTCAAATTCCAATTCTTTGCCACCACAAAAAGCTCTGTCATAAATATTTTTGTCCATATGGTCCTTTTCCTCTTTTTTATGATGTCTTTGGGATACAGACTTAATAGTGGTATTGCTGGCTCAAAGGGTATACACATTTTTATAGCCCTTTGGGCATAGCTCCAAATTGCTCTCCAGAATGGTTAGATCAATTCACAACTCCACCAACAATGCATTGGTTGAACCTCATTTCTTAACTTAATCCTCATATTTGGGTGGGCAACAGGTGCTAGTGATAATTATATAAGTCAATCAATTGAATGATTTTAATTTTATGATTTTTTTTATAGGTGAAGAAATTCTAAGCTAGCAAGTTTTGTCCAGCTGCCCAAGGACACCTTAAGTCTCTACAATATGTTCACTGAGTCATCTGATGTCCTAAATTCTGTTTCAGGATGTATCTTTCACTTAGAAACTTGAACAGAAAGTTTTCAAATCTTGATTGCTTCAGAATTTAAGAAAGAAATAAGATGAGTGTTATGTGAACTAAATTCCACCCTTTAAAAAAAGTGGGGATGATCCCTCTATTTCATCATTTGGTTTAAAAATATTGTGGAAAAATTTACCTTTCCAATGGAATATGACTACAAGGGAAGACCTGAGGGAAGTTCTTCCTCATTTTAGCCAAAATGCAACATGATGGATAGAATACAGATTTTGGAGCCAGAAACAGGTTCAGATTCCCCCTCAGATATGTACTAAACATGTTATCTTGGGCAAGGCACCCTCTCTGGACCTCCATTTCTTCAGATGTAAAATGATAAAATTGTATTTGATGTCCTCTGGGGTCCATTCCAGTCTTATATATGATCCTGTAATCCTAGAATACTAGAATTAGCAAAATGATATCATAGTAAATAGCAGCCATTAAGGATACACACTGAAGTATGTGGAAGTACCATTGCTTATAATTTAGAGGGGGGATTTGGGGCTGGGGGGTGAAATATTCACTTCAAAAATAATAAGTAATAAAAGTATTTCTTATATGTTCAGTCAGTTTCAGTTATGCCTGATTCTTTGTGGCCCCATTTGGGGTTTTCTTGGTAAAGTTACAGGAATGGTTTATCATTTCTTTCTCCAGCTCATTTGACAGATGAGGAACTAAGGCAATAGGTTAAGTGACTTGCCCAGGGTCACACGGTCAGTAAATGTATGAGGACAGATTTGAACTTGGGAAGATGAGTTCCTGACTCCAGGCCTGGCACTCTATGTACTTTACCACCTACCTGCCTCTTTTTGTAGAGATTATATTAATATTCCTCTCCTGTATGCACATACTATTCCTACCCCGTCCTTACCACCCACTAAGATATACAGATATAGATATGGCTATAGTTATTGATATGTATACACATATGTACATAGTTATTCGTATCTTGCCCTCTCCATTTGAATGTGAGCTCCTTGAAAGCAGAAAGCATGTTGTTTTGCCTCTCTTCTCAGACCCACCTCTTAGCACAGAGACTGGTACATAGTAAGTATTCACTTAAAGCATGCTAATTGACTGGAGAAGGGAAAAGTAATGGATCCAAAGGTCCCACAAGCAATGAGAAAATCAAACAATAATTGCCAATATTGAAGGTCCTGTTGCTTGTCTTTTTCTAAAGAATTAGTAGCCTTATTTTACCAACAGGGAATGATATCATTTACCAATTCATTCATTTTGTTCTGGAACTGTAATTCTACCATTGTGGGGGATCTTCTTTCTCCACCAATGACGATTAGCAACTGTTTGCCTTTCTAGACTTGTCTAGGATCACTGAAAGTTGTTGGTCTGCCTTGGTCACCCAGCCAGTGTGTGTCAGATATAAAACTAGAACCCAGGTCTCTATTACCTCCAAAATCAGTCCTCTATCCAATCTACTGCACTACTCCCACTTGGATTTATTAGTATTGGGATTTTCATGAGAAGATCCTATCTCTTCAATAGATTGATGTGTTCCTTGCAGACATGGTTTGTGTCATATTTCAGCATTTAACATGGTGGTCAGCGCAAAGAATCATTGATCTAGAGCCAAAAGGAACCTCAGAAGCCATCTAGTCCAAACCCTCTCATTTTTTACATGTGCAAAACAAAAACAAAGAACCCAAAGAGCAGAGAAATCAAGTCACTTGCCTAAGGTGTCATATGGGTAGTAGGTGGCCAAGCCCAGCTTAGAACTGAGGTCTTTTGGAATGAATAAAATGCTGACCCAATTTGAGAAGGCAGAATGGTCCCAAGCTAAGATGATTTGTTTTGTTGTTTTTTAATGCCATAATCAAAGTTATTTATTTCAAGGGCCAAACAATGATAATAGAAAGACCTAAAAGATTAACTGGCCATGCCTGAGTAGCTAATATGCAATCAATTCCAACTTGAAAAGTTATCATGTCTCCTGAGATGAAATTGATAATTAAATAGACTTTGGATGGTTTTCAGTCACTAATATTCTACATATTTTCCACTTTAATTTAAAATAACAACAATTTCCTGAGTAAGACTAATGGATCCCTTTTTGATCAATTCTGTTTATGACCAAGTTGTAAAAACAAAACCATAAATTATACTAATTCTCACTTTGGATTACTGATTTTCAAGTAAGTGTGCATGTGTGTGTGTGTGTGTGCATGCATGCATATCCCTAGTGAGAACCCAAATTATCATA
This sequence comes from Pseudochirops corinnae, assembly GCA_028646515.1. Classification (NCBI taxonomy): domain Eukaryota; kingdom Metazoa; phylum Chordata; class Mammalia; order Diprotodontia; family Pseudocheiridae; genus Pseudochirops; species Pseudochirops corinnae. The sequence goes on from CM053592.1 coordinate 125,705,677, forward strand.
AATTCATCATCACATGGACCTGTGAGAAATCACATCTAAGGCATTCTCCCTCACTGAACGTGATCAGAAAGCTTTGGCACCCCTGGAATCAAACTGAAAACCTGTTAAATAATTTACAATTTGTTCATTCTTGTTATAAGAACTATTCCTCCATTCCTGCAAGAAGTTTGAAAATAATAGCGTCTGTTTTCATAATTGATGAATAGGATATGACCCTATTTTGCATGCACATCATAACTGATGATATTTTAACTTTTTCAAAACTAGGCTTACCAAGCGTGTGATAAACTCAACAAGGCCCTCTGGTGACAGCATTAGGAAGATGAAGAACAGCTTCCACCTTGATGGGTTTTGAAAGTGCTTTGACCAAAGTTTTGTCTCCATGATGTGACCAGATCAAGTGAGAATTGAAAGTTGAGAGGGCAATGTTAAAGGAAAGGGCCCTAGACTAAGAGGAGGTATCAGAGATCGGGGTTCTAGGTATTGTTCTGCCATTATTTTAGCTCTGTGCTGTTTGATAAATTATTTCACCTCTCTAAGTATCAATTTCATCAGCTGTAAATTTTCTATGATTTTATTCAGCTATTATCTTTTATCTACATGACACTCCCTTTTTGTATATTAGGACTGTGTATGATTTGCAAAGAGTAAGGACTATTATTTCTGTTTTACTCTAAGTCCCCTACAGTCATACCTGATCCTCGAAAGCTACCCCAAGTTCAAAGAACACTTTAGGTCAGTATACACTCAAAACTATAACTATAACCTACAAGCCCCTATCAACATTACTGGAAGAGAGGATACATTGATTCAAAGCATAAGTCAATCTTGATAGTCCTCCAAGGAGCCATCAATAATAGTCCTCCATCAACAGCTTTGGTTTCTTCTGGGATGTTCCTTCTACTTCTGTGACATCACTGTTGCCGCATACTGGTCATATGCTGAATCACAGTTACTATGTGGTCTCTTTCTCAAAAGGAAAGCAGTATATTTGTTGCTTTAGTTCATAGTCCCAGGAGCTATCTCGCTCTTTTTGTGATTCAGATACAAAAGGATAGACAACCATTGAATCTGTATTTAAGTCTGTTTCAAATAAGAAAGCAATTATAAAGTGCTTTGCCCAGTGCCTAGCACATAGCAAATGCTATAAAAAAAATGCTAGTTATTATAATTTTAAACTCTCCATTATTGATCTTCAAATTTATTCTACTTTTTGAGGTGGAATGAATGGTTTATAAAAAAAAAAAAAGCTTCTGTCTCCTCTCAAGTTTGAACAACCTTGGGTGAAAGGTGCTATTATCATCCCCATTTTACAGTTGAGCAAATTCAAGCAGACAAAGGTTAAGTGACTTACCTAGAGTCACACAACTAATAAGTGTCTGAGGCTGGATTTGAATTCAGGTCTTTCCGACTCCATGTTTAGCACCTTATCCACTGTACCAGCCATCTGGTTTTCTATCATTTGTATCCCATCACAGAGCAATACACTATCACAAGGCGAAACAAAATGAAGAAAGGTTTTCTGCTTCCAAAGGTGATTGCTCCACATTAAACAATAGAATATTAGAAGTGTTCCAAGCTTCTTAATCACCCTGAACTATTGCAACAATGTCCTAACCTGAAATGAATGAAACTTTTAAAGTCCCTGCCAATTGTGCTAGCATGGGGAAAGCTTAGGAGCAGTGAGCCTAACAGAAAGCTACAATGGCTATTATCCTGAAATTGTTGTGGCATTGAGCTATAAACTACAGTGTATATGCTCTGGAGTTGACTCTCCCAACTTCCACTTGCTCTGGCAGGCTGGTTCCTCCTAGGACTGATTCCGTTTCCCTCAGTGTTCTAGCAATTTGTATTGCTATATAGTTTGTGAGCCCCCAGTGGTATTTTTCTTCTATTTATTATGAATTGGTACCAAATAATTAGTCAGATTTAATTAGCATTTAGAGAGGAGTGCTTCCTAATGCGATACAGGTGAAAAAAAAAATAATGACTAGATTGACCTGGATTTGGATGTGAAAACAGAGTCCCAACAGGAGGTACAGGCCAGCAGAGCATGGTACCAGGTATAGGAATAGAAGTCTCCAAACCATCATCCAACCATGATGTTGAAATGCACCCTCTCAGATTTGTTTGATAACAAGTTGCCCCACCCTACTAATATCTTTGAGTACTGACATCACATGGGCTTTGCAAATGGTACTGAATATTATACAGCAGCAAAGATACGACATTTAGACAGCCCCAGACTGGAAACTATTCCAAATCACTACTTTGAGACTGAGACACTTCCCCATACCTCTGAAGAAGCCAGTTTCCTCTGTGGCAAAGAAAGGTCCCAGCAGAAGAGTAATGTGAAGTAAGCAAAGGATTGTACAGCAGAGAATGATAACCCTCTTCCCCTTTAAAAAGAAGCCCATGTTTCCTGTTTATCAGTGCTGCCTGAGCCTGTCTAATGGATGTCACTCTGGTTCTAACTAATGGCAGGGTTTTTTTATGGTTTTTTTCCCTTTGCTTGATAAAAAGCTGATCACTCAATTGTTCCTCCTATTGATTTGCTTTCTTTTCTTCCCTTAAAACCTGCCTTTTGAAAAATAGTCTTGTCCATACAAACTAACCACAGAAATAGGAGACCTATCTACTCTCCTGGAAAGGACAGTGAAGTGCTAGTCTCGGGCCCTGAACTCCAAGTCTTGCAGTATATGTTACCAAACCCCCCTTTCCCTCTCCCAAAGTATTTGCTGATTGCCAGCCAACTACAAGGACACAAATGGTGTATGGTAGTTTAAAAGCTAGTTGCTTTGCTCAAACCAGTTTGAATTGTTTACAAAAAAAAGATAAAGCCATGCTTAGTCAAGATTGCCGGAAATTAGTTAAAAAAACAAAACAAAACAAACAAAAACTTTGGAGGGAAGAGCAATTTCAATAAAGAAATGCAATTCAATATAATTGAAAGCCATTCCTGAGAAAGAGTGGGTTGGTGAGTGAACCAGAAGAAAAAAGAATAAAACTGTCTAATATAAGAATTTAGTCATGCAGGAAACAAAGATAGCAATCCCAATGGCTTCTATGCCAGTCAAACTGATGCTAGATACGGAGCGGCTCGGTGGCACAGTGAATAGAACACCATCCCTGGAGTCAGGAGGACCTGAGTTCAAATCTGGCCTCAGACACTTAACATTTACTAGTTATGTGTCCTTGGGCAAGTCACTTAACCCCAATTGGCTTGTCTTCCCCCTTCCAAAAAGCAAAAAAAAAAAAAAATGCTAGACTTGTTCAGATGGTAGAGGAAGGAGAATGCTGTGTTGTTGTTCTTATTGGTTTGTGCTGTCTTTCTGTTGAAACTTGAAGAAAATGAAAAGAATGGGGACTTCCTGGCAGAAGGCTTCAGTGAGGTTTTGCAGGTTAAGGTGTTAGAATAAGGTACTATTGAAGATCTGATACCTAAAAGATGGAAAGAAAAAAAAAACAGAGGAAGGTCCTTTCAGAAGAGATATATGCATTCAACCCAGATATTCTGATACTTCTAGATATCTAAGAGCCTAAAGAACTCCTGGTGACCTATGACCAAATCCTCTGAAGGTAGAGGAATAGTTAAGAATGGCTTAAACCCCAGAGTTTAAAAATCTAAAGGTTTCAGAAGATCCTGACAATAAAAAGAGGGAAAAGTATGACCACAACAAAGAAGGCAAGAAAGCTAAACTGTGAGGAAGGTAGCAGTTGCTGCTAAAAGCTCTAAGGAAGGCATCAGACTCTCTCTTGTATTGGAACTGCCTACAGTTAGTCCTGAGAGAAGATTTGCAGACTGATCTATCATGTGCTGTCTGTTATATAGAGAGAAAGCTATGTGGTGAAGTAAAAAATATCAACTTCCAAATCTGAAAGACCTAGATTTAAATTCGGGCTTAAATACATGCCAGATGTTTATGACCCTAGGTAAGTCATTTAATCTTCATGTGCCCCAGGCTATTCACTAAGAGAGGAATTCTTAACCTGTGGTACATGAACTTATTGTGACAGATAGATAAATAGATAGAAAATAGATAGAAAGACAGACAGACAGAGGATACATTTCAATGAAATTTCTTTCTTTTGAAATTCTATAAAATCAAGACCCACCTACTGAACAAAACTGAATGTAATCAATGAGGGAGGGAATCACATTCAATGATGAAAAAGAATTTAATCCATTCTTGAGGGAAAAAAACACAGAGCTAATAGAAAAATTGACTTTTAAATACAAAACTGAAGAGAAACATGTGAAGGTAAACAAGAAAGAGAAATCGTAAGGGACTTAATAAAGTTGAACTGTTTACATTCCTACATGGAAAGATAATATTTATAACACCTAAGACCTTTTTCATTATGAAGGTAGTTAGAGTGAATATATATACACAAAGGGCCCAGGGTGAATATGAAGGGATGATATCTATAAAATAAAATTAAGAGGTGAGAGAGGAATGTACTGGGAGAAGGAGAAAGGGAGAGGTAGAATGGGGTAAATTATCTCACATGAAAGAGGCAAGAAAAAGCATTTACAGTGGAAGGAAAGAGGCAGGAGGAGAGAGGAAATGCGTGAACCCTAATTTCATCAGAATTGGCTTAATAATATACACACTCAATTGGGTATGGAAATCTATATTACCCTACAGGAAAGTGGGGGGAAAGGGGATAAGAGAAAAGGGTGGTGTTAGAAGGGAGGGAAGACTGAAATAGGGGATAATCAGAAGCAGACATTTTTGGGAGTGGCTAGGCGGTGCAGTCAATAGAGCACCATCCCTGGAATCAGAAGGACCTGAGTTCAAATGTGACCTCAGATACTAAACACAAAAAACTAGCTGTGTGACCCCAATTACCCTACCTTCCCTCCTCCAAAAAGCAAAAAAATAAAAATAAAAATAATTATTTAAAAAAAAAAAAGAAGCAAACCCTTTTGAAGAAGGACAAGGTCAAAGGAAAGAACAGAATAAATGGGGGGTGGGATAGAGTAGAGGGAAATAGAGTTAGTTTTTTACAACATCACTATTATGGAAGGATTTTGCATGAGAACACTTGTATAACCTATATCAGATTGCTTGCCTTGTCAATGAACATGGGTGGGGAGGGAGGCAGAGAGAGAATGTGGAACTCAAAGTTTTAAAAGTGAATGTTAAAAATTATTTTTTACATGTATCTGGGAAATAAGATACACAGGCAATGGGATATGGAAATCTGTCTTATCTTGTAGGAAGATAGAAGGGGAAGAGAATGGGGGGGAGGGGAGGAATGATATAAAAGAGGCCAGATTGGGGAAAGGGGTCATCAGAAGCAAAATACTTTTGAGGGGGGATAGAGTAAAAGGAGACAGAGAATAGAATAAATGGGGGTAGGGGAAATAGGTTGGAGGGAAATACAAGTAGCAATAGTCACTGTAAGGGGAAAAAAACTGAAGTTTCTCTGATAAAGACTTCATTTCTCTAACTTACAGAGAACTGTATCAAGTTTATAAAAATAAGAACCATTCCCTGGTTGATAAATGAACAAAAGATATAATCAGTTTTTAGATAAATTAATTAAAGCTATCTACAGTCATATGAAAATAATATTCTAACTCACTATTGATAGGAGAAATGCAAGTTAAGACATTTATGAGGTGCTACCTCATACTTATTGGATTAAATAATAGGACAGAAAAGGTAAAATGACAAATATTGGAGGGGATGTGGGAAAATGAGACATTAACATACTGCTGATGGAGTTGTGAATTGACTAGACCATTCTATAGAGCAATTTAGAACTATACTCAAAGAGCTATAACACCATGCATACTCTTTGACATAGCAATACCACTATTAGATTTGTATCTCAAAAGATGTTTTTTAAAAAGGAAAATGACCTATATGTAGAAAAATATTGATAGAGTATCTTTTCTTGGAGTAAAGAATTAGAAATTGAGGGGAGGCACATCAATTGGGGAATGTCTAAATAAGTTGTAGTATGTAATTATGGTGCAACACTATTGTACTACAAGAAACGGTGTGCAGGATGCCATCAGAAAAACCTAGAAAGACTTACATGGATTGATGCAAAGTGAAATTTACTAGGTACAAAGTAACAGTAATGTTGTAAAATGATCAGCTGTCAATGACTTGGCTATACTCAGCAATACAATGATCCCTTACAACACTGAAAGACTTAGAGCGAAAAAGAACTATCCATCCCGAGAGAAGTAACTGATGGTATCTGAATACAGATTGAAGAAACTTTTTTTCACTTCCTTTATTTTTCTTGAGGGTTTTTTTTTTGTATTTACTTTCTTTTACAAAATGACTATTATGGATATGTTTTGCATGTCTACACATATATAACCTTAAACATTTTTTTAAAAAGAAATCCTATATATTTTCTTTTATTCATTTAGAAAACATTCTAAGCAAACCTAAGACTCATATAATGGGATATTATTGTGCCATAATAAATGATAAAAAGGAAAAAATACTTGGAAGACCTCAATAAACTGATGAATAATAGAATTAGAAGAACAATATATACAAAAATAGCAACATAATAGAGAAAAACAGCTTTGACAGACTTTAGGACTCTTATCAACACACTTAAAAAACTGAGTGAAAAAAATAAGGATGAAATAGCTCTTCTCTTCTCCAGGAAGTGAAGAGATGAATTTAACATGCAGAAAGAGATATGCATTTTCAGAAATGTCCAATGTGGGGATTTTTTTGTCAAACTATTCAATTATTTATGGAAGCTTTATATTTCTTTTCCTCTTTCTTTTTATTCCTCAACATGGGAGAGGAGGGTATTGAGAAAGACAGATTTCTTTTAAAAATCACAAAAAGGTGGGGAGGGCAGGGGAATGGCATCCATAGACTTCATCAGACTTTTAAAGGACTCTATGAAACAAAAAGGTCAAGAAAGGTCAAAAGTCAATCCTTTACAGTACAGAGAATTGCCCATCTATATTAATGGAGAAAGTTCCACCTAAGGGAAATTCTCTATCAAGGCAGGTTTGTAGTTAAAAAAGAAAATAATGGAACAGTTGCATTTGTACAATGTAGACTCCAGTTCTTAGACCTATATTTTATTCATTCTTTTTCTGGCTAGATCCCAGGTCTTCAGCCTTTGAGTCTCTTGTTATTTCTACCACATCTCACTGTTATTAACAGATAATAAAAAGATAAAAATTTCCTATTGTACTTTGCATTTTTTATCAAGGAGAATACTCTGAGCGAGAAAAGAGAATAATCCAATCTATCACCAAACCCTCCTGATTCTGTTTCCCATCTACATTTAACATCGGTCCCCTTTTCTCTTCTCTTGTGATAACCCTGTGAACTGCAAGCTGAAGATATTGTAAGTTGTAAGGAAGGTAACTAATCCCAGCCTACTTTTCCCTTACAATGCATTAATGAAATATAATATCTAGAGCAAGAGAAGTGACTCTTCTCCTGTACCCTGCCCTGGTCAAACCACACTAATTCTAGCCACCACATTTCTAGGGGGAGGCAACAAGCTGGAGGAGCTCATCCAGAATAACATAGCAGGAAAATGAAATTAGAAACACTGTCACATGGGAAATAAAGGAGGACCTGGAGTTGTTGGACCAGGGGCTCATCCTAGGATCCACTGACTCTCAAAAGCTCTGTGGATAGATTGTAGGAGGTCAATTACTTCGATTGGGGGAAAATAATATGAGACATTCACTTTCATTAACCTTTGGGTTTTTTTAAATAATCATATAATGGTTTATTTAAAACACTTAAAAATATTATCCTAAGAATGGATCCCTAGACCCCAGCAGACTGGCAAGGAGGTCCTTGACACAAAAAGTATAAGAATCCCCATTTTAGACTAGAGAGAAGACTGAAGGAGTCAGGGCAGTCATTTTCAAATATCTTCAAGCGTTATCATGTAGAAGAATTAATAGTAGACTTATCTTGTGTAATTATACAAAAGAAAGAACTAAGAGCAGAAAGTGGAAGTTTCAAAAAGCAAAATTCATTTTGATATAAAGGAAAAAACACATCTGCTTATCAATGAGCCTGTTTTAGTGCAGAAAGAGCCAGTCTTAGGGCCAGAAGATCTAGACTTAAGTCTGACTCCGACATGGAGAGGGTATATATGATTCCAAGCAAGAATTCACTTAACTTCTTTTTGTGTCCTGCAGGCATCTCCCTGAAACTAGAGATTGAAGAATGGGTACATATCTCCATTGCTATAGAGGAAGTTCCCTTACCAGTAGCTCTCTCAATGAAAGAAATCACAGATTTCAGAAGGAATAGAATACTTTCTGGTATAATGTGTTCCTCATCATGGGAAATTTTCAAGCAAAGGTTAGATAATCACCTCTCAGAGATGAGTAAACAAGAGATTTACACCTAAGATAGATTTTTGAACTGGATTAATTCAAAAGTCTGTTCCAACTCTAAGATTCTTATTCCATTTTTTATAGGCAATGGAGTGTTCCATTTCATTGGAAAGAAATTGATTCTCTGATTCTCAAATGGCAAAGTAGATACAGGGGCTGAGTTTTGAGTCAGGACAGACCTGTGTTTTTATTCCTACCTCCAATATTTACTAGTTATGTGACCATGAGCAAAGAACTTAAACTCACTGAGCCTCGGTTTTGTTATCAGTATAATACAGATAATAGCATACTTCATGAAGTTGTTGGGGGGATCAAATGAGATAACACACATAAAGTGCCTCCCAAACCTAAAAATGCTGTTTAAATGGGATTATTAAAATATTGTGATTAGTCACAGCTTCTATACGCTGAGGCAAGTGTTTGTGAATAACAGATTCTTTGGTGATCTGGACACTCATTCAGCAAGAAGCCAAACAGCTGAAAAAGCTAAGCTTGTTATATACTTATAAAAGTAAGTACATACCCCTTCTTGGTCTTTCTTCTAGGCTTACAAGTGTTTCAGGGGAAGAAACAGAATATTAGCTTTGTCACATACTTGCCTCTAGAGCTCTATGAGATTAAGAATAATAGTCTGTGGAACAAAGGTCTTACTTTTTCTGTGTTCCTTGAGTTGCCAGATACGTGCTCTAAATCTTCCTTCCCTCTTCCCCATCTGTTTCTATTGGGCATGTGATTCTTTTTGTTTGGGGGCTTTTTTTTTCTCCTACCAACCTTTCCAAAAATGTTCTGTGGGCCTCTGAGTAATGCAGTTCTAGTTTCAACAATTGAATGAAACATAATTTGAGTGGGAATTCCTATTAACATCTAATATTCATTTGGTTTAAAGCTTCTTTACTCCATTATCTGGCTATTCCCCTCATGCATAGAGTTTATAATGTAGTACAAAATCTGCAATTATAAGTGCCCACCATGAATACTGCATTTGTAACTCAAAAGGATGCTACTCTGGAAATTTTATATAAAGCAATGAAATGAACACAGGTTTTTGACTGTGTTCAAATGCAGACGTGAGGAGAGCATTTCTTTTTTTAATCTAAGATTTTACTTTGGAGGTGAACCCCACCCTTCCTTTAGGTTATGCTTTCTGGAGAGGCAATGATGCCATTCTGCACCAAATAAAGAGGATCATTACATGGAATTTTATGTGCTCAGTGCTTCATGGTTTCACCCAATTACCACAGAGTACAATTCTTTGATTTCCACTCTAATTGTAGAAAGCATCTCTAATTAGTCCTAAATTACTTATCATTCTATAAAAGCAAGTTCCTATTTTGGCTTAATGGTAGAAGAAAACTTTTCAAGGTGAACAAATTTCAACTTTGATATGTTTCCTTTACTTGGAAAGAAACTAGCTTCTTAAGGGATATCAATGAGGTTGTTGGTTAAAGAGAAAGCTGCTTTTGGGTAGAGAAGGAAGGCATATGATAAAGCAATCATAGGGATCATGAGGATTGTAGATACAGAAATGGAAGAGAGATGAGGAAACTAGTCTCAAAAAGATTAAATCCCAAAAGAGATTAAATGATTTGCCCAAGGTCACACAAATAGAAATTGTCAGAGGGAATATTTGAACCTAGGGCTTTGGGAACTCTCCTTCTAAGAGAAATCCCACAAGCTTCATGTAAAGGGACTGTTGAATCTATTGAAGTATGACTTTTCTTGAGAGTGTAGAGTGTTGAGCAAGGTGTCTGGCATATAATAAGCATTTAATAAGCACTTGTTGGCTTTCTAATTGTGAAGAGTCACGAATTCTCATTACAAAAGTGAACCTTAATAGGACATTGTTGTATATCCTGGGAATATAATATGTACTTTTGGGGAATAACATGAATAAGTTATTGGGGAGAAGGGAAAAGTAGGAAGGGAAAAGATCAGAATCCAATAGCACAGAGCTATAAATGAAGGCTTTATTGATGGCATAAGACCAATCATCTTGGACATTCTTCAGTCATCACCAGCAATATGGAGAGAATAATTATCAGATACCATTACAGGTCAACAGTACATGGGATTAGAGAGCAATTTTGCTTCTCAAAAATAGGAGATGGTAATTGCTCAGTTATTTTTCAGCCATATCCAACACTTCAAGACCCCATCTGGAGTTTTCTTGGCAAAGATGCTGGAGTAGTTTGTCATTTCTTTCTCCAACTCATCTTATAGACGAGGACACTAAGGCAAGTGGGGTTAAGTGACTTGCCCAGTGTCACACAGTTAGTGAGCATCTGAGATCTGATTTGAACTCAGAAAGATGAGTCATCTTGACTCTAGGCCTGGAACTCTATTCACTGTGCCACTTAGTTGGAGCATCAGTAGTTGCTTCTTGACCATTTTCTGTGTTACAAGGATAGAGTACTTTGAAAAGCATCAAGATATAAAAAAGAGGAGATATCAATAAAACTTTAATCTTTTAAAAAGTTTTGCAAAAAATACAGAATCATAGAATTTCAGATTTAGAAGGAACCACTGACGCCATCTAAATGCCAAGAATCTCTTCTATAACATAATCAACAAATAAGTATTCAGCCTCTGCTGGACCAATAGTGAATAAACCCACTATCTCCTAGAGGAAGGAAGTATGACAAAGATATGAATTGAATAGCATTTGGAATTGCTTACAGAAGACAGAGGCACACTCAATAATTCCTCATGGTTTGGAAATGACCCTAAGTTCTTGAAGGTTACAGAATAAACTTCTAAACCAAGGACATTTACATATTATAACAATAAAATTCGTGAGCCATTAAAAGAAAGAGAAATCTCACACAAACTATGTAGACTATTTGGGCATTAATCTACCAAAGCACATGAAATATTTGTACAGATGCAATCACAATGTCTTCCTTGAAGAAATAAAGAACTTAAATAAATGGAGTAAAATTTAGTGCTCATGGTTGGGCCATGACAATATAACAATAATGATAATACTACCAAATTAATTTATAGATTTAAATCTATAACTAAAGCGAGACTATATGGAATATTGTTAATAATAACAAATTTCATTTGGAAAAACAAAAGACTAGAATATCAAGGGAAATATTTTTTAAAAGGCAGCAATGAAGGGGAAATAGCTCTTTCAGATCTCAAAATATATTGTCAAGCCACAGCTATGAAAATCATTTAGTATTGGTTAAAAAATAGAGAAGTAGATCAACAAAACAGAATAGACAACTTATAAGATGAAGAACCACCCCTCAATAAATAATTCATCAAAGTATATGAACAGGTAGCTAAAGAGGAAGAAATCCAAGCTATCAAAAATCATGTGGAAAAATGCTCTCAATTGCTCATTATTAGAGAAGTACAAATTAAAGCAGGAAGGTAGTATAGCAGATAGAGCTCTAGGTCTAGAATCATGAAGACCTGAGTTCAAATTCAGCATCAGACACCAGCTGCATGACCCTGGGTAAGTCAGTTCACCCAGTTTGCCTCAGTTTCCTCATCTATAAAATGTCCAGGAGAAGAAAATGGCAAGCTACTCCAGTATCTTTCCCAAGAAAATCCTAAATTGACTGAAATAAATGAACAATAAACAAATTAAAGCAACTTTGATATTCAACCCCATACCTATCCAACTGGCAAAGATGACAAGAGGAAAATGATACAATTTCGGAGGAGCCGTGGGAAAGCAGGTATACCCATAAATTATTAGGAGAACTGTGAATTGATCTGGTCACTAAAGAAAATAATTTGGACTTGTGATCAGAAGGTTAACAAACTAGGCATATACTTTGAACCACCTACATGACTAATAGGTTACTATCCCAAAGAAAGAGGAAAAGGATCATATATATGTACAAAAAAATGTTGGTGTCAGTTCTTTTTTGTGGTTGCCAAAAATTGGAAGCTAAGCCTATGCCATTCCAATTGGGGAATGGCTAAATAAATTGTGATATATGAATATAATGGAATAGTCTTATTACAAGAATTAATTAAATGGACAAGTTCAGAAGAAATTGAAAAGAACTTTATGAAGAGATCAAGAATGAAATGAGTAGAACTAAAATAATTTATGCAATTATAGCAACATTGCTGGGAAAAGTAACATTAAAAGACTTGAGAAGTGATCAACTTTAAATGCAGAAAAAGACAAACATTTTCAGATATGACTAGTGTAGGGATTTATTCTGGCAGATTAAATAGATATATAATGAGGGATTTGTTTTTGTGTGTTTTTACAAATTTCCTTAATGGTGGAAGTAATGGAAGGACAGATTTTTTTTTAATATTGTTACTTGAAAATTAAAAAAAAAAGTAAGGTAAGACTTTCGTGAACTAATGAAAAGTAAAGTAAGAAGTACAAAGAATACAGTGCACACATTGACTACAACAATGTAAATGTAAAGAACTCAAAAAGAAACTGAACACAGTGTAATCATAATGACCAAGTTGTCCCTGAAGAAGAAATGAGAAAATAGAAGTTTTTCCATCATTGTGCAAGTAGAGGAACATGGATATTGAGTACTGTCAATAGGATCAGATTGGTTGATATATAGGATTATTTTGCTGAATTGCTTCCTCCCTGCCCCCAGTCTCCACCCCAACTTCACCAGCATCTCTTTCTTTTTGTTTCAGGAAATGGCTCACTGGGGAGGGAAATTATATATTCCAACATAAAAGTGATATAAAAGCAAATTTGTCACTAACTTTTTTTAAAAAAAGATTAGGCTCATGTCATAAGAAGCAGATCATATAACTTTCACAGCTATGTGTGATAAATGTATTCTTAACCAAATAGGAATTAAAGGAAATTACAGAAAATAAAATATGAAATTGAAAAGTTTCTACACAAATAAAATTAAAGCATCTGTATTAAAGGCAAGTTGAATGGTGGGGGAAAAATCTTTGGATAAACTTTTGTATTTAAAACATATAACATTACACATTTGTGTAGTTATATATGTGTGTGTTTATATATACATGTGTATATGTATATATGTATGTCTATATATGTATATACAAATGTAGACAAATATCATGAAAAGTCATTCCCCAATAGATAAATGATCAAAGGATATAAACAGTTCTAAAGAGAAAAGTTAAAAACTATTAGCAACCATATAGATGAATGTTTCATATCACTAATAACAAGAAAAATGTATATTAAAACAACTCTGAGGTTTCAAGTCAAATCCAACAGAATGGCAAAGATGACAGAAGATGGTAACAGTCAATGTTGAAGGGGTTGTGGCAACATAGGTCCACCTGCAAATAATTGCTAGAGTTGTGATTTAGTGCAACCATTTTGAGAAGCAATTTGAAATTATGCAAATAAATAACTAAAAAGTCCATATTGACCCAGAAATACCACCACTAAATATTTAACTAATGGAGTTCATTTGTGCAAAGAAAGTCCCCGCATGGAACAAAATATTTATTGTAGCGCTTTTGTGGTAGAAAAGAACCAAGAGGAAAAGAAAAAAACTAGATGTCCGTCAGTTGGCAAGGGGCTAAATCAATTGTGGTATAGGAATGTAATGGAATAGCAATGTGCTACCAGAAATAACAAAGATGATAGCTAGAGAAAAGCAAGGAAAAAACTTAAATGAACTCATACAGAGTAAAGTGAGCAAAGCCAAGAAAACAATACGCATGAAGATTACCACAGTGGACATGGAAGGAACACTCAAGAAATGATGAAAAGTAAATGTTGTAAAATTACGAAGAATAAACACAGCCTCAAGAAGCAATGAGAAGATACCCCCAGAGTCTTAATTACTTTGCGTAAATGGAAGAATCACAGGTGTGGAATATTCCATATATTTTCAGACTTTTCATGGATTGCTCTGCTTTGCTGATTTTTCTTTTGCTTTTTCTTAAGTAAATGCTTGTTGACTTGGAAAGACTTGAGAACTCTGATCAATAGCACTCAGTAAATGTTTTTTCTTGCCCATAGTAAGCAATTAGTAAATGCTTTTGCCCTGGAAAGACTTAAGAACCTGATGAAGATAACTGCAATTCCTGAGGATTCATGATGAAACTCCAGAAGAGTTAGGGTATTAGACCACAGAGTGATATTTTTTTTTGATATCACCAATATGGGAATTTGTTTTACTTCCATTATCCATACATGTTTTAAGGGTTTTACTTCTCTTTTCCCCCCACTGGAAAGTGGAAGGAGGAGAAAAACAGATATTTTTTGTTCATTTAAAAAGAAAATTTAAAAAGAAATAAATTTTTCTTTCAAATAAAGATATCAATAATTTAGCAAATGCCTATTTAAATTGTTCTGAGTATCAAATGAGACAATATAGAGAGAGAAGTAGGTAAACACTGAAACTCTAAATGCTATGCAGTGTGGATAGAGAGCTGACCGCAAAGCTAGGAAGACCCGAGTTCATGGTCCGCCCCTGATAACTGAGTGAGTTGCTGAATTTCTTAGTGCTGCAGGCAATTCATGAAGGCTGTAAATGTCAAAGATTGTAGATAAAGCTGCATGTCTTCATCTGGAAACTCCTCGTATCAATGAAATCCAAGGTCTAGTCCCTATCACTTTATTGCCTATTACTTATTGTCATTTATTGTCATATTATTGTCATTTAACTCTGTAGGCTTCAATTTCTTTATCTGCAAAATGTTACAGTTCCATACCAGAACCGCCTTTCTAGTTCTTCATCTAGAATCATATAGCAAGCCCTGAACAAGGAACTGGATTAAAGTGATGCAGAGTTTTACAAAGTCCTCAGCCTTACTCCCTCGTCCAGAGTCATTGGAGTCTGGTGGCAAGAAAAAAGTCCAGATGACTAGCGACTGCCCAGGATGCGGTGAGTGACCTTGGCCTTTCTAAAATAAGGTCTTTCCTAGATCTCAATTTGTCTTAGACAATGCCTATTCAATGATTAAAGGCTAAAGAAGAATTGAGACAAAGGATGGCCTAGTTTATCATTACAAAAGGATCAGCCTGGTTCCCTTCTAGGTTATGGAGAACTTCAGTTAGCCTCAATAAAAAATAGGTATCTGCTTCTCAAATGTTTCTAACCAATAAATAAAGAGCCTGGACATATATATTATAATATATGGAGGATGAATCCGGTAGTTTGCCTCTAGAGACTATTCTCTTTGGAAGAAGAGGACCAGACTAGGGTGGGAGAAAGGGAGGAGTGTACTTAGGATTTGGCACTTAAATCTCAGAAATGCCCATTGCACTAAAACTCTGACCCTAGGATGCACCTAGAAAGAGGGCCCATAATGATTCCCTTACTCTAGAATGCCCAGCTAGTCATGAGCTAAGCAAGAATGCTTGGGCACTTTTTGTCAGGAGTTACAGTGAACTAGCCCAGCCAGGAGAAATAATGCTTTATCATAATGCTATCTGGAGTGAGATGTCCAGGTGTTCAGGCTAAGTCGAGTGAGTCATTGCTTGGCCACTGAATCCAACCCAGCTCCTCATTCAAAGCTTTTTAAATACTTAGTCCCAGAATTCAAAAGAAAGACCACTTCACTTCCCAGAAAGCAATGGTCAGGGTGTTTCATCCCATTATCCTTCATTTCCATCTATCCCTTGTCAAGCTATGCTTCACAGAAGATGCTGTCTCTGCCTGGAAGGAGTTCATGTATTAGCGACTGAAATGAGAAGGGAAAGCTCCCCTCCCCCTTCCCTGGCAAGATTTGAATGTAAAATTCTGCATCAAAATTGCCTGTAAGTAGGAGAAAAAAGACATAACAGCAAAATGGAGCCTTAGCTAGAGCCCCCTTTAAAAAAATCTGATGTTCTCTGATTGGCCTTCTTTCTAAATTATATCAAATGCAGCACATCTCTAATTTTAGCAACCTCCTAAGTACCAAATTGCTTCATTCTGAGTATTTTATAGCAAGGCTGATCCTGGCAAAACTGTGAAATCAGGAAGTCTGTCTTGGGGACCATTTTATTTTTTTGGTTCAGGAATTCTCTCTCCTTCCAGGTTCTCTTATATCTCCTCTTTTTCCTCCCCTTATTCTTTTCTTTTCCCTTAAATAAACAACTAATTTTATTGCCTTCTTCTTTCCTCCACCCACACCTCATCCTCTCTAGCTTGAAAGGTGAAAATTTATACCCTTTCATGGATCTTTGCTATTTAGTGGTAAATTAACAGAAACCAAAAATGCCTTGAAAACCCTTGGAATGACTCTAATCAATCATCAAGCATATATTAAATATCTATATTTTGCAAGGCATTGTGCTGAAAATTCAGTCATGCTGACTAGTGGTAGGGAAATACTTTGGGTAAGTGAGCCTCTCACATTATTTCTTTTTACAAAACTAGTCAGATTTTGAAGTATTAGATGTCTCTCCCTAATGGATTTCACAGCTCTGGTCTGAAAGCCTTTGACCTATTTACCATGCCTCCAATACTTTCCTTCCTCAACTCCATCTCCAAGAATCTCCAGCTCCCTTCCAAATCAATCTCAAGTGCCTAATTCTAAAGCCATCTTTCCTGATTCTCCCCACTAAAGAAATTATGTATTCTTTTTTGTCTGTGTACAATACGGTTCCCCTTTACAGAACAAATATATTCTGTAAAATATGGATTTAGTCAAAAGGCCACACTTAAGGACCAAGGATTTGTTCTATAAAATAGGGATTCAGTCAATGGGCCACACTTAATGACCTAGAAGGGTACATGAGGTCTTAAGGCTGCAGGTTCCTCATGCCTGGAATTTGTTTCCCTGCTGCTCCAGTCTGTGGAAGAAGGTAGGTGGTGGCAGTGTTAAGGAGACTTGACTCCTGAACCTCCAAGTTACAGATAGAATCAATTATCTTCTCTTTCATATATTGTACTAAGTAGAATTCAATACCTTTTCATTATTCTCTTCCTCTGGGGAAAGAGACTATTTCCCCAGTTTTAGACAAATGATGGTTTTTGTGTTCGGTTATGAGACAATGCCCCAACTCATATGATGATAATGGACAGTATGCTCAATTTGGAAAAGACCTGGGAGAAATACCCCTTTGCCATTTTGCTACCTGTGTGACCTGGGGCAGATCAATGAGTCAGTTGCAAATACTTATTAAGTGTAAACTCTGTGCCAAGCGTTGTCCTAACTGCTGGGGACACACACAAAAGGGGAAAAAGGCAGTGTCTGTTCTCAAGAAGCTCACATGAATCAGTCATTCAATAAATCCTTATTAAACACCTCCCAGGTACCAGTCACTGTGCTAAGCACTGGGTCTAAGGTGGGGAGACAACTTGCAAAGACTTTGTACAAACAAGATGTATGCAGGATAAATTATCACCAAGTATCAACAGAGGGAAGGCACTGGAATTAAGCAGAATAAGGAAAGGTTTTCTGTGGAAGGTGGGATTTTAGTGGGGAGTTGAAGAAAGTCAGGGAAGCCAGCAGATTAAGATAAGGAAGGACAGTATTTCAGGCATGGGGGACTGGTGTCAAAATGTCTGGAACCAAGAAATGCATTGTTTTATTCATGGAACAGGTAGGCCAGGTGTCATTGGATCAGAGAATGTGGAACGGTGGGGTGTAGAGTATAATAAGCCTGGAAAGGTACAACAGACTGTTTATGAAGGGTCTTGTATGTTAAGCAAAGGATTTTATAATTGATCCTATAGTGGTAGAGAGCTACAAAAGTTGACTTATGGGGAGGGATTTGGGCAGAGTAGTGTGACATGGTCAGACCTGTACTTTAGAAAGATCGCTTTGGCACCTTCATGGAGGATGGAGGGAGACCAATTGGAAGGCTATTGCAATAATCTAAGGAAGAAGTGATGAGGATGGTTACATTGTCAGAGGAAAAAATAAAGCATATATGTGAGATATTGTGAAGGTAAAATTAACAGGTTTAGCAACTGAGTTGATAGGGGATGCATGAGAGAGAATGAGATGTCAAGAATCATACTTAGGTTGTAACACTGGAAGACTGGGAAGATGGTGGTATCTTTGTGTCAAGTAGACAGAACCGACCTCTAACCTATGGGTGGCCAGAACCACATAGAGCAACCTAGAAACAGGAGAGTCAGAAATCAAATAGAAGTTTAATTTCAGAGTGAGGAAAATGACTTGCAAGCAAGGAGGGAAATTAGACACATGTCCTGGGGCTCCCCGTTAGTGGTGTGTGAGATTTCAATTCTTAAATCAATGGGCACACAGTGAGCTACAGACCTGACAATGAGGGGCAACAGCAGCAATAAGAGATGCTTGATTAATAGCAGGGCTTCATGACCAGAACATGGACATAACAGATGCTTGTCTGAGCTCAGAGAACACCTGATACTAGCCAAAACACTCCCATACTTTAGGTGATCTTGCCAGAGGGTGAGATCATCCAGAGTGAGTGCAAAGGTTTGTCATTATGCCAAAGTTCAGGGTACAGCTTGCTTGTTGGGCCTTAGCTCTGGAAAACAGGGTGTCTCCTAATATCCTCACATTTGATCATAATAGAGAAGTTAGGAAGAAAGGATGACTTGGGAAAAAGGAAGATCATGAGTTTAGTTTTATACATATTGAGTTCCAGATGTCTATGGGACATCCAATTTAAGATGTGCAACAGGCTGATGGAAATGTGAGACTGATGTCAGGATAGACACTAGGGCGGGACAAAAAAATCTGAGAATAATGACTAACAATAAAATAAAATAATAATGAATCCACTAGAGTTGATCACATCACCAAGAGAAATACTACAGAGGGAGTAGAGAAGTGGGTCCAAGACAAAGCCGTGTGGGACACCCAAAGTTAATGGCAATGATGTAGACTAAGCCCAAACAGATTTAAGGAAGATCAGACATGTAGGAGGAGAACCGAGAGAGCAGTGCACAAAAACCTAGATAGAAGAGTGATCATCTTGGAGAAAGGGGTGATTGATTGTCTTGGAGGCTGCAGAAAGGACAATAATGATTTCTCTGGGTCTTTGCTTTCTCTGCTTGTAATGTGAGGCAATTGAACTAGAGAGGTCCCTTCTAAGTCAAGGGCTGTTTGTGTGTCAAGAACCCTTGGGCATTCTGGTAAAGGCTATATACGCTTTCTCAGAATGACATTTTTTAAAATGCATACTGAAAAATATATAGAAGTACAAAAGAAATCAATTATTTCAATGTAATTATCAGAATTTTTAAGTCACTAACTGCATGTTAAGAACCTCTGTCTGAGGTCTAAATCTGTAAATGTGGAGTCACCCTCCTGTCATCCCTCCCCAACATCATCCCCCTTCCAAATACATACTAAATTTGGCCAATTCTACCTGGATAACTAACATCTGAAATCATCACATCTCTTCGTTCACAAGATAATCACTGTAATACAATTTCCCTTCATATTGTTGTAGCAGCCTCCTAACTGAAATGTTTACTTCAGTCCCATCCCTATTAAATTCATCGTCTAGACAGCTACCATAATAATCTTCCTAAAAGAAGACTTGGCCATGTCACTCCCTTACTCAAGAAATTTGTAGTTCTATTGCCTTAAGAATAAAATATAAACTCTTGCTTGAGAATTCAAACCCTTCTGAAATATGGTTCCAGCCCTAATTTATAGGTTTATTCCCAATCCTCTGCTTCATAGTTTTGACTTTTCAGCCCAACTGGTCTACTTACTCTTCCCCTGATAACCTTCTATCTCCTGTCCTGATTAACTACCTCCTTGGCTTTTACACAACTATCTCCTATACCTCTATCCCTGGAATACACTATTTCCTTCATAGTAGCCTTCAAAGCTACTAAGTCATAAGTAATTTCATAAGTCAATTCATTTCAAAAGTCATTCATAAGCCAATTTGAATGGGAAATCTTTCCTGATCCCCTAGGTTCTAAGTGTATGCTATCTCCTGCTCAGTTTACAAGCTTTTCTATTTAGGTGTTCCATCCTTTCAGAATGTTAAACTCCTTGAGGGCAGGACAGTGCTCTTCCTTTTATTTTAATGTTTTACTTAGAAATAATAAGCATTTGTTGGATTGGGGCTGATCTCTGCATTCCTGGAAAGTGGCTCACCTCTTCATATCCCACTTGCCTGTGCTGCTAAGGTCTTTGCTCTTCCTGTTCTCAAATTGGCTCTTACTCCCCCACCCCACACCAGACTCCTTCTGATGAGTTGGTGTCATAAAATGAAAGGATCAGACATCTGAAGCTGGGAGGGACTTCAGAAACCATCTGTGTCCAACCTTTCATTTTACAAATGAAAAAACTGATGTCTAAAAAGATCAAATGACTTGGCCAAGGTCACAAAAGTATTAAATATCAGATAACAGCTTAGAACCTTCGTTCTCTGAATCCAGACCTCAGGCTTTCCCCACAATAGTAGCTATCTCCTATCTCTGCTTAATAAGTAATCCAAGCAACCCCCATTTAATCCAGCCTAATCCCATTGTAGTCTGTCGGCTCCCTAAAATCAAAAGGATATACTCCAAATTTGGATTGGCTAAATAGCAGTTTTTGTCTATATTATGCTATGTCCTTATTTTCCCTAAAATTGTATTGTTATGAAATCAACTAATAATATCAGGTGAGGTATGCTGGAAATTACAAACAATTTACCTTTCTTTTCCCCTTCAATATGTAGCTTCTTCTCATAAACTAGCTGGATATTTGATTTTGATTTGTGTTTATGAAATTGCTGAGGTGGAAACAAAATATCTGTGGCTGCCAGAGACACACGGCAATGGCTTGAATTTGTTCCCAATGAAAGAGGAAAAAAACATAATAAATTGGGCAAGGACATTTATGAAAATTGGACGCTCTCTAAAGAGTATGTGTTTTATATCTGTCCACTGTGGCTAGGGATAACAACGCAAACAATGCCCACAATATAAAATTGTTCCTAGTAAGAGATCAGTTAGGCCACTCAAAAACAATAACAACAACAAACACAACCCTACAATGTTGTTGAGTTTATGGTAAAGGAAAGGGATACATAGGTTGTCCTCTAAATCATTTCTCCAAGAATATATTCAGGCCTGCAGAGCATTATTAACAGGTACTAAGATAGTCCCTGCCCTCATAGAGCAGACCAGTCCAGTAGAAGGATAGAATATAGACCTCAATGAGTATAATGCAAACTGATGGAGGATTTATGCACAAGGGAGCTGCAATCAAAGGGCTTTGTGAGATGAATGATTGGATGAAACAATGGTGAATAAAGTTAACTACTGTTGGTAAACATTAGACACTTAAGTAAATAAAGACTGAGCTGCACAGTCATAGAACTTAGTAGATATTAAGAAAGTTCAGAAGAGAGAGAGATTAGAGAGGAAAAATAATGACACTGTTTTGGACATGTTGAATTTGAGATGTCCTTAGGATAGTTAGGAGAGGAAGAGAAAGGGAAAGAAAGAGAGACAGGAAAGGGGGGAGGAAACAGAGAAGGGGAGAGAGGGAGAGAGAGAGAGAGAGAGAAAGAGAGAGAGAGAGATTATCTGCATAGAAATTATAATTGATTCAGTGGGAGCTGATAAGATCACCAAGGAGGATGATATATAGAGAGAAGAGAAAGTCCAGAACAGAGGCTAAAGAGACATCCACAATTAGAAATCATGACCTAGATGATGATCCAGCAAAGAAGACCGAGATGGAGCCATCAGGCAGGTAGAAGAAGAAGGACAAGCAGAGTACAACACCACAAAATGCTAGAGAGAAGAGAGAATCAAAGAAAAGAGGGTTATCCACAGTGCCAAAGGCTTCAGAGATGTAAGTGCACATGTCACATAGGGTAGATGCACATAGTTTGGTTGAGATCTCTATTGCTATCAGAAATACTCACACTAGTGAGGCCACAGGTCTTTTTAAGTATTTGGCAGTGTTTAGTGTGTCTTTGGATGACTCTAGAGGCCAGGTGACTATTAGACAGAAAGGAAGCCTTGGCATCAGGAAAATGAGTTTTCAAGGCTCTAAGCCCTGTCTCTCTCAGTTCTCTTACTCCTATAGCTTGGCGGCCAAAGCCAAATCACTTAACTTCTCAGTGCACCCCTGGCAGCTACTAAGCTATAGATGAATTGTAGAAAGATA
This sequence comes from Pseudochirops corinnae, assembly GCA_028646515.1. Taxonomy (NCBI): domain Eukaryota; kingdom Metazoa; phylum Chordata; class Mammalia; order Diprotodontia; family Pseudocheiridae; genus Pseudochirops; species Pseudochirops corinnae. The sequence continues at coordinate 125,728,028 of CM053592.1, forward strand.
GAAATGAGAAGACAGCAACTAGGTGGTGAATGGATAGACTGCTGAGCCTGGAATCAGGAAGACATCCTCCTGAGCTCAAATTCAGCCTCAGACACTCAGTAGCTATGTTACTTAACCCGTTATCCTCAATTTGCTTATCTGTAAAATGAGATGGAGAAAGAAATGCCAAATCTCTCCAGTATCTTTACCAAGAAAACCTCAGAAGATGGCGGCGTAGCAGCAGCAATATATCGCAGCTCTCACATAGCCACCCCCAAATACCCATGGAATAGGACTCTGGACCAACCTAGAACTTCAAAAACGCACACAGATACTTCCCACTAAAGTCAGCTCAGCTACGAGGAACT
>CM053592.1:125728874-125752418 GCA_028646515.1 Pseudochirops corinnae
AAAATATGTAACTCAAAATCTTGTGGAAATGAATGATGCAAACTATAATAAAATTTAAAAAAAAAAAGAAAAAAGAAAACCTCAAATGGGTCATGAAGAGTCAGACATGACTGAAACGATTCAACAATTCTCTATGAAGAGAATGTCCATGTGGGGAAGTTCATAATATCAGTGAACATTTGTGAAATCACACACCCCAGTGACAACCACAGAGAACACTTTATAAGCTTTCACACATCAATGGCTCTGGAAGGCAGGGGGAGTCAGACTCAAATAGAAATTGAGGTCACTACTGTGTACATAAGGATCCCTGCAGGTCATATGTCTGATACCTTTGCTGTAAGCCAAGTGGACTTTAATGTAGTGTTACCTTCACTTAGCTCTCCAATTACCTTCATCTCTGTTAAACAGGGGAGAAAGAAAACATTTGAATGGGCTCCCACTTCCTCCAGGGCCCTCCTGTTTCATTCTCACCTAAGAAGGTGGTAAGTAGACTCACCCACTTCCTTACCTACTTTAACACATGCTCAGGAAATGAGTCTCTAAATAGACCCAGTTGGAAAACAAGTGGAAAATCTGACAAAAGTAATTGTCTCTGCTTGTTCACTCAAGGATTGGGGTTTTTTTGACAGAGATTAAATCGTCCCCTTTATCTTCTCAGCACAAGCTCTATGTGTGCATTGATCATTTTAGTCATAATGGATTGAAAGTAGTCAAGTAAAGCTTATACCAAACATCTCACAGGGGATTTTTAGGAATCGTTGAGTGTAAATGTGAAGGGCCTTGATAATAGGGACTGGTGGAACCTACTTCTTGCCACACCTGCCATTTACAGGATATATAACCTTTGGCAAGTAACTTAATCCTCAGGTGACAGCAGAGATGACAAGATACTGTGTCCTAATCTAATTCAAATTTCTGGCTTGGCTCCTGGACTCCTGCATGGGAGGTGCTATTATTACACCTGTTTTGTTTAGTCATTTTCAGTTGTGTCTAACTTTTCATGACCCCATTTGGGTTTTTCTTGGCAGAGATGCTGGAGTGGTTTGCCATTTCCTTCTCCAGCTCATTTTACAGATGAGGAAATGGAGGCAAACAGGGATGCCAGGGTCACACAGCTAATAAGTGTCTGAAGTCAGGCGTCAGCTCAAATCTTCCTGATTTCATACTCAGCACTCTATCTACTTTGCCACCTAGCTGACACAACTTTGCTGGATCCATCCAGGAAAAAAAAAATTGTTTTTACAATTATATCTTACAAATATCTGCGTAAATCTAAGACACCATGTTGACTTTTCACTCTCTTTGGTCTTATGGATCCACAAAACTCATCTCTGTTTGGATGTCCCACTGATATGTAACACTTGACATGTGGGTAATAACGTCCTCAGTCCCTTCCTCTGCCTTAGTTACTATGGGCAATTCTGCAGTTTCTAGTTCCCTAAACTCTCTACCTTGAGGCCATTCTTAATTTTACTTTCTTGAACACCTAACATTTTCGGGCAATCAAGGCTGTTCCAAATATGCCATCCCATTACTCTAGGGTGCCATCCAAGTGTGTTATCATTATTGCTTTTTAGCCTGCTTAAATACTTTAGTATGTTTAATCTTAAGCTGATTTTTCTTGATTGAGTGAATGAAGAAATATTCATTAAATTTCTGCTCTGCCAGACATTTAATACAAAACTGAGACACTATCCTCAAGGAACTTATATTCAAATAGGGGGAAGATGACACATCAAGGGGACAACTAGCCTGACATGGCACTTTTGGTCTGGGGAGGAACAGAAATGGTGCTCCAAAAAACAGTAGATTACCTGCCCTTTTGAGAAGTAGTGCTTGTATTGATTGGATTATTGTGCTCCGAGTATGAAATAGAAAGGGCAGCTAGGCAGTACAGTGGATAGAGTACTGGATCTGCAGTCAGAAAGATCTGAGTTCAAATGTGACCTCAGACACTTAATAGTTGTGTGACCCTGGACAAATCATTAACCCCATTTGCCTCAGTTTCCCCATCTATAAAATGAGCTGGAGAAAGAAATGACAAACCACTCCAGTATCTTTACTAAGAAAACCCCAAATGGGGTCATGGGGAGTGAGACATGACTGAAACAATTCAACAACAATGACATGAAGTTGAAAGAGCAACAAGATCAGCATGACTAGCTGGTTGAGATGTGAATTGTGGTGTGGTTTGGAGCCACTTAGACATAATGGTCAAGGCAAACCACTTACTCACCAACCACAGCAGCTGAGCTCTAGAAAGTCCCCAAACTGATTGTATTAACTCCCCAAAGTCTAGATGCCAGGGTTTTGGAGATCTGGTCTAGAAGAGGCTGTGGAGGGCCATCATGTGTCATGATGGTTATGATAGCTAGCTGACTACCTACCATGAAACGTGATCTCTGCTCTAGAGTTGGCTTGATGAAGATCTTCATTCTAAATATGCCTGTAACTTCCTTGTCCTCACTCTGCCTCCTATACCCTATTTTGCTATAGAGAGATCATATCATGGATTTGGAACCAAACCAAATCACCTCTCTTCCATTCCTTTTAAAATTTCACTACTTTACAAATTGTTCACTATGTTAGACATCAATTAAAGCACCCATTCATCTTGTATATTATCATTGCAAATACTTATTTTCACTTCCATGTTAACTTGGGGGAAAGAGAATTCCAATTTGCAGTCTCCTAGCATGGTGTGATTTACCTTCTAAACAACATCAATCCTTGATTGATTGAATCGGTTCTAGAGTCCTTTCTTTATGAGAAATGAAGCAACAGCAAGTGATATATAGAAGCAATGTACTTGAATTATTGGGGAATGGTTCGCTTTCCAGAGAGGCTGGCCTAGTAAGTATTGTAAGCAAGATATTCAAGTTGAATTTCACATTTAGTCCCAAAACATTAATCTATCATGATTCCTTTCTCCTCCACCTCCTTCATTTATTGATTTTAAAAAAGTCTATTGTACAACAAAACAAAATCATGATAAATGCTCCCAAGTTAACAAGTTCTTTGTAGCATCACACTATTGTGCGCGTGAAAAATAAGAAATATGGGAGTGATATCATTTAAGGCCTTGAATTAGATTTCATTTCAGGGGTATTTCACTGTCTCCAACCAATGTGATATGCATTCTGATAAGTTCTGCAGCAGCAAGGAATGGGGTTGTTATGTTAGTGCCACAATCCATCTATAGAAGCAGAGAACACATCAACATTGTGATATGTAGGGCTTTTCAAAATGTGTATTTGGAATAACTATAATAGAATTAAGTTTACACCTTGTTTTAATTCATTACTCACTTAACTACACTTACCTGAAGTGGGACATTCCAATCTCATTAACTCATTAACTATAAATGATGATAGGTAAAGTCAATATGGCAGTATTCCAGTACTAGATAGAGAGTGCCTCAATTATTTTATGGACTTGATTTGATTGATAGTTCAGTCATTCTTATTCCATTCTGCATGTGGGGACCACGTGCTGCCTTGGCACCAGGGCATTAAACTGGAACAATTGTGTAGTTATTCCCTACTGCTAAATATCCCTATGTTGAGAAGAGGAACCCACCATCTAGTTTGTTTAAATGTCTCAACCAAAATTATCCTAAAATAGAATTCATAGCTCTGAAACCCATGAACTTTCAGTACTCAATTCAATGCTCTCTTCCAAACACCTGGAAGCTATTTCCTCCTCTAATACAACCTGTGAGGAAAATCAACAGTTCTGTTAAAAAGTAATATAGCAGAACTCAAAGCTATTATTTTGATTCAGTAAGTGTTTATGAAGTACGTAATGATTTCTAGGCACTATAGAGCTTTAACATGAGGTGCATCATGTTTATTAATATGGACCTCATAATATAGCGCCTCACATGTATACCTACTACCCACTGTCTCTGTCTAAGCAAGTTGGCTTTCCCCATCCCATCATTACATTGAGAAGCCTGAATTTCCAGAGAAAGACCACCATCCAACAGTTACATTCAACCTCCTTCAGGGTTCTGGATTAACCTTATTGTGGAAGAATATGTTCTACTTACTCACCACTACAACTTTCAATCCTCTACTGGTGTGCTTCATTTTTGCAAAGCCAGCTGTTCACAATAATGATATCCTTGAATCTAAAACATAACTATTTACTTAAAAATAATGAAAAAATAATAATCATCAATACATTGCAGATATTTGATATGAGTAAATGTAGGAAGGGTCAGTTTCGCACAGTTAACACATCAGTTTGGGTTACACTCTCTCATCAATGTCCTCAGCATTTGTGGGAAAGTGAAGGCATACAAAGAGAAACTTGGCCTGGAACACATGAGTAAGGAAAACTTGTGTGTTCAGGATGACTTACATTTCTGGCCTGCCATGTCATCAGCCTATTGGACAACATCTGCACCACAGGAAACTGTAGCTATACTGACTGTCCTCTTATTCGTTCTCATCATTCTTCTACTGTGTAAATCCTCTTCTGCTTCATTCTCAAACTGATGAAGCATTGACTTGCTCTTTTAACTTACAATGACCATTAAAGAGGCACTAAGGAAGTGACTTTCCACTTTATTGACTAGCAGTCCCCCTTAAACCAAAGAACTGCAAAATTCATCAGGCTGATGTTCTCAGAAAAATACAGAGGAACCCAGTCAGTTCTTCACTACCTAGAGTGCTGCATTTTCAAATAACTCTCAGACCATCCATTCGACAGTTGTAAAGACCATTTTGCCCTTTTCTGATTTTCCTGAGAGGGCAAAGGAGAGTAAAAAGCAAGTCTGAGACTTTTTGATCTCTCTTACATTATAGATGATGCTAAGAGGATATTCAATTGTCTTCCAAAAAGAATCAGTTTTTCTCTGACCAATCAGGAAATGGCATATTAAGCCTTCTTCTTATTACCTGTCTTTCTTTCTGTTTGGTTCTTCACACAGGACCCTCAAAGCTGGCTTTTCCACCTTTCTGACTCATCATTATTCTCCAGTTGGGTTCTCCTCACCTGGCCATTATTAACTGCTCCAGGAAGGTTCTTCACCACATTCTCTGGCTCAAATTAGAGCTTCCTGGCCCTGAGTGAATAACCTTTCCTCTTTTTCTATTAGTTGTAACTCCAGTATTTAAAATTTAATTATCCCTGCCTTCAAAGAGTTATGTGATTTATCATTTTGTGAGTTTTAATTTCTTAAGCCTTAAAAAGAATCCATGCAAATGAGCGGAGGGACCACAGTGCTCTGTAGCCTTAGCTATTTCTGAGTTCTCAACCTAGTCATCAACATTCTGTGTCTCTGAAAACTGTATTTTTTTTCATGATTGCATTTTATAACATTTTAGGAATAAAATTATTTTCATGCCCTCTTTTATTCTCCAAATCATTCACCTATGAAAGGGACATCAAATTGCATCTTTTACAAGGTAATTTAAGCCTTTTTTATTTATAAAGAAGTTCATCTTCTGCCCTTTTTGGCATCCAAACTACTCACCCCTTAGCTGAAAGCTATTCCTTTACATGCGGTTTTTAGCATTTTATTGAACAAAAGTAATTTCGCTGACCATTTCAAACAACAAACTATTCACTTAGAAAAGGGAAATTACCTTACATTCTTCCCAGTTGAATTGTTTCTTCTTTACATGAAAGATTTTTTCTGCCACTTTTAGCTTTTTCAGTCCTGTTTTCTGCTTACTTCATATAGGTAAGGTACCTTATAGCAATAATACATACAGGACAGTATTCATACTGTGCTATCCTGATGTAGTTAATGGTTCAAGGTAGTTGTGACAGGAGGTCTCCAATGGAGTGACACAGGGATTTCTGTGTGACTGCTTTTGGGTGGTATCTAGGTGATGCAATGGATAGAGTGCCAGACCTGAAGTCATGAAGATGAGTCTTCCTTAATTCAAAACAGATCTCAGATCCTTTACTAACTGGTCTTCAAGTCACTTAATCCTGTTGGCCTCATCTGTAAAATGATCTGGAGAAAGAAATGGCAAGTCACCCCAATATATTTGCCAAAAAATCCCAAAGGGGTCATGAAGACTCAGACACAATTGAGAAAACAACTGAACTGAACTGTGCGATTTCACATTTTTATTAGTTATTTAAATATAGACAGCTATGGCAACTAAATGACAAAGAAAACAGAGTGCCAGTCCTGGAATCAGGAATATCTGAATTCAAATCAAGCCTCAAAAGTTTAATAGCTGTGTGACCCTGGGAAAGATGCTTAACCTCTCCTTGCCTCCTTAACCTCATCTATAAAATGGAGCTAATCATATGACCTGCCTTTTGTGAGACATTTGTGAGAATCAAATGAGATAATGACGTAGTTTAACCCAGTACCTGGCACATAATTAAGAGCTACATAAATATTATTTTAATTGACTGCTCATCAAATTTGCTGGAGCACTAGGTTTACTCTAAAAAGATTAAATTCAATTCTGATAAATGTAGTCTTATACTTGGGCAAAAGAACCACAATTTCACATGTACAAAATGGGGAGGAACTGTTAGTTATCAGCTTTTATGTCTAAAAGTTGTATGAGTTTTAGTGGACTAAAAATTCAATATGAGTCAGTAGTATGATATGTGTGTGTTTCTGTGTGTGTATGTATAACAACTAATGTGACCTTGGGTTGCATTAAAAGAAGCTCAAATTTCAGGAACAAGAAGATAATAGTTCTTCTATTGTACCTTGCTATTATACAATCTCATCTGAATTCTTGTGTTCAGTTCTGGGAAGTACAGTTTAGAAAGGACATTGATCAGCGAAAGCACATAAAGAAAAGGGTAATTAAAATAGCTAAGGGACTTGGACACACCACCTCAGGCTGAAAATAACCAGAGAGATTTCACCTAGAGAAGATTCTGAGAAGACATGGTAGCCTTGTTCAAGGATTAGAACAGCTGACATGAAGGGGAACCAAGATGGTAGAGAAAAGGCAAGAAGTTGCCTGAGCTCTCTCCACTTTCTCTCAAAACAACTTTAAATCAAGCCAAAATGAATTCTATACTGACAGAACCTACAAAAAATGGGGTGAAACAATTCTACAGCACAAGATTACTTAGAAAGATTACTTAGATTACTTAGAAAGTAATTACTAAGAAAGTAATTACTAAGATTACTTAGAAAGACTGCAGGACAGGTATGTCTCTCTTGGGCAAAGGAAAAGCACAGGTCAGTGCATGCTGTGTTCCAAAAAGCCAGCAAGAGGCCTCTAGCCCCAGCAAAGGTCAGCAACCTGGCTCAGCAGATCAGCAGCACAGCAAAACAGCTGCAACAGGTAAGCTTCCCCAGAAAGCCCACAACAGGAGAGCTACCATAGCCAGCCAGTAAACAGGTCCCTGGACCCCACAAGAACCTTGGTACAGTGCCCCTGGGATCCCAGAAAGAAAGCTCAACTTTAAAAGTCATAAAATAGACTGGAAAATTAGTGAAAGCAAAAACAAAAACAAAAAGAAAAGCCCTCACAATAGAAAGTCACTATGGTGATAAGGAAGATCAAAACATAAACTCAGAAGAGTACAACATGTACTACATGTGAAACCTCAGAGAGAAACATGAATTGATCTCAAGCCCAAAAGAGTCCTCTCAGAAAAGCTCAAAGGGATTTTTTTAAATCAAATAAGAGAGGTAGAAGAAAAATTGGAAAAAAAAAAAAGGCAATGAGAGTAATGCAAAAGAATCAGGAAAAAAAATATCAATAGCTTGGTAAAGGAAACACAAAAACTGACTGAAGAAAACAACTCCTTAAAAAACAAAATTGGTCAATTGGAAATGAAAGTACAAAAACTAACTGCAGAAAATAATTCCTTAAAAATTAGAATTGGGCATGGAAGATAATGATTCTATGAAACATCAAGAATCAGTCAAAATCTCAAAAGAATTAAAAAAAAAAAGAAAAATTTAAAATATCTCATTGGAAAAACTGAGCTGAAAAATAGATCTGGGAGAAATAATTTAGGAATTATTGGACTACCTGAAAGTCATGATCAAAAAAGAGCTTGGGTAGCATCTTTCAAGAAATTGTCAAGGAAAACTTCCCTAATATCCTAGAATCAGTGAGTAAAATAGCAATTGAAAGAATCTACCAAACATCTGAAAGAGATCCCAAAATGAAAACTCCTGGAACATTATAGTCAAATTCCAGAACTCTCAAGTCATGGAGAAAATACTGCAAGCATTAAGAAGGAAACAATTCAAGCATCAAAAAATCACAGTCAAGATAATACAAGGTCTAGGAGTTTCTACATTAAAGGATCAGAGGACTTGGAATATTAAGAAAAGAAAGCAAAGGGGTTTGTATTACAACCACTAATCAAGTACCTAGCAAAACTGAGCATAATCTTTCAGGGGGAAAAGTGGACATTCAATGAAACAGGGGACTTTTAAACATTCCTGAAGAAAAGACCAAGCTGAGTAGAAAAATTGATGTTTCAAATATAAGACTCAAGGGGCTCTCCTGATTCCAATAGGGGCCAAGTTATTTCATATATATTTGCCTCATCTGTTTCCTCATCTGTGAAATGGGGATAATAGCAGTATCCACCTCATGTTGTGAGGATCAAATGAAATAATATTTATAAAGTACTTAGTACGATGCCTAACAAAATAAGCACTTTGTAAATGCTTTGATCTCTTCCCCTAATACTGTCCTAATGGAACTGGCACTGTCCAGTACACTGAGCAAACATCTAAGGGAATGATGGTACAGACATGTGACAGTCTTGAAATAGGGTTTCAAATTTTTCTCCACTCCTGACATCCATAAGCTGGGGCAGTATGAGATCATAAATAAAGTTCTAGGCTTGGTTCAAATGTTGCTTTGGACACTTGCTAGCCATATGACCATCAAAAAGTAACTTAACTTCACCTGTGAAATGAAGAAAATATTCTCTGTCAATTACCCTCTGCTTTAATGTTATGATAAGGTTCAAATGGGATAATGAATACAATGTATTGTGCAAACTGAAAGCACTAAATAAATATCAGCCACTAATTCTTAATTCTTGAACGGTTTGTTATTACCCTGGATCAGTAACAATCTCTATTTTACTTTCTTCAAATGTAAAATGGGGTTAAGAATAACGCCCACCTTACAGGGTTGTTTTGAAGATCAGATTGAGAATGTTAGTGAAACCCTTAGCATAGTGTCTGGTTCATAATTGGTGATTAATAAGTGCTTGTTCTCTTCTTCTGTCCTCATCCCACCCCTCATCCCCATATAATTGTCTTCTAAATACTCTGTTGATGACATTTTTGACTTGAATAATGTTACTTGAAACTTGCGTCATGTTATTTTAAATTTCCTTCATTTTTTCGCTGTTTTTTATTACAATACTATTTCGTGCCCTCCTTTGTTTGTGTAAGCAGATTATAGTTGTTTTTTAATGAATTAGGAGAAATGTATGTTTTAAGAAAGCAAACAAATTGAAGTTGAAAATTTGGGGTGGTATTCCAAAGGATTAAACTGATTTTTTTGTCAACACACTTTGAATTATGTTATTATCATTTTCAAGTACAATTAAGTAATGCCATGTGCACTATTGTATTAGGAGTAGGGCTGAACTGAGGATCAATATTCAAAATATTCAAATGTGTCTGTTATTTTACCAATGTGGGCACTTCCTCTAATAACACCTATCCCATCCATCAATGAAGCAAGCATTTATTAAGTAATTTCTATGTGCCAGTCACTATCACCCTATAATTTCATCCTAGGTAGCATACCCAATATTTTGTTCAGTCATTTTTCAGTTGTGTCTAATTCTTCATGACTCCATTTGGGGTTTTCCTGGCAAAGATACTTGAGTGGTTTGCTGTTTCCTTCTCCAGCTCATTTTTACAGATGAGGAAAACTGAGGCAAACAGGGATAAGTGACTTGCCCAGCGTCACATAGCTAGTACATGTCTGAAGCCAAATTTGAAGTCAGGAAGATGAGTCTTCCTGATTCCATGTCTGTCACTTTAACCACTGTATTTTCTTTGATTTTTCTGACCTCACAATGTTCCTCGTGAAGGACACAGGGTACACAGTAGTTGTGCCTCACACCATGTGACTTATCTATATTCCTTTTTTCACCCATCCATTACTTTGATGACATTCATTATTCTTCTCCTCCTTGTTTGTAATGTGTGGTCACCTGCTCATATGAAATTACTATGAACCAACCTATTGCCTTTTCCATAATATACATTTTTACTTTTTTGGGGACAATAGTATATGAAAATCAAAGACATATAAAGATACCAGAAGAATATTGATTTTTTTAAATGCTCCTTTGTTTTAGGGAGAAATTTAGGGTCATTAAAAGAACTTTGGTGTTTCTTTAAGGATTCTTCATCTGGGGTATAGATTTCAGGGAGTCCTTTGACTTAGAAGAAAAAAAAATTGTCTTTATTTCAACATAATTGGTTTCCTTTGTAATCTTAACTATTTTATTGATCTAAAAATTATCCTAAGAAGAATTCCATGGGCTTCACCAGACTTCCAATGAGGTCCATAAGAGAAGCCCTTATTGAGGAAAGTTAGCTCACTCTCCTCATTTAGTTCATTTCTGAGATCAACTAATTTTCCATCTGGTATATTAGACCAACACATACATATGATGGGTGAACTGCAACAGTTTGATCATCCTGTAATGTGTTATAATTTGCACAATCCATATACATTCTCTTGTTTTTTCCCATGTGGAGAGTATGACCAAACACCTTTGACTTTTTATGGATCTCAACCAGGAAGCTCTGCAATGTTGTGTGATGTCATCACCACAATATCATCCATAAATAGGAGTTTCTGAAAGACTTAGCCATTTAGAAGGAATCCCACTCAACTTAGATCATAAATTAGACCTTACCTATACCAGTACTGGGGAACTTTATTGAGTCTGGGCCTCCTCCTTTTGTTTATTTCCCCATCCACTCATAATCACATGGTTGTTGAACAAGTTTATCTTTTTGTGTAGTACATATTTCAGGGAAGCTTTGATGATTTTGACATATACATGAGAGGTATATTGTTGGAAGAGAGTCTTGAAGATAGTTTTGCTCTACAACATTAAATGTCTTTACTGTATTCAACAAGCAACAATTTCAGTGGGATCTTGTATTCTTCGCCTTAATAAATGGTATGATAAGAAGCAAGTCTTCAGTTTACTTTGAGTTATTAAAGCTTTTGAAACACCTTGCATAGATGGGAAAATAGATTGTCTTCTTTTTCAGAGATATAAGGTTTTCCCACTCTATCTTTGGTATCTTTCTTTACCTCTGATTGATACCAATTTGGTTAGATCCTCAAAATCACTCCACCTCCATCACTGGTTCCTTTTTACAGTAGGTGCACTTGGTCTATGTATATTTAGTCTAGTCTAGATTCTTTCCCCATTGTTTTCTTCAGTGCCATTTTAACAAACCCCTTTAGAAGCATATTTGGGACTTCAAAGTTATTACACAAATATGTATTTGAGGGCAAAAATTTTGTTATTCACAATCTTGGTAAATCTTTTCTATCTTTTGTCTTTTTGTTATCTTTGTCTTACTTTTTTCCTCAAATATCCTAAGGGCAACTTTGTTTACATGAGTCTCATACCAAGCTTTTTTGGACTTTTTCCCCTTTACTCAATTGCTTCTCATTGTTTTGTGAGGTTAATAGAATTCATAACCTTCCACCATCCTTCTGTGTAAAAAAGAGGCAAACAAAAACTCCATTCTTAATCAGTACTGCTTTTAGTTACCATGTCTCTTATCAAGTATTTCTAGTGTTTGCTAACTCCTTCTTTTTAGCCTTATTTAGACTTGTCTTTTTAAAGACAAATTTATATCAGTTAAATTTCTCTCTGAAATTATTACGGTTGGTGTCAGCATCCTTTCCTCCATCCATTTTCCCATTTTGCGCATCAATAACTTGTTAAACTAGGTCAGGTTAATGTTGTTTTCATTGCATTCCACATCCACCCATATCTGTTTGCTTTTCTAGCTTGCTATTAATTTTTATTTTTGTTCTAACAAGTCAATGACCTGATTATATAGAAAATTAATTCAGGAATAGACTCCACATCAATAAGCCATTTCTTCTCTGTTAAAATATTATTAATTTCCTGTTTTGTGATATCATTCATTGTATTATGCGCATTGCCTGGTGAGGTTTTATTTATTATTTATGACTTATTCACAAGAGACTTTTATGTAGTCTATAGATCTAACAGCCTCTCATGCTTATTCTAGAACCGTATTTTTAAAATTATTTTTGACTCCTTTCTTATTTTCACTTTTGTCTGGAAGACCCTGCATATCCAAGTAGACGTTGATTTAATTTTCAGTGTTTTCAAATTCTTTCTAAGAATCTATTTATCCCTTCATTTTCTGCCATAGGCACTAACACATAAGCTAAAATTATTTTCATGGGAGTCTTTGTGCAAAAGATTTTCATGAGCATGCAAAACAAGATGACCATATTTCCTCTGATTTGATGTTTCTTGTGACTTTCAGAATCTTGATCAAATCAATTTTTTAGTATAGCATCATAAATTTAGAGCTGGAAGGGACCTTGGAAATCTCTAAAACCAATTCCATTTTACAGATGGAGAAACTGAGGCTAAGAAGCATTAAGTTCCCTGCTCAAAGTTACAAGGCTAGTGATTATTTGAAATCTTCCTGACTCCAAGTCAAAGACTCTACTCAGTACAGCAAGCTTTTATCATCTCCAAAGAGAACCTAGTCATCCTTCTGTTTAACTAAAGAGTCCTTCTTTTATCTCCAGAATGTCAAAATTTATATGATTTAATTCTTCCAAATTTAAAAATTATTGGACTGCATAAAAGCCATGATCAAAAAAAAAAAATCATCTTTCAAGAAATTATCAAAGAAAACTGCCCTGAATCAGAGGGTGAAAGAGAAATTGAAAGCATCCAACGATCGCCTCCTGAAAGAAATACCAAAATGAAAACTCCCAGGAATATTATATCCAAATTCACGAGTTCCCAGGTCAAGAAGAAAATATTGCAAGCAGTCAAAAAGAAATAATCCAACTATGGTAGAACCACAGTCAGGATAACACAAGATTTAGCAGCTTCTATATTAAAGGCTCAGAGGGCTTGGAATATGATATTCTGGAGGGCAAAAGAGCTAGGATTACAACAAGAATCCCCTACCTAGAAAAACTGAGTAAAATTTTGCTGGGGGCAAATGGATATTCAATGAGATAGAAGACTTTCAAGCATTCTTGATGAAAAGACCAGAGCTGAATAGAAAACTTAATTTTCAAATACAAGACTCAAGAGATTCGTAAAAAGGTAAACAGGAAAAGGAAATCATAAGGGACTTAACAAGCTTAAACTGTTTACATTCCTACATGGGAAGATGATACTTGTAATGCATTTAAAACTTTCTCATTAGGGTAATTAGAAGGAGTATGTATAGACAGAGGACACAAGTGTGAGTTGAATTTGAAGGGATAATATCTAAAAAATAAGATTGAGGAATGAGAAAGGAATGCAGTGGGAGAAAGGGAAAGGGAAAGATAGAATGGTGCAAATTATCTCAGTAATTTATTTACATTACATTATAAAAGAGGCAAGAAAAAGCTTTTACAGTGGAGGGGAAGAACGGGTGGATGAGGGGGAACAAGTGAACCTTACTCTCATCAGAATTAGCTCAAAGAAGGAATAACATATATAATCAATTGGGTATAGAAATCTATCTTCCCCTACAGGAAATAGGAGGGGAAGATGACAAGATAAGGGTGGGGGGTGATAGAAGGGAGGGCAGATTGAGGAGGTGTTAGTCAGAAACAAAACACTTTTAAAGATGGATAGAGTGAAAGGAAAGAGATAAGAGGATAAATGGGAGTGGGAAGAATATGATGGAGAGAAATACAATTAGTAATACTTTGAAAAAAAAATTTGAAGTAAGTTTCCCTGAAAAAGTCCTAATTTCTCAAACATATAAAACTGAATCAAATTTATAAAAGTAAGAGATATTCCCCAATTGATAAATTATCAAAGATATGAACAGTTTTCAGATGAAGTAATCAAAGCTATTTATAACCATATGAAAAAATGCTCTAACTCACCATTGATTAGAGAAATGCAAATTAAAAGAATTCTGAGGTACTATATCATATTACAAATTATTACAAATAGCTAATAAGATAGAAAAGGAAAATGACAAATAGTGGAGGGTATGTGAGAAAAATGAGACATTAATACACTGTTGGTGGAGTTGTGAACTGATTCAACCATTCTATAGAACAATTGGAACTATGTCTTGAGGGCTATAAAACTATACATACCCTTTGACTACTAGATCTGTATCCCAAAAAGAGATAAATAAAAAAAAAGTAAAGGATCCATATGTACAAAATATTTATAACAGTTCTCTAGGGGCAAAGAATTAGAAATTGAGGAATACCCTTCAGTTGGGGAATGACTGAACAAATTGTAGCATGTGATTATGATGTAATACTATTGTGTTATAAGAAATGATGAGCAGGATGCTCTCAGAAAAACCTGGAAAGACTTATGTGAACTGATGCAAAGTGAAATGCACTGTGTACAAAGTAACAGTAATATTGTAAGATGATTATCTGTGAATAACTTAGCTATTCTAATACAAAGATCCAAAACATCTCTACTATCCACTCCCGGAGGGGAAAAAAAAATTGATGGTCTCTGAATACAAAGTGAAGTATACTTTTTTTTTTACTTTATTTTTCTTGAGATTTTTTTTGTTTTTAGGTCTATGTTTTCTTCCATAACATGACTATTATGAAAATGTTTTGCATGACTATACATGTATAACCTATAACTGAATAGCTTGCCTTCTCAACATGTGTGGGCAGTGACGATGGGGAGGTGGAGAGAGGGGAAAGGAGACAATTTGGAATTCAAAGTTTTCCAAACAAATGTTAAAATTCTTTTTACATGTAACTAGGAAAAATAAAACACTAAATATATTTTAAAGAGAGCTTACATTTTAACAGAGTCCAATGAAAAGGAGAGGCAATGTAACAGAGTTTTTGCGGGGGTTTTTTTTGGTTGTTGTTTTTAAGTTACACCAGTCCATTTATTCATTGGAGCATTGACCTTCCTCAGTGTGGATAACTACTAATAACTATTGAAAACCACTCAAGAAAGAAAATAAATAGACATATAAATAGTAATTTTCTTTGCATTTCTGATGAACACTGGAAATAGAACAATGGGAATAATTAGTGGACAGAAAGGCAATTTGGATAGGTCTACTAAGGCTTTGACCTAGGGCATGCATATTTAGAGGTTGGCAAAAATTCAATACATCCACTTCTTTAATAACACAAAAGCCACTATAGTAACCAATTTTCTCTTGCTATTCAATTAAATTTATCTCAATTGCTTCTTATATTATTTTCACATCAAGAATTATATAGTTGATTTGAGAGCTCATTTTATGCTTCTTATCTCTGGTGTCATTCACATTGTTTGCCTTTGGACTTCAAATTGCTAGTTATTCCTAGAATATTAGTAGGTACTTGGGAGACAATAGGTTTTCGGAATTTGGTTTTGGAATATTTGGAAAGGTAGAGGACAAGAGAATGAGCTTTGGTATGAATTTGGGTAGGAGTTAAGTTGGGTTAAAGAACCAGCCTTGGAGACAGGCATACCTGAATTAAAGTTTTGTTTCTGGTCATTACTCTTGGGCTGGCCTCTAACACATACTAGGTAGTCATGGACAATTTGCTTTGTCTTACACAGCCCACAGACAACTCTCTAAGACTTTAAGTTACAGGCTAGATCTGCCTTAGTGGAGAGAGCTTCCATGCCAGGAGTTTTCTATACTGATGATATTTTTAAAAAGTGGTGTAGTGAATAGAGCACTGGCCCTGCAGTCAGGAGGACTGGAGTTCAAATCTGGCTTCAGACATTTAACACAAAAAAAACTAGCCATATGACCTTGGGCAAGTCACTTAATGCCCATTGCCCTCCAAAAAAAAAAGAAAAAGAAAAAAATCTTCCTCTTCTATCTCATTTACTTGAAGTCAGAGTCATCATACCTAATGACTTTGAAGAGTTTTAATGTTGGTATGTGGGTAGGGAGTAATATTCCATTTGTACATAGTTATACATAGTTTTCTACAAATGGGCTACCATGTGCACAGGGTTGTTATTCACATTTCATTTTTTAAGATGACCAATGGCATAACAAATGAGCGATGTCTTAATTTGCAAGTGAATATTATTTGAGGCAGAGTTGTGTAAATGGTCAGCTTCACAACCTTACCCTCTCTTCCAGAGCCATTGAAGTCCAATGACAAGACAAAAGATGGAATGACTGGTGATGACCTGGGATGCAGTAGATGACCTTGGTGTCTTTGACATCTGACCAAGCTCTAAGTGTTCCATAGTGCTTGCTTCAGCCACCATTGAGGCTGTTGGAACAAATTGTTCTTCTCTACCCATCCTACCAGGTGAAGTCTTCACATGTTTGCAGTAGGCATCCCCTTAACTTACCAACAGGTTTAAAATTTGTTGGCTACCCTCAACTTGGGTTAGCCTGTCTGCCAAGACAATTTACCAAGGTGTGACTGCTGCACATCCTAAAGCTTTTTGGAACTACAAATGAAAGTTTGGTGGCAGATAGATATCAAAAGTGGGTGAGCAGCTCTGAAAAGGGCTCAGCAATCCCTCTTCATCAGAGGTACTAGTCCTCCCTGAATGTCTTATAAATATACTAAGGGAAAATCTGCATGTGTGTATACATAAATATTAATAGCATTTATATAGCACTTTAAGGTTTGCGAAATACTTTACAAATATTTCATTTCATCTTCACAACAATCTTGGAAGGTGTTATGGGAATCTGAAGATCTTCCCTGCCCCTAGGCCCTTTGCTAAAGTGTCTACGTGACTCTGAGAACCTTCCGTGATTTGAAAGTATACTTTGTGCCCTAATAGGCTGGATGTGGTCATGTGGAGCCTGCGGCGGGAGGCTTGTTTTTCAGGAATGCCTGAGCCTTGTAGCTTTGTGATTGGGCAGATTCAAGAGGGCTGTGTCATTCTCCGAGCCTGGAGAAAGCTATATATACACGCCCTGATCTGAGGTTTTGCTTTTGGGCTCACTTTGAGAAGAGTTGTATGATTTGGCCAGATGAGACTCTGGGAAGCCACTGAGTCCCCCGGCTTTGAAAAACCCAGATGTTGGTGCTTCCCTCTCTGGTAACTGAATAGATAACTGATGTAATGGTCAGACGCTGGAAGCCGTCTGCTGATCTGTTTTTCTGTTTGTTTGTAACTTGTGTTTGCGTTCTCTGAAGTTCAGGGTGCTGACTTTTCCCCCTGAACTAGGTAAATGATATATGTTTGATTGATTAAAGTAAGATTGCTAACTCTTTGAGTTGCTTTCCTTTAGAAAAGCAGATCTAAGAACCTGTGCTAGCAGCCATCCTGAGTATGCTAGGGTGCTTGCTGATACAGAAGGTAGGTACTATACTTATTTTACAGATCAGGGAACGAAGGCAGACAGAAGTTAAATGATTTGCTCAGGATTTCAGTGTCTGAAGCAGCATTTGAACTCAAGTCTTTCTGACTCAAGGTCTAGCACTCTATTCACTGTAACCCAACTGTCTATATATAGAATTTTATAGTATGAAGTTACAGAATATATAATTCTATGTAGAATTTTATATGCATATATGGAATTATTACATTCTCCAACTAATTATGCCATTAAACACTTTGAGACCTGATACATACACATGCCTACATACAGACACACATACACACACAGATCAGTGTACCTTATAAATGCCTCCAGATTACAAAAGAAAATTAGAAAATTCTAAAATAAAACAAGACAAATCACACCCATTTCCAAATGGTAAAATTTTTGTCTTGCGTAATAGCTGGTCATGGATTAGAGGAGACACAAACTCTCAGGCCCCTAAACAATTCCTTCTAAGACTTTTGAATGACTCATTCATTCAATATGCATTTACTAGGCACCTTTGTACAGGTCACTGGAATTTTTTTTTTAAATAATATTTTATTTTCGCCCAATTACATAAAATTTTTTAAATTTTTTTGTTTTGTTTTGAGTTCCTAATTATATCCATCCCTCCCTTCCCTCACCCTTACCTGAGACAGTTATACAAGGTACTGGGGATTCAAAGACAAAAAAATATATATAATTCATACCTTTATGCAGCTTATATTCATTCTACTGATACATATGAATTTAGAATTTAAAATTTTAGAAGAGAAAATTTCACTACCTGAAAAAAATTTAATTCTCTTTCACATTGTGTATAATACCAAGTGTTCTTGGGACAAAATATGGAATACTGTTGTATCATATGATAAGGAGACAAAAACATCACAGGATAGTGTTTCATTTCTATAGAAGTTTGGCAATGTGTGATGACCTAGGTGGTGACAAGTATATATTCATAGCAACATTTTACTGCTGTAAGAGAGGTCTCCTGCCTAAGACAGAGATTATCAATTATTCACTAAAGTTCTACTACTCTCCTGTGGCTGTAACAGACTTTTTCTACTACAGCTGAGTTCATCAAGGTTTATGGTACCAGTTCCAAGTCATTGGCAAGCCTGCATTTTGCTTGACAGTGCTTATTCATTGAACTGTGCAAACTGCATAGTGAGTCAAAGTAAAAAGAAGACATAAGTCAGAAATGAACTAGGTTTCTAATCTCGTGTCACTATCCTTACAGTTCTGACTGTGGCTCACGTTCAAGGCTTGGATGAGAGGGGCAGCATGATATAACGGAAAATTTGCTGGATCTGGAGTCAGGAAATCTGGAGATGAATCCTTGTCCTGCCTCTTTCTATCTAGGTCAGCGGTTCTCAGCCTGTGGGCTATGTTCAATTTGTAACAATGAAAATACATCCTGCATATCAAATATTTACATTATGATTCATAACAGTAGCAACATTACAGTTATGAAGTAGCAACAAAAATAATTTTATGGTTGGGGGGTCACCACAACACGAGGAACTGTATTAAAGGGTCACGGCATTAGGAAGGTTGAGAACCACTGATCTAGGTGATCTTGGGCAAGTCACAATGCTGGCTCAGTTTTTTTCATTTAGAAAAGGAGAGGATGGGACTAGATGGGTGAACTAAATGGGCTCTAAATCTATGATGCTACAATGCCCCCTGCTAAAGAAAGCAGCTATGACAGAAAAAAAAAATTGAAGGAGAAAAAAGGATGTGTAGCATGGAATTATGAAAATATTTGATCCTACTCCCCTTTAAAAATTCATTGCCAATAAGAGCAATTACCCAAGAGGATTCTCAATTTTATTTTAATAAGATGCAAATTCAGGATGAAAAGGATTTAGCTTAAGCTGATTAATTTTATCCATCAAGTACAGTATATAATAAAACTAGATTCAAAACTTGACATCACTGGTCCTCTATCTATAAAAATACACTTTTTCATTGGAACTGACCTATATCAAGGTACTCTTCCAGAAAAGATGTCCATTATGAATCTCTAAGTGATTGGGTATAAGAAATTAATCCTGAGAGGGACATTAAAACTCTGTTCAAAGTTCAGGTAGTTTTTTTTTTTTTAACACTAATGTTAATTTCTGAGAAAACAATTAAAATTAAAATATCACTTTCATTTTCATAGTTATGATGAAAATATTAGCCCATTGGCCTGGGGAACAGCAGATGAACCCTTCCTTGAAGATAAATATCGGCTGATGTGTGTAGGGGCCAGAGAATCCAATATACAGAAACCAGGAGAAAAGGACTTTACTATTAACAGTCATAGTCAAGATAGCCAAAATGATTAAAGCACGTTTTCAGAAGTTCCATTGTTGTCTTTTGGGGTTTTTTTAGTCAGTTTTCAATTTATCTGTACTATCCACATCAAATCCTCCTTTGTAATTGTATCCAGTCTTGTTCTTTGCTTTGCCTTTTTACCTCTGTGGATATCTTTGGGCCTGGGAAATATTGACAGAGAAAGCATATTGGAACAATTTCTGATGATACTGGTGTGAGGAAATGATGTCCTTCTCTACCCTCATCATTTGGGATAGATATGATTCTCTCTCTTTTGAGACAAAATCAGAAGATATAGGATAGGATAAAGGGATGTTTTCTGTACTTTGTGCTCTCTCTTTTGTATCCTCTCTTTTTCTGACCTTGCAATTAGAACTTCTAGATCATGGTAGTCACATGAGAGGTTGGGAGTTAAGCAGCAAGAAATAAAAGCAGGGTCCCTAGAGCAGTGATGACAGCTGGGAGGTATGAAAAGAAAAGAGACTGACAATTGTTGACAACTGCCAGTTATTGAGTTGCTTAGGGCTGGTGAACAAGAATAAGCAACTTTCCTGGTTAAGTTCATGAGCCTGAGACTGAGAATAAATGTTCCTTGTGCCATTTCTTGAGTGTGAACTCAGGGCATGGAATGAAGGAAGTTTTTTCTCCCACACTAATGATCTGAAAGGAGGGAGCTCCTTGGAACACATTTATATATTTCTTTTGTATTTTATTCCATGTTATTTAAAGCTAAGAGACAACATGGTATAGTGGATAAAGAACTGACTTAGCAAACCTGGGTTCAAGTCCCATTTCTCAACCATACTTGCTGTTTGACCTTGACAAATATGACTATAAATTGGAGAAGCAAAAGTGCTGAACTACATTAATGAATGGATTTTCCTCACCTAGAAGTTTTCCGTAGCAATGGAACCACAGATTCAGTTCCTGTCTCTATCAAAAATTATCTTGCCATGACATAATACCCATCTATATCTATGAATGCAGTGGGAGGTGGCCTGAGAAAGCAGATAAGTCATGTGGGATGGGGGTTCCAAGTCATGCAGATAGAAGATTTTGTATTTTATTTCTAAGAAGTTGTCTATTACAAAAGGAAACAGCAGAGCATGACATTGAAAGAAGCCACTTAGGTGTCTCCACACTTGAGCAGCCTAGTGACTATAGGAGAGTATAAAGACTATTAGAAAACAATAAATGTGGACATGTATCAGAGAAGGATTGAAAAGTCCTGTGGTGATAGCTCAAAAAAAAAAAAAAAAGAAGAATACTGCCTGGAGGCTGATTCAAATATTGTACTGAGCTAATAAAAACCCCTTGAATGGTTAATTAATCCAGTAACCACGGGCTCCTTGGATACTCAAGGAAAGCAATATTGATCCACAGGAACGCTACATAACAAAGAAAAATAGTTAATTAAGACCCACATAGACTAACATCTTTTAAAGCTAGTAAATGTTTTCTTTTTTTAATGTTCGTCCATAAAACTAGATTATATCATACAGAAATTTTGCCTATACGTGCAGATTGAGGATAATAATGGAAATAACAGAAACAGCAATCATTTTGACCCATTTGACCAGTATCTCCCTTACTCTCCTGCCAAAATACATACACACACACACACACACACACACACACAGTCACAGAGTTATTAGTCAAATAATCAGTGATATACTCCTATGATGCAAACATATCTATGGATATATTCATATGCTCATGGATACAAATATAACAAGCATACACACATAGACATAAACTATATAGATCTGGAGGAGACTTTTGAAGGCCAAATGCTAGTTCAGTAGATCTCCCTTCCCTCTTATGCTAGACCAGTGGTTCTCAACCTTCCTAATGCTGCAAACCCTTTAACACTTGTGTGTGGATGTATCTGCATGTGGGCGGACCCACCTGGAGATGGATAAATGAGCCATGTCTTGGTTCCTAAGACCATTGGAAATATGTGTATTTCAATGGTCTTAGGCGAACTGTGACCTGTGAAAGGGCCATTCAACCCCCAAAGAGGTCACGACCCACAAGTTGAGAACCACCGTGCTAGACCCTAAAAGCTTAGGTAATAGAGACCCAATCCTCATTCTCTCAGTCAGTGATCTGAGGCCCACCTGGAAAATAAATCCTGACTAAGTGATATATCATCTATTCAGTAGCTATTCAGCCCTTCCCCACCAAGAGCTTGGGTGTTTATTGTCTAAGGCCCTGTTCCCTCAATTAGTGTGCCAGAGCCCACCTGGATGAGATACCAAATGGAGGCACACATCCAAAACATAAGGATTCAACATTCTAGTTGGAAAGAATATGTTACATCAAATGCCTTCCTGTGATCTTGGTTCCTGGTAATCTAGTCTCAACAATCTGGATTTAAGTTACATGACAATCTTCTTTCTTTTTAGACCTTTCTATTTATTTGAAACTCAAGAACCATAAATAAGGTGGCACAACTAGTACTTTGTCCAAAGGTCAAAATTTGGATCGTATTGAGAGTACTTATACTTCTTCAGCAGTCAAAAATAGTTTAATTTAATACATAATTAGCAAGAATAGTTACTTAATATGAGAAGGTGCCAGATGGCTTGCTTTCTCCCTGAGTGTTGACTTTAAAGTGACATAGGCATATTTCTCTCTCTGTCTCTCTGTCTCCATCTGTCTCTCTGTCTCTGTCTCTCTGTCTGTCTCTCCCTCTCCCTCTCCTTATCCCTTTCCTTCTTCCCACCTTTTCCCTTTCCCAATACAGAAATGATCTTAGATCCCTGTCCTAATGACTTATATCCTGAGGTCTTAGTTATCTCCTTAAGCTCTCTCCTCCCACCCTTCACACTCAACCGAATTTACCTTAAAAAGTAAATTTGAGGTCATCTTTCTGGAAGCGTGCTCCATGGTATCAGAATCTCTAGTTATAGCTCTGCTAATCTTTGGCCCCTCTTTAACCTGATTTACCCATAACCTAACCCATTCCATTGTGCCCCTTGCTCTACTGTCCACAAACTTTTCATCATTAAACTTTTCCATCCCTTTTATTTCTTCACTTTAAAAATACTTAGCACTTCCTAGAATATACAACATTCCCTGCTCTCCCTTCCTACTGTAGCTACTCAATTCACTAAAACTCTCAAAGCAAGATGTCTGGATTCACTCCATATTCCCCCACTGTTGATTCCATACTACTCCTCCATATTCATCCATGAACTTTCTGATTGCTAGGCCCACAATTCATCTGAATTCAACTTGAAAAACACTTATTAAGCACCTATCATTTGCAAAGAACTGTTCTAAACACTGAACATTGGTGTTATTGCTATTCTGAGATAGTAAGGTACACATCGGTCATGTTGGTAATTCTAATAATATATGATGTATTCACACCACTTTCCAAACTTTGAAGAAGTATAAAAAAATGCCAGCTATTATAATTTGTATCATTGGTGTTGTTGTTGGCATCTTTCTACTGCTCCCAATCTCTTACTGCCAATGAATCTATTATTTTGTCTAAAACATGCATCATTGATTCATTCATAGTGTCCTCTGTCCATTTCCCTGACTCTGGCTTACTTGCTTCCATACTCAGCCTTGATCCACTGTGTGCTATTGTACTGTCTTACAAATTATACCTAGACCCCTGGGCTGTCTACTTCTCTTTATGAATCTAAGTAATCTCAATCATTTCCTTTCTCCACTTTCATTTCATAGGTTTTGTCCATAGAGGGAAATGATCTTTTACATGTACTGCATATCTGTAGTATTTACCT
>CM053592.1:125752918-125769703 GCA_028646515.1 Pseudochirops corinnae
GACTATAGTTTAAACGGAGACTAAAGCATAACATGCTATCGTTCTTTTTCATGTTTGGTTTTGCTTTTTTTTTTTCCCCAGTGATCACTCATAGGTTACAACCCTTCTATATAACCAAACTATTGTACAATGTGAAAGTATTTGCAGATTCTATACATGATTTCACGCCACCTTGGGGGGGGGGGGGAAGGGAGGGGAGAAAATCTGAAACTCAAGGGATTGTGGAACTGAATCTTGTAAACTAAAAGTAAATTAAAAAGTCATTCAAAAAAAAAAAAGAAATTTACCAAGTCATTTTGATGCTAAGTGACTTGTCCAAGGTCATTCAATCAGAAGGTGTCAGAAAGGGGACCTGACCCTAACCTTCCTGGCTTTTATGTCCAGCTTCCATTATACCTCTCAAGTTAAACAGATAAATTGCCTTAACTTCCCCTTTATTGTACTGAGACCTTAGTTTCAAAAGTTGTTACTTCAGTATGAAGTTTCTATCATTTTTGAAAGATGAAGAAAATGAGAAAGGTATTTTATAAAATTGAACCTGTGCCTTCTCGACTCCAAAACTCAGTTCAATTCAGAGATAGAAAGTCCATCAATAGTCAGAGCAGTTATGTAATATGTTAACAATGGGCTTGTTTATACAGGAGATTTTTACTTTTCAGGTGCTTGTTGTGGCCTTGTGTAGCCAAAGTCTGGGTCCTTGTCTTCTTAAATATTTCTTACTATCCAGCTGAATGACTTTCAGGGCCCCAAACCTCAGCACATCATATCTGAGGCCCTCTGGTTCAAAAGCACAATGTGCAGATGTCCTCACCACAAGGCTGTTTACTACAAATGTACCATTCTTTATACTAATCCTACATAGAAAAACCAATGTAAGTTGTCATTGACTGCAAAGTACAGTGCTTGAATTATTCTGAGCTTAGCTAAAGGTGACCAAAGATGGCATTTCATTTAAGCAAGTTCAAAATTAGATTGGCATCATGTGAAATACTCTCCTCTCAGCGCCAAAAGTCCCTTTCTCAAATTTCTCTCAGAAATCCACAAAAACTGACCATCTCTAGAAGTCATTATAAACTTCAGTAAATGCTGAATACCCTAAGAATTTGACTTTTATTCTTATGGTAGTTTTTTCTATTCAATGGTTTGTTTCAAACTATACTGAAGTTCAGATTCAGACTCTTCTTCTTAAACTAGAATGTGTCACACATTATTTAGAAGAAAATGTATGTTCTAAACCACAGACATTTTCTGAGTGCCTACTAAATGCCTGGTACTGTGTTATGGCTTGAAGGGGACATACAATCAATCTATAAATATTTAAGAAGTACCTACTATATGTCAGACACTATACTAAGCCTTGGGGAACACACACACACAAAAAAGATAGTCCATGCTTCTCAAGGAGCTCACAGTCTAATGGAGGAGAAATTGGGAAAGTAGGTGGCACAGTGGATAGAGGCCAGGCCTGGAGTCAGGAAGACCTGAGGCTCAGTTTCCTTATCTGTAAGATGAACTGAAGAAGGAAATGGCAAACCACTCCAGTATCTTTGCTAAAAAGACCCAAAGTGGGGTCACAAAGAGTGTGAAATGACTGAACATGTAGACAACTATCTACAAACAAACTATACTACAGAATAAATTGGAAATGTCACATGAGAGCTGGAGTGGGGAAAAGAACCAGTCAGCCTTTTTCCCCATGACTCTCAGGAAGCAGCTTGGGAGAGAGTCACAACATGGCATCATGAAGAAAGGACAAGAAAATGGGGCCTCTCCCTTTTGTACACACTGAGTTCTTTTGGTTCTGCAACCAATAATGCAGCTCCATCTTGCAAAATAGCAACTCTGAGCATGGTCTATGGTATGGCCTTTGCTACACCCAGATGCTTCAGCTTTTATTAGGTCCCAAAACAAAATGATCAAGTTGCAATCTGACTTCAGTATTCTTAGTTCCTCTATTTTCTCCTGCCACTCCATGACATTATTCTCCCCCCCAAGTCCCCCAATAGCACTCTATGTTCTACTGCTACTCCTCACATCATGACTTGTCACAGTGTTATAATATTTCATCTGGAAGAGGCCTTATAAGCCATCAAGATCAACACCTTCATTTTATAGATGAGGAAACTGAAGCAGATAGTGGTTAAGTAATTTGTCCAAAGTCACTTTTCTAACGTGTGTCCGAAGCAAGATCTGAACCTAGGTGTCCTTAACATATCTAGTAACCTATTTTTTGTGTTCCCTAGGGCTTAGTTTAGTGTCTGACACATAGACTTAGCAGTGGTATTGCTGGATCAAAGGGTGTGCATAGTTTTATAGACCTTTGGCTATAAAATTGGGCATAGTTCCAAATGGTTCTCCACAATGGTTGGATCAGTTCACAACTCCACCAAGAGTACCATTAGTGTCCCAGTTTTCCCACATCCCCTCCAACATCCAACATTTTCCTTTTTTGTTATATTAGCTAATCTGATGATATAAGTGAGGTGCTACCTCAGAGTTGTTTTAATTTGCATTTCCCTAATCAATAGTGATTTAGAGTATTTTTTCATATGACTGTAGATAGCTTTGATTTCTTTGTCTAAAATCTACTCATTCATATTTTTTGACCATTTATCAATTGGGGAATGGCTTACATCCTTATTTCTTTTATTATATTTCTTATTATATTTGTAGAGACTCATATCTCATATCTCTATATATTTGGAAAACTGATTGTAAAAAGTTTTCTGTTTTCTTTCTAATCTTGGATGATCTCTAAGTTCCCTTCTAGTTCAAAATCTATGATCCTATGATCACATGAGACACCTAATACACTTATAGTACATTATAGATAAGCTATCTTTATTGAAATAAATTATATTTGTTTACATTTTTCTCTATATCCTATTGGTATCCAGACCTATGATATATTTGGTAAAAAAGGAAGATATTAATATGGAAACTTCCTTTGACATGCTGATCAGCCACTCATCTGTAACTTAGTTTTAGAGAATTGCCCAAGGCCCGCAAGAGACTAACTCATGATCACACAACCAGTATATATCAGACAAAGAACTTGAAGCTAGGTCTTCCTAATGTCAAGGCTGCCTCCTCTATCCATTATAATGTCATATCTGGACTATTATTCTTTTCTCTTTTTCATTCTTTGTTGAAACAAGTCATTCTCTTGGAAAATTGAGGGATTTGAGAGAGGAGGGATATATTAAGAAATGTAGGTTATGTAGAAACAAAAATATATAAAAATTATAAATTTCATTAGCAATTATTATTGTAATTACTTATAATTAACTAATTCTTAACTAGTTATGGTTGTAATTTTATTTTAAAATTTTAGTCTATTTTATTATAAAATTTTATGACTATTTTATTATAATTTTTGTAAAGTTTTTTAAACAATTATACAGTTTCTATAGGAAAGATTTACCTTTCTTAAAGCTGAGCAATGTACATAAACAAAGTATGATATTCTCTTGATATCAATATCATCAGACCACAGGCAGAGCAAACTTCAATCTTTTTGAAGAAAATCCAAATTTTATTTTTTTCATATATATTTTTTTCAAGTATTTGGTAATTAATTTCGCGGGTACTTAGCCCTTAGTTCACAAAGAAGGTGTAAACTCTGTCTCCTGTTGCTGACATAACAGGAAGGGGTTGGCTGAGACAGGAAGTCAATATGTGTGTGTGTATTTAAGAAGAGCTCCAGAGGATAAATAGACAGAATCAAGAATTTTCCTCCTGGTGGCTCCTGGTGGAAGGAGCAGAATTTTCACAGCATCTGGAAGCTGGGCTGCTGGACTGAGAACTTAATTGGAGTTTTCTCTGAGACCAGAATCTGGTGAATGCCAAAATGGCTGTTGCCTCCTAGAAGGCCAAAGTGGCTATTGCCTCTGGGTCCTAGGGCCAGCTGAATTACTGGAGGACTAAAGAAGCCTAAGCTGGATAAGGATTTGTTTGTTTGTGGCTTGGTTGATCCTTGAGTTTCTGGCAACAGAAGTGGTGAAGGTTTTGAGATGTGCTAGATCCCGTGAACTTCAATATGTAACAAGAATGGCCCGGAGGACTGGACGAGAACCTGGGAGCTGTCTGCCTCTGAATCCAAGTGACTGTTTGGTGGATTCAGGTAGGAGCTGGGACCATGGAAGGGGATCCAGGGAATCTGAGAGACCACCCTGAGTCAAGATGAAGAAAAGGCCTCTCCTTGGCTATTGAACATGTGATGAAATTGAAGTTTACTAGACACAGAGGGGTGGAGGTTTTGTGTAATTTTCTAATGATTATATTTAGTGATTAATGGTACTTAGTAATTATGAATCTGGATAAATGACTGATTAAGTTAACCTATGATTGCTCCATGAGTGGAAGACTGACTTGTATTGTGAAATGATTGAATGAGTAAGTAAGGAAGGTTTCCCCCTTAGGGAAAGCAGATGATTATTCTTTTGTTCTTTGTTCTAAATACTGTGACCACTTTGATGAAAACTATATGGCTATTCTAATGTTAAGCTGTTGTGAACACTATATTGTGATTTTCTGTGATAAGATGTAATGTTGTGAACATTATACTGTACCTTGATTTTCTGAGAAAGTTTGCCTTGATTTGTTATAGAAAAAATGTAGTGTTCACTATACTGTGTAATCAGAATCTTAAAAGCTGTTCACGGTAGCATTCTTTTGGGAAGCTGCTTGTGCATGGCATTATAATGATTGACAAGGTTCCTTTCTGTTTGAAAATTAAGTGTTCCTATTGAGAACCAGGAAAGTCAGGGAAGATGTCATAAGGCAGGTGGGTTAAAATCTAAGTCTAGATAAGGAGCTTTTAAAGTGGGGTTTGTAAACTTGGTTTTTAAAAAATATATATTTTGATAATTATTTCAATATAATTTATTTCCTTTATCATCCTTTTTATTTTACTTTGTATATTTAAAGACATTATTCTGAGGAGGCATTCATTAGCCTCGCCAGACCGTCAAAGGGGTCTATGACACAATAAAGATGAAGAACCCCTGGTCCAGATTGCTATTTGTTTGTCTTTTAAAATTTACATTTACTATATACAAAATAGAATGGAAAAAGAAGATTGTACCCGAAACCACAAATCTCCACTAGATGTATGTGTGTGTATATATCTTTTCTTTCCTTTTTAAGTATATCATAAATTTAACATGGAACTTTCAAAGCTGTCTTGTTTTTCTATGTTTCCTTCTGGCCTTCCATCTACTCTATGCATCTTATTTTAAAAATACTCCAATGACCATTTCTTTCTTTTTTCTTTGGGGTCTATCCTATTGCTAGTCTTCCCCTCACCCTCTCTTCTACCAAAAATGAAAAAAAGAAAGGGAAAGAAAATCCTTGTAACAAATAAGATGCTTGTGCAAAACAAAATTCCACATTGATATGTCTGAAAATGTATTTTCCTTTTTGCATCTTGAGTCCATCACCAGAGGTAATGTTACCCTCCAGGAGGTGGGTAACAGGCTTTACTGGATGCATAGTTGGTAGGCCATTCTGAAAGGAGAGAATAGCCTGAACAAAGCACAGGTTGTGATGGGAAGAAATAAAACCATAGCTAAGACAGGAAATTTTTTTTTCTAGTAAACTGGAATCAAAACTAGTATTTTGGATATGATTTTTCAAATGTACATTCCTTCCAGTCCATATAAAGAAAATCATATAGATCTGAATGGGCAGAAACATAATAAATGCCTTCTGATTCATAAAGAAACAGATAATTTTGAAAAAATTCTTCATGGTAGTTGACAAGAAACATTTGCAATATACTTGGGGATCCCATAGATCAACCATTGCACTGGTTGGGAAGATAAAATTGGGAAGATAAAATCACACACGTCCACAGCCTTTTGGTTGTTTTGTTTTGTGGAATAAACTTCTTCCCCCATCCACATCATCACAAACATAAAATGGCCCTCTTCCAGGAATGCTTCCACCTGGGATATGGAATGTTTCCACCTACATCAGAGGTGCCAACTCCTACTTTGTTACTTGACAACAAAAGTTTGCATGTGTCTTCAGCCTGTAACTGAATAGCTTGTTTATTAGAACACAGTCCCTTAGTCACAGGCCATTAGAGAGTGTGGATGGCTCAGTGTAAATCTGTCTTCTGCTATGAGGGGCATTCAAAAGTAGATATTTGTGGGTAGCAGGTCAGACATTTAGATGAATGCTGGCTTTCAAGAATTGTTCAGCTTCATGTTGCTCCCTTCTCTTCCCCCTCTCCATTGTTGCTCAAGGGTTGGGAACGGGACTGAGAAAACCTGCATTTTTTGACTGCTTTATTGGTGTACAAAGCGCTGGCTAGCAGCTATAGGGAATGAGCTTGCAGAGCATTGCAGAGCCAAGGTGTCCTACTGCCTCAGAAATGTAGAATTAGCACATATCTCCTTCATCTCATCTCTATGCAGCTTGTAGTCATGTCCCTGCTCTCACTGGAATACTATAGACCCTACCAGTTTGAAATATTTTTCTGATATTCTCAGGGTTTCTTCTTGATTACTAGTAAGTCCTGAAGGCTGGTACCTGGTTCTGTCTCCCCCCTTATGTGAGATAAAGTGCTTGGGGAAATCATGACACCATATATTCCTAATGATAAAAGGGAAACTAGCTAGGTTATTTCTAAATAACTCAATAATATCCTTAGGCCTGAGACAGGTACTGACTCAATTTATTCATCCCCAATTCTTCCCCTATGCCACAAAACACACACTCTTTTTAACTTACAAGTTTCTTTAAGTACTTGGTTGTCTTAACATATAATGTCCCTCTTGGCAGAAATGAATTTAGAATTCCACAAACACCTTCTATGTATAGAGCTCCAGGCTAGGTGTTGAAGGAGATACCAATTTTAGAAATATACTTCCCCCCCACCCCAACCACCAGCCCACCGCAACAGCCAAATGTATTTAGCTTTAAACATGCCTTGTATACACCCATAGAGATCTGTGCAAAAATGCTGACACTTAGATTATAAGGCTGAATCAAGTCCAGCATTCATTAAAATAATTGCCAGAAGAGTTGGCCTGAAAAGCATTGCATTCTTCTCCCCGAAATGGAATATAAGCATTTTAAAGAGAGGAAGGACAGGAGATGAAACCCAGGGACTGAAGAATAATTCTCAATTTGGCAAACAGAATTTCCCTGAGGCCAGAAGCAGAAGAAAGAAGTACAGAGGTGGCCTCACAAAAGTAACTACATCAGCAAGGTTGCAGGAAGCCTTGGAAGCCTCCATTTGGAAAGAGCCTCATTTCTCATGCTTGGCTCCTTTGGGGTTGTTATTGTCATGGTAACACCTGTGCTGTTCTTTTGTGACTGGAAACTAAGAGCACACAGCTCACCTCTTCCAAGGCTCCCCTAATAAGGCCACGAGCCACCTGCTTGAGACACTGCTCCCTCTCTGCAGGTACACAGTAGGCCTCATGCACATGAGGAAACCAAGCCCAGGCCTTTGCATCTTCTAAGAGAGGGATGACCAAGTATCTAACAAATAGAAAGCTCAGGATTATCAGAGGTTCCCTCTGAACCATCCCAAATGCAGCCAAAGCAAGGAGGCAAGGAAGGACTAATGCTATTAGGTGTGTACTGGAAAATGCAACTACCTGAAAGGAGAGAGGATTTATGGAATACATACAGATATTTCAAGTTTATATGTAGCTATACACATGTATATATCCACTCTCTCTCCTTCACTCTCTATCTGTGTGTGTTGTGTGTGTGTGTGTGTCTCTGTCTCCCTCTGTGTGTGCATCACTCTCTCCCTTTCCTCTATCTCTCTCCCCAAATCTCTATCTTTCTTCCTCTCTCCCTCTCTCCCTGTTTCTGTCTACCCTACAGCATAGTATAATGACTTAATGATGAACTGACCTCAGGGTTAGGAATATTTGGGGTCCAGTTCTGCCCCTGATACATAACAGCTGTTTGACCTTGGGGAACATCATTTAACTTCTCAAGGCTTCACACTTACTCCTTAATTTTATACATTGAAGCCTACTGCTCATTGTTAGAGAGAAGTTCTTCAATGAAAGTCTGTCACACCAATGAAATCACAGGTCTAAATTGTGTGTAAATGTATATACATACATATGTGTGTTTATGTACATTGTACAGGGGTGGGGAAAGAGGGAGAGGGAGAGGGAGAGACAGGGTCAGAGACAGACAGAGACAGAGAGAGATGGAAAGAGACAGAGAGAAAGAGAGAGAGACAGAGAAACAGAGAGAGAGAGGGAGGGAAAGGGGGAGAAGAAGAGGGAGAAACAAAGAGAGGAGGGATGGAAGGAAGGAAGGAAGGAAGGAAGGAAGGAAGGAAGGAAGGAAGGAAGGATGGAAGGATGGAAGGAAGGAAAATGCATATGATACAAAATTTTACCACTATTGGAAACCCTGGGTGTGAAAACCTTTATCTATCAAAGCAGACCAGCAAATCAACTATAACTTTTAGGCTAAGGGAATTGATTCCCTGGAAATACTGAGAGATTATGACTTTCCCTAGTTACATGTCCTAGAAGGCCCTAAACCCAGAGGACTAATTCCAAGGCTGACCCTCCATTCATTCTGCCATGCTTTGTTGGCTCTTACCAAGTGTGACACTCAGAGCAGATTTGCACTGTGGATGATTATAATTTGAGCAAAAACAAGCAAGAACCTAAACCACTGGGTACATAAATATAAAGACAAAAGATTACAGATGGAGACAATCGTACCCCAAAAGATGTGATAGTTTAGTCTCAAGTGCATTATTAGCATTTATCATCAAACATTAATGCTAACATTTCATCAGGCATCTCCTCTAATAATTCTCTTAAAACAAAAATCATTGTTAATGGCTTCAATTGTTCCAAATGTTCTAAACACATAATAGCTTCAGTTCATCAAGTTCATTATAATATTTTTTTTCAAAATTGGCACAATTTTACTTTCCCATTTCCGTTAATAAAATGTACCCGAGAAATGCATTACCAGAAGTAATTTCATTACTGGAAGAATATTCATAAAAATTATTTTTAAAAATCCTCTTGAGTTTATATAATCTGTACTTTATTCATAAACTTTTCAGTGAGAAAGCTTCCCAAACTTCAGAGTGGGAAATATTTGCAATCTCTCTCTCCTTTGTTGGTTCTTATAGGCTAATTATCAAGCACCTTGGATTGAGAGGTCGTTTGTAATCTCAATTTGAGGCTCAAGCATATTCAACAGCTTCCTAAAAGCATACAGGGAAAACTCTTCAGGATGCTAAGGTCATCCATGGAGGCTGAAATAGCACTTTGGGGATGTGTGAGAACCATTATCATGTAGAAGAATGATAATTAGATTTCAGTTGTAAGGACTCAGAAGGGAACAGAGGAGAAGTGAGGTAAGCACAGGTACAGGTTGTGCTTTGTTGGAAGAAAAAGACAACTGGATTTGAAATCAGGAAACCCGGGTTCAAATCTTGGCTTTGTCAATTCTTAGCTGTGTGATGAAAGTCAAGTTCATATAACATTTCTGAACCACCATTTTTAAATATGTGAAATGTTGCTAATAATATTATTATATTATATTAATAATATAATAATAATAATATTCCTACCTATTTCCCAGAGTCATTTTAAGACCCAACTAAGATGTTGTATGTGAAATGTTTTCTAAAACACAAAGTACTATGGAAATGTCTTATCATTATTAGCCAGAGAAACAGGGACAGAAGCAAATTTGGATATGTCTTTGATGCCAAGAGCAGAAACAAAACCAAAAAAAAAAAAATGGTAGGGTGGGGTGAGGACTAGATCTGGGATTTTATTGAAACAAGGAACTCACACATATGCAAACTCTCTATACTAAGACAATTCAGTATATTACAGGAAATGAAGGGTCTTGGAAAGTTACCTGGAATATTGAGAGATTAAATTACTTGCCCAAGATCATGTA
The DNA here is from genome assembly GCA_028646515.1 of Pseudochirops corinnae. NCBI lineage: Eukaryota > Metazoa > Chordata > Mammalia > Diprotodontia > Pseudocheiridae > Pseudochirops > Pseudochirops corinnae. Next base: position 125,762,837 of record CM053592.1, read on the forward strand.
AATAGAAACAAAAGTCAATGTTTTTTTAACTGATTAAAAATCAGTTCCTTGATGGGAAGAGGAGGAAGGGTACAGAAAATGTAGTTTAGAGAAGCAGTAGGATTCTTTTTTTGTTCTTTCTATCTTTTTTAAACTACCTAACCTCTCCCTACACAAAGATGGCAACTGAGGAATACTTTCTTTATGTTCATTCATTTTCACTCCCTATTTCTCTTTTTTATCCTATAGAGAACCCAACTCCACCCCAACTCTTCTTTGCACTCAATTTCTAGCATTGTGTTTTATATGATTCTATGATTGCCTCCCTGTTTAACTATCTAATAGAACTCTGTCCTGTTTAGAAAAAAAGAAAGAAAGTTAGAAAAATCCAGTTGGGCCCACTCTTCCTAGAGAAGGCAGGTTAACAGGATTGATTAAGAGAGAATTGCAACGTCCTGATCAAAGTCAAGGCCTTGTGGGTTCCAAGTGTTATAAAACACACCTAAGAAAGACATCCCTGAGGGGCAGCTAGGTGGCACAGTGAATAGAACACTGGCCCTGGAGTCAGGAGGACCTGAGTTCAAATCTGGCCTCAGACACTGAATGCAAAAACTAGCTGTGTGACCTTGGGCAAGTCACTTAGCCCCAATTGCCCGACCAAAAAGAAGAGCAAAAAAAAAAAAGACATCCTACTAAAGACATATTCCTAAAATTAAAGAGAAGAAATTAAAAACCTAAATTAGGAGAGTGGGTTCAAATCATCTCCAAACAAGCCTTGGTAGATACTTTTGTTAGTATACTTTATTTATGTCATAGGGAAATTGGCCAGTAAGGATCCAGTCTTTAAATTGTTTTGATTTGTCCTCCTAATGGGTTATACAGAACATACACAGATAAAATCTTACCTAGTTCCATTCTAACAAATGGAAGCTTGGTGACCCTGCTTGTGCTCATGGATCACAAAGAGGCTGGTGCTCTGTGGATGATGAAGAATCTTCTAATTGGCTTTAGAACCAGAAGTAATGATGTATTTGAGTTGGAACTGAGTGTGTATACCAGAGGTGCATGATGGTGGTCTCTGACTCTCCTCCCTGAAATCCATCAAGGGAAGACTATTGATGTGAACTTCTAGGTAGGAGAAGAGCCAATTGCTTTCCCTGTGATCTGTCTATTACATGTCTCTGAGCACATGGTGCCTCTATTTCTTTTGTGTTTATTTTTTCTGATCTTAGATAAATGGGTTTCCTGAAATTAGAAAGCTAGGTGGTACAATGGCTAAAGTGCCAGGCCTGGAGTCAGGAAGACTCATCTTCAGGAGTTCAAATATGACCTTAGACACTTACTAGCCTTTTGACCCTGGGCAAGTTGCTTAATGCTGTTTGCTTCAGTTTCTTCATCTGTAAAATGAAATGGAGAAGGAAATAGCAAACTACTTCAGTATCTTTGCCAAGAAAACCCCACATGAGATCATGAAGAATCATACATGATTGAAAAATGATTGACTGATCCTGATATGGGAGATCCCAAGACCATTAAAGTGATCAGAGATCCTGCCAACAGTCAGCCTGTGATAGAGTGGGTTTGATGACAAAGGAAGCCCCTAGAAATGGAGGTGAAAATAATAATGATTCTATTGCTCTTACTGTGTGCCCAGGCCTGTACTGGGCACATTGCAAATCTCATTTTATACTCACAATAACCCTAGGAAATAGGTCTTATTATTATTCCCATTTTACAGATGAGGAAATGAAGACAAACAGAGGATAGGACTTGCCCAGGGCCACAGAGCTGAGAAGAAGTGTCTGAGGCTGAATTTGAACTCAGGTCTTCCTAACTTTAGGCTCTGTGTTTTATCCACTGCACTACCGAGCCACCATATGCAATTCATCAAGAAGATCGATATAGCATCAAAGCTATAGAAAGACACTAGTTTCCTGAGTTCCACGGAGAACTATACCTAAAGGAAATCTTATAAGAATCCTCTGAAGGGAGAAAAGGACTTCTATGGCCCATGGCCATTAGTGTTCTTTTTATACATGGTTACCATTGTACTTTAAATTCAATCCTGATACTCCCAGAAATCTTACACATTTCCATCTTACACACAAATGGACAAGGAAGAATGGTTCTCACTATGGGAAGGGAGTTAATTTTTTGTTAGTATTGCTCTTGCTATACCTTCACAGTAAATATACTTTTTTCCCAAAGAGTCAATAATTTGAGAGTTGATTGATAATATGGAGCACACCATTTGGGGGCTCATGAGTTACATATTTAGAAGTCATGACTCATTGGAATTTATTAGAATTCTAAGAAGAGTATTTTATCCTCTGGGAACCTAACCTGTCAATACAGTGTAGGCTGGGCCAGTGTACGTGTGTGTGTGTGTGTGTGTGTGTGTGTGTGTGTGTTTAGAAAACAAAACTTTAGGATCGAGAGGGAATAATTAGACAACGAGGACAAAGAATAGAAGGAAAGATCAGGGAGATGGAAAGATGGACTAGGGAAATGGTCTTTAGTAGGGAGGAAAATCAATTGTTACTGAAATATGGTCTAGATGAAAAAAAATCCTAAAAGGAAAATGTCCTCGGGATTTTTTTTCATTCGTACCGTTTTGTTTAATCTCTACCATATTTCAAAATTCTCACAGTCTTTGGGGTTGTCTTTGAAGAGGAAGCCTTTTTACAGTTTCATCTCAAGAGAAATTGTTTGACACTTCTGGATGGGCTGACTCCCTCCCTGTTGCAGGTGGTCCCCTGGGGTGTGGAGGTATTATTTCTCTCATTCCTACACCCAGCTCACTGCCGACTACTCATCAGGAGGCTGATCATTTTATCACAGGCTATACCTTGGCCACACAGTAAGTCATCAACATCCTGCCAGGAAGAATAAATGCCAGAACTAACTAAATCAGATCAGGAGCAGCAACTGCAACAGGGGACACACAGAATTTTTCTGATGAATAGTGAACTTCTAAGTCAACTTCCAGCCTATAAAATGGAAAACTGTGACTGCCTTTCCTAGACTATCATCAATAGGAAGTGGTCTCCACCCATAACAAGGAAGGTTCTCTCTGAATATGTGGGACAGTGAATGTCATTCCCTATCATGACATATTCTTGCTATCACTGTCACTATTGCTGATAATAACATATATAGGTCCTAGGCTTAAATCCTGGCTTTGTTACTACAGATGTAAGATTGGGCAATTTACATCATCATCATCTTCTTCTTTTTCTTCTTCCTCATTATATATAGTACATTAAAGTTTGGAAAGCACCTGACAAATATTATCTCATTTGTTCCTCACAACAACCCTGGAAAGTAGGTATCATTATTACCTCCATTTTATAGATGAGGAAACAAACTGAGGCAAACACACATTAATTGATTTGCCCAGAATCACAAAGCTAGTAATTGTCTGAGGCCAGATCTGAATTCAGATTTTCTTGACTCCAAGTCAAGCACTCCATCCACTATGCCACCTTGTTTCCTTAACTTCTCTTGTCTTCCATTTTCTCATTTATTAAATGACCTATTAAATGATCTCTAACATCCTTTCCAACTCTAAATCTATACTTCTATAATTTCATGACATAGGTTCAAATCCCAGATCAGTCAGCTGTGAAATCATAAACAAGTCTGTTAACTTGCCTGAACCTCACTGTCTTAATCTCTTTTTCTTGTTTTGTTTTGTTTTTAAAGAGAAGGGAGTTGTGCTGGATGAATTTCAAGGTTTCCTCCGTCTCTAGATTTGGGGTTTTCTATGATCTTTAGATGAAATCAAAGTAATGCAGGGTAAAGGGATAGCACAATTCTTTATAACTAGTGACAAGTCAAGGAATATTGAGGCAATGTTAAGAATGAAATAAAAGATAGAGCATCATCACAAGGTGGATAGCCTGATGGCAATGGACAACAACACGTTGGACAGAATGTCTGGCCTGAAATCAGGAAGATTCATCTTCCTGAGTTCAAATCTGACCTCAGACACTTACTAATTGTGTATCCCTGGGTAAGTCATTTAAAAAATGAACAAAAAAAGTAAAATGGCAAATGCTAGAAGAATTGGAAAAAACAAAACATGACCAGGCACATTGCTATTCTTACTGATAGTAGAGCTGTGAATTTCACCACTGGAAAACAATTTGGAGCTATGCCTCAAAAGACATTAAAACTATGCATACCTTTAGATCCCATGATACCACTACCAAGCCCATAGAAATCAAAAGAAGAGGAAAAGTCTTCATATGTTTATAGCAGCTCTTTTTTATAGTGGCAAAGAATGGAAACTAAGGGGGTAGGCATCAATTGGGGAACGGTTGAATAAATTGTGTATGAACTAATGCAAAGTGAGTCAAGTAGAATCAGGAGAACAATTTATATTATCACACTATGGATGGAAAAATGAACAATGTTAAAGCCTTAAGAACTCTAATTAAAGTGATTATCAATGCTGATACCAGAGAACTTACCATAATGAATCCTGTTCAGGCTGAGATAGATGTAAAGGACTAACATCCATAATGGGACACATTTTGAACATAGCTAATATAGGATTTCTTTTTTTTAACTATACTTACCTGTTAAAAAATTTTCTTTTCTTTAAGGTGGGAAAGGAGAGGAAATAAATGTTTATCAACTGGGGAAAACGATTTTTAAAAAGACTGTGGAAAATGGAAGAAATGCCATGGGATTTGAGAAGAAAAACATCTTCTAATATATTTCTGCTGCCTGGATGCCTTTAACAGAGGACAAAACAATTTGTTCTGCAATAAGAATTAAAAGACTAGAAGGGAACTTGGGCACCATCTACTCCACTTTATTCATGAGAAGACTGAGGAATGAAGAGTTTAAGTGAATATACAAGGTCATACAGGTAAAAAAAAAAAAAGTAGCAGTCAGAATTTGAACCCAGATCATCTGATTGCAAATCTAATTCCTAAAATGCACACTTTCTCAACCAGAGAGAATAATTAGACTTAAGTTCAAACTGAGAAATAAATGATTGTTATACATTCCTTTCCTAGAACAGATTTTGGTAGGAATAGGTAATCAATAAATATTTGTAGGATTTGGGGGAAAGTGACAAAAAAAAATAAGTTAAAAGCATGAATGACAAGCTTTGCCCATATACTAATTTTATGGAGAGTAAGATCTGGCTTCCTGTACAACATGCCATCAGAACAACATAGGAATAATTATTTGATCATAATTCATGTACCTGTTATACAATGGACTTAAATTTCAGACCATTTCAAGTGATGCATTCATGAGAAGTACAAATTTATTCTCTTAAAATACATTCCTGTGAAAAGAGGGAAACAAAGAGAAATATAAGCCTCTTCTAGTGCAGAAGAATGGGAGGAGAACAAAAAAGAATTTCCCTACATTTTTAGCATTGAGTTAATGGAAATAAAAGATTCTTTTTTTTTTTTACTCAAACACCAGAACACAAATACAGAATAGAGAAAAGAAATACAAACATATCATAAACTTAAATATTGGAACTTAAATATAAAATAAGAAAGGGAAAAAAAGCATGTTATATCCATAGCACAACATAAGAGAGGATTCAAAATATGTAACAATAAATTTTCATTTCAAGAAAGCCTGTAGGATAAACAATACATGTTGTGTTGAGAACTGTCTATCTTTTCTTTGCTTCCTTGTAAGTTTTCTTTTGTTCTCTGCTGTGAACTTTTTTACTTTGTTCTCCCCCCTCACACTCAGAAGGCTACAATTAAGTTTGGATATGTGTCTCTGTAGCTATAGATATATACATACACATATATAGATATATACTTTCCCAAACAAGTTCTACTACTGATATTTGTTTTTATATTCATGTATATCTTGTTTTCTATTCCTTCTGCCTCCTCTACTTTTCTTCTAGCTGCTACCTTGTCTTCCTATTACTTGCCTACACTCCTCCAAGGATCCTTCCCCTATCCTCACATTCACATAAATCTAAACATCATTCTAGATGTTTTTTTTTTCTCATTGACTTGTTTATTTACTTTTAGTTTACAAGATTCAGTTCCACAATCCCTTGAGTTTCAGATTTTCTCTCCTCCCTTCCCCCCCCCTCCATGGTGGTGTGCAATCATGTATAGGATATGCAAATACTTTCACATTGTACAATAGTCTGGTTGTATAGAAGGGTTGTAACCAATGAGTGAACACTGGGAAAAAAGAAACAAAACATGAAAAAGAATGATAGCATGTATTGCTTCAGTCTCCATTTGAACTCTAGTCTTTCTAGATCTTTCTCTGAATGTACATATCACTTTCCATCCTGAGACTTGTAGAGTTGTCTTATAGCTGTGCATTGCTGAGAAGAGTCCAGTTTATCAAGGTTGGTCATCACACATAGGATGTGTCTGTGATTGTGTACAAGTTTTGCCTGGTTCTGCTCTTCTCACTTAGCATGAGTTTGTATAAGCCTCTCCAGGTAATTATGAAGTCCATCTCCTTCCCATTTCTTATAGCACAATCATATTCCATTACATTCATATACTATAACTTGTTCAGCCATTCCCCAATTGATGGGTATCCCCTATATTTCCAGTTTTTTGCCACCACAAGAGCTGCAATAAGTATTTTTGTACATATGGGTCCTTTTCCCACTTCTGTGATCTCTTTGGGGTATAACCCCAAAAGTGGTATTGCTGGGTCAAAGAGTATTTAATTATTTATAGCCCTTTGGGCATAGTTCCAGATTGCTCTCCAGAATGGTTGTATCAGTTCACAACTCCAGCAACAATGCATTAGTGTTCCAATTTTTCCACATGCTCTCCAGCATTTGTCATTTTCCTGTTTTGTCATCTTAGCCAATCTGGCTGGTGAGATGTGATACCTCAAAGTTGTTTTAATTTCTCAAATTAA
>CM053592.1:125770203-125796230 GCA_028646515.1 Pseudochirops corinnae
TGTGAGGTTTTGGTTTGGGGCTCACTTTGAGAAGAGTTGTGTGATTTGGCCAGTTGAGACTCTGGGAAGCCGTTGAGCCCCCTGGATTTGAAAAACCCAGATGTTGGTGCTTCCCTCTCTGGTAACTGAATAGGTAACTGATGTAATGGTCAGATGCTGGAAGCTGTCTGCTGATCTGTTTTTCTATTTGTTTGTAACTTGTATTTGTAACTTGTGTTTGCATTCTCTGAAGTTCAGAGTGCTGACTTTCCCCCCTGAACTAGGTAAATGATATGTTTGAATAAAAGAAGATTGTTAAGCCATTTTGAGTTGCTTTCCTTTAGAAAAGCAGATCTAAGAACCTGTGGTAGCAGCCATCCTGGGTATGCTAGGGTGCTTGCTGATACAAATGCTTTTTTCAATTCATCTTTTTTCCTCCTTTCTATTTGCTTCACATAGTATATTATACATAGTAGGTCCACAACAGATATTTAATGAAGAAATGACAGTCTGCACCTAGATTGCCTATTGCCATCTCAGTGTGTATAAAACTTAACTCATTATCTTGCATTATAGTTAATAAATCTGCCCCTTCCCCAACTTTCCCCAAATCTATTAGTTGTACAACTACCCTCCTACTTCCTGGGCTCATCATCTTGGGGATTTAACTTTGACTCTTTCCTGTCTTTCACCACCCCCCATATCTAATGACTTGCCTTTAATATGTATAACTAGAGCATGTTTTCCAGCTGCATTTCCACAAGGATTTTTCCTTAGGATGATAGCTAAGGAAGCAGCCTGGAAGCAGTGCTCTTCTCAAAGCTCTTAGGTTCCAAGTCCTGGCTGTTTCTTTCAGGGTCTGAGGGGAAATGGTGATAAAAGCAATGGTGCTGGTAATGGTAGTTTGAACTGTCTGATGCCCAGTATCTCTTGTTTGTTTCTTCAGGGAATCCTGTTGCTTCAACTAGGTTGACTTTACCTACCTTATGTCTGACAGTTGATTAGTAGTTGGTGTGTAAGGACTGCTTCTTTTCTTTTCCCTGAATTCAGTATTCATTTAGTTTGCTTTTAAGTCCTGGACTGTCTTCATGGGAGTGTGAGGGGAAATGGTGGTCAAAGTTGGAATTCCAGAAAGTAGCCTGGTATGGTAGAAAGAGCTTTGTCTTGAAAGTCAAATGACCTAGATTTCAAATCCTGCTTCTAATGCTTGTGACTTTTTTGAACCAGGACAAATCATTTATATCCCCATCACCATCTCTACCTCCACTTTGGTTTCCTCAACCATAAGATCAGAATACTGGAGTAGAGCAAAAATGATTCCACTCATCATTGGTACATGGAATGAGAGCTCACATAGGGACATGAAATCCAGTAGACCTGAAAGCCAAACAGTTCTTGTGATGAAAGAACTCAGCAGGTAATTACATCCAAAAAATAGCCCTGAGTGAAACAAGACTGGCAAATGAATGGCAATTTATTGAAGTTGGAGCTGGATATACATTTTTCTGGAGTAGCCACAGTGATGGGGAGCATCATGAAGCTGCTGAAGAGTTCACAATCAGAATTAGTATAGTCAAAAAGCTTTTGTGCCTCCAAAAAGGAGTGAACGATAGGCTGATGACAATGTGATTACCATTTGTAGGAAGTAACATGCCACCATCATCAGTATGTATGCTACCAACATTATGAATCCTGATGAGGTCAAAGAAAAATTTTATAAAGAACTGGAGACCATCATCATCAGCATGCCGAAAGGGGACAAGCTTGTAATTCTGTGTGACTCTTACACTAGAGTAGACCCAGACTATCAGAAATGACATAGTTTGTCACACATAGCAGAGAGTCCTTGGGAGGAATGGAGTAACAGTGTCACTTATTACTGAAGACTTGTGCATCTCATGACCGTCTTATCACTAATACTGTCTTCTCTTATCTAAATGCAATAAAACTTTGTGGCTGCACCCTTGCAGCAAACATTGACATTTAGAAAGCTATTTCATTACAAGGAGAAGAGACAGGATGTGAGAGTGGCAAAAGTGATGCGTCGTGCAGAATGCTGGACTGATGGATTTATTATCTCCAAGTTAAATATATCCATTCAACAAAAAGCCCCCAAAACAAGACGATTACCAGAAGATTTAATGTCAACAGATTGTAAAAATTCTCCATACACAGTTTGTTGCTAACTTAGTGAGAAAACTAAACCAATACATGGTTGACAACAGTGGAGCAGAAAAGGAATGGGCAGCTTCCAGAGATTTGATGTACAGCACCACATTTACTCATCTGGGTCAGAATATTCAGAAATATCAGGATTGGTTTGATAAAAATGATGGAGACATTCAGAAGCTGCTAAAGAAACAAACAAAAAACAAAACTGAGAACTCCACAGGGTTTGCCAGCAGGATAGTTTGTCCATCTCTAAGAATGCAGCATTTAACTCTATCAGAAGTAAAGTGTAAGCTAAACTTAGAGAAATACTGCATTCTTGTCTCAGTAGCGAAGGCAAATGAAATTCAGTTTTATGCTAATAGTAACAATCCAAAGTGCTTTTATGTTGCCCTGAAGGCTATTTGTGGGTCAGACTTAGGGTGCATCTCAACTACTTAGCACTGATGGATCCATATTGATTAATGATAAGAACATGATCCTGGAGAGATGGGCTGAACACTTCCATAGCATTCTCAATAGGTGGTCATCAAGCAATGAGGAAGCCACCAACTGTATAGCTCAAGTTGAAGTCAGTCCCTCCCTAGCTGATCTTCCAATAAAGAAGAGGTTTTTGAATGCAATTAGACTCCTCTAGTTTGGAAAGGCAGCTCATACTGATTCTATTCCATCTGAGATTGCCAAGACAGGTGTTCTACTGCTCCTATAAAAGTTGAATGACATCTTCTGGGTTATATGAGAAGAGGAGGTTATCCCCTAGGAATTCCAGAATGCCTCCACTGTCCATTTCTTTAATCGAAAAGGGAATAGTTTGTCTTGTGACAGTCACAGAGGGGGTAGTCTCTTCTGTAGTCATTGATAGCAAGATTCTTACCTGATTCTCCTTGATAGGCTGATCCTTGATCTGCAAGGTGGTCATTTGCTCAAGAGTCAGTGTGGCTTCAGAAAGGGTCGAGGAATAGTTGAAATGGTGTTTGCTGCCCTACAACTCCAGGAGAAATGCCAGAAGCAGAAGAGAGGTCTGCACACAATGATTATTAATCTGACCAGGTCTTTTATACTGTCAGTCATGAGAGCTTTTGGAAGATCATGGGAAAATTTGGTTTCACAGCTTGTATAAATTCTGGATAATGAATGATGCTCGTGTGCTTTCTCAGTGACCAATGGAATGAAGCAGGACTGTGTGTTTGCTCTGATGATTTTTTAAAAAAGCATGATATTTTCAGTGATGTTTGTTGGAAGCCTTTAATGAGTATGAAAATGGCATTAAGATCAGCTACCTTACCAATGGTAAATTATTTAACTTGAAAAAGCTGTGAGCCAAGACTAAAGTGAAGGGAGAACTGGTGCATGATATTTTTTGTTTTCAGATGATTGTACATCAAGGCAGCCTCTGAGGCCAAGATATAACAGAGTATGGGGTGATTCTCTGCCACTTGTATTAATTTTTGTCTGATAGTTGATACCAACAAAAAAGCATTCCACCAGTCATCACCATAACATCCATACATGAAACCATCGGTTACAGAAAAGAGATAAATTTTGAATACTGTGGATAAGTTTACTTACCTTGGTAGTATACTTTCCATGGATGTACACTTAGATGGTGAGGTTGATACACACATTGCCAGAGATAGCTTAGCATTTGATAGGCTCCAAAGGAAAGTGTGGGAGAGAAGTATGAGGCTGCCTACCAGACTGAAGGTCAACAAAGCCATTGTACTGAATTCATTTTGTTCTATGTCTTTGAAACTCGGGCAGTCTACCAATGCTTGCCTGAAAATGGAATTACTTCTATTTAAATTGTCTTAGGAAGATTCTGAAGATCATCTGGCAAGATAAGGTACTGGACACTGAGGTCATTTGTTGAGCTGAGCTGCCAAGCATTCAAACTGTACTGTAGAGAGTACAACTCTGATGCCCTGGTCCTGTTGTTTGAATGCCAAATGCCATTTGCCTAAAAGGCCATTTTATGGAGAACTCATACATGGGAAGCACTCACATGGTCAGGAAAAAAAGATACAAGGACACTCTTAAGGTCTCTCTGAAGAATTGGAATCAATTTTGAGACACGAGAAACATTGTAACAGGACCATCCAGCATAGCATGCCCACGTCAAGGTACTATGCTCTATGAGCAAAGCAGAATTGCAGTAGCTTAAAATAAATGAGAGATATACAAATTTAGATATTTCCACCCAAAATGTTTATATGGACTACTTGTACCTGACCTGTGGTAGAGACTTCCTTCACCCACAATCAGAGCTAGTTAATTTGGAGTTTACTGGCTATGTTTCTTTCTAAAAGACCAAGCGTTAAACTCAATTCACTCTGGATCTCATGAATTGAACAATAGATCCCTGCCCAAGCACTACTTAATGGTTATTTTTTGACCCTTCTGGTTCCAAGGGTATGTAAATAGTAACTATTTCTCTTTTGGCAGCAACCTTGATGTTCTTTCCCTCCCAGTTTGATTTATTATTATTATTATTTTTTTTATTAAAGGAGCCATCCCTTGACTCCCTTCTTAAAGAGGCCTATTCATTGAATGGGTATTGCCTCAGTCAAAGTGAGAACCTGCAAAGATCTTAGCTAAAAAGCGCCAAGGTCTCCCACTGCATCCTGAGCCATCTACAGTCATCCTGATTGATACCTGGCCGCTAGACCCAGATGGTTCTGGAGGATAAAGTGAGGCTGGTGACTTTGCACGGCCCTCCCTCACTCAAATCAAAGTCAATTGCACATCATGTGATTATCTCCCTGAGGTAATGGTCCTCTTTGAGAATGAAGGACAAACCACACAATCCTGGCCCCAACATAGTGATATCATATTAACTCTCTTTGAGCATGAAGGACAACCACCAACCAACTTATACTGTATATAGCTTGATTATACATACTTGTTTGAATGTTGTCTCCCCAATTAGACTGTAAGCTTCTTAAGGGCAGAGACTGTCTGTTGCCTTTCTTTGTGCTTAGCACAGTGCCTGGCACCTAGCTGTGATACTGATGAATGATTGGCTGCCTGACATGGTCATCTTTTTATGCTTCATATCTGATGAGGGTGATAGTATAATGCTGAGGAAGAGGATGGTAGTTCCCAGTTATAATGTGCTTTAAAAACACTAAACACTTTTCTCATAAAACCGTTGCATGGGAGAATCCGTATACATATATGCCTTAATGCACGGTTTCCTATGTTGGCAGCTGGTCAACTGACTTGTCCCTGAACAATTCTTGTTATTGGCTTTTTCTTCATGCATAAATTCAACTTTCTGAAAGGAGCACTGAGTAAGACCCATTCAGTCTCTTTTCTTTGCTATAGATAAGAACATATTTGCTTTTCCTTGTTTCATAGTCTTTCCTAATTCTGCTTTCTCTCTTCCTTAGTTAACTGGGAGTTAACGATGAATACCAATAAATTTAAATATTTAACAAGGAGACTTTTTCCCCCCTAGAATCAGTGAGAAAAATGAGAAAATAAAATGTGCCAAATCTATAGTACAAAGTGATTGAATGCAAGAAATGATAATTTTTTAAAAGAAAAAAAATCTTTAGCCCACAGTACTGCATAATGGCATCATTTTTGCTTCAACTGCCATCGACTCAGCAAAATAAAATGTGTAATTTAAGTAAGTGATGACAACATAGAAGTGAGAGGTTTGGCCCTTTATTATTATTATTTTAATCTGCACAGTAATGCTGTGGAAACATCCACTTCAGAGGGAGACATATAGCTAAGAAGTCTTGCTAGAATTGGGAAATTTTTATTTTTCAGTTGGAGAACAGCACCCTCTTCTGGAAATTAAAAAATTTATTATGTTTTGTTCATAGAGAAATGGGAGGAATAAAGGAAAGAGGCAGGAAGGAAGGAAAAAAGGGAGGGAGCAAGGGGGAATGGAAAGGAAAGAAGGAAGGAAAGGAAGAAAAGGAAGGGAAGAAAAGAAAAGGAAAGCAGGGAGAAGGTGAATGGAAAGAAAGAAGGAAGGAGGGGGATGGAGGAAGGAAAGAAGGATGGATGGATGGATTTATTTAGTTCCTGCAATGTGTCAGACATGGTGCTATTATTTCATTTGATCTTTATAACATCCAGTAGAGGTAGGTTCAATAAAATAAGTCATGAAAATCATATTTTTCCTAGTTGATCATAACTGAGATTAAATACAATTGTCATCTAACCCTTTATTGGATAAATACCATTTTAATATGAGGTCGGGGAGTGGGATGTAGATCACAGATTTAGAACTGGAATGAATCTTGCAACTATAGTCCAGCCCCTTCGTTTTACACATGAGAAAAATGAGGCCCAGAGAGGTGGAGATCTTCTCGAGATTATACAGCTGCTATAGAAGGTTTCTGTCTATGAAACCATGAACACATAGGAAAATACCCTTTAATCACATGGATAAGGCAGGATGGATGAGTCAATTTCTTGATTTATTATAAAAATGATATTTATTATTAATCTGGTATATGAGTGTTTACATTGTTAGAAGAAGCTCATTTCTAATGCCACAAAAAACCCCTTCAAAATGTTGGGAGAGTCATACAAGAGCAGGTATTCCACCTATATCAGAAGAACTATAACTAGGAAAGGGTGAATAGGCCTTTCTCCTTGGTCCTGAAATTCACAGGGCACAAGCCAGCTTGTATTCACTCCTTCAGTAGTGCAGATAGAAATAATTGACAAATTGTCTCTATATACAGTTGTTAAAATTAATTAATTAAAATAGGAAACTCCCAGATAGCCAGCTTCTCCCTCCTGCTGTTACACAGTTGGCAGATTCCACCTCCCATTACTCCCACATGTTGTGCCACTTGCCTCCATCTCAAAAAATGGATACTTAGAGTTTTGTATATTGAGAGACTTTTGGCCAAAACGTATTAGGATTTTCTCCCTTGTGAAAATAGGCTCAATGCTTACTGAGAATGGTTCTCATTTTTCTATCAGATCTATTTGCCTGTCTCCCCATGATCTAAACTTAATATGCCCACGCGGGATATCGTGTGGTTCCTGTTTTATGATCTTTTCATTTGCCCAGGCACATAATGGTTTTGCCTGAAGCGCTTTCTACTTAAATGACACTGAATGGGCGTCTCAGGGCTGTTTCATAACCAAAATAACATCTCAGTACTTTTCTCAGTTCTTTAAATGGATGTTCATACTGGAAATGTGAAGAAACCCAATTTCAGTTTATTTTCTTCTGGGCTTACGTTCAAATCATTTTTACTGGAGACCAAATACAAACAGAGTCTGATGTTCATTTCCACAAGTAGTTGTTAAAAAAGCCAAAATCAGACAGATTGTTTTTTAACATACGTTTATTTAACTAGAGTTAATACACAGTGGCAGTATGATGTGCTTAAAAGGGCACTGACTGGAGCCAGATGACCTGGTGTTAAGCCTTGTGATCTTGAATTATTTATTTAATCTCTTTAAACCTCACTTTCTTCACTTATAGGATAGTCTTGATTAATTTCTCCTACCTCTTCTATAGGTCATTGTGAGGAAAGATCTTTTGAAACCTTAAAGAGCTTTTAAAAACTATGAGTTTTTATTATATATTTTTGACTCTTCTGTGATCACTATCAGTCATCAATGTCTCTATTCCGTTTACATAAATGCTGAACTAATGCAGTGAGCTTTCCCTTTATGGGAACTAAACACTTAACAAATGGGAAGGACTGAAATATTTGGCATATTTCCTTTAGGGAGAAAACATTACAACTTTTATTTATTGATTTGAGATGAAAGCACATTTAATTCATGCTTTAGATGAACTTTGATGCCACAAAGAAATCACATATTTTGGAAGCTCACCTTTTTCCCTCTAGTTACTCTTAGCCATTAGCTAAACATCTCTGATCATCTAATCTTTAGTTTTAAACACACACATGTGTGCACATATACATGCACACACATTCATATTTTCTCCCTCTCTCCTAAATTATCTTTGTATAATCAAGATGCTAAGAGAATAATAGATGGACAGTCCATTTTTAAGTTCATTTCTTTAGCCATAGGTGAAAAATACATGTGGAACTATCTCCATCTAGTGGTAACTATCAGGAAACTGGAGCCAAAGAAATGATCAGTATTGGTACAAATGGCAGTTAATCTGAATTATGAATAGGATCAGATATTACTAACTACCTCCCTCCCCCCTTAAAATAAAAATCTGAAGGAAATCTTTTTTTTTTCTCTCCCTTAGTTAGATTTAAAAGAATAATAGTTTTATGGAAATGGAATGATACTTTGTTACCCCTTGCAGACAATGCCACACGAATTAGCATTTATGGTTCTCTATATTGGTTCTGCCTTGCCAGCTAGATTATAAACTCCTCGAGAGCAGAGACTCCATCTTTTACATGTTATTTCTTTTTTTTGTTGCCACCACATGGCATTTGACACATAATACTAATACACATTTATATTGTCTTAAGATTTACAAAGTGTTTCCTATATATTGCTCCTTCAGGATGTGCATGGAAAGCATTATCTCCTTTTTACAGATGAAATGGCTGAGGGCCATAGCCATACAGTTAGTAAGAATTGGAATCAAGATTTGAACTCTCATAAGTTCTTATTTGAAAGTCCAAGGTTTCCCTCCCAACCTTAATTCATGATGACTTTCACAAAGTAGGCAATTGATCAATAATATATTATCACAGATTTTCATCTAGGAAAAGAAAACAAACTTCTAAACACTTAAATTTGCCCAGAAATGGAATAATCTCTCTCTCCTTCTGCTTGCCGAATATTCTTATTTTTGTGCCCCTTCTCTTGGAGGTGTAGCGGGATTTCCCCTCAGTAAAACCGTCTAGCAATGGTCCTTTCATTTTACAGTTGAAGAAAATGAGCTCCAAAGAAATGAAAACATCTGCCTAGTGACAATTAAGAAGCAAGTGGAAGAGCAGGATTTGAACCCATGTTTTTTGGCTCTAAATTGAGCATGCAAATTAAGTTCCAGTGTTTGTTCATTAACCAATGTAATAAGAATAGTAATTAATTTCTTGAATACCTTTGATATCAATGGCTTTCCTAGGTCCTGAGTACTTTTTGCAGGGTTTGTCAGTTTCTCACTTTTCTAATACATTGCCCTAACCAAAAAGAATAGGGGTCTTCTTATCCAAAGCAAACTAGTATCTCATTACCAGCTTCCTTTATAAACATATATTTCACAATTCTTCCATTATGAACAAATTCATCTAAAGATTATGGTATATAGACTATTGGGCTTATAGAAGAGCCATAGAAAGTGACCATATCCACCAGTAAGGAGCCGCCCTAGTGACTCAGAGGGTCTCAGTTATATGCAATGTTGCCTCTGGCAGGAGTTGCTCAGGGTCATTTCTCCGTGGCGGAGTGCCTCTTACTTAACACCGCCCTTTCCCACCTCCACTGTAAAATGATATAGGTGGACTAGATGCACTCAGAAGTTTCTTTAAGCTCTACAAGTATGACCACATGATCATGCCATGTATGGGGGAGGTTGAAGGCATTATGGAAAGTTTAGAGATAACAAGATTTAAGAAAGACATATCTGTCTGTAAGTATTTGAAGAACTATTGTAGAGAAATAAGATTTATTCCATCTACCACAGAAGGTAAAACTAAGAATAGCATGAGAAAGTTGAAGAGAAAGGCAGATTTTAGCACTATGGAAAGAGAAAATAATGAAAAATTAGACATGTCCAGAAGTGGAATTGCCCATTACCTGCTAGATAATTCCATCTGTATGTCTCATTCTTTGGGGGTATAGTCAGATATTTCTCACCCAAAGTTTTCAAAGATTAGAGGATTACTTGTTGCATCTATTGAAAAGGGAGTAGAGGGAGATCAAGTATGGTGAGTTGGAATAGATGTTATCTGAAGTCTCTTCCAACTCTGTTCTTTTATAAAGACATCTGACACCATCATTTGAAAGATCAAGAAAACTGGGAGGAGAGAAAATTGCTCCAGTGGGCAGGAGGGAAAACTGCTGCAGGGAACAATAATTGGCAGCATCTGCTAGAAAGGAAATACAAATTGTAGGGGGTAGAAGGATGGAGCTGGGGTCATGAACTTCATTCAAGCAGAGTACCTCTGCAGAGATAACCCAAGGGTGCCCAGTAAGAGGCACTCCGCCATGGAGAAATGACCCTGAGCAACTCCTGCCAGAGGCAACATTGCATATAACTGAGACCCTCTGAGTCACTAGGAAGGCTCCTTACTGGTGGATAAGGTCACATATCTGGTATGGAGCAGAACCAGGATTCAAACCCACTTCCTTTGGCTCTAAATCCAATGTTCTATCCACTGTATAAACACATTCAAAGACATTCACTATTCTGGTTATATATCTATACTTTAATCCTTTTCTCTTTTGTCCTATCACTGCCCATAGCTTGCCAAACTCCAGATCTAATTATCCCCACCATCTATCTTTAGCAGTGTGTGAACAGGAGCAGAGAATGTCAGTGGAAGAAATGATAAATTTCTATAGTATAGATTTAGGACTGAAAGGGACTTCCATTTTATAGGTGAAAAATTGAGGTGAAGAGAGGTTAAATAGTTTGTTTAAGGGTCACACAGGTAATAAATGAATGAGGCAGGATTTGAATCCAGGCCTTCCAGATTCCAAGTCTAGTGCCTATCAACTGTCATACAACCTTACTCATTCTACTACAGAGTTATTGTTTAATCTCAAATGATCCCTTACAGTTGCAGAGACATTCTTTTATTCTTCTAAGATTGCGTCTCTAACATATTTCTCTCATCATAGTTTTCCTACCGAAGTTTCTTCTCTCTTCTCAGACTCTGTCCCCTTACCTTCTTGGAAGAGAATTTTTTTTTTCTCTTACTGTATTGAGAAAAATGAAGCCATAACTTTCCTCTTCTTCACTATGCTATGCTCTCAAACCCCTCCATTTCACTCCTCCCTGTTTTCTCTTCTTATCTCTAGTTTCTGATGTAAAGATTACCTTGCCAAGATCTATTTGTGCCTTTGATTGGAATCCTAATCAACCCTGGATCATTTCCTTTCAGTCTCCTATCTTTAGTGTTCCCGTATCAACTAGTTTCTTCCTTGCAGCCTAGGAATGTTCCAAGATCTCCCTCATCTTTTAAAATTTTCTCTTGACCGAGTCATCCTTCCAATACAACGTATTGTGCCTCTTTTCCTTTTCACTTTTAAAAACAAGTTTAAGAGGGGTTTTTTTTTTGTTTGTTTTGCTTTTTGTGGAGGGGGGTTAGGTGACTTGCCCAAGGTCACATGGCTAGTAAGTGTTAAGTGTCTGAGGCTGGATTTGAACTGAGGTCCTCTTGACTCCAGGGCTGGCGCTCTACTCACTGTGCCATCTAGCAGTCCCAAATTTAAGAGTTTTTAAAGCATGTATACTCATTGTCTCAACTTCTTCAGTTCTCACTAACTTAGCAACTTGAAAGATGACTTCTGACCCAACTATTCCTTTAAAGATTCTCTATCCAAGGTTGCCAACAAAGTATTAAATGACAAATTTGATGACATCTTTTTGCTCCTCATACTTCTTGACCTCAGCTTTTGGCACTATTAACTACTACCACCTCCTATTCCTGGAAACTCAATTTTCTTTTGACAGTTTTATTCTAGATCTCTTACATGTCTGTTCCTTTTCAGTCTTCTTTTCTGGATCCTGATCTAGAGCTATTATTGGTGATCAAACATGCCTCTATGCTGCATCCTCTTTTCCTTCTCTTTTCAGATTCTCTTTCTTGGTTTCATGGTGACAATTATCACCTTTCTGGAGATTATTCTCAAATCTATCTAGCCCTAATTTTTTCCTTTTCTTTCATTTTTCACTCAGCTTCATTTAACTTTAAAAAATTTTTATATTATCTAATATTTTTATTTTTTCCAATTACATATACCAACAATTTTAATATTCTTCTAAAAAAATTTTGCATCCTAAATTCTCTCCCTCCCTCGCCTGCCTCGAGAAGACATGCAGTTTGTCATAGGTTATATATGTACAGTTATGCAAAACACATTTCCATGTAAGGCATCCTTTGCCACCAAAAGAGCTATTTTTGTAGACATAGGTCCTTTCTCTTTTTCTTTTTCACCTCGTTGGGATGAAGTACTAATAGTGTCATAGCTTGGTCGAAAAGTATTTATGGATCTATAGCCCTTTGGGCATAGTTCCAGATTTTTCCCCAGTGTGATTGAATCAGTATATAACTTCACTAATAGTTGGTTAACGTTTTAATTTTCCTATGTCCCCTCCAACTTTTGTCATTTCCCTTTTCTGCCATATTAACCCATTTGACAGGTGTGAGGTAGTAGCTCAGAGTGGTTTTAATATGCATTTCTGTCATCAATAATAACTTAGAGCATTTTCTATGTCAATAGATAACTTTTATTTATCTGAGAACTGCCTATTCATGTCCTTTGACCATTTATCAGTTGAGGAATGACTTTCATTTCTAGAAATTTGACTCGGTTTTCTATGTTTGAGAAATGAAATCTCTATCAGAGGAACTCGTATTTTTTCATATTGATTATTATCAATTATGTTTTCTCCTCCATCCTATTTTCCCCCTCTTTATCCTACTCTCTTTCTCCTTTTACCCTGTTCATTCTCAAAATGTTTTGCTTCTGACTTTTCCCGCCCCCCAACTGCCCTCCCTTCTATCAGCTCTCCTCAGCTTCTCTTATCTCCGATGTGCTCCCCTCCCCACTCTTCTCATTTTCCCCTCCACTATAAAATCTGTTTTAGACCACCTTTATGTTAGTTAGTTTAGCCCATTCTACGTCTTCCTTTCCCCTTCTCCCAGTGCATTTTTCCTTCTCTTCCCTTAAGTTTATATTTTTTAGATAATCGTACCATCACATTCAACTCACACCTCCGCTTCTGTATATTCCTTCTAACTGTTCTAATACTGAGAAAGTTTTTAGAAGTTATAAATACCATTTATTTATTTTTAAAAATAACCTTATCAAATCCTTTATGGGGAAACACAGGTCTGGAAAATGTCACTAATTCAGTTGCCCTAAGGCCTACTCCTGATTTACTGGGGCCCAGTCTGTGGGACTGTGCTCCTCTCTCACACTTGTACAACAGAACTTTCCTGACAACCTTCTAAGTTGTCTCAGGCTGGAAAATTATTTCATTCTATATTTTTATGGGTTCTGCAGCCCTTGAATTAGTTTAGAGTCATCATTTAAAGCCCTAATTTTTCAAGTGCTTATTAGACAGCTCCTCTTCCAAGCCCCAAAAGACATCTCAAATTCAACACGTACAAAATAAAACTTATTGCTTTCCTCTCTTCACCTACATTTCCTCTTAGCTTCTCTGTGTCTGTTGAGGGCTCCCCTACACTTCTAGTCACCAGGTTTGAAACCTAAAACTCACCCTTGACTGTTACTTTTTCCTCAGCTTCTCCTATAGCCAATCATTTTCTCAATTCTTGTCTATGTTATCACACATGTATACCCTTCTATCCACTTATATATCCACCACCAGTATGAACCTTCATATCCTCTCATGAGAACCACTGTACTGGCCTCCTAATTATTACTCTCCTATGTCCCATTTTTTTTGAAAGCATGAACCCTGATAACCTCTTGTATGGTCACTGTAGTATCTTAATTGTTCTCCATACATCCAGGCTTTCTGCTCTCTAAACTTTCATTCTCACATCTGCCAAAGTGATCTTCCTAGTGCACTTGTGAAAGAACAACAGCAGTGATGGTTAGCTTTTATATAGCACTTTAAGGTTTGCAGAGCATTTTATAGATGTTATCTTACTTGATCTTCACACCAGTCTTACGAGATAATTACTATTGTTATTGCTGTTTTATATATGAGCAAGCTATGGCAAGCAGAAAATAAGTGACATGTCCAGGGTCACAGAGCTAGTAAATATCTAAGGGTGGATTTGAATTTGGGTCTTCATGACTCTATATTCAGTACTCTCCTTAGTCCAATGCTGCCCAGCTGCCTTAATGACCATGTTACCACTCTGATTAAAAATCCTCTCTTCTTCCTCTGGAATAAAATAAAAATCTTCAGTGTGGAATTTAAATTTCCCCATGATCTACATCCAACCAACCTTTCCACATTCAAATTATTCCCTATTGTTACTTCACATTCTAGTTAAGTTGGTCTACTGGTTTTGCCTAAATTTTCTTTTCCAACTTGTGTCTTTGTGGGTTTTTTTTTTTCCTAGTCTGTCTGTCTACTTAGAATATACTCCCTTTTCCTTTGGCTTTTTGAATTTTTAGCTTCCTTCACAACTCTGTCACATGCCTTTCTTATGAGAAGCATTTTTCTCATGCCCTTAGGTTT
This sequence comes from Pseudochirops corinnae, assembly GCA_028646515.1. Lineage (NCBI taxonomy): Eukaryota > Metazoa > Chordata > Mammalia > Diprotodontia > Pseudocheiridae > Pseudochirops > Pseudochirops corinnae. The sequence goes on from CM053592.1 coordinate 125,784,659, forward strand.
TATTGCCTTCTAAATTCTTTCAAACAATGTTGTTTTCAATTATCCTCTAACATATTATATCCTGTAATAGAATACAAACTTCTTGAAGATAGGGATTTAAAAACAAGAACAATGAAAAACAAAACAACACAAACTTTTGTCCTGTTATCTCTGGTGCATAATATGGGTACTTTCTACAGAGTACTGTATGTGTTTAACGCATGTTGGTTTAATTGAATTGTTAAGTTTCCAGAATGTGATGCAGAGAACTGAATACAGTATTCCATACGTGGACTGAAAAAACTAGTACTGCCCAGCTCTCACCTCCCTAGTTCTGGGCAGTATGTCTCTCTTAATGCAACCTAAGGGCTTCTTTGGTTGTTTTTTTCAAGGCTAGCAAATAGTTCTATTGTCTTTTACCAAATTCCCAATCCATTATTAACCAAAAAGTTTTTTAAACAAACACATTTGCTATTAGCTCAATGTTACCAATATCATTTTAGTTCAGGGAAAATATCTAATTTGAAATGTCCTTTATCATTTATATCAGTGACTAAAATGGGGATAGAGAATAGGTGTTTAGCTTTCTTTTTGTATCATTGACCCCTTTGGCAGTCTCGTGACCCTTTCCAGAATAGCATTCTGTTGCCTAAATTGGTAATTGTATAGGAAATGCGAAATGTGAGGTTAATAAACATGTATGTATTTGTATATATTGTATCTATAATATATGTGTATATATATATATATATATATATATACACATATATATACATGCATATGTGTATACATATATATGTGTGTGTGTAGATATATATATATGCATAGGTACCTTTAAAAGTATGTGTATTTTTAAAAGTGTGTGCATACTTTTAAAAATTATATACATTAGGGAAATGAGTCCACCACCATAGAAGAGGAGCTCACCAATTAATTATGCTATAGCAGTTTGCTCCACATCATTTTTATCCTACTTTAGGATTTCTTAGAAGTTTGGTGTTTTTATACACACACATGTATATATGTGCATATACATGTGTGTTTATGTATATGTATACACACATATATTTTCCCCCTATGCAGCATTCACACACACACACACACACACACACACACACACACACACACACACACACACCGCCACCAGAGTTCTGTCCATCTGAATCCTAGGTTAAGTTTTGATACAGATGAACCCGAAGAGATAATTTCTGGGCAATTAATAATCAATTTCTTAATTAGGCTAGCTAGTAATCAATAAATTGTTGTCATTGGTTTTTCTCAGCAACCTAAGAACTCAGTGGAGCGAACCTTAAACATCTTTCTGAAAGAGAATGCCCATGACAAGTGAAAATCAACCGAGATTTGTGAATGTCCAATGAGACGGTGGGCTAGAAGTCTTAAGCTCCTCCTACTGAGAATGTGACTTGGATTATAAGACTCAGCAGCCTCTAGCAGTTTGGATAGGAGACTCCATCTCCTTCCTGACCTTTCTGACTGGTTTTCTACTTCATGAACTGAGTCACCTTAAACTCTAGTGGAGTGGTACAAGGACAGGGGCTCCTTGTTCCAGGGAAAGGTCTCACCCAGACGTGATTCTGTTTATAATGTACACAGAAGTTAGGTCTTCTAGTTGGCGGTATCCTGTCCAAGACTTAGGGCTAGAAGTAATCTCATCAATCAGTCATGTTCTTCAGAGACTGACTTCAATAACAGTTGGGCCTTAATGAAGAAATAGGAAAAATACCTACATCCCAATTTAATAATTGGTTATTGATATAATAGTATGATAATTATTTCTTTCAGCCACCTTGATATAGAAGTTCAGGAAAGCACCCCAGTCCCAAAATTTTCCCTGGTGTGACTGTGTTGGTAATTCAAATTACCTGGGGTTATTTTCCAAGTCATGTCTGTGTTGTGCCAATGCAATATTTACAGTACCTGTGATCACGAAAAAGACCATGATTATAAATATTTCTGCATGGCACTCAATCACAGAATACAACAAACTCTCCACATAGAGGACAGAAACAAAGCATTTATTTAGACATCAGAAAACCAAATCCCAAAATCAGTAAGCTGATTCCATCATAGTAATAAAGAAATTAACAAGTCATAACAACACAGAGAGCTATGTCATCCTTTAGCCTTCCCACGAACCAATGTAAGATCAGCATTTACTCACACTTATCTGACTCCTCTCCTGAGTGTTCTCTTCCCCAGCTGTCTAATTTAGCTCTGACTCCCAGCTTCCTGTGGCTCTGCTCTACCTTTCAGCAAATTCTTCCCACCATAGACTCCATGTGATTACATTCAGCCTATTAGATGACAGAGTTTACTTTCAAAGCAGGGAAGGTCTTCAAATTCCCCTAGGTCTATTAATGGGCAGGGAAGACCTTCACCAATACAGTCTGGGAGGGTGGGGGCACTACTCTCTTCCATAGTGAATTGCTGAGCTCCTGGAAGAGAAAGGTTCACAGTTCTTGTTACACTTCACATTGACAAAGATAAATATAGATGTGTTACTATAATGGTGCTTGTTTGCCTTTTTTTAAGATTATTGAATCACAAATTTAGATTTGGAAGGATCTTTGAGGCCGGCTAATCAAATTCTCGCATTTTACAAAAGAGGATCCTGAAGTCCAGATAATTGAAGGGATTTAACTTAAGTCAAACCAATGATCAGTGGCCAACTCAGGGTTCAAGCACAGAATCTCTGATCTCAAATGTGTCACTTTTGAGTGTTCTACTTTCCATACTCCCAGTGAAGACTTTTGCCCCTATTTATTAACTACATTATCAAATAGCCTAATAACAATAAAAAATTTAATTTTGAAGAATTTTTAATTTTGAAGAGTAACCTAACTACTAATTTACCCCCTTAAGTCTCTAACTCAAAAATTTATAATTTTGTTCATATCGTGCATGGTTCAGTTCTCCTGGTGGAAGTACAATAGCAAGAGCATCTCTTTATTTCTGGGGTTTTATTTCACTTCCACTGGGAAATCTATAGAGCACAAAAAGAATCTATAAATCCAGGTTGTCTTCAAGTTTATAAGTTTTCTACCTTGCTGATTTTCCATCAAACTTGTAAGAAATCCTAGAGTAGGATAAAATTGATCTGGAGCAAATGGCTATGGCATAATAATCAGCAAGCTCCTTATTTATGGTGGTGGACTCATTTCTCTAAAACACATTAAAAAAATAAATTCAAGAGTCCTGTAGAATTTCAACATGCCCAGGAGGAATATTGACACTAGGCTTTTTCTCAACAGCATCAATGTTACATCCTTTAACTGTGAGATTGTCTCTACAGGGTCATCCTTTCATTATTCCTTCTCCCTCTGTCATTTTACATCCACAAAATTCAGGTCCATTGGTTTCCTGGGTGAACCATAAATGATTGAGAAATGGTGAACTATAAATGGTTGAGAACCTTGCTCTAGAATCAGTTCTTTCTATTTATCTTTGCTCTCTCAGAGGGTCCAGTCTAGTGTTCTGAAGAAACTTCTAGTTTTGGTTATTCCTGATATTTATCCAGTTTCTGGTTATTTAACTTTTTTAAATGCTAAAAGTAACTAAAAATAGCAAAAAGTACCCCTCATTTGGTGTTCCGGAATTTTTTTTGGTAGTTAACTGATATGTGTCCCCATTCCTTCAGATTGTCTGACACAGTTTGTTCCTGACACCTGAGATACATTTTCTCCAAAGCATGTCATAGTCAGCATGATGTAGTACAAGGAACACTAAATTTAGATCCGAAGACCTATGTTTAAATCTCTATGCTGATGATACCACTTGGGTCACTTAGAGAAAATGGATTTGCCTCTCAATTTCAAGTTTTTGCCTATGTATAGAAGGAGATGGATGGGTCTTGAAGTCCCATTTCTATCTCTAGGCTTATGGGAATATAAATTTAGAGCTAGAAGGAACCTTAGAAGCCATAAAATCCAACTCTCTGTTTTACAGATAGGGAAACTGAGGCAGAGAAGTTAAATGACTTGGCCAGTTGGAATAGGTTTCCTGTCTACCAAGGTCATCCCTCTAGCCACCTAGCTGCCTCAAAAAATGCTCTTGGTTATTTGGTTTCACTTAGACTCAAACCCAATGCCTTCTATGTGTAAGTCTTCTCTGTTGGCCTTTTAAATATTTACCCATGACTGATTAGCTTTTAGTCTCTAAACAATGATAAAAGGCACACAAAAATTAAAAGTGACATTTGATGTACTTATCTCCCAAGACTTTTAGGGTTTTCTCATAGAATTACAGATCTAGACGTGTCCACCAAAAATTTCCTAATGTAGTTTCTTAAGGGTTACCCTGGTTAAAATCCTTTCTGGATTCTAGAAGCCCAAAACCTGTAGGGGCCCTGGTATGTATATAAAGGTCAAAAAAATAACTTGACATTTTAGCAGAGAAAGAACCTGTGCCTTTTTGAGACCTTTTCTTTATGCCTTATACCTTTCCATTGATTCACAATCACCCCTTCCCCTAAGTGTCTGACATCTCCACGACCCAGGCTGTTCTACTCCTACCTACCCTCCAGTCCCCAAAACTTCATCATATTTTGTATTATGACACAGGATCCAGTCCCATCATTTTAGACCTAGATTATCCAACTCCTACACATACTTGGGGAGAGGGACCAATCTGGCTCTTTAACTCATAACTGTTTCATTACAAATACTAAACCCTAAGTAATTAACCCACAGGGTGTGATTCATTAGAATGTATCTTGGTGTCATGTAATATAAAGATGAGAGGAATTCCTTTTTATCAAAAATTTCTATTAACATATAAAATATAATTTGGATGAAAATCAATAAGCATTTTTAAAAGAGCCAGACACTGTTCTAAGCACTTTACAAATATTATTTGTTTGATCAGATGACCAAAGGGATCCATAACACAAAATGGTTGAGAACCTTGCTCTAGAATCAGCTCTTTCTATTTCTCTGTACTCTCTCAGAGGGTCCAGTCTAGTGTTTTGAAGAAACTACTCCAGTGCTTTTTAGTTCCAGGGTCCATAGAACATCGATGAGGAAAAATACAGGTATATTTCACTTTGGTTTTGCTAAATTTTATATGTTTTATTGTATGTATTTGAAAACATTCTGAGGAGAGGTTCACAGACTACACCAACCTGCCAAAGGGGTCTAAAATCCAAAGAGAGTTAAAATTCTTGGTTTCCCTTTTCCTTCTTCTCATTCCCTGCTGGTCTTCATTATATTGCTCTTGATATTGGACCTAAATTCTCACCTTCAGTCCTTTCTTTGATATACTGCCTAAATACCCACTGGACACTGTCTTTGACATCTGTCCTTTGCCTATCACATGATGAGTCTAGACTCATGTAATCCTATGTCACCTTTGTCTGTTGCTGCTATCACTTTTCTCTACCTTCTTTCCCTTTATAAAACCATTTATTGTTTGCTGACTTTAGAATCTTAGACATTTAGAACTATAAAGAACCATATAATCCTGTCATTTTACCCATTTTACCTATGATGAAACTGAGGAAATGAGAAGGTATTTGTTATTAGTCAAGTCACCTATCATGTTCTTTTTTTGGCAGTGTTCTCTATGGGTACTTCCGGGAGAAGTACCTGGCATTGCTTTTCTTTGCTTGGAATGCTATGGTCTGAGGAAAATGCCAAAAGGAGAATACTTTTGTGTACAAATTTGCAATACACAAGTAGTTTTATTTAGCAGATCTTAATAGTCAAGGTACAAAGGAGACAGAGATTACCAATCAACAAATACTCATTTTTTAAAAACTTCTGTTGATCCTGATTATATTCATTATCATTTTTTTTTGGTCAGGGCCATCCAGGGGACAATGTAGGGCAGCACTGGTACCCCAACTAGAGCAGTCATCTGGGGCTTATATGGGTAGGTAAACTGAGAAGATCAATTTGCAGCTTCCAAGGGGGATGGATTGAAGGACTGAGTTTTTGGAAAGGGGTTAGTAGATAATAATTAACAAAACTAGCAAAGTTTAAGCTACTTGTGATTGTAAGTAGGTTTTCCAGTACCTAGAGCTGTGATTCTCAACCTGTGGGTCGCGACCCTTTGAGGTGGAATGACCCTTTCACAGGGGTTGCTTAAGACCATCAGACAACACATATTTCCAATGGTCTTACCAACCTCCTCTATCCGTTTCCAGGTGGGTCCACCCACATGCAGACATGTCCACATACCACTATTAAAGGGTCACGACATTAGGAAGGTTGAGGACCACTGACCTAGAGCCTCCCATTGCTCCTCAACTGTGATATATACTCTGCCACAATGAGCCTCCTATATGTAATTTAATGCAGCTCCCAAAATATTGGTATCCAGAGCTCAATCCCTAGTAGCTCTGATGTAAAGCATCATTCTTCAGGTGCAGGTCATTTTGTCTGATAAATGCTTTGTTTGTCAGCGCTGCCATCTAGCTTCTATAAGGGAGAATGGTTCCAGACCTTCCTCTTTCCATATCCTACTTTATAGATCTTTTGATGCAGTACCAGATCTTAAGCAAAGGTATGAGAGAACAGGTAAAGAAGGTATGTCTGTGAGGCAGCTCATGTACAAGTCTAATGGACATCTTGCTCCAGGGAGGCCAGAAGAAGGGAAGCAGAGCAAGGTCTCCAGCAAGTGGAACTCCTCCATAGAAGTTTTGTTTGAGAAGGTGGGCAAGAGCCACACAAGATTAGAAAGCATAAAGTCTATGTGAATGGAGAAAGTGCTCTCCTTAATCCCCACCCCCAACAAAAGCATGGATCTTTGGCAGAATCCCAGTAAATAAAGGATGCAAATGACAAAATGGAAATAAAGTGTTAAGGAAAATATTTTAGGTGACAGACAATATTTAAAGAAATAGCACATAAATGAGAGATAGACAATACATAAACATTAAAATATTCACTGAGGACTTTCTACATTCTTAATAAACCAATTTGTGGAGGCTGCTAACATTGTATATTTCTAAGATGCTGAATTATTTGCACTTAGCTGTTGTGGAACTGAATTTTCAAACCTAACAGCTAGCATGTGAAATATGTACTTTTCAATGAATGATGTATCTGTCCTACAAGATGATAGAATCTTCATTGCTGTTTATTGATGTGGTTATTAGTGGTTGAAATTTCCAACTATTGCAGCTTACTACACAAATAGCACAATGCATTCTATAAACGAACTGCTTCGCATATACCTGTACTGCAGTCATTTGGTTAGGTTTAATCTATTTTCCCCATTTTTGTATTGCTTTGTGCTAAATGGATTGCTTGTCTACACATCAAGGTCATTTGGAGATAATTGTTATATCAAAACCTAGCTATATTAATCTCAATGTCTGGTATGGCTGATGGAATATGCAATTTCATTTGAAATATGTTATTTAACTATTTCATTTTGAGATCAGATTCTATTTTTAATATCTTAGAAAATAAAGTTATCTTGGAAGCTTGGTTAAATGAACACAAGTAAAGAGACTATGGGTCTCCTTCTTCTCCCCAACATGGCTTCCCTTAGCTTGCTGATTGAAAATCATGTATCAGATGGAAGGATTGTGCATGGCTAATAATGATGAACAATGCTTTTCTCAATCCTTACTAGGAGGAAGACTAATCTAATGAAGTGTGTGTGTGGAGGTGGTATGATGACCTAGTGCAGAAGTTCTTAACCTGGGATCTATGGCAAAGATCAGATTTCAGGGGTCCATGAATTTAGATGGGAATATATATAAATATGTATATATATATATATATATATATATATACACACACACACACACACACATATGTACACATATGTATACCTATTTATGTACTCATGTTTGTATCTGTTTTTAAAAATAAGGCTACTATAGACTTTCATGATAAAAGCAAGCTTTTGTGAGTCTCCATTTATATATGTGTGTGTGTGTATGTGTGTGTATGTTTTCCAATTATCTTTTGGTTTCATTTGTAATCCTTTGTATTTACTTTATGCATTTAAACGTGTTTTTCTGAGAAAGGTTCTATAGATTTTGCCATAATGCCAAAGGGGTCCCATAACACACAAAAAGTTAAGAATCTCTGATGTACTTTAAAAAGCACTGGCTTTGGAGTAGGAGGACCTGAATTCAAATCTTGGCCCTGTCATTTATTATCTTTTTGAACTTGGGGAAGTAGCTTAAGAACTCTGAGCCTCATTCTGAGCCTCATAAAATGAAGGGATTAGACTAGTGAAGTTCTATGAACACTTCTAGGTCTAAATCTATGATACTGTTTTTTATGGCTTCAGAATTTGCTACCTTGTTTATTAACTAAAGTATCAATAAATCAAAGCAATTGGTAGTAGCATTGTACCACCACCCCATTCCATCTAAGACCTGTTAGTTCCTCCCATCCTGATCGATCCTACTGCTATAAATATTAAAGAATAGAAGAGCTAACTATCATCCAAAATATTCTGCATACCCCAGTAGTAAGACTTTCCTTCCTTAGACTTCAGTGTATTGATCTGTAAAAATGAACAGGACAGCTTAGCTGATCTCTAAAGCTTCTTCTAGTCCTAAATTATCTTATTTACATTTACAACAACTCTGTGAAAAAGATGATCATCCAAATGTTATTATCAACATTTTACAGATGAGAAATATTCTCTTGTTCATATAACTTGGGCCCAGATGCAAATCTCCTTATTTCACCAACTGTGCTATTTTTGCTACACTGAGCTGCCTTGCAACTAAGTTAGAGGTTAATATAGAAGATGGGTTGGGGGAAAGCCAAGGTGATAATTAATTATTTGATGTGCAAATGTGTCTTTTAGTTGTAGATTCTTTATTTTGTCTTGACACGGATACTCATGAGTCTTAAATTACCATAGCATAATGGCAACATTATGACCGATCACATTAATAGACACAATAAAGCTCCCTTGATAAGCATTTGCACATTGTGTGGTAATAGCTCCAGATGACTCATTATAGCCTTTATGTTTTAATGATTCATAGGCTATAGATTCTAGGCATGACAGGTGTCCTAATGGACTTTCATAAGGGAAAAAAAATAGACAAGTATAGATATTCACAGAAGCTTGCTTTCACAATGAAATTCCATAGTAGTCTTGTTTTTAAAAATAGAAAATATGCAAAATAAACCAAATAATGAAAACCAGCAATACAAATAGAAAGCAATTGATTGGTTTGTGCCTAGATTTTAACTTCAGTATTTTTTTCTAACCTAAAAAACAAAACTGTCACCAGCAGGTGGCATCACTGAATAAGCTGTATTTTACTTCCCCTACAAATAAGAGTCTTGAGAGTAAGGCTTATTTTTCATCTTTATTATTCAGATTTACAGTGAAAACATCAAAGAACTGTTATATTTTCTAGAAATAGTCTGAATTTAGCCCAGTATTTCTTTTAAATGAGCAATTTGAAATTTAATATGAGGAAAATAAAATATATTTAGAAAAAGTAGTATGAAGATATGTATACATACAAACGTGTACATATACTTTAGATTTTAGTTAATAGTAAAGATACTGATTAAAATTAAATTATTAATATAGTATTAATGAGATAACATTTTATACTGAAACATGAGAACAGAAATAAACATATGGAAGTTGTACCTTCCTAAATTTGCTCAATAGACTATCTTATAATAACAGATCATACTTTTATAGTATACTAATATGTTATTTAATTTCATCATTACAACACTGTAACAGTAGATAGAAGAGCTGTTTTGGAACCAGGAGACCCTGGTTTTGAGTCTTACCTCTGACACACTGATCTGATCTGGTGATACCCTATCAGGGTTCTAGGCAATTGTCTAAAGCTCTAAATAGCAGATTAGTGCCAAATTATATTAATTGAGGGACTTTCCTCATCCCAGGGGTTTCCTATATTGTTCCTTTCGCCTTTCTTTTTACTCACAACATCTCTCTCGAAGCAGGTAAAGTATCTTCATTTTATAAATGAAAAAAAAAAAGACAATTGAGGATTAAGGAGATTATAATTTTCCCAAAATCTCTTAAGCAGCAGTTCTCAACTTGTGGGTTGCGACCCCTTTGGGGGTCAAACGACCCTTTCACAGGGGTCACAGGGATTGCTTAAGACCATTGGAAAACACATATTTCCAATGGTCTTAGGAACTGAGACACGGCTCCCCTATCGTCTCCAGGTGAGTCCACCCACATGCAGATTCCCCCACATACGAGTATTAAAGGGTCACAGTATTAGGAAGGTTGAGAAGGGAGATATTCATTCCCTCCCACCACTTCCCCTATACACACACACACACACACACACACACACACACACACACACACACACACACACACACACACACACACACGTCACTGATCACTGATGGTTAAGACAGATAGATTGAATCAATCAATCCAAAGTAAACCAGCTGTGACTCCCTTAGCACTTTCAAAAGTGGTTTAGGGACCCATTTTCAGCTACTGGGAAGAGTTTCAACACATTTTCTTTCTCTGTACATTTGGTAGGCTGAAACTCTTCACAGCAGAAGCAAATCTTGCCTTCCCCTAGATTATCTTGGCAACAAAAAGTAAGACAATATTTTAATTTACAATAATAACCCCATTTCCCCTCTACCCATATATCTAACATTAACGTACAAGTTATGCCAAGAAGAACCTATTCTGTATGATGCAATCAACAGTGTTCCAAGTCAAAGCAATCACCAGGTATTATTTAAGAACTTACTGGGTACTGGGCACTGCATTTGTTGCTGAAGTTACAAATGTAAAAATGAAATACTCCATGCCTTCAAAAAGCTTGTATTCTACTCACATAAGGCCTTCTTACCCTGTAATATTCCTTTTCCATAGCAACCATTTTCTCCCACTGCTGAGTCTCTTCCGGGGCCTTCATTTTGGGGAAGAACCCAAGCTGCCTACTCTTCATTCACCTCCTAGCTATGTGTCTTATTCTAAGGACTTTATCACCATGCTTTCACATGGTTATCATCTTCTCTCTTACCTTTTTTCAACTTTTATGTGTTGCCTTCCTCCAATAGAATGTAAGCTTCATAAGAGTGGAGACAGTCTTTTGCTTTTATTTATATGCCCGGAACTTCGTAAGTACTTATTAAATGTTTGTTGCCTTTGTGGGGGGAGGGGGGAAGTGGTTTAGGGGCAATGGATAAAAACACATGAAACCACATAAAACAATATCTTGTGATTACTTGAAGATCTAGTCACATGTCTTGGGCCAGATATTAAAAAAAAAAAGAAAAACATACTTTGGAGCCAGTCATTTGAATGCTAGAAGGCTCCAAATTAAGGACCAAGGATTCCAGGCTCCTGAGCAACAATTGGTCTAGGGAAAGGAGAGATGTCACCCAAGAAAAGGCAATGAGATGAAATTGGCAAAGTTATAACTTTGTGATTTTCAAAAACGCAGAAGATCTGTAGGTCTCATCAGCATCAGTGGCAATATACACCAAAGTCGGTAACTCTGTTGTTGTCTTTTGTTTTCTTTTTTTTTTTTTTAATTTTTAAATTTTATTATAGTTAGCATCATTCATTTCCACAAGATTTTGAGTTACATATTTTCTCCCCCTCTTCCCCCCACCCACCGCCCAAAAAC
>CM053592.1:125796730-125824626 GCA_028646515.1 Pseudochirops corinnae
AGGTCCCTTCTGGTTCTTCAATGGATAGATACAACTTCCTGAACCGCCTATTCCAAGTTCTTCTAGATATGTTTTCCCTTCCCTGTCATCCATTCCATTTGCATTTGATTAGCTTGTTCCACACTGTGGGGGGGGGGGGAAGGAAAGGAGAGGAGAGGGGAGGTATGAGTTAATATCAAACAACTCATTAAGACTGTGCACAATCTTCTGACCTTTTACTGGATCATAAGCCTGGTTCTGCTAGGTCACAGCTCTGGTTGGAACTAGTTGCTCCCGATTTATATCCTGTTATCTTTCCTGCAAGGCTGGGAATGTGTAGGTGTCATTCCTGTGGAAACAGAACTCCTTCTATTTCTCACATATTTTTCCTCCTATATCTTGAAAGCTTAGCGCAGTGCTTGGCATGTAATAGGCATTTAACCAATGCTTGCTTCATTGATCATGCCCAGTGGTTTGACACCAGATTCAAAGGAATTTAGGTGATACCTAGTTCAATCAGCACCTGAACAAGAATCTCTCTGCAACATAGGTAACAAATGGCTTCTGAGCTGGGGTTGAAGTCCTCAAGTAAAGAATGAGTCACTATATCCTTTGGTAGCCTATTTCACTTTTGTATAGCTATTAGGAAGTTTTTACTTATATCAATTCTAAATCTGACCTTCTGGACCTTCACTTATTTCTTCCTTCTAGGAGCAAGAAGAGTAAGTCAAATTCAACAGCTTTTCATATATGAAATCCATGATCATCCCACTAAGTCTTCTCTTCTATAAGACAAAAATTTCTAGCTCTTCCAAAAGAATCTCATTGAAAGTAGCAGAAGCTGCTATCCACAAAAACAAGACCATGGAGAAAAGTGGACTAAGTGGAAGTGGGGAGAATTTTATGGGGAAAGAAAAAAAATCTTCTATTTGTGTTTCAAAATTAGAAAGAGCTAACTACTTCATAGAGTAGGAATAGGTGAAATCAATGAAATTTGGCATAATATCACTGAAATAAATGTTCTTTCCATGTATTTTTCTCTATTTCAATTTGATATCCTGTGTCTTCAAGTCTTTTTTTTTTTTTTAAAGTAAATTCAATTGTGTATGTTTGGCGAGAAGGATATAAGGGTCATTGCTACACCCTCTTCCGATATTAGATACAAAGCCATAGCACAAAGATACCGAAATTTAAGAACAGAAAATGACATAGCACAATGCAAAGAGAAAAGACAATTGTGTCACCAATTATCTATGAGAATGTGGGCAAGTTGACTTCTCTAAGATCCCGTCATTGAACAGTTGTATGTACTGCAAGCATATCTAGTTGTCTAACTTTAGCCATGCTGACAATGGCTGTGCCATCCCAATGTCAGAAGCTGTGGCTGTTTTCAGTGGTATATGGTTGGCCTATTTATAGTGGGGAATCCTCACCAGAGGTCTATTTGCAATAAGAGAACTTAAAAAAGAAAGAAGATCCTTGGGAATCCTGCCTACAGGTCTCCTACAATCATTTTCTCCACCTTGAAAGTCATCATCAGAGAGTTGGTGCGAGGTTGTCCATAAATTTCCCCTAACCTATAGATTAAATCAATGCACTATCTCTCAGTATAAACTGGAGAAAAATACATGAAAAACTTTTGTTTAAACAAGGAGTGATGACTATCTTGATGCAGACAGGTTACTGGAAAGGAATTACACTTGCTTACACACACACACACACACACACACACACACACACAAATGACAGAACTATTGTTGTCCTGATGATTTCTTTGCCTCCTGTTACCTCTATTTCTTTCAATTAATCTCTAGGTTGTGACAAAAGTCACTTTCACCTTTAAGCTATGATTATGTTAAGTTTATTCCCTAAAATACTGCCCTGTCTATTACAGCTCACTGACTTTAAGGCTTTCTTTTTGTCTGTCTCCTCTATTTGACCTAATCTAGTAGGTCCATGTCATGGCTATTGATAGAGTTTGTCTTTGAATCTTTTCAAGTTTAAGGAGGAAAAAAAAAAAAGAGACTTCTTGTTTTTGTCCACTGCAAGTAATTTCTGTTCTCTGATTAGGAAACTAGAGTTTTCAGTGCAGTAATCTCTTGCATTTGGTTTTAATAATTGATTTAGTCACAGAAGAAAATGATGCCAATATTGTCACTGTTTCAGTGACATGAATTTGGCAGGAGAAAAAAAAATCCACATCCCAATCATTCTGAGTCTGACAAAGCCATCTGTGTGACCTCACACAAGTCACTCCACATCAGTGGGCCTTTGCTTCCTCATCTGTAAATGATGCAGGTGGATCTGATTATTTTTAGGCTTTTATTTTAGCTAGAAATCTGATGATTCACCTAAAAGCACTGCACATTTTAAAACATATATGCAGAATATATAAACAAGCATGTTCAATGGTTCAGGTGTTAAAGAGAAAATATGCTTCACAATTTGAAGTTGTTTTTAGCAGGAACAGCTAAATGAAAATGCAAGAAGGAGAAATTCATTCTTACAATACATTATTTTTAAAATTTAAGGTATACTACTGCATATTAAGGGCTATTTTTTGGTATAGGGTGTTCTGAAAGTCTTAAGGAAGTTATAAGCATTAAAGCTTAATGATTTTTGGGAACCCACTCCGTAGATTTTTGTGAAAAATAATGCAATTATTTTCTTATGAAAATAATTTGTCTGCTACTGCTTCCTTAAGATAGGAGTATTATTATTCCTAAAAAAAGAATTAAAAACAATAACAACAAAACACCTCACTGTGCTTAAAGATAACCCAAAGTAAGGTGACAGACAGCTGTGATTCACACAGGAAAATTAGAAACTACTAAATAGAAATTTAAACTTTTCCCAGCTTTGCTATCTAAAATTCCCATATATTGAATAGTTTTCATTTCTTTCTTCACAGATTCTGTAGCCAGTTCCATATCTCTTTACCATTAAGATACTAGGAACCTTCCTTGCTGAATTATTAAACGCTTTTTGAAGTTGGCTCCAGTTCATAGAAATGTGACAGTCTGATGCGTCTTAGTGCTATGAAGTGTTACCCAAAGACTAAACATCCTTGACAGCCTGATAAAAAATTAATTATTATTCTTCCAATGGAAAAGATACAAGCCTGCCAAAATCTAGGAAATGTACAGCTTTCAGGGTTCTAAGTTTCTTTTCTCTTACACAAAGGACACGTTTATAAATAGCATTCTTTTGAAAAGTCCTCTTGAGCCAGCATGAGAACATGACTCAATTTCTCAATTAGGTTTATATTTATTATAAAATGGTTAGATAATAAATGGCAACTGACATTGATAAAATAATTTCCAATGTTGCCTTCTTCTCAAAGTCAAACTTGCATTTATATTCTCTTTATCTTATATGTATTGATAGGTATGTGTATGTGTGTGTGTGTGTGTGTGTGTGTGTGTGTGTGTGTGTGTGCTGTCTTTCCCATTTCATAAGGCAAACTCTTTGACGGCTGGGACTATTTTTGCTTTTCATTTCTATCTCCATCCCTTAATAAACTGTCTAAAACATGTTATTAAGCACTTAATAAATGCTTCTTGATTGAATAATCATCAATTCAACTGAATAATTAGTTTTAGGGAGCCAAGATGGCAGAAAGAAGCCAGAAAGTTGCCTGAGCTCTTCCCAGTTTCCCTTAGAAACAAAGTTAAATCGAGCTTCTAAATGGATTTTGGAGTGAGAGAACCTACAAAAAGACAGAGTGAAACATTTTTCCAGCTTAAGATAATTTAGAAGGATTTCAGGAAAATTCTGTCTTACTTAGGTAAAAAGGACAAGCAGCCCAGTATAGATAGGGGCCAAGAAAGCCAGCAGGAGGTTGTTAGTCATAGCACAGATCAGCAACTGAGGCCCCTCAGTTCTGGCTCAGCAGGCTAGTAGCACAGCAGGCCAATTGTGAGGACTCCAACCCCAGTGCAGAAGGCAAATTGTCAGTCCTAGAATACCAGCACAACAGGTGATTGACTAAGTCAGGTTACTCCAGTGAGATGGGAAAACCACCAGCATTTGAGACCCCAGCATGGAAAGCTAGGGACCAGATCCTTGACCCCAGTATGAGAAACTTGGGATAGTACCCCCTGTGCCCTAGGAGAAGAACTCAACTTGTAAAAATGAGCAAAATAATCAAAAGGAGACCTGACTATAGAAAGCTACTATTACAAAAGGGAAGTTGAAAGTATAAACTCAGACGAGGATAACAATGTGAAAAAAATCTACATTTGAAGCCTCAAAGGGCAATATGAATTGGGCTCAAACTCAAAAAGTTCTCTTGAAAGAACTCAAAAAGGATTTTAAAAATCAAGTAAAACATGTAGAAGAAAAATTCAAAAAAGAAATGCAAGTCATTCAGGTAAATTATGAAAAAAGAGTCAACATCTTAGAAACCCCAAAATTGATTGATGATGACAATTCCTTCAAGTAATAGAATTGGTGAAATGGGGGAAAAAAATCACTGAAGAAAACAACTTCTTTAAAAGTAGAATTTACTGAATGGAAGAGGAGGTAGAAAAGCTAACTGAAGAAAATAATTCCCTAAAAATCAGAATTGGGCAAGAAGCTGATGACACTATAAGACATTAAGAATCAGTCAAAATCAAAAGAATGAAAAATAGAAGTACATGTAAAATATCTCACTGGAAAAGAAATGACCTGAATAATAGATTTAAGAGAGATAATTTAAGAATCACTGGACTACCTGAAAGTCATGATCAAACAGAGAGCCTGGACAGCATCTTTCAAGAAATCATCGAGGAAAACTGCCCTGATATCTAAAACCAGAGGGTAAAACAGTCATTGAAAGAACCTACCAATCACTTAGTAAAAGATATCCCAAATTGAAAAGTCCAAGAAATATTATAGCCAAATGCTAGAATGATCAGGTCAAGGCAAAATTACTACAAGCAGCCAAAAAGAAACAATTCAAACATCAAGGAGCCACAGACAGGATTAAACAGGTTTTAGCAGCTTCTATGTTAAAGGATGGGAGGGCTTGGAATATTAGATTGGATTGTAACAAAGAATCAAGTACCCAACAAAATTGAGCACAATCTTTCAGGGAAAATGATGGACATGCAATAAAATAAAGGACTTTCAAACTTTCCTGACAAAAAAGTCAGAGCTGAACAGAAAATTTGATCTTCAAATATAAGAGTCAAGAGAGGCATAAAAAGATAAACAGGAAAGAAAATAAAACCACATCATTTAACAAGATTAAACTTTTGACATCCCTACATGGGAAGGTGATACTTGTAACTGTTGAGAATTACATTTCTATTAGGGCAGTTAGAAGGAGTATACATAGACAGAGGGTGTGGGTATAATTTGACTTTGGTGTTGTGATATAAATCAAAATTAAGGGGTGAAAAAGAGAAAGAACACCAAACAAATGTAAAGGATGAATTAACCACTGATGAAGAGGAAATTATAAAACAATAATTATGAGCTATTTTGCCCAACTGTATGCCAATCAATCTGAAAATCTAAGTGAAATGCCTAAATATTTACAAAGATATAAATTGCTAAGATTAACTGGAAAGGGAATAAAATACACAAATAGCTATATATTAGAAAAAAGAAGTTGAACAAGCCATCAATGAATTCCTTTAGAAAAAATCTCCAGAGCCAGATGGATTTAAAAGTAAATCCTACCAAACATCTAAGGAACAATTAACTAATATGATATAAACTATTTGGAAAAATAGGCAAAGTAGGAGTCCTACCAGTTTTTTTTTTATGACACAAATATGGTGTTGATACCTAAACAAAGAAAATTATAGACCAATTTCCCTAATGAATATTGATGCAACATTTTAAAATAAAATATTAGCAAAGAGATTACAGCAATTTATTACAAGGATAATACACTATGAACAGGTGGAATTTACACCAGGAATGAAGGACTTGTTCGATATTAGGAAAATTATAAGAATAATTGACCATATCAATAACAAAACTAACAGAAATCATGTGTTTATTTCAATAGATGGAGAAAAAAAAAAACTTTTGACAAAAAACACCCACCATTCCTATTAAAAACACTAGAGAGCATAGGCTTAAATGGAGTTTCCCTTAAAATGATTATCTAAAAGAATCAGCCAGCATTATCTGTAATGGGAATAAGATAAAAGCTTTCCCAATAATATCAGAGGAGAAAAAATTGATATCCATTATCACCACTATTTTTTAATATTGTACCAGAAATGTTAGTGTTAGCAATAAGAGAGAAGAAAAATGAAGGAATTAGAATTGATAATGAGGAAATAAATCTATCACTCTCTGCTGATGATGCCATGGTATACTATGAGAATCATAGAGAATCAAATTTAAAAATACTTGAAACAATGAACAACTATAGCAAAGTTGCAGAATATAAAGCAAACCCACATAAATCATCAGCGTTTCTATATATTGCCAACAAAGCCCAACAGCAAGACATAGCAAGAGAAATTATATTTAAAATACATGTAGACAATATAAAATATTTGGGATTCTACCAGCCAAGAGAAATCCAGGAACTATATGAATATAGTTACAAAACACTTTTTCACACAATTAAAATCAGACTTAAAATGTAAAATATCAATTTTTTCATGATAGGCTGAGCTAATATAATAAAAAAAAATGACAATTCTACTAAAATTAATTTACGTATTTAGAGTCATGCCCATCAAATTATGAAAAATTATTTTATAGAGCTAGGAAAATTAATAACAAAATTCATCTGAAGAACAGAAAGTCAAAAATATTAAGGAAATTAATGAAAAAAGCAATGCAAAGGAAAATGGTCTAGCTGTACCATATCATACCATAAACAGGTAATCCTCAAAACTGTTTGGTACTGACTAAGAAATAGAGTGGTGAATCAGTGGAATAGTTTAGCTTACATAAGACATAGTAGTCAATGATTATAGTCTACTCTTTGATAAACCCAAAACTTTGTCTTCTGGGATAAGAACTCACTATTTGACAAAATCTGCTGAGAGAACCGGAAAATAGTATGGCAGAAACTAGACATGGAACAACATCTCATACTCTATATAAGGTACAAGATTTAGACATAAAAGATGAGACCATAAACACATTAGGAAAGCAAGGAATAGTTTACTTGTCAGATCTATAGAGAATGGAAGAATTTATGAACAAACAAGAAATAGAGAACATTATAAAATGTAAAATGGATAATTTTGATTACATTAATTTTTTATTACATATATAATTTAACATTTGATTTTAGAACTTTAAATTCTAGATTGTTTCCCTTCCTGATTACATTAAATTAAACAGTTTTTTAAATTTTTTGCATAAACAAAAATGAATGCAACCAAGATTGTAAAAAAAGTGGAACACTTGAAAACAATTTTTATAGCCAATGCTTCTGATAATGGAGGGCCCCATTTCTCAAATATATAGAGAACTGAGTTGAATTTAAAAGAATACAAGTCATTCACCAGTTAATAAGTGGTCAAGGGATATGAACAGGTAATTTTCAAACAAAGAAATTACAGTTATCTATAGTCCTGTGAAAAAAAATGCTCCAAATAACTACTGATTAGGGAAATGAAAATTAAAACAACTCTAAGGTATTACTCATTCCTATCAGATTGGCTAATATGACAGAAAAGGAAAATGATAAATGTTGGAGAAGATATGGGATAATTGGAACACTAATGCACTCTTGGTGAAGTTGTGAACTGATCCAGCTATTATAGGGAGCATACCCTTTGAGTTGACAATACCACAACTATGTTTGTATTCCAAAGAGATCATTAAAAAATGGAATAGGACCCACTTGTACAAATATATATATATATATATATATATATATATATAAGTATTTTTTTTGTGTGTGCTGGCAAAGAATCAGAAATTGAGGGAGGAATGACTGAATAAATTGTGGTATGTGAATGTAATGGAATACTGGTGTTTTATAAGAAATGATGAGCAGGTGGACTTCAGAAAATACCTGGAAAGACTTAAATGAACTGATGCTGAGTAAAGTGAGCAGAAACAGGAGAACATTGTACACAGTAACAGCTACAGTGTGTGATGGTCTATGATAGACTTAGCTCTTAGCAATACAATGGTTCCAAACAGTTCCAAAAGACTCATGGTGGAAAATGCTATCCACATCCAGAGAAAAGAACTACAGAGTCTGAACGAAGATTGAAGAATACTGTTTTCATTTTTTTCTTTCTCATGGTTTTTCTCTTTTGTTCTGATTCTTTTTTCAACATGACTTATATTGAAATATGTTTAACATGACTGTACACATTAAACTTATACCAGAATGGTTACTGCCTTGGGGAGGGTGTTGAGGGAAGGGATTGACAGAGAAAAATTTGGAACTCAAAATGTTACAAAAAATGAATGTTGAAAAGTATCTTTATGTGTAATTGGAAAAAAAATAAAATACTAAGTGAAAAAAAAAAGAATAATTAGTTTTAGAAAGGCAGTAGAGTATAGTCAATTTGGTACTGTACTTGGAGATGGGAAGACCAGGGTTCCAATCTGCTTACTAGCTATGTAACTCTGGGCAAGTCACCTGACCTCTTCAATGTAGTTCAAAAAACTAAGTAATTGACAAATATTTAGTATGTGTCTGTGTGCCAGAAAATGGGCTGGAGACTGGGTATAATGCTAAAAGTGAACTTTTCGTTTTATTTCACAAACAAGACAGAAACATATAAGTATACATTAAGTACTTTCTTTTGGAGAGTGCTGGGGTATGACGATATCAGTAGCTTGGGGGGATGGGCGCTGATCAGAAAAGCTTTCATGTAGGAGTGGGCCACTTGCAGTGAATTTTGATGGAAGCTAATGATTCTAAGATGCAGAGATAAGAAAGTCGTACTTTCCAGGCATGGGATGGTCTGAGCAAAGCATGGAGATAGAAGATGGGATATTTTGTATGAGGAAGTAGAAGTATATCAATTTGATAGAGATTATGCACATATACATATGTATATATGTATGTATATGTGTGCATTTATACATATATGCATATATAAACACATACATACATACAGAGAGAGTGTGAAAGGGAGCAATAAAAACAGAAAGGTAGGCCAGACACAGATTGTGAAGGACTTTAGGTGCCAAATAGATGAAGTGCATGTTTTATGCTAGAGATAATAGGAAACACTCAGACTTTTTAAGCAAGAGAATGACATGGCCGTATCTGTGCCTTAGGAATATCACTTTGAAAATTGTATGGATGTCTTATTAGAGAGAGCTGAAATCAGTGTCAAGGAAATTATCTAGGCTACTATTTCAGTAGTCCAGGTAAGTGGGATAAGAACCTCCACTAGCATAAAGAATGTGTGAGTAGAATGAAGGGAACAGAATCCAAGATTGAAAAGACTTAGCAACTGATTGTATGTATGAAGTAAGGAAAAGTAGAGTTATGGATGATGCAAAGTTCTGAACCTTGATGACTGGTAGAATGATTGTACCCTTGATAGAAAAAGGAAATTTGGGAAAGGGGCTTTTGGATAAAGAAAATAAATTCTTTTGTACGTTTTGAGTTCAAGATACCTGGAAGACATTCAGTTTGAAATATCCACTGGTTATGCTGGATGGGCTTGCAGGAGAAAACTTAGATTGGAGCCAGCTAGCTAGATATCTGAAACTCATCTGAATGAAGAAAATAAAATATAACGAGGGGAAAGTCAATGATTTCTTCAAAATAAGTTGTAAAAAAGAGAAGAGGGTCCAGGATAGAGCTTTCAGGAAAATAAGTCCAGAATTGGGGGGTGGAAATGGTTCAATACATAGATAATGATCCAATAAAGGAAACTGAGGAAGGTAGCCTAATAAGTAAGAAGAGAATTAAAGGAGAGCAGTGTCATAAAATCTCATATAAGAAAGAGTATATATGAGAAGGTGATCAGTAATATCAAATGCTGCACAGAGATAAAAAAGGATGAGGATTGAGAAAAAGTCTAAATTCATTGCCTCAACTTTCTCTCCTCTCATTCATTTCTTGAACTCTTGATTTCTGGCTTTTGACCTGGATACTCAGCTGAAATTGATCCTCCAATGTTACCAAAAATGTCTCAGTGACTAAATCTAATGATTTTGTCTGAGATAGTTAAAAAAAAAAAAATCAAAATCAGTACTCATCTCAATAGAACTGACTGTGAAAGGATGAGAATTATAAGACAAACAATGGAAGGGGTGATAAAGTCAATGGAAGCATTTGGGTTTTGTTGTTTTTGTTGATGTTATTGTGTAAGGATGGCAAAGACTTGTGTGCATATTTATAAGTATCAGGGAAGAAGCTAGGAGATAGGGTGTGTTTAAAATTGAGGGGGAGATTATTTTGCTGGCAAAATACCAGAGGAGACAAGAGGGGATAGGATCAAGGATGCAAGGGTTGGGCTTAACTTTTCATCAGACTCTGGAGTAAAGAAAAAAAAAGATAAATGAGGATGATGACAAGGTATTTTGAGAGGCAGAGGAGAGAAGAGGGTATCACGGTAAAATGTCTCTATTTTATCGTTTCCTTCCTCGATAAAGTATAAGGTAAAGTCTTCTGCTGAGTGGAAACTAAGTGTGTGATGTGAATCTGGAAGAGAAGGTTAAGAAAAGCTGTTATGATTGATTTGGGAAGTCAATTTGGGAAGTTAATTGTGAATCAATTTGGGAAGATTAAAAGTATTAATAGCCTTTTGGCAGTGAGGACTCATTGAAATTAGATGACTAACTTATAGTAGATTTAGAACAGTTATATGGCTTCCTGCAGTGTAGTTCAATAGCTCAAGTAGGAGCAGAGGTGAATGATGGAGTGAATTTAGGACTGAAATTTGGCAAGGCACATGATGGTGATGAAAGACAAGAGGGGGGAGAGGGATTTGAGAGCAAAGAACAGTACAAAACTGAACTTGCTAACTCAAGATTCATGTTTGGGATGAGGGGGAAATGAAGCAAGAACAGAGGTGATGGCCTGAAAGAACAAAGAGGGATGCAAATAAAATGGAAATTCTAATGAGAATGAAGGAAACGTGGAGCAGGAGTAAAGCGTGAGAGAGATAGAAAAAGAATAGGTTATGGTAAAAAGAGAAATTTCAGAATTTGTAATTAAGGGAGTAGGTATTTGTAGGTTCATAGGCCCATGTAAAGTGAAAGTAAATGATTGGCAGTTGGGGAAAGGCCTAGAATTTCTCATGAAAGGAAGGAAAATGAGCTAGAGGCCAGTATGTACAACTGTCACTGGATGTTTGATAGACTGATAAATCTGAATCAAGAGAATCTCAATGGAAGGTAGATTTCTGATTATATTATTAGTTGAACAAATTTTATGTTTAGTTTCTGCTTACTATATTAAGGTATGAGAAGGTGCAGGAAAATAAGAGAGAAGGTGCATGCAGTGCCAGAGAGGAAGACCATGATTGAATTGTCTTTTTTGGAGGGGTGGAGAGTTGGGAAGGGATCCAAGTCTCCTTAAGTACCAGAAGATGGAAGATCTACAAACAAAGTCAATTTATAATCATAGAACTAAAGACTCTGAGAGTTCAAAAGGACTTCAGCAAACATCTAGGCCAACTCATAACTAAAAAGAATTCCTATTCTAATATACTGGATATATATGTGGTTGCCCAGCCTCTGTTTGAGGACTTTCAAAATGGGAAACAGAGTGATCCACAACCTGTTTAGGACTTATCTACTATGACATTGACAGGTTGTGATCTGAGAAGTGTGCATTAGTAGAATAAGTATCTTTATGAGGAATATTCCACATTTACTGAATCACAGATCCTTCTCATATTCACTTTAATATTTATTTACAATTATCTTCTGTGTAGACAGACCAGACACTTAGGAAGCTAAATCTATGGTTTTTGCCATCATGGAGCTTATGGTAAAGAAGGGAGAAAATATTATTTTATTATCAATAATAATAATAACTAGCATGTATATAGTGATTTAAGGGTTGCAAAGTACTTGACAAATATCTTATTTGATCTTTATAACAATCCTATGAAGCAGATGATATTATTATACCCATTTTTACAAATGGTGAAACTGAAACCAACAGAGGTTAAGTGACTTGCCCAGGGTCACACTCTAATGAGTGTCCAAGGCTCCTTTTGAACTTAGGTCTTTCTGACTCCCAAGTTTTGTTTTCTGAGTACGTTAGAAAAGGAAAGACAATTACTAAATCATAGAATTTGAGAGTATTACAATACTTTGAGACCAAAACTTTTAAATGTTTTGTCTTATTAATTATCTTTCCTATGCCTCCCTTTTCTCCCCCTTCCCTCTTTCCCTTCCCTCTCTGTTCTTTCTCTTTCTGTTCCGTCTGTCTCTTTGTGTCTCTGTTTCTCTCTGTCTCTGTGTCTCTCCCATCAGCTAATACAAATCAAGAGAACAAAGACAGTTTCTTCTTAGTATACCCAGCACCTTATAGACAGTATACCATCAAAAAAATGTGTGCCAAATTGATAGACAATAAAACAGCTACCTGGCTTCTGAGAATAGATTCTCTTTCAATCTTCCCCCCCTCCCTAAATGACAAAGCAACAACTAAGAATTAAGTTAGGGAACTGTCATCTGGTAATGTTATTTTTTTTTTAAATTTTTCTCACAAAAGTCTTTGTTTCCTCCTAAATAGTTACCTGAAGACAAAAAGCAGTTACTGGTCTATACGAAGAAAAAAATAGTATTAGAAAGCTGTCTCGGTTCTACTCTCTCAAACTACAGACTCAAAATTAAGCACAGGAACATGCCTGGCAGAGTAAACTAATAAATAAAAATTTGTTAGTGATTTCCATACGTTGTCACTTTATGCTGAAGTTAAGATGCTACTTATTAAGAAGTTATTACTGATTGCTCCTTTTATCTTGCATATTATGTAAATATATATGGACCCTTTACACATAGAGGACCCACCTTTATAGCAGAAACAAAGGGAATATGGTAATGAAAATGCTAACTTTTATTTTTAAAAAATAAATTAACCATTAAATTGAAATTGCCTCTTCTCCTGCCCCTCCCCCCCCCCAAATACTCCTTACATAAGTCAAGAGTTTCTATAAGTTTCAATGATTTGGTTTTGAAGAAAGAGGGTTATACAATAGACCGGAGAGTCCTTATATTTTTTTTCTTCCTCTTATTACAAAAGCATTAAGTATTCTCCACCTTCAAAATAATTGTGTTCAATTACCCAACTGGACACAATGGAGGATTCTGAAGTGCACTCAAAAAGACAGGGCCAGGAATACAGAAAGAATGGTGTTTTATCTATACTTCCCACTGCAAAGTGTATTTTTTTTTCTGTTCCATTTCTGTTGGTGGACTGACCTTTCCTTAGAATAGGGTGAGCTTGCATTTCAAGGCCTCCTGGGGTTTTCATTGCTCAAAAGAATAAGGCAAGGAATAGGAGGAAGAAAAAAAAGAAGAAAACACATATACAACATCAAGTCTGCTAGTTAGGGTATAATTTATAAGCACAATTGAAACTGCAAATCTAGCTTTTAAAGAATGTTGTACACCATAGAGTTGTCTTGAAAAGAGAAGCCATTAAGAAATATTATGGCTTTTTAGTAAATGAGTACCATTGATGGGTAGTACTTCAGCTGAGAAATTTCATAAAGGCTTTTTTTTGGAGGGGGGTTGAGGGGAGGGAGGTTAGAAGAGGTGAGGAAGGAAGACAGAACATGGCCTTTGTTTGGCCAAGCTGGAAACTTGGAAGTAGAAACTTTGTACTAGGGGACCTCAGAAGTCTAACCTCTACTTTAACAGGAATCAAGTATAAAACATCTATGACAAGTAGTCACATACCTCTAAATGAAGGGGGATAAATGCCTCTTCCCCCAATCCCAAAGCAAGCCATTCCACTCTGGGCCACCTCTAATGGTTGGAAAGTTTTCCTGACATCACATCCAAATTTGCCTCTTTTCAATTGTACTCCATTCCTCTTAGTTCTGTGTTCTGGGGCCCAGTAGAGCAAGTCTGATGCCTCTTTCACATGAAGGGTTTCCAAATGTTTGAAGATAGCTAATAATGTGTCTTCTCTTTTTCAGGGTAAATAAACTCAGTTTCTTCCACCAACCCTTATATATCAGAGTTTCCAGTTCCCCCATCATGCATTATCTTGGTTGTTTGCCTCTCTATGCAAGCTTTAGTTTGTCAATTCCCTTCCTAAAACCTAGCTTCCATAACTGAACATAATAATATGCAAGATAAAAGAAGCTACCAGAAATAAATTCTTTCTTTCTTTTTTTTTGCTTTTTGGAGGGGGGAAACAAGGCAGTTGGAGTTAAGTGACTTGCTCGAGGTCACCCGGCTAGGAAGCATTAAGCGTCTGAGGCTGGATTTGAACTCAGATCCTCCTGACTCCATGGCCAGTACTCTATTCACTGTGTCACCTAGCCACACCCCCAAAATATATCCTTAATAAATAGCATCTTAACTTTAATGGATAATGAAAATGTATGGAAACTATAAACAAATTCCTATGTATTTAATGCTGTATAACCATATTTTATAAAAATGCCAGAATATACTCAGAGAAGGCAACCAATGTAGTAGTCATTTAAGCCTTTTCAGCTTTAATTTTTGCATCAAAACAACGTACATAATATTATTTGATCTTCTTTTATTGGTTGTGAAAGTCTTTTGAAAACCAGTAATGGTACAGAAATGTAAACTGTCCGTGACTGGATCAATATCTAAAAGAGTTCCCTTTGTTACCCTCCACACAACATAGAATAGGCTAGATTTTCCCTAAAAGATAAAAATGACAGGATTAGATTAGTTCAAGTTATGCCTGCCTTGACTGCAGCTTCTGAGACTTCTGGTTATGTTGATGTGGCTTCTTGATCACCTGTGGGCATATAAATTCCCTCTCATATAGTATCTGTGTCATTCAGACTTTGTATATGTTCCAAGACCAAGTCACTACATTCTGCCCTATTGCCCAGCTAAGCTGGAAGCCTGGGAAGTAAAACCCTTTTGTATATCTTTTCTATATTAAGATAAATAAACCTCTTTCTGTTAACTGTTTCAATGTCCTACAAGTCGCTCTCTCATTTTGTCCCAACATCAAACCTGAACTAACAAGAGTGTTGGAGTCAGAACTGTCCTATCCCACCATCATCCTTCCCTTGCTCCTCTCTCTTTCCCTCTTTCCCTTCCTCCCTCTCTCTCCACAAACTTGTATGGTACACTGAAGAAGCTTTAGGATATGTCACATCACTGGTATGCTGCTTAATATTTGTAATAAGTAATGCAAGGTCTTTAAAAAACCTCAGAGATTTTGTGATATTAAAATACGGTACATCTTTAAGAATGCACTTTCATAAAAACATAGATGTCAAAATATACACAGAATTAATTCGGTTGTGGATACAGAAACAGTGTTGTTTTGAGGAAAAAAATACTGGACTCGAAATAAAAATCTGTGTTAAAAGCCTCCTCCAACACTGATTGTGTGACCATAGTGACATGAGTAAGCCTCTCTGAGCTTTGGTTTTCCCTTCTGTTAAAGGGGGATAAGATTGAGTGAAATAGCGTGCTAAGATTTTAGGAGTACGTACAACAACCATCTCATTTTATAGATGCAGAAACTGAAGGTCTAAGGATATAATGTATATAAATGCTTTGTAAACCATAAAGGCTTTTAAAAAAGTCAGGTATTGGGATTATAGTAATCATAACAAGTAGTTATCTGTGGATGTGCTAATCAACACTGCCCACATACAGAAAAAACAAAACAAAACAAAACATTAAGGTCCATTAAAATAAACAAGACATCAACAAATAATGGAAAAGTTTATTAGAATACAAACATAAAGTTAATAACTTGGAATTAGCACAATAAGCACAATGATAAAAGCCCATTAAAAATAGTTGGGAGATATTCAACCTTAGAAAACTTTGTAGTTAGGCAGGAAATAGGCAGTAAGAACCTTATCTTACTGAGATATTGAGATAGGTTTTTTTTTTTTCTTTTGCTGATACTGGAGCAAAGAATTCTAACGATTAAAAATGGACCTCAATGTTTTGTTTTGTTTTTCCTGCATTGGAGGGGCCCGGACTGGTGAGGCTGGATTTCCTGAGAAGATCTCAGGATTTTATGGCTGCACAATTATGGCCCTATTTTCGAATGAGATAGCTTTGAAACAGCAGAAATAAAATATCCATTATATAATGGTGGAAAATGCCTACTACTATTGCTGCTGCTGCTGCTACCACTACCACCACCATCACTACCATCACTACTACCACTACTATCACTACTGCTCCTCCTCTTGCTCCTCCTCCTGCTGTTTCTGCTGCTCCTCTTCCTGCTACTACTACTACTACTACTACTACTATTACCACCATCAATACTACTACTACTACTACTATCGCCATCACCACCAATTATAATTTATATAGTATCTACCATGTGCCAGGCACTTTACAAATATTATCTCATTTGATCCTCACAAGCTAAATCTGCTTTGCTACTGCTGCCTCTACCAAAATCACTCATCTTCTAGATAGGATATCTGTAGTGATCTGAACTCTCAAGTAATAGTTACAGAAGTATTCTTAATGAAATGTACCTCAAATAAATTACTTCAATAATTAGAGCAATCGCAACCAAATTCTACATGAAATTCCTTGTCAGCATTTGTGCCCTGTCTATGCAGCCATTAGTCTTTATTCTGTTGCTAAGTGATTTTCCACCATCTTCTCTGTTTCACTCAGGTGAATTCTGTCAGAGCTCATTTCCCTCTCTTTGTCATTAAGAATAATTCAATCCAATAAAACAAAACTTTATTAAATGCATAAAGAGCATTATACTAGGTTCACAGTAATATAAATCTTGGGGAAAATGGGGCTTTGACTCATTATACCAACATCTGAGAGAGGGACTTACTTCCTCCCAGAAGTGCCCATAGACTTCAGTCCTGTATCTCAAATAGAGGTCTTGAATGACTACCTAGCTCCTAATTTTTTCACCATGGGAACCCCTCTTTCAGTGCTTTCCCTTCCTCCACCTTCATGATGAAGCATTGCCTCTTTCAGAACAACCATCCATCCTCCTCTTTACGCATCTCTCCTTCCCAAATGCCCCCTCCCCAAATACTCTTCTATGGTGTTTTTTTTTTATTCAGCTAATAATATTCTTGGTTTTAGTTCTACCTAGATGGTAGTCAGTAAACAAACATTTATTAAGTGCTTATTATGTGTCAGATAATGTGCCAAGTACAGGGGATAGAAAGAAATATAAGAACATAATCCCTAACCTCAAGGCCACTCACATTCTAATGGAGAAGCATGCAAACAACTATGTACATATAAGATATATACAAGATAAATGTCATGTCATCTCAAAGAGAAATCAAGGAAGAATGAAGAGCTTCAAGCCCCTGCTTAAGGGTAATCCAAAAACCAATGAGAAAAACAGGGAAATCTGTAAAGTTTTCATTTCAGTGGGTCTCTGACTTCCACTCCCATTCTCTACTTAGTTCACTGAGCCATGAACGTGTATTTTGGAAAATCAATAAAGTCTTTGAACCAAACCAAAAGAGGCAGTGGAAGGAGGCCCTTCTCTCAATTATTCCAGTGCTTATGTATGCATGCAGCCAACTGCTTGGGCAGCCAGTGACTGTACTCTTTGGAAATGGATGATTTCCTCCACAAAGGCATTGATAATGTACTAAACTACTCTTGACAGTATTTTTCTTTAAAAACAACAACATGAAATTGCAGCAAAGGAAGGCAACTCTGGAAAAAGAGAAAGTGAAGGTACATAACACAATCACTCCAATGATGAAACAAGCCTTAACAGTTTTAGACAGCATGTATTCCCAAAGTCCAAACTGAAATAAGAAAGAATTTTAGTGGAAAGATTTATGAGCTTTTCTGATATCATTAAAATGTGCTTGTTCTCAAACATGACACAGATATGTTCAATTCAATTACCATCCATTGATTACCAGGAGGGTTGCTTTTGAATCTTGGTACCTGTTATAACAAAGACATGACACTGGTTAAAAGGACCCTCCAGTAGCTGTGCATGGTTATCAGTGTTTAAAGGTGAATTACAAATATAGATGAGAACCAATAGTCCATAAGTAGCTGAATAGCATTTCATGCCAGGCATCTATTCACATTGCTAGAAGACATAAAATGTCTATAACTCTCCATTTATCATGTAAAGAAGTCTGGGTCTCTCATGTTAGGTAATTTTTTTTCTTCCTTTCTAAATGATTTAGCTTCATGGATGAAACTGAACCAGAATACTGAAAAATAAATCTATGATCTCATTGACCTGAATATTGTCTCCAAAAAAATGCAGAAAACTACCCACCTAGACTTTTCCACATATTGAGATCCATGCTTTCTCATGAGTCCACTACAGGGTGGTCACCCAATGTTTCAGAAGACTTTTTTTTTGCTTTCTCCTGATGTTTAGAGTGTATCAGTGGGGTATGCAGGCTGTTTATCTTTCATCCCTCACTGTGTTATCAACCCATTCTCTCTCTATTTTAAGTTCCCCTGATCAATTCCCATGCCTCTGTTCTTTTCAGATATCTTTCTTCTCTCTATGTTGCAGCCTGTTCATACCTATAATATACCTCCCTATCACTTTTTGAAAATGCATTTTCAATTCTTTGGAGATATTTATGTTACTTGTCATATTACCCTGTTGGCATGAAATATTTGGGTCCTTATTTCTGGAAGACCTAAGTGGTCCTTAAAGGAGCTTTCCTGTTTCCTGAAGACAATCCATCTCAGTTCTCCTCTTCCTGCTGAATACGTGGCTCAACATATTGTCCATTTTTACTGCCTCTCTTAGGTATACATACTGATGAATAAGCTCTATAGGTTGATCATCCAACTTCATGCCATAAACTGGCCAAAAGAATTAATACGTCTACTTGTTTTGTTTTCCTGCCTACATAGTCGGGTGTTAATGAAAAAAAAATATTCATACCATACTCTATGCATTTTTAGGTTCAAGACTTTCAGAAAATTTTATTTTTATTAATTTGATACTAATAAAATACCCATACATTTCTGGCTTGGAAAGAATCAAAGACCTCCACATTAATATAGTCCCCTCAACATGACTACCTTTGTCCTGAGGTGATTGCAGGAATCATTTATAGGATTCTGGAATGGGGGGAATGAATAAACACACATACACACACACACACACACACTTTGGGGTTTACATTCCAAAATAGTAACTGAGCAACTACTCTTTTCTTTCTTAGACAATTCCTCTGAAGGAATCAAAGGGACTCCCGTAGTAAATAAGGGGACTTCTTCACTTTGATCGATAGACTATAAAAAGCAGTACAGAAATTGTTATTTATTAATATTTTTAGTTTTACTATGCATGAGTTCTTCATATGCTTCCACATAGGGCAAGACTCTTTTGAGTGGTTACAGATCACTTCTAGAAATCTCTGCAACATTTCAGGGATTAACGCCACTGACCAATGTTATCTATAGGCATGAACACCTCAAGGGACTCATCCACTGGGAGACAGTGTGGTAAAAGAGCCTTTATAAGCTGATTTATAAATTTTTATGAAGAAAAATTAGAGAAATAAAAAAAAATTGGCAATGAGGAAATGAAACTATTCATCTTTGCAGTTGATATGACGGCATACTTAGAGAACTCTAAAAAATCAACTAAAATAATTCAAACAATTAACACAACTTTAGCAAAATAAGAGAATACAAAAGTAATCCACATAAATCATCATCATTTTTATATACTACTAATAAAACACAGCAGGAAGAGCTAGAAAGAGAAATTCCATTTTCTGCGGCCAATATAAAATACTTGAGGGGCTACCTTCCAAAGATAAACCCAGGGACTAGCTCAATATAATTACCACTCATCACATAAATGAAAGCAGATCTAAGCAGTTAGAAAAATATTAATTGTTCATGGTCAAGCTGAAACTATATCATGAAAGCAACAATTCTACCTAAATTAATTTACTTATCAGGGCCATACCAATCAAATTATTAAAAAACAAAAAAACATTTTATAGAGCTACCAAAAAAAGAGCGAGAAAGTCTAGCACAGAGGTTCTCAACCTGTGGGTTGCAACTCCTTTGGGGGTCCAATGACCCTTTCACAAAGGGTCGCAGGGGTCGCCCAAGACAATTGGAAAACATATATTTCCAATGGTCTTAGGAACCAAGATACCGCTCCTCTATCCATCTCCAGGCAGGTCTGCCCACATGCAGATACACCCACATACAAGTCTTAAAGGGTTGCAGCATTAGGAAGATTGAGAACCACTGGTCTAGAATATCAGAAAATTCAGTGGGGAAAAACATGTTAAGGAAGGAGACCAAGCATCACCAAAATTTAAATTAAAATATAAAGAAGCAATTATCAAAACAATCTGGTGCTGTTTGAGAAATGAAGTGGTAGATTAGTGGAATACATACATAATAAATAATACATAATAGGAAATGGACATAGTTATCTAGTTTCTGATAAAGCCCCTAGTTCAAACTTTGGGGACAAGAATTCATCATTTGACAGAAATTGCTAAGAAAACTGGAAAGCAGTTTGGCAGAAACTAGGCATAGACTAACATATCACACTACAACAAGATAAAGTTAAAAATGAATAAATGATTTAGACATAAATGGTGATATCATAAGTAAAGTAGGATCACAGGAACTAAAATGATTAATGTTCTTATGTGAAATTAAAAAGGTTTTGCATAAACAATACTAATGCAGTTAAAAATAGAAAGAAAACAGAAAACTAGTAAAAAAAATTACAATGTGTATCTGATAAAGGTCTCATTTCTCAACCATATAGGGAGCTGAGACAAACATATCACAATAAGAGCTATTCCTCAATGGAGAACTATTTAAAGAATAAGAATAGGCAGTTTTTAGAAGAAGAAATCAAAGTGTTATATATCTATATCTATAGCTGTATCTATCTATTTCTATCTTTCAATCAATCTATCTATCTATCTATCTACCTATCTATCTATATTAGAGAAATGGAAATTACAATTCTGAGATACCACTTCAAACTTATGAGATTGGCTAATATGACATGAAAGAAAAATGACAACTGCTACAAAGGATCGGTCAAAATGAGGTCATTAATTGCTCTGCTGGTGGAGCTGTGAACTGGTCCAAACATTCTGGAAAATAATTTGGAAGGGCTATAAAGGGCTATAAAGGGCTATAAAGTTGTGTCTACCCTTTGACCCAGACATAGCACTATTATGTTTAAATCCCAAAGAGCTCAAAGAAAAAAAGAAAAAGGGCATATTTATCAAAAAATATTTATATCAGCTCTTTTTGTCATGGCAAAGAATGGGAAATTGAAGGAAATTGAAGGAAATCAATTGTGGAATGGTTGAAGAAGTTGTGGGATATGATTATGATAAAATACTACTGTAAATTGCAAGTGGGATAGTTTCAGAAAGATCTGGGAAGACTTATTATGCAAAATGAAGTGATCAGAACTAAGAGAACATTATGAACAGTAACAAAAATATTGTAATGATGATCAACTATGAAAGACTTAGCTACTCCAATCAAGGCAATGATCTAGGACATTTCCAAAGAACCCAGTATGAAAAAAAAAATGCTATCTACCTCCAGAGAGAAAACTGACAAACTCTTTGTGTTAATTGAAGCATAGTCATTGTTTTTTTAAATTTCCTTTATTTTTATTGGTGTTTGTGTATGTCTTCTTTTTTGTAGCATGGCTAATATAGAAATATGTTTCGCATGACCACGTGTATAATCATTATTACATTGCTTGCCTTCTCGATGGGGTTGAGGTGGTAGGAGGGAGGGAGAAAATTTGGAGCTATTTTTTTTTAAGAATGTTAATTTTTAAAAAATATATAATTGGAAATATTTAATGAAATAAATAGAAAATACATTTTAAAAATTCTTAAGAAGCATGATGGGAAAGTAAGGGTGGTATTCTTTCACAAAGGAAAGAGAAATGGAGAAGAAAACCAGTTTAAAGGAAGCTTAACAAAAGACCCAACAAAGGAATTCTGAAGGCATTGAAAGATAAAAATGGCAGGAGGACAACAAACAGAAAAAAAAAAAGTTAAACACTCACAATGATATTTTTCTATTTAAAAAATGTTTTCAGCATTAAGGACAATAGAGCCACAAGACATGAACTCCACTTAACATTATAATCCCAGATGTGCTTATTTAGTATCCAGGAAGCAGAGAACAAAGATAGGAAGATCAACTGTATCAAACCAACAGAGAAAATCTTTGCCAGAACACAATGGTGGGGCTTTTAAAGATTGATTTCCATAGTAACTGAAGGAGAGGAAGATGATAAGTGCAAGGAAAAATCTTGAACCTAATACCAAAAGAAGTGATGGAGAGTACATGAACAACTGTTGAAAGTGAACATCACCAGCTTCATCGAAGAAATGACTGTAATGCGCATCATTCATTACAGCTAAGTCAATAGATATAACCAGTCATATAAGTGGGAAAAAGTCAATAAGTAAGACATGCAATATGAGATGACCTCTATACCTTGTGCATTTCACAATGTTGGTCCACTTTTTACCTTATTGCTAATGAAAAAAAAAACAAAATTATGTGAATGGCATAGCTGACTGTTGGACTGGTCAGGCAGATATGTAAGGCCCCTGAAAAATATTAGAGAAGCAATTTTATGGAGGTCATTTCTGGACCTTTCTGAATACAACAGTGTCTTCTCCATTTTTTAAAATAAGCATCCCCAAGTAAGTAAACCACAGGTCTACATATTTTATCCCTTACATAGCATGAAGACAATAGCACATGAATTGATCATTCTGGAAGTAAATAAAAAAGAGCATAAGAAATTAAGTTAATCTTTGAAGAAGATGATTAAGAGGCGTTACTATACAACGTAGTAATTCTAGCATGTAGAGAAGGAAAAAAAATGTATTTGCAAGACCATGGTGAAATAGAAATATTTAGAACAAAGAACTGCCACCACAGAAAAAAGGATGCCAGTCATATCACACACACACACACACACACACACACACACACACACACACACACACACACACGTTGAGTAGAGACAGTATTTGTTTTCCTCCTCAATAACATTCTCTATTGCTGCTTTCTTGTTTTGGAAAAGGATTTTCTTTGGTTTCCCCTATGCTCCCCATCTCTCTCTCACTTAAGCTTTCTTCCTGGTTTGGAAAAGGCCTAAGAGAACCCTTCCTTTCCATGGCTTTTTGTTGTTCTTGTTCTTTCACTCTTCTAAGAATAGAGCAATCAAAAAGTCTATCTGCTAAAAGTATTACTTTTTTCCTCTTTTTTATTATAAAACTAACATACAACAAACATCAACAATCAGAATCATCTATACATATGCAAATAACAAAAAAGCTATGAATATTAAATACAGTTTTTAAAAGTATATATTAAATTTAACATGTTAGCATATTAAATCCTGCCAGGCTTATATTTGTCTCCTGAAATGTCCTCTCTCCTTTTTCCCGTATATTTTTCAAAAGATTTCACTGGTATACTTTTAATTCTTTTTCTTTGGTCGGTGGGGACATCATTCCTTCTCCTTATTTTTCCACCCTTTACTCAAATTAAAAAAAAAAATAAAAGCCCTCTCATGTAACGAATAATTATAATCAAGTGAAAATATCCATGCATTGGTCCAAAAGACTCAGAAATTCTCTTGCTATTATTGAGGTAGAAGCTGCAATACACCTTAGCAAAGACAGTTCAACAGGAACCCTGTAAAAGGTATCCTTATTCCTCCATCCTATTTTCCCAGAGGTAATTTTATTGCAATTTGCTTTCTTTGCTGCTATATCCAACATTCCATGTTTATTTGTCTTCCTTCTCTTGTCCTCTGTATATCCTTTCTGTTTTTATACCTTCTTCACCTAACAGTGGTATATGTGACTGATCACTAGAAGAAAATAAAGCTAAGTGCCCAGAGCAAATTTATTGTCTGAATAAACCCATTTTCCTTATGTTCTTCATCTCTGAGTTAAAGTTTACTTAAGATGATCAATATAGAGAGTTCATAGAAGCTTTACACTCTGATTTTCACAATAGATGTTATGAATTGTTGGTTATAATCAGCACGTCACACTATTGCCAAAGCTAATAGATCTCAAGTTCATGAGAATCTTGTATCCTATGTGAAATAAACACATAACTATAGGGATGTGTGTATACACACACACATATACATGTACATAACCAAATGCTAAAATATCTGTGGAAAAGAGGGTCCCCAAAAGGTGAAAATCAACCCAGATTGGTGAACAGTAGACTTTCAAATGAGGAGGTAGGCTGAAAGCCTTCAGTGCCTCCTGTTGGGAATGTGGCTTGATTATGAGACTCAGTCACCTCCAGCAATCTGGACCAATGAATGCATCTTCACCAGACCACTCTGGTTGGTTTTCTCCTTCATGAGCTGGATAACTCTAAATACCAATGTACCAGGACATGAACTTAGTGCTTTGGGGCAAGTGTTCACCTAGCTGACATTCTATTCATTCTAGCTGGTTGGGGTTAGATCCAAAAATCACAGAGCACATATCAGATGATTAGGCCAATCTCACCTATCAGTCTTGTCCTTCAGAGGCTATAGGGTTTTGTCCCTGAATGAGGAATAGAAAGGATAAACCAAAAACCTAATTTAATAATTGGTTATAAGTAAAATAGGAAAATTATCTCTACACACATATACACACATGTACATATACATATGCACATATTCACTTCTGATAAAAATCATCAACAAACACTTTTAAAAGAGAAGAGTCTTGTTCACAACTGGTATCCACAGATATTTTAAAGAATCTGGAAAAAGCTCCTAGTTCTCATCTTGTGGAGCCATCAAAGTTTTATAGAAAAAGGCTGCATCATTTTTGTACAAGCAAGGTTTGGACAGGATGCATAGCATTTTTTGAGAACAAAGTCATATAGCCTTTTGTTTCTTTCTCTCCACCACTTATGTTTTCCTCTGTGGGACATGACCTGTGGTGAAGTCAGAACCTTTTACCTGGGTCCGATTGGACCCACTCAGGATTTTATCTCTCTTTTCATTAGAAAAAGCCTTGCCTCAAAAAGGCATCCAGTAACTTCTTGCTCAACATAGGGTGAGGTGTATCTATCAGGGGAAAAGAGAAAAGATTGCTAGACCAAATCAAGAAATTGGTTTTACCCCATGGTTCTGATACTGACTAGCTGTGAGAAATTGGTTATTGAAAACATCTCTGTAAAAAATAAGAAACAAAACCCCCCAAAACAACCTCTCTTCATTTGTATAGTGGACATAATATTTGTACACATTTGCTAAAGGGGAAAACACTTTGCACATTTTTAAAATGTCATCTAAAATATCTGTCATTGTCACAGTACCCACTAACTCCACAGAAGCAATGTTTCTACCAGAAGAGCAGCTACTGTACATCTTAATGGGCATAAATTTTGAACTAGAAAATCAGGGTTCAATTAGTATCCTTACCGTGTAACTTTGGGATAAGGATATTTAACTTCCTCTGTTTCAATTTCTTCACTTGTAAAACAGGAATAATATCTATATCACCTATTTCATAAGAAAATTGATGTGAAATGCTTTGTAAACTGAGCATTGTAAAAGTGCCCACTATTCTAATGCTAATGATTATTTATTTGGAACTTGTTCATTGTCATGTCTTTGGCACATTACCTCAGCAAAGATGAAGATTAAGTTAGGCCCAAACTTTACCAAGAAAGCCCTCAGCATGCACGGTGCTACATTAATTTCAATGAGAACTCTTCCACTATTTTAAATTTAATGGAAATAAGTTTCCAGTAACAAAGATAAAGATATCCAGATAATCTAATCAGAGAGCACAATCCAAAGTGATCATGAAGTACTGGCAATTACCTTCTGGTTGCCAAAAGGCATATAATAATGAGAAATTAATTGGGATAAACAAAGGAAGGTGAAGCTGGCTATGCTTTGCTTAAATGGTGTAATGTTGAGGTTTGTACAGATAGATGTAAATTGAGAGTTACATCTGCAATAGGTAATATTTATTTAGCACCTCAAGGTTTGCAAAAGTACTTCACAATATTATATCATTTGGTCCTCACAGCAACCATGTGAGGTAGGTGCTATTGATATCCCTATATTACAAATGAGGAAACTGAGGCAGGCAGAGGTTAGGAGAATCACACAGGTAATAAGTGTCTGAAGCTGAATTTGAATTCAGATTTTCTTGACTCCTCGCTCAGGGTTCTACCCACTGGGTCAACTAGCTGCCTCTGTGTCTTTTGTGATGCTTAACCTTATCCACTATTAGTAACGCTCAGTATAGTTCATTAGTCCATTCAACAAATATTTCATTGAGCGCTAAATGAGGGCTAGATTTCAAAACAAAGTGCTATGTCTATGCATCAGGTTCCTCACCTATAAAATGGGGATGATAAGACTGGCGTGAGCTACTTCACAAGATTATTGGAAGGATTAAGTGTAAAAATATATTACTTTGTAAAAATCACGCTGATGAATGTCATCTACAATTTTATCAATTAATTTTATTAATATTATCATTAACATTAGTCATTCATTAACATTTTCATTAAGCTGCAGGGTCACATGACCAACATTTATCAAAGGAATAAAATAAAGTGTTCATTTAGCCTTCACTTGACGATCCCCAGAACTGATGACATCCCAATATAGGTAAAGTATTCTTTTTTTAAACAACATCAAAATTTAGTATGTTTTTCCTTTGTTGTTGTTGAGTCATTTCAGTTGTATCTGATGGTTTCACAACCCCTTTCTTGGTTTTCCTTGGCAAAGAAACTGGAGTGGTTTGCCATTTCCTTCTCCAGCTCATTTTACAGATGAGGAAACTGAGGCAAATAAGGTTAAGTGACTTTCCCAGGATCACACATTTAAGAAGTGTCTGAGGCTGGATTTAAACTCAGGAAAATGAGTCTTCCTGACTTCAGCCCTGGCACTCTATCCATTGTACCACTTAGCTTTCCTTATTTTTTTCCTTGTAAATATTCCAAATCTGCCTCTCTTTATCTTCTTAACAGGATAGCTCTAGAGGTGGATAGGTCCACAGAATCCATCCAGCACAGCTCCCTCATGATGTAAACTGAGGCCTAGAGAAGAAAATCACTGGCTTATTGCAAAGGCAATAAACGGGAGAGGGAGGTCTTCCTTCTTCATAGCCAGTCGCTTCTTCACTGTCCAGCTGCCACTCCTTTGCTCATTCCTCTGAATTCTAACCTATGAGGTCAAGGAAAAAAAAAAAAAACAGACCAAAAAACAATTCTACTCCTTCTTTCACAGGAGAATAGCTTTTGTCTTCTTCAGAAGTATTCTTTTCTCCACTTAGACATTGCCAGTTCCTTCAACTAACTCTCATATGACTTAATTTCTGGCCCTCTTACCACCCTACTTTCCCTCACTATCTATCCAAAGGAAAATGAAATAGAGAAAGGCTGGCAGCATTTCATCCAGGGATTCTTTTGGCTCTGGCCAAACTTGAAAAAGCTCCCAAGTCTCTTTGTCATTAACAACTCCAGTAATCACCCGTGGTTTATTCAGAGGACCGTAAAGAAACAGGAAGGTTCTGTTCATGCTTTAGGAAACTAGACAAAGGTATAAGTAGATGAGATTGATAGAGAGGACCGCAGATGAAATGAGGTAATGGGAACTGTGACTGCTTGGCTATTTGATGCCTTTTGAATAATATCTGCATACAGTTGATAGTTGTGAGATGAAATCTCAGAGGTTTTTTGGGTGGTTGTTTGTTTGGCTTGCATGACTTACTAATATGGATTTGCAGCATTCTTTTATAAGGCAGATAATTGTTTACAATTCTTAGATAACTTTTTGTGCTTATCTTTTGAGAAAATGATGAGTCTAAGTAAATAAAACTTTG
>CM053592.1:125825126-125841383 GCA_028646515.1 Pseudochirops corinnae
ACTCCTTCAAAATTAGAGTGGAGTAAATGGAAGCAAATGACTTTATCAGAAATCAAGATGCTATCAAACAGATCCAAACAAATGAAAAAATAGAAGACAATGTGAAATATCTCCTTGAAAAAAACCACTGACCTGGAAAACAGATTTAGGAGAGACAATCTAAAAATTATTGGACTACCTGAAAGCCGTGATCAAAAAAAAAGAACTTAGAGAATTTACCACAGAACAGTATACTATATGACACATATACATCTTTTATATCTGTGCTTTTATTGATGTGGTTCCACTTTCCAATGATATGGACTGTTTCTTCACTTAGGTTACCATCTGCTCACTACTACCCTATCCACACACTTGTCCCAAGTGAAATCAAATAAATCAATCAACAGGAACTTATTAAATAAATGTCTTCTCTCTCTAATCACTCTGTTGGGCACTGGAGATACGGATGAAAAGAGAATAGCAAGGTATAATCCCTACTTTCATGGAGCTTAATTCTCTCCAGGGTGACATGTTCCTATATAAGTACACATAGAATTTAATTATGCCGAAAAAATAGAAAATAATCACAAAGTAGTTAAAGACAGTGAAACTAGAACTCACATCTGGCCTTAGACATTTACTAGCTATGTGACCCTGGGGAAATAATGTAATCTTGTTTGCCTCAGTTTCCTCATCTGTAAAAATGAACTGGAGAAGGAAATGGCAAACCATTCCAGCATCTTTACCAAGAAAACTCCAAATGGGGTCATGAAAAGTAGGACATGACTAAAATGACTGAATGACAGTGGAGTTGAAGATATAGTTTAAATCATCCATTTAAAATGGTTAATGTGAATGCTTCTGTGGCCAGAGCTGAACTGTATACTCTGGATATGAAGTTCTTAGGTTCTTGGAACCTAAGTGTATAGGCATACAGTTTAGCTCTGGCCACACAAACATTCACATTAATATGTCAAGTTCTAACATACCATGGTGGTTTCTTTTGTAAATAATTATGCAGCATTCTTTCCAAAAACCAGGGATGATCTCACAGCCAGTCAAAGCATGGGTCCTTTCATCTAAGCCAGTGGTTCTCAACCTTCCTAATGCCATGACCCTTTAATACTTGTATGTGGGCATATCTGCACGTGGGCAGATCCGTCTGAAGATGGATGGAGGAGCAGTATCTCAGTTCCTAAGACCATCGGCAATATGTGTTTTCCAATGGTCTTAGGCGACCCCTGTGACCCCTGTGAAAGGGTTGTTAGACCCCCAAAGCGGTTGCGACCCACAGGTTGGGAACCAAGCCATCTTCTAGTCAGGGCTTCAAGCTCTGTCTAAAAGAAAGGGTTTTTTCTCACATCAACCCTGAATTTGTCTTTCTTACACTGGTCCAAATTGTTCTCTAGGATTACATAGAACCCTTTAAATCTCTTTATCACACGACAGCCCTTCAAATACTTGAAAACATATTTTTCTCTTGACATTTTTCCCTTCTTTACATAAGACACTCTCACTTCCTTTATCCAGCCTCAGTTTCCTCAATTGTAAAATAGAGATGCTAACAGTTCCTACATCACAGGGTTGCTGTGAGAAACAACTGAGAGAATATTTGCAAAAAGTGCTTTGCACAATGCCTGGCACACAGTAAGGCTGTATAAATGCTCATTCCTTCCCTTTCCCTTCATAGGGCATAAACCTAAGGTCTTTTACAGTCCTGGCCCCCCTCCTCTGAACACTCTCCAGCTTATTAATAATCTTCTAAAATGTGGCTAGTCTTGAATAAAATAAAATGCCCCAGATGGGATAGGACCAGGGCAGAGTAGAATGATATTCTAACCTCTCTCACATTGGGAACTATTCCCCTCTTGATGTAGTATAAAACTGCATAACCTTTCTTTGCAGCCCAAACACTTTATTTATATCAACACACAGTGGGAGGGGATGGAAAAGAAATAAGCCTTTAAATAGTACCTACTATTACCAGACACTGTTTTAAATGTTTTTTTACAAGTATTGTCTTACATGATCCTCACAATCATCCTGTGGGGGCAGAGCTATTATTATCCCTACCTTACAGTTGAGGAAACTGAGACAAATAAATTAAGGACTTGTCCAGAGTCACAGAGCTAGTTAAGCATCTGAGGCCATATTTGAACTCGGGTCTTCCTAACTCAAGGCTCAGAATTCTAACTGCTTTGCCACCAGCTTCCTTTAAGTGAGTTTGCATTCTATTACCTCCCTAGCTGCTTTTTAGCTAGCCATGGCACCTTCCCTCCATTTCAAATCAGTTAGGGTTATTATTATTATTTAGGGTCTATGATCTCTTTCTCTCTCTCTCTCTCTCTCTCTCTCTCTCTCTCTCTCTCTCTCTCTCTCTCCTTCCCTCCCCTCCCCTCTCCTCCCATCTCTTCCTCTCCCCTCTCCCTCTCCATCTTCCTATCTCTCTCCTTTCCCTTCTCTCTGCCCCCCTCAGTTTTGGAATCCTGTCTGCTGTTGGGCGTGTTTTCTATCTCAGCTTTGTACCATTTGCGTATCTGAGAATCAGGCCTTCTCTAGAAGATCACAGAATCATTGAATCATTGATCCAGAGTGGAAAGGGACATCCCAGACCACCTAGATCAACTAGCTCATTGTACAGATGAGAAAACCCAGACTGTAATTCACACAAAGGTCTTTAAACACCTATTGTGTGTAGAGCACAGAACTTACTAATTGCTAGAGAAGACAGAAAATTTCAACGGGAAATAGTGAAACTATTCATTTTTCAGGCAGATAAGACATAAGCACAACTTTCTACAATGCACTTTGCAACCCTGTAAGAGAGGGGCTTCAAGTATTAGTATCTCCATTTCCCATATAAGAAAATGGAGACTCTGAGTTTAGTGACATTCTCATGGTCACTTGGCTGGTAATGGTTGGAAGTAAGGGGGAAAAATGATGGCACGTCAGTCCTTCATTTTTTGTCAAATATTCACATGGTTGAATTATTTAATTTACTTTAAGAAAAATTCTCTATTTCTAAACCATGACCCCACAAAATCTCATGTCATGATTAGAATTATCTTGTATTAGTATGCTAATATTCTTCAAAGACTATTGTCAATTGAATTGTGTAAGATTTTATCCTGTGTAGACTTAATTGGTTTAATTAAAATACTGTTGTATTTTGCTTTTAGAAAGAGGACTGTTACATTTACATTTAATGACTATTATTAATAGCAATCATAATAATAGCAATAGTAAATGGACTTGTATTTATTGAGCACTTTATAAAAGACTACTCACATCTAGCATCATTAACAAATCAATCACATATTCTCTACAGTTTTAACCCTAATCTGACCCCAATCTCCTCCAGACTTTTCTCCTGTTACTCCCATCCATGAACTCATGATATTGGTCAAATTTATCTACTCTTCTTTTTTCTAAATCTACCCAGTTCCTGTAATATGATATACAGCCCACCTCCATGCCTTTGATTTTTAGTTTACTCTGTGTAGAACAGCATCATTTCTTGACTGATTTGTATCTTCCCCATTCTCCAGTCCTATGTCTATGTCATTAATAATGTTTCCAACCATCCCAGACCACTGTGATCTCCCTGTTCCCTCTAATAAGTAATATAGCACTCATTAGGTCTGCAACTAGTTGCTTCTCATAGGCTATCTTGTTTTCTCATCTATAGATTTTAAGTGTGTTCCACCTCCTCAAGTAGATTGTGAGCATTCTTAGGCCTGGGACAATGCATTTCTTTTCTTTGCATTTTGTAAGTATGTATTGGAAATACATCGGTGCATGCATGCATATTATGTATACGCATATTTACATATGTGTGTGTGCATTTTTGAAACTGAAAAATATACTGAATATATTGATTGCTTATGCATTACAGAATGAGGCCTATTACTTCTCATACCTGCCAACCTGAAGTCCATTTTCTAGTTATTTCTTTTAGCCAATAAGACAAATTCTGAAACTGAGAATCTCTATACAATCAACTGACTTAAGGAAGGTCAGGTTCAAATCATATTTTTAAATCAGTATGGAAAATGAAGTAGCATGAAAAATCAATTCTCTGCACCATTATTTAAGATTCTTTGGCTTAACATATTGTGACAAAAATAGCCACGGGAATTTAAGAGCGATGCTAGAAAGCTAGTGTTAAATTCCCTGATAACTCTCAAAACTATGAAAAGCTACTGTGCATTATGAAACACTCTATACTTACAAAGAACCTTTTAACTAATCTGGGTAAAAGATAAAAATACTTCAGAAGAGTTAACTCAATTAGTTTCTTTCATACATTGAAATATATCATGAGAAAAATTTACATCCTTTGAATGTTCCCCCTCCCACTAACCCTCACCCCCTTGTGCCTTGGTGGTTTTTTTTGGAAATTTACATCCTCTTTGTAAACTGTTATTTGTCCTATTAACTTCTAATTTGACTGGACTTCAAATACATGTATGCATATTTTTGCTTTGTAAAGAGTCTCTCTTCCTTGTCTGACTGTTGTCTTCTGTATTACTGCAGATACAGATACTGAAGAGAACTGAAAGATGCCATGTCTTTTACTGAAAAATGGACTTTTTGTATTAACTACTTGAAGTGTTAATGGTACTCTGGATTTTTTTTTAAATTCTTGGAATGAAAGAGTAATTTACTACATAGTTAATACAGTGAATCCAAACATAATGTTCTCTATAAATTGTTCTCTAGCCTAGAGATAAAAAAGTTCAATTTCACTATATTTCTGTCTCTATAACTTGAGTCAAAATAATTCTATTTTTCTTAAAAAGGTGAAAAATATCTATTCAAATTTGTTTCTTTCTAGTTTGAATGCCCCTGAAAGATCTTAATCCTCTCTACCTTTTTCTCTACAGGTTTTAAAAATGGTAGAATGCAGCAAAA
Organism: Pseudochirops corinnae; assembly: GCA_028646515.1. Lineage (NCBI taxonomy): Eukaryota > Metazoa > Chordata > Mammalia > Diprotodontia > Pseudocheiridae > Pseudochirops > Pseudochirops corinnae. Next base: position 125,830,023 of record CM053592.1, read on the forward strand.
GCAATTCTTAGAAGAAGTTTTATGTCTCTCAATGCATACATGAATAATACAGACAAAATGAAGATCAATAAATTGGGCATACAGCTGAAAAAGCTAGAAAAACAAAAGATCATGCCCTTTGTTTGGATGCAATCAACTCCACAGACCTCCAAGATTCTCCTCTTACCTCAATAATTGTTTCTTTTCGGCTTCCTATTTGCTTTTGCTTCCTTACTGTTGACATTACCCAAATTTGACTGTGGTCTTCATTTCTTATCTCTCTGCACTCACTCTCTTTATTCTTATTTTCAGCTTCAAAAATCACAACTACAAAGGTGATTCTAAGATTTATATCTCCATCTACCACCATTTGACAGACTTCCAAGTTTAGATCTTCAGCTGCCTACATAACATGGAGAAATGGATCTAAATATCACTGGAAGGAAGCACATAGGGCATCTAGTCTAATTCATATCCCTAGGGGATGCCTGTGGGAAGAACATCTCGAAAAAGTGGTCGTACTATCTCTGATTGAAGAATTCTAAAGAAATGATATCTTCTGTTTAGATCTTGGTGTAATTAATTTATTCTTCACTTAAAGTTTGAAATCATAGATGTTTCTGTGTTATATCCCCCCCCACCTATTTTGTGAGATCCATGAGGCAATGATATAGTCATATTTAAAATTTTATATCCCACAGTGCTGACCACAAAAAGCGGGAAGCTTTAATTTTTATTAAAATTTAGTCTCAGACATTTTGATTTACAAGTTTTTTTTCTTCTTAAAATCATGACCTCATGACCTCACCCAACTCATCCAATCTCATGATCCCCCTTACCCATATGGCCCCCATGATAAACTTCTATCACTTGTATTATTCTGCTGCAATCCCACCTACTTCTCTTATTTTTTTCTTGCCTCAAAAACCACATTTTTTTTTCTTTCTAGTAACTCCTGTTACATAAATATAGATGTGTGAATTCAACTAGAAGACAGATCTCACCCAGGCTAAATATATGTATGTATTTTGTCTCAAATAAAGTATTAATAAACTTGTATTAATTTAGCAAAATATATTACTTTCAAACATGAGTCAACCCAGTTGCATTGATCAGTTTGCTGCAACATTAAAATTAGCATGCATGTCTGCCTTATGTTAAAAGAAAATAAATTCTAGTTCATACTGGTATGCTATAAAGGGCTTGGAATATGAAATCAAATATAAAAAATGCTCACAAAACATTTGTGGGATATAGACTGTTAAAGTCTGGTGTCTTCATAGCAGACAACACTATGGAGAGATGCCATTATAGCTTAACCTTAATTTCAATATTGTGCATTTGCCAAATACACCCTTCCTAAATTGTCATCACAATGAAGATGACTCATTCACAATCTGGCTTCACTTATCACTTGACATTTTCATGTTGCCAAATACTTTGTACCCCAAAGGGAGAAGTCATTGTATTTGGGCAGGTGATCTTGGAGGGAGGGGTATCTTTTTCTGTATTAGAGAGAAAAAATGGAGAGCATGAGTGTAAAGACCCAGGAGTCCCATTTGTGTTTCTTCAATAATGCACCACTCTTCTCAAAAAATGAATGACCCAGTTCAGTGAGCATGGATATAGTTTAACAACTAAAGCTGACACTCTCTTGAGCTAAATTTATAAGCTGTGCCTGCAGTACACTTTCAATTTATTTTTTATCTTCTGCATTCCACTTTGTCACCCTACGTGATAACATGTTAAGTATAGGCCTGAAGAGCGAATCATCACTTTTTTCTGTAATGCCTAGGCAGAATACCATAACTTTTCTAAGCAGAATCAAAAAAAAAAAAGTTACTGGTTACAGACATGGTACAAAAATAAACCCAAGGGGTTCCTTGGGATGTTGAAAGGGATTGATGTCAAGAGCTATTCACTACCCAATACATGACAGCTACTGCTAGCTCAGGATCCTCATAGTCTTCTGGATTAAGACTTCCTAGAAAATTTGTGGGTGCCCACAAAGGCAATGTGATCATACAGAAAGTAATTCCAAAGACTACATTTAAGTAACTTATCATAATTCTTCCATTCCTCAGCCCTACTCCCTAAATAAACAATTTTCAGATGAGGCTCGGAATTTGTAAAAAAAGGTAAAATGTGTCAGAGCCCAAAGCTGGGTCTCCTGATTCCCAGGTGAATAATTACCCAAGCCTAACATACTGTTTCCTGCATGCAAGCTGTCATAACATTTGTTAACCTGCTCATCCAAACTGGATTGCTCACCATTACCTCTTCTTGTACTCTTTTCTCCTCTCTTTGTGCTTGGCACTTGTCTTCACCAATGCTTAGAAAGGACTCTATCCTTATTCTCGATCTTCATCTATTGTAGTGCCTTACTTCCTTCAAAGTCCAATTCAGGTATTCTCTTTTGCCCAACATCCCCATCCCATCTCCTGGTAAAAAAGTTTTATTTCCTCAGATTTCTTTGTCTTTACATCTTCGGTACACTATATTCTTTGTTATCATAGTTTGTATAACTGTCTTTTCTGCCATGAGATGGTAACCTCCTCAAAAACAGGGTATGTATCAACTCCAAATGATAAATGGTCAAAGGATATGAACAGGCAGGTTTCAGAAGAAGAAATCAAAGTAAACAATAGTTACATGAAAACAATTCTCTAAATCACTATTGAATAGAGAAATGTAAATTACAACAACACTGAGATACCACTTCATACCTATCAGATTGGCTAACATGAAACAAAAGAAAATGACACATTCTGGGAGGGATTTGGGAAAATAAATGAGACACTAATGTACTATTGGCGAGGTCATGAACTAGTCCAACCATTCTGGTGAACAATTGGGAAGTACATACAAAGGACCATAAAACTATACATACCCTTTAACCCAGTAATACTGGTGTCTATATCCCAAAGAGATCAAATAAAAAAGAAAATAAACTATGTGTACAAAAATTTTTGTAACAATTCTTTTTTGTGGTAGTAAAGAATAGGAAATTGAGGGGATGCCCATCAGTTGGGCAAACAAGCCATGGTATATGATTATGATGAAATACTAGAACTAATGACTAGCAAGATGGTTTCAGAAAAACCTGGGGTGATTTACTTTAATTGATGCACAGTGAAGCAAGCAGAACTAGAACACTGTACACTGTAGCAACAATATTTTACAATGATCAACTGTGAATGATTTAGTTCTTCTGATAAATACAATGACCCAAGTTTATTGCAAAGGACTTCTGATTAAAAATGCTTCTTCCCCCTCCAGAGAAAGAACTGATGAAGTCTGAATGTCGCAGGGAAACATACTTTTTTTTTTGCTTTCTTCATTTTTTTCTTTGTTTTAGTGTGTGTTTTCTTTTGCAAAATGGCAAATGTGTTTTGCATGACTTCATGTGCATAATCTATATCATATTGCTTGTTTTCTCAATGAGGGGGAAGGGTGGAGAGGAAGGGGGAAAGTTTCAAAATAAAAATTTTTAAAGGAATGTTAATTTTTTTTTAATTTAATGTAATTTAATTTAATTTAATGTAATTGAGAAATATTTATTGAAATACACACACACATACTGGGGGAGGGGAATGGATGGAAGCTTCTTATGCAATGAGCAACAAATAACTAGTAAGTATCTATGCTCCATTACTGGTGTCAAGAGATCAAGAAAGGTCCTAATAAGGTAGGAAAAACCCTGGTAGAGTATGAAGGTTATATGAAGGTTACAATCTGCATTACTAAAGAGTAGCTACATGATTGAAATAATGAATCTATTTAAGTAAAGGTGAAAATAATTTTCCCCAAAAACTTTTCTTTTCTCTCGTTGTTCCTGTTTCTACTTAGGGTACCAACCTCACTCCAGTCACCCAGATTCACCAACCTTGAACTCAGCCTTGACTTTTTCTTCTCCACCACCACCCTTACTTACTCAGTTCCCAAGTCTTGATGATTCTACCTCCACAACTTCTCTTTCATTGGTGTCCTTTCCATCTATACAATCTCTCTCTCTCTCTCTGTCTCTCTCTCTCTCTCACATACACACACACACACACACACACACACACACACACACACGCCATTTTCCCACTTAACTGTAATCTCTGGTGATAGGAGCATAACAACCAAATGGCAAAAATATTAGAGGCATTCTGAGCCCTACTACTAACCATATAACCTCGGGCAAATTTACTTAACCCATCTGGAAACCATTTGGTTAACTTCATTTGTAAAATGAAAGGTTATAATAGATGACTTTTAAGCTTTCTTCCAGTTCTTAAAAAAATAATTGACAGGTTTTCCTTTTTAGTATCCATAGCCACTGAGGCAATTCCTTGACCAGTAACGACATAATCTTTTGACAAGAAAGTTAAGAGAAAGGAACAAATAAGTTGAAAAAGATATATATTCACTCTTAACTGCTATCTCAGCCCAACTTGTTTACCCTTATATTCCAAATAACATATAAGTCAGTACAACCCTAAATCATTCCAGAAGATTTAAAGAAAGAGTTTTACAATTCTTAATTCTCCAGATACTTAGGAAAGTTAATGAGGGTTTTGACTCCTGGACAAAAACAATAATTGGTCAATATCTGTCATGGTATTACAGGCAGTTAGTTATGTGGCAAGGGCAGCTAAGTGGTACAGACAGAATGCCAGGGCTGGAGTCAGGAAGAGTGGAGTTAAAATCCTGTCTCAAACACTCACAAACTCTGTGACCCTGGGGAAGTCATTTAATCCTATATGTCTCAGTTTCCACATTCGTAAAATGAGCTGGAGAAGGAAATAGCGAACCACTCCAGTATCTCAGCCAAGAAACTCCTAAATGGGGTCATGAAGAGTCAGAAATGACTAAAACAACACAACAGCAGTAGATAGAGCACTGGACTTGAAGTGAAGAACTGAGTTCACATTTTGATTCATATACTTGGCAACTGTGTGACCCTGGGTAAGTCACTTCACATCTTTTACCTGTTTCTTCATTTGTGAAATTGGGATGGTAATAGCATTTACCTCATAGGGTTATTATTACAATCAAATGAGAGAACATATGTAAAGCATTTTGCAAAACTTCAAAGTTTTACAAAAATGCTAGGAAGAAGAAGGAGGAGGAGGAAGAGGAAGGGGAGGAAGAAGAGGTACTTGTGATAGTGGTTTTAATAATGGTGTTATCATCATCATCATCATTATCATTATTATTTTAAACTCAAGGGCAGATTCAAGTAAATGAGCGTATTTAATATGTTTGCTCCTCTCTTCCTCTGTAGTCAATCTCTAAGCAAATTTGCTCCCAAAACAATTAAAAGTTTTCATAAATTATATTTTGGTGATCTTTAAGCAGAGAGAAAGTGAGTGTGAGAGAGACAGAGACAGACAGACAGAGACAGAGACAGAGACACACAGAGAGAGGGAGAGGAGAGATGGTCTCGAAGTCAGGAAGACCTGGTTCAGGTACTGCCTAAGCACTTCTTGACTTTGTGACCCTAGGCATGCCATTTCACCTCTATATATCCAAAGGCAACTCTCTAAGACTCTGTAAATTGAAAATGAGTTGCCAGTCTGCATAGTTTGAGGGAGTTCCTCACTAGGACCAACATCGATGATTTATACCTTTGATTTCACTGGTAAAAGGAGCTCTTTATTAGAAGCACTACCTGCTAGGATCTTATAGTTGAAGAACTGCCAATGGGTACAGAGGAATCATCAGGATCATAATGTGTCAGTTAGGAATTGTGTCTACATCTTTTTGACTTCTAGGTCAGATCTATATCTATATTTATATTTGTCAATAATGTTTAAAGATTACAAAAAATACATCTTAGTTTGGTTGGGAGATAGATAGATAGATAGATAGACAGACAGATAGATACACACACACATGTATATAGCTCTATATACACACATACATACATATGTCTATAAGTCGATATACAATATACTCCTACGAAATTTTGCATAACTAGAACTTTACATGTTATACATTATTTCAATATTACTATTGCTGGTTTTTCACATTATATATTCAAAAAACAAGCTTTATACATTGACTGAAGCTCTCTTTAAGCATACTTCTTATTATTTCCATTCCCCAGTGCACAGTTGGATCTTTAGCATAGAGAAGTGTGAGGAAGAAATCACTGATCAGTAGAAGTGGAAGAAGGTTTGTGTGCATTTTAATCTCAACCAGAATGGTAAATTTTCCTTCCTTCCACAAAATCTGCAGGGTTTCCACAAATAAAGATATTTTATAATAGTGATTTTCAAATAAAATAAGGACATCAAAGCAGAATTTCAGAAAGTCATCTAATCTTGAAGGCACCAATCCTAGGATTCCTAGGATTCAAGAAGTTACCAAGCATTACCACAGGATATGATATGCCTGAGAAGAATGGAAAACACTATGTATACATAGATGTGTGTGTGTGTGTGTGTGTGTGTTTTCACATTCATTACCTTCATTCATATAAGGCACCCAGAGCTAGCATTGTCAGGGAAGTTTTGGAAGGAATCCAGATAAGAGTCCCGTCCTACCTAAATCCTACAGGCTTACCCAAAACTGAATATCATTCCACAAAACAAACAAACGCACAAACAAAAATAAACAACAAATCTACCAGAAGGCATAATGCTTCTACTTAGCAACATTCTCTACTCTTGTACTTTATTGACAGGACATTCTGTCTTCAGGACATTCCTCTATGGCTATGCAAACAGTGATGACACAACATAGCTCAGCCTTCCTTTACCCTAATGCTCATCAACATTAGCTCTTGAAGGCTCAATTCGCTTTTATGATGAAAATTGTCCTCTTAGCAAATGTTGGTACTATGCTATCTTCTCTTACCCCTCATCTCAGTCTTGAATGGTGAAGACAGGGAAAAGTGAAGATGAAGATATGTCAGAGCAGAAAGAAAAGTGAAAAAATTCTCATCATTATCATAGTAGATTTGAATAACTTTAAGGGGGAAAATGAAAAATAAAGTAAAACTTTATAACAGAAAGAAAGAATAAAGGAAAATAGGGAGTAAAGAAAAGAAGAAATTGTAAAGAAAAAAAAAAAAGAAAGTACTCATTGGAGCAGATTGCTTTTTAAATACAGAGTCTTATAATTATCATGTCCAATCCCTTCCATGCCTTTTTCCCATTGCTTAGCACTTTCTAATAAGTTCAAATGTAAAGTGTACAATCAAATTTTATTCCCTCAAAATAAAATTGAATATAAAATTTAATGTTGTAAAGGAGGGCAATGATATTAAAAATTTTGTCACAATAAGAGCTCTCAGAACACAATCGAAACCAGAAGATTGAAATTTCAATTCCATTCCCAAAATGACAAATTTAGAGATTGTAAGAAGTAGAAAATAAGCTTGATAGACTAAAGTCGTTACTATATCAGAATTACCAGAAGCATTTTATATAAAACAAGTGTGCTGGAATGGCTAATCAGCACACTAGCTTATGATGTACATTATTCCAGAAACTGTGAAAGGCAATGACTTCCAAGAAGCCTAATGTATTGATTACCACTTTCATGGAATAAAATGAATTAAGGGAATAGGAAGGAGACTAGAATCCGGAGATGATTAAGTAGAAGCCCAAAGAAAGATAAATATATTTAGCAGTTAAAACAAAACAGAACAAAATTCTGAATAATTATGACCCCAAATGAGCAAACTCCTATAAAGCTCTTTTTTTTTCCCCTTAATGTTCAGTTAGCATTTGCACATCAAACACAAAATCTATAAGTCTTGAAAAGGGATTCTCAAACTTTATGCTGTGTGTCAATGTTTTGAGATAGTGTATGTAAATTGCATTGTGAATTTTGAATTGACATAAGTTATTATTTTCATTAATAGTAGTGCAAACATAATCATGACTTTGGACTTATAGAAACTAAGCCTGAGAAAGGTTATATTCTCACAGTCATATACACAGTTAAATACAGAAGCCTGGACTGAAATCAGGTCTCCTTGCTGAAAATCTGTTGCACTTTTCTCCTGCACCATGCAGTCTCTTTCTCCTAAGTTTAGCTTTGAGATCTACTGGTAAAGTCTGATCTCCTGCTTGGGAATGCATGGCCTAGAACATAAATAAAAGTAGCAACCCAACCAATCTTATGTAATATGGATACACAGTGAGTCTTTTTTGGCAACATTTGGGATATAACTATAAAAGAAAATGCATTCGGCTTTCTAAGCCTTTTCTTAAAAAAAAAAATCCTCTAATCTCCAAATAGCCCCTGTATTCTTTTTATACTGAGAACTCTGAATAGCTGTTGCTGATTCCTCTCTACAAGTAGGACATTCAAGGCTCAAGAGATTGTTTAATTGCAAGGGACCAACAGATCACAACCTCATTATTTCAAAGTAGTAATTGCTTGGCAGTCATCTTTAGGAATATAATAGAGACCATAAAGCAACTGCTACCCCTCTGCTCCTTCCAATCAGGAGTTAAATAACCTGTATTCCTCAATGAGACTATCCTTTCCTTCAAGAAGGTTGAAGTTTTTAGTCCCCAAGAGTCGACCCATATCTATATTCGGATATCAAGGAATTAACCAAAGTTAATTTCTACCAATCATTTCTATTTATCCTTTTGCTCATTTCCTGCATCAAGATTTTAAGTTATGAAAATGTATTACTAGTGCTACTGGGAAGCAGGACAGGAGAAACAGCACAACTGAGATTGCCACAAATACTGATATTAGTCCAGGTTCATGCTTGCTTAGGCTGGAAGTGCCAACCAGAGTCATTCATCATAGTTGCCAGAAGATGTTATGAATGGCTATATAGGGTCTGTCAGGGGTATGAGGTGAAGATCATAAGCTTCTTATGGGCTGGGACATCTTATTTCCCTTGATACTTTCCATAATGAGAAACAAAGCTCTCCACATTTATTTGTTATGCACTGTGATGTTCAACACCTGACATTGTGGACCACAGCTACTTATTGGATCCTCTCAACCTTGACATCTGTTCTACTGCTCTATCCTGGTATTTCTCCTGTCTACCTAACCCTTACTTAATAAGCTGTCTTTGCTGATTCATCCTCTTCCTAATGCTGCAACCTCCCCAGCTATGAGTGTTTTTTTCCTGAATACCTTTTGTTTTTTTTTCTACTCTAGATGAAGAACACCTGCTTTTATGGCTGCAATTATTACTTCAATGCAGATGGCTTTGTAGTCTAAAAGCCTGTTTCAGACCAATCAGATAATTCAAGTTCAGGACTGGAACAAAAAGAGACACTTGTAGAATGATCTGGCAGTTAACAAAAGGTAGTTTACTTAGCCATATCATGGCAAACAAGCTTGCCAAATAAATAGCACCGATTCAGCTGGGTACTATTTCTCTGAATCTTTACTGACTATGTTGGCATATTGGTCAGAAGGAGGAATCAAGCTTATTGACTGAGTCAAGCCCCTGATTCCTCACAGGTTGGCATTTGGACATGGGTGACCAGGAAGTTATAGCAATGCTTCAAACCTTACTTCACTTGGCTAATAAAGTCTCAGAGATTGTTTCAATAACATTTAAAGGAAAACTAGCCTAGTATACATGGGTTAGAAACTGCTTGAACAACATACCACCACTTGGTGACAAAGTCCTGAAGGGCTTCTAGAGGACCCTCCACCACTTAATGGTCTTGGGGTTATTACTACACAACCTTAACTTTGGCGATGGGAGAAATCTCATATAGGCAAAACCAGTGGAGGAGATTAGTAAAGATAAAACAAAAATGACAACAAAACCACAATAATAATAATAATAATTAATATTAAAAGATATCACAAATGACAACAAGCAATTTAATGGCTGCCTGAAAGGGTTAATAAATATGAAAGAGGATGAAAACTAAAAATCCCAGACTCTGACTCTTCCCTCTAGGAGGACTGAATCTGGGGCCTTAATGACCTGCTCCATATATACTGAACGTTGACAAATCTTTGAAATTCATGGTTTGTCTTCAATTGTAAGAAGGTACAACATCAGAAATATCAGGGTAACAGTGACTCCTTGAGCAATGGCTATATCAATGGTTATAACTGGATAAAATACATTTCATGGACATTTGAAAGCCTTTTGAAGAACAAATGACCTATATGCAAATAGGGTTAGATGGGATTTCTAGGTAATTTGTTCCACTTTCAGTGTCTTCCAAGATCCAGTTCTAGTTTCCATCTCCATGTTATCATGTCCAAACAGAATTTTCCTTAAAACCTGCATGGTTTCCATATCAACATCTCAATCACTAAGCCCTCCTTTTCCCTCTTCTCCTACAGGTAAGTAGTGGCTACTCTTCTGAAGCTTCCTTTATCAATATACCTTGTATTTATCTTTCTTTTCACACTGTTATCAGATCAAGCCCTTTTTTCCTCTTGCCTAGACTATTTAAATACCTTCCCAACTAGTCTTGCTGCCTCCAATCTCTTCTACATTCTATCCTTCAAATAGGTCCCAAAATAATCCTGCTAATGAGCAGGTCCAATCATGCCTCTGCCAATCTCTTATGAAAAATTCTCAATAGTTCCCCTGGCTATAAGATAAACTATAATCCCAAACTCCTGTTATTTAAGGTCTTCCAAAATCTAATTCCTCCTAAATCTTTAGCCTTGGTTCACATTCTTCCCCTTTACATCCTACATCCCAGACAGACTCAATGACTACTGCCCCTTGATCTCATTTTGCTCCTCCCCACTTCTGTGCATTCACCCAAGCTGATCCTTACACCTGGATTGTCCCCTTTCACATTCTATCTCTCAAAGTCTTTCATTTCCTTCAAGATTCAACTCAAGTATCAGGTCCTCCAAAAAGTCTTCTTCAATTTTCCTCTCAGGTGAAAAGAATCTGTCCATTCTCAATTTTTTCTTATAGCTCTTAGTTTGGTCTTTGACATTCTGACTTGTGTCACATGTGTGTCATACTTTTGATGTCATACTTTTAAAAAAAATCCTTTTTATTATTATGAATTTGATAAATATCAAGCGACATGAAAATTTCCCTACAAAAATAGAGGAAGGGTGCAGAATATTTCCTTATGAAGCTGTGATGAAACTATGACTTCATTCTGAAGAGCTTGGTTTTCTTAGTATGTTTAACATTTAGCATAGTAGTTTCAACATTGCCCTTGTTATCTGTGTCTTCTTCCGAACTTTCTTCTCCCCTGTTATTTTAGTGATTCACATTGTGATAACTATTTATTAATAATAACAACAATGATGATAGCTACCATTTGTAAAGAACTTAAAGTGCTTCAAAAACATTAATGTTCTTCTCACAACAATGCTGGGAGGTAAGGAGTTATTATTATCCATATTTAGAGATGAGGAAACTGAGGCAGATGGAAGTTAAGGGATTTGCCCAGAGTCACACAACTAGTA
>CM053592.1:125841483-125860275 GCA_028646515.1 Pseudochirops corinnae
ACAGACTGTTGCGAGTAATAGAAGTTCAAAGGAAAAAGAGATCAGTGAAGACTGAGGAGGTCATGGAAGAAAGAGAAGTGAAGCTGGGCACTGGCAGATGATGCAGAGAGTCTGAATAAGCAGGTGGGAGAAAGTAGGGCGTTGGAGGAGGGGATATGAAATGAGCCAAGGCAGAGTCAGGCATGATGAGTGCTGGGTGTTGGGGATATAGCGTGAAGGGCAAGGCTGATGTGATTGGAGGCAAAGCATTCAGAGTTGATTACGTGCAAAAATGAAATAAATATGAGAAATATTTAAAGGGCAAAATCTACAGATCTTCATGAATAATTGAATATGAGAGTTTATTAGCAAGGAAAACTAAGTAAGGGTTGATTATCTCAGTTGAGATTTGTATACCAAAACCTGATCTTGTGAGTATACTAGTCACACATATTAAACAAGGACAAGCTTTGTATTTGCCAAAGGTAACACATTAAACGTCTATCTTTTGAAAAATATTTCCTGTTGCTTTTTTAAATTCATGACTATATATTGATTGGAACCAGATGATCATCTTGTAGCTCAGCTGCTTACGTACATATTCTACCCATGTTAGAAAGTAAATTCCCTTAGGGTACCTTCTATTTTTTTGTCTTGGTATCACTAGCACCCAACTTGATGCTCAATCTCATTCTCTCACCTGGAATTTCAAATGAATGGACAAACCTAGCCAATTCCACCTCCACAATATCTCTTACATCCAACTCCTTCTTTCTCTTCAAAATTAGTTCAGGATCTCATCACTTTTTACCCGGACAAGTACATTAGACTTCTAATTTGTTTCTCTGTCTCAAGTCTCTCCACACATCGGCCAAAGTGTATTTTTCCCCAAAAGCTGACATCTAATCTCCTCAATAAATGCCAGTTACGTTTTTTTTACTTCTTGAGTTGTTCTTGTTGTTCAGTTATTGTCAGTTGTCTCTCACTCTTTATGACCCCGTTTTGGAGTTTTCTTGGCAAAGATACTGGAGAGGTTTGCCATTTCCTTCTCCAGCTCATTTTATGGATGAGGAGACTAAGGCAAACTGGGTTAAATGACTGGCCCAGGGTCACATAGCTACTAAGTGTCTGAGGCCAGATTTAAAGTTAGGAAAATAAGTCTTCCTGACTCCAGGCATTGCATTATTCACTAGATCACCTCTCTATTTGACACTCAAAAATATTCACAATCTAACTCAGACATACTTTTCCAGGGTTATTCAGAATACATCAATGCCCTTCATGCAGTCTTCTTACACAGCTATGCTGGCCTTCTCACTGTCTCTTACACATTACACTCTTTTTCATATTTATGCCTTTGCACTGGCTACCCCCTTGTCTAAATGCTCTCTTTCCTTACCTTCTCTTCTGAGAATCTTTAATTATTTTCAAGACTTGGCTCATTTATTACTTTCTACACTCTGCCTTTTCTGATACCACTCCATTATGTGTGTCTATTTTTTAAAAATCTATTTTATAAATACTTATAATAATACATTTGTTTTTATCTTTTCTTATGAATGTAAATCCCTAAGGGCAGGGACTGCCTGGTTTTCCTCTTTGTATTCTCAGATCCTAGCACTGTGCCTGTCACATAGCAGGCATTTAACAAATTTTTATTGATTGGCATACTGTCTGGTACAGCATATCCAAGGGATATCTTGCATTTTTGTTCTTTAGAAAAACTTGCTGAAATATCACTCATCTTTTGTTACTGAGAGGCAGTGAAACTGGGTACATGCAGATTATCAGGTGAATTTTCTGATGATGAGGCCAAGACCCTCACACTCAGCACTGTGTTGTATCACTGACATTTTTGACCGAGACTTTGCATTTTCCCTTGTACCCACCTGCTCCAGTAAACTCTGTAACTTATATAGAAAATGCACATGAGGGAAATTACTGATACATATGAACAACAGTGTCACTGGGGTTCATTTATTACTGTAGAGAATAGAGTTATTTCTAAAGGATACAATCTGCTTTTATTTTTATACATGATTTTACATTTCCCAGAATCTCACTTATGAACCTTATTTTATAAATCTTCGAATTATCTTCATCCTCCTAGGAAAAGAGAAAAGTTATTTTGTTACTTGCAGCAAATTCTATTTTACTCTTTTAAGTGCCTTATTTTTCAACATTGGTTTCCTGATTATGGATGATCGGTTGTGGGACTGCTTTAATCCCTCATTTTATGCTCAGTGACTTTTCCTCAGAATAAAAGGGCACAGTGATTGACCGGCTGACTTTTGCTAAATCCCAAATAGTTTTATTAAAGAAGGCAATCACAGTGTGGCGTAACAGAGAGCATCAGCAGATATGGTCTGACTGGAGTTGGCCCCATTTGAGTTCCCTTGTAACTGGTACTCAGAACTATCTAGGATACATATTGCAGGCTCAGAAAGGAAATGAGTTTGAGAATAGGCACATCTTCCATCTTCTGTTTCTATGAAATAAACATAATTGCAACTCTTCAACAGAGTAAAAAATTAGGTGCCTGTAATGATTTTCATTATGGTGTAATGATCTGACATAGGCACAGCAATAAATTTCATAAAAAATATAGAACAACCCATCGAGTTAAATAACTGTTAAGGAGGGAGACATTTTGAAGGTGTTAGTATAAGATAATATGCCAGAAGGGAAGCTACTTTTAGGATCTTTTTAAAGATGATGGACTCTCCTTGTCACAATGACTTATGGAAGTGAGAAAAAGGGAACAAGAATACAAAGCACATGATTTATCTCAATTGTGAAACTAAAATCCAAAATTAAAACCAGGCAACCCCATCTTTTTTCTAGTGGTGTCCCACATGCTCATTTTGAGTGGTTGTGAGGATCAGGTAAGAGAATTTAGTGCTAAGTCTTGTGAATACTCCCTAGACAACATCTCTTACTCATACAGTCATCATCATCATAGAGAACTGTATTATAACTAGGTTGGACTACAGCATCAACCTTCTGATAGGACCTTTCTTTCTACTAGGAACTTTCAGTCTCACCTCTCTCTAATCCATTCAACAGAAGCTGAAATCATCTTCCTAAAGTATAAACTGACTGTGTTACTCCTCTGTACTAGAAACTTCAGCAGCTCCCCATTGCCTCTAATATAAAATAAAAAGCCATTTTGGTATTTAAAACCTATCTCAATTTGGATCAAGCATGTCTTTCTCAGCTTATTACATGTTAGTCCTCACTCATCCTACTCTGTTACAGATAGATCAATCTTTGTGAGGCTCCTGAGCTTGTCATTATACTGTCTGATTCTATGCCTTGCACAGGTTGTCCTCCATTTTTGGATTGCAGTCCATTTAAAATGGTTTCCTTTGAGGCTCAGTGGATGGGCTGCTTCCTGTGGGAAGCCTTTCCTGATCACCCAAATTGTTAATGCTCTCTCCCTCTTCCTCAAGCTATCAAGTTTATGACCATCTGTTTACATTCTAGATACTTCCCATAGAACATAAGCTCCACCTTTACACTCCCAGCACTTACTTCACTGTATGCTTGATGAATGCTTACTGGATTGGATTAAAAGAGGTTAGTTATCTCAAAACACTAGATAAATGTTACCTGTTTGCATTCTGGTTAATTAATCATTCCTTTTCAACCTTCTTTTATAAGCACTACAAGACATGTGTCCATTTTCAAATGTTTTTTTTTTCTTTTGGGAGCTAAGGGAATGCTATAATATCCAGAGATAACTTGGGCCACCTAGGGCTGTAATGTCAGCATTTGGAATCCATAAACATACTGCCCTATATGTTAGCACTATGGAATTTTACCCATAAAACGGCAGAGTATTGGATTCAATTTTTCTTCTTTTCTATGAATGGGTAGAACCAACAATACCTCAAGGTGGTCTTGTGGTCTATGTGCTGCCACTGTACTGATAACCCATCAGCATTCTATCTTTCCTCAGCCTTAATTATTATTCCAATATCCTGAGCATGCATTCTGCACCTTGCTGGCCATCATTATAAGAACAAAGCAAAAGGCAAGCCTTGTCCTCATAAAATGCCTCATTATACTTCCCAGCTGCCATTTATTACCACAGTGGTTTTCTGGGCCCTGCCTTCATGCCTGTTAACATATTCTATCCCTACCACTTCCTACCCAACTGACATATGCCAACCTTTCTAGCAGATATACATTTTTATGTTTACCTCATCCTTTTGATGATGCATCTTAGGAAGGTCAATGATAAGATCCTAAACAGGGCTACTTAATATTACTTCCTTAGCAAGAGATTTTTAAGAAGTCTAATTGACAGTTCAGCATGAATGATAGATACATTGACATGTTAATGACAATCCATAATATAAGAATTAGCATGCATCAATGGTGACTACAGCTGCAAGATAATCGCTTCTAATAGTCTAAATTCAATTCAATTTGGCATTTATTAAGTACCTACTATGACACTTGCACTGGAATTTAAAGCAGAATTTTTTTTTTTAGCACAAAAAAGGTTAAGATGTAAACAAAACAAAACAAAACAAAAAACAAACAAAAAAGCCTTGGTTTAATCTAGCAGCTCTCTGCCTATTGCTATTTTTGGGTCATTTACATCTATTTTTTTTTTTTTGCAGGGAGGGGGGAGTTGGGCTCCTAGTGTCAGTGCCTTAAGTTTTCACAGTTGAATACATCCCGAAACTTCATAGGAAAATGTCCTTGGAAAACCACAATAGCCACTTTCTCTAAGAAGTGATGAGACTAAAACTCCAGGGGGTTTTCTGTTGCTGGTGATTCTCACCATCCATTTTTCCACCTTAATGAGGAGCTATTGCTGAATAGTGCTTCTGTGCATAGAGCTTCCCCATTCTAATGCCCAGTGATCAGCCTGAGAATGTCCGTGAATATGAATATGTATGTGTGTCTTCTTATGTCTTCTTCACATCTAAGACAGAAAATAGGGCTAAAGGGATGAAACAGACAGAGTTTATGCCAAGTTTCAGTCCTTCCTCTAAATGCTCTTAAGCTGTTCACTACAGGGGAGGCTACCCTGGCCCTTGGTTTAATAATAACACACCTGAATCTTGAGAAGCTATTCAAATAAACCATTAGTCAAGATGGGAGAAGTAGGATGCTAAAACTTCTATTTTTAGGTTCCTTTCTTCAAAATATTATTATTCTCTTCTGATCCAAATTACTGACCTACCTTAAAAGAACATACATAATGAAAGAGAAAGCCCTACTCCATGTCACACACACACACACACACACACACACACACACACACACACACACCAATCCTGACTATATATATACCTTGATAGTATTATTACTTATACACGCTCTAATCCTGAAGCTACCTACAACATACAGTTCCTCAGAAGCTACCTTAACAATTCTAGTGTATGAAACCAATCTTGACCTATTCTAGCTTTTAGCAATGCAGAAGAATATTTACATCCAAATTACTTGTTTTTTTCTAGACCTTCTCTTAAATTTTAATCAACTCATTTCCATATAAATTATTTTGAAAGAAATAGATAGTTAATATGAAGTTTTATCTTTGTAACAGTTCCTATAAAATGAATAATTTATAAGACTTCTTAAAAAAAGCACTGTAAAATATTTACAAACAGATCTTTATCACTGTACCATTTCCAAATTTGTTTTCCCTTTAGTAGTTCTGACTTAGGAGGTGAACTCTCATATCTGGACAGTTTTATTATTTAGAAAAATATGCATTAGTTTCTCAGTTTAATGAATAATATGCTGTCCCCAATAAAATTCTGAGATGCAGTAATTCAGCATACTTGGGGCAATAAAACTATTATAGTGTTATATTTCAAAATTTACACATGATAGTAGCACTTCCTGAGCAAGCACGCAGTCAATTAAACCAAAGCCTATGTTTGATATTGTAGTTTATGTTCACAGGCTGAGAAAACATCATTTCCATCTTAAGGAAGCAAAAAGGAAATTAAGAATTGTTAAAAGCTTAAATATATTTTTTTTTAAATTTGGAAGTCAGAAGGTAAAATTAGCAGTGAAGTTATGAAATTTTGAATAATAAGGTCAAACACTGTAGAGAGACATGTAGTATCTAAATAGAAGATATATTAAGGAGTTAAAAGAAATAGACCACACCAAAATCATTTTTAGTCAACTAAATTGTAAATGCCCAGAAGTAATATCTTTAACTCTCTTTTCCTTTTTCCTTCCCATCTCATTTTTGTGGTGATCCTTTCCCTTCTTCAAAGTACAATTCAGATAGAGCTAAAACAGTTATTTATTACTCTTCAAAGACTGTGAAATGATCTATAAAATATGTCTCTATAATGAAACATTATCATTGTGAATGAGAGGTTTAACAGTTAAGCTAGTTAAATATGTAATTACTAGACAATGAAAAAAGCTATAAGGGAACATAGCATAATTCTAGTCCAACTTCATCATTTAGTCAATCAGTCATACTATATAATCAATAGACTATTTAATACCTATAGTGTTTTATCTATTCTTTTATGAGTATCTACTTGGCTTAATTTGCAGTCCAATATTACCTTGAAACACTATTACCATCAGTGATTTTCATTCAGCATTCTGCCTGCTTACCACCCTTGACCCTCTCAAGGGAAAAAAATTCTTCTTCACATACATGATTCCCCTCTTTTCATTTTATGCCACTTGACTAAGAGTCAGACAATACAAATAGGTGAGTTGTGCCCAGAACAAAGTAGGGTGAGAAGAGTTGTCTGATGGATTTAGGAAATGTCAAGGCTGTTTCACGATCTCTGACTTCTCCTTGAAACAAAAGTTCATATTTCTGGTCTTCTTACACTTGATTTCCCTCTACATACTTTATAATTCCTCAACACCTGTGTTCTTGCTGTCCCTTGCACCCAACACTCTATCTTTTCACTCTGTGCCTTTTCAGTGATGTTCTTCATTCTTGAAACATGCTCTCTCTTCACCTCCAACTCTCAGAATCCCCAGTTTTCTTTAAGATGTATCCAAAAATCTATAAGCCTTCTATAAGATGCCTTCCCTGATTTATCCCTTCACTGCTTTTCCTCCTACAAGTACCTTTCCTCTGATATTATCTTGCAACTACACTGTTATCTACCTTGTACACACAGAGTTATTTGAATGTTGTCTTAACCCTTCAAAAGTAAGTCTCCTGAGGGTGGGGACGATGTTATAATATAATCACTACTTAGTACAATGCATGGCTTACGGTAAGCACTTAAATACTGACTTATCAATATTTTTAGTACCATAAAATGTTAATGGGATATAAGATCTCCACCCCCCCTCCATACCCCCATTAATAAGACTCAGGTATAGTTCATTAAGGGAAGCTTGCTTAGGGGAGGCTAGCTAGTAGGAAGATTCTCACACCTTTTGTTAATTTCTAATTAGGTACTGAGTCCTGAGGGTTGTGGTGCTCTCTGGCTCTAAAAAGGGTATATATACTCTGAGGTTAGCATTTTGCTTTGGGGCTCACTCATTGGAAGAGTGTTCTTGTGATTTGACCAGATGAGACTCTGGTAGCTGTTAAGTCCCTCTGCCCCCTCCATCAACCCCTCACCCATGCTTTGAAAAACCAAAATGTTGGTGCTTCTCTCTCTGGTAACTATGTATGTATTGTCTTGGTCAGACATTTGGATTTGTCTGTTGATCTGTGCTAATTTCTCAGAGAGTTAGAAGCCCTGTCAGTCTTTATTTCTCTGCTTGTATTTTCTCTGTTTTCTTTGTTTGGATTTTCTCTGAAGTTCAAGGTGCTGACTTTTCACTTAAAGTAATGAATGTAATTTAAAAAGATTGTTGACTCCTTGAACAGCTATCTTTCCTAGTAAAGCAGATCTAAGAACCTGTGATAGGAGTCATCCTGGGTATACCAGTGCTACTAGATACCACTGTTCTATCAGTATTACTTTATAGCTATGAGACATGGGGAACAATATTATCTGATGAAAATGAATAGCAGAGAGCAAGGGAATGGCACATGGTAGATCTGAACAGGTTACCATATATAATAAGGAGCTTCAAAGAAGGAAAAAAAAATATCATCAGGGAAAAGTAGGATCAAAAGATATGGACAGGTTATATATTGAGGATGAGGCATAAAGGGTGAACATCCTTGGAGCTCCTCTCAAAACCTCACAAGTCAGGAGAGACAAAGACCTACAGCAAAAAATGGAGCCCTTTTGACAAATATGGAAGCACATGGAAAAGAGGTACATAGTATGGGCAGGCATGGATTGATTGGGGTTTATATCATCATGGTTGGACATTCAGACCTGTAGGAACAGAGATTCCTTTGAATATCTGAGTGCAACTATGGGTGTAAAGCTTCCCTTTGAGAATTCAAAGAGAGGGGCACAACACAAATTTTTAGAATATTGGTAAGGGATCCTCATAGCATCATTCCTGTTTTAGATAGGACACTTTAGCTTGCCAGAGGAAGGTGGTGAATGAACTTTAATTAGGATATTGCCTTGCCTCCTTGATTCTGAATAATTAGATAACAATCTGTTTTATAATGTTGCAGGTTCTGCCATGATAAAAATACTGTAAATAACTAATGGGATAGGAAATCTCTCTCATATTCTGCCTCTGCCTCATGTCCAGTGGAACATCCTACAGGAGACTGTCCGGACTACTATCTGCTATATTTTAAGTTCATTAAGCTGCAAGATAACTGAATCTTCTTACAGATTCCAGAGTCCTGGCTGTAGCACTACAATTTAGGTTTTTTTTTTCCTCTGCTAATAAAAAGCTTATTAAATATATCTTCTAGAGTATATATCATTTATGAAGTATCCCAGGGAAAGAGAATATATTGCAAAATCAGTGTTCCAAATGAATGATTTCATGCCTAACCAATGATACTGAAATTTTTGGATACCATTTACAATTGAGAACAATCTGAAAAGAATATGACTCTATTGCAAATAAAAATGTAGACTGGCTGAGAGAGGTCTTCATTCAACACAGAATGACTCAGCATTTACTTGATGAGTTCCAAGCATTGACTATATTCTCCCTTTATTTTTAAACCTTGCTACCTTCCACTATAACTGAACTGTGGTTGAAGACCATCCAAAACTTGGCTGAAATATAAGGTAATCAGTACTGAATGAGCTTGACTAGGGAAAAGGGAAAGGGATGGCTCCTTTAAAGATTAGCTTAAGGTTCTAATAAACCTCTAACATTACTGATCGTGAATATTACTTTTAGCATCTAAGTTGAGTAACCTTAAACAAGTAACTGCTGGAGAATGAGAAAGCTATAAAATTATTCATCTGTTAAGTGAGAATAACAATAGTGTCTATCACAAAGAATTGTCTTGAGGATCAAAAGTAATTTATGTAAGCTATTATGCAAAACCCACAAGTATTACATAAATGTAAGGTCTTAATATTATCACTCTGGAAATAAAGCAACCCATCATTGCAAATTCTCATAAATATTACATAAAACCTCTGTGCTGACAAAAGAAGATATGTTTATATATAGTAGGTGCTCAATAAGTACTCATTGCATAAAGAGACAAATTGGGGGAGGGAAACTATCACAATTTGTTTTGAATTCACAAATACTATGTATATTCTACAGAATGTTAATGGTGAACGTACAATAATTATAGTACATGTCTAAGTCATTCTGTGGCATACAAAATCCTGCTTTCTTAATACTCTTGTAAATAGAGATGATGATATTTACTATACCTATTTTAAAGATAGAGAAAAAGACAATTGTATAATGGTATCTTCAAAATCAAGCAGACCTGGATTTAATTCTCATTTTTGCCAGACACTGAGTGTAACCCTGGGCAAATCACTTAACTTGTCTCTGCTCTAGCAACTCTCTGAGATTATACATTGTAGAGCAGTTACCAGTGTTCATTTTAGAGGGAGTTTTCTTTTCTAAGAGTTCCCTATATCAATGAAGTCACAAATCTACTCTCTATCCCTATCCCTGTTTTACAGATGTAAGTAATAAAGCTGGAGAAATTAAATGACTTGCTCAGGATTACACAGCTACTACAAGTCAGAACCAAGATTTTTTTCCCCAAGATTTCTGATTTCAAATGCATTCTGATTAAAGTGTAGCAATAGCAATGTGGACTGACTTAGCAAATAATTGACTTTGTAGATGCAGCATTAAGTAACTATGGTATATGGAGGAGGGAGTATAAGCAGGCTATTCCTCAATGCAGAAAGCTCCAGAACAATGGAATCCTATGGAAACTTGTGCCAGGATGCAACATGACAGGAGGACTGGACTTAGAAAAGAAAAAGAAAAAAGAGATAGTGAGCCCATGGTGAAAATAAATGGAATTAAACAGAGGGACTGCATGAGTGATCAGAGGTTTAAAAAAGAAGTCAGCTGCAGACTATCATTAGAGTGGGCAGATGGAAGTGGGAACCATCAAAAATGGTATCACTCTAATATTCTTATATTTGAGTCCCAGAAGAATCAGATGACCCAGAGCTGACCAGAGAGGTTACATTATATTATAGCCTGCAACTAGAGATTTTTGAAGACTCCATAATGCAGATAATGATGAATCCTGAGCTTTCAGAACTGTGCTATTAATTCAAATGTCACATGACCTCTTCTGATATTCTGAAAAATCAGTGAATATAGGCAGAGTTGGGAGAAATAAAATAGTGGCTAGATTATGATGACTGTAACATTAAAGATGTTTGCCATTTTTTGTCTATGTTCGTAGTGAATTACTCTGTTACTTAATTCTGTTTTGTCATTTTCCATATTTATGTCTTAATTATATGCTTTTGCTATTGGATTTGTGACTGGAATTGTCTTTGATTAAAACATATCACATTAGTGAGGGCTTATAGTGTGATTTAGTACAATAGGTAACGTTTGTATAGAGCTTACTATGTCCCATGTAATGGGCTAAGAACTTTACCATTATTATCTCATTTGATTCTCATAATACCCCTGTGAAGTAGGTATTATTATTATCCCTATTTCATGGTTGAGGAAACTGAGGCACACAAAGATTAAGTGACTTGACCAGGGTCACACAACTAGAAAGTTTCTAAGGTCATATTTAAACTCAGGTCTCAGTTCCCTCAAAGCCAAAGTTCTCAGAGCTTGTAGCAGTCTAGTATTTTACTCATGTGAACTGTAGTAATAATCATAGGCAGTTCAGTACTTCGGACTATCATACAGATAGTCACAGAACCACATAATATGAGAGTTGGAAACTCCTCAGAAATCATCAAGTCAAAGCATTATTTATATGCATGTGTATTATATATGATACATACACATTTAATATCTTTGCCAAGTGATCATCCAGTCCCGACTCTAAGATCTCTAGTGATATAGAACTCACCATCTCCTAAAATAGCCTATTTCATGTTAGGATAGCACTATTTGTCCAGTTCCTTAAATACAGGTGAAATGCACCTCTCTGCTACCTTTGGGATCAAATACACTTAAGTCTAATCTAGTTTCAATGAGACAGTATTTGTCATGCTTCATGAGATGTAACATGTCATCCCCAAATTTCCTCTTCTTAATGTTGAATTTCCCCAAGATTTTCAATTAATCCTCAAATAGTAGGATTTCTCCTTTCGGCCACTATCTCCTTTTTAAAGTAGCATGTGATTGCGTGAACCTTGTATCATACTCTATTAAGGGCATATAATTCTGCTAGTTAGTTACTCCTACAAGGACACTATCAGACCACTAGGATGCCTCTACTGACTCCGGCTATTATAATTATAGAGGTTAAGTATGGCATCACCTTATACATATGTATGTATCATTTATATATTTTTATACAGAATGCTGAAATTAGCCCTTGAACAGTAAGAAATGCCTGTGGGAAATGAACAAAATGGTGTGTGTGTGTGTGTGCATACATTTATATGCGTATTCTGCATCTTTGCTTTTTTTTCAGGTCAAATGGAGCCTGTATTTCATTCAATCCATGAATTTTCATTTTATCTCTATTACTTCCTATAGTTCCCAACATCAAGTACATATATCCTCCTAGATCCTATTAATCCAATTCAATAGTGCTACATAAAGTTGCAGTATGACTCCAAGAATACACATTCAATTTCGTTTATAGGGGCTCTCTTCAAGGGACAATGAACTCTGAATATATTAGAATTTATGAAGCTGGTACAGCTCATTATTCCCATTGTCCCATTATCACAGCTGCACTATGACTGTGCTGGCATTTCATTGCACATTAAATCCTGCTATGAACTTCTCTGTGATGTTATCACCTCCTCTGCTCATTCACTTCCTTCATAAGGGTATCAAAGCAAAGTGGTTTTCATAAGATTAAAAACCTGTTCTTGTGCCAGCTCTACTACTGACTGGTCCTGCGACCTTGGTCAAGTCTGCTAACCATTTTGAACCTCTTCCTCCTATTTCAAATGAGGGGAAAGATGGTATTAGAATCCAGGTCTTCTGACTCCTACTCATTGTCCACTGATTCTCTGGGGTACTGGGAGATAGAATTAATGTGTTATACATACACACAATGTAACACTCTACATACATACCCATAGGACCCATACTATAACATATTTAAAAAGCTAATGCATTTTTTTCTTGTTAAAGCAGAAGTACCTTCAGTCAATTATTCATTCAACAAGTATTTTTTTAAGCACTTACAAAACATTGGGTACTGTGCTAAGTTCTGTGATAAAAAGAAAGGTGAAAACATGTTCTCTGCTCTGAAGGAAGTCATGTTTTAATGGGGGACACACATGCAAGGAACTATGTATACAAATGATTATATACAGTGTAAATAGGAGGTAATCGAACAGGGAAGACATGACCTCTTAAAGAAGGTAGGATATAAACTGAGTCTTGAAGGAAACCAGAGGGGTCTGTAGGTGGAGATAAGGAGAGAGAACATTCTAGGCATGGTGAACAGCCAAAGACAAGATGAGAGAAAGGAGAGAGAAAGAGAGAGAAAGAAAGAGAGAGAGAGACAGACAGACAGACAGATGGACAGACAGACAGACGGACAGAAGTTTGTTCACTGAAAGAGAATAAAATCAAACAAAAAAAAATTTAAAAATAAATGAAAAACAACCCAGCAGTGGTAGTATGACAAATCAAATAAGTCATGTATTTATTATTTTTTTAAAAATGCATGGAGTCTAGGGATGGCATTTGTGTGAGGAAAAGGAGGTTGATGTCAGTGGAAGGAAGTATAATACAAGAAGCCTAGGACATTGGGAAGGGGGTCTAGCTATAAAGTGCTTTAGAGAATTTCATATATGATACTGGAAGTTATTGGGAGCTACTAGAATTTAATAAGCAAGGCAGTTGTCATCAGACCTACATTTTAGACAGCTTTATACCATAATAGAAGAAGCTGGTGGTTGTTGATCTAAGACATGAGCTACAAATTCCAGAGAGAGAGCATAGCCTAGGAATCTGGAGTGGCTATGAAAGTGAATCATTAAACCCAAGGCCTTGGAGTGAGGTGAGCATTCCATAGTAGAGGTATGTACAGGTATTTGTAATAATATGGGGTATCGGCAGCAAAGATAGGCCTTGATCTAGAACCAACCTATTTTATTATTCTGCAAAAGTGTTTACTTGTCTTTTTGTACTTGAACCTATTTCCACACCTAGGTAGACTCAGGCCTTCCCTGAAGGTAAAGTAAGAGCCCCTGGTTAGGACAGAAGATGAGGAGGTAAACAGAATATTTCCTAACTTCTCAATTTGGATGCCCATGGTCAAGGTTGGGCTAAAGAAACCCTGCCAATGTGAGAAAGCTGTAGTGGTCATTGAAATTAGAGAAAAACTTCGCTCAGTCTTAATTCTCCATGTCAGCCTGATGACGGCAGGAACAACATTTTGGAGTTATATCACACTTTAAGGCTATAAAGTACTTTCACAGGCTGTCTCTCACTTGGCCCTTACAGTCACTCTATGAAGAAGGTGATGAAAGAAATATTATCTCTACAGACTAGGAAACTGAAACTTAGTGACTGATTTGTCCATGGTCTGACAATTACTTAGTAATACAGTTGCTATAAAAACATAAAACTAACTTACTAAGTCTAAGTCCAGTGTTCCTCCTCCACGGAATCGGAAGGAACTTCAGAGGCTCCTATTTATATCTGAAAAAGAATCCCTTCTAGTCTTCAAGTTCTCTATTAAGGCAAAACCCATGAGTTTCTGAAGTAACATATTCCATTTATGGATAGCTCTAGTAAGTTGGTCACTATATTGAGTCACAATCTTTCTCAATTTCTACCCATTATTAACACTAGTTTTGACCTGGAGAGCCAAGTGGAACACGATAAATGCCTTCTCTACATGATAGCCCTTAAAATACTTAGAGAAAGTTATAATTGCCCTCACCCCCTGTACATCTCCTCCAATGTTAACAAAACTTTTTCAATTACATCAACAGATCCTCATATGGAAAGTTCTGAGGTCCTTCTACCGCAAATTTGGCAAATTCACTGTCCCAATCTTAGTGCAATTTTAAGCTATCCTTTATTAAATCTTTTACCTTATTAGTTATTGCATTAATTTTATAGATTTTATTAATATTTTATTTAACATATTATTGTCAGTTTAATAACTGTATTTAGTAATTTAATATATTAATTTGGTATTAAATCTCTTAATTTAATAAAAATAATATTTTTATCCAATTTGGTTATTTAATTAAAATTTCTTACTTAAATATTTAATAGCTTAAAACTGCATCATGACCTTTGGGACAGCTGTATGAGATTGAAGAGTCATGCGTACAGAGGTGTTTATCTAAAAAATATCACAGGATGTTAATGGATTATAAGCTCAAACTAAAGCAACTGAGTAATATGGCAAAGAAAAAAGTTAACACAATTTCTGGCTGATTGAGAGACACATGGTGTCCAGTAATAAGGGAGCAATAGACCCATTGTACTCAGCTCTGGCAAGATCACATTTAGAGATCAATGCCATTCTTTGACATTGAGTCTTAAAATGATGATAATATTCCACTTGTGGTCTTGCCAAGGTGAATAAGAAAGATTATTATTTCTTTTGTCCTATACACTATAAAGCCTTGAATACTTTTGTTGCACTCTAAGATTATATTAGGTTTTTTTGACTGCCATATCCCATGGTGGATTCAAAGTGAGCTCAGAGCCGCATAGCACCCTTAAATCTTTTCCACGTAAACTGCTATGTACTCATTATCACACATCTTATATTCACCACTTTGTTTTTACCTACATGTAAAATTTTACATTTACCTTCATGAAATTTTATCCAATTAGATGTAGACCAATGCTCTAACCTATCAAGGTCTTTTGGGAGTCTATCATGCAATGTGCTAGCCATCATCAGCTTTCTGTTCACATTGCTGCTTCTTATGAAACTCATAAAATTGAATAATCTCCACGACGATAACTTATTTTTTCCATTTGTAACTTTTTCATAGAATATATTTCCATAAAGAGAGGTAAGAATATAATATATTATACCATATAATAACTAGAATTCTTGATTAATTAGCATAGATAGGAAAGGAAAAAATACTGTACTGAGTTAGGTTAGCAAGGAATTTCTATTACTTAAAAGAGATTGTCTTGAATCTCAGGATAGATGATGAGGGGAAAATAACACATGCATAATAGCCTCTTTTCTGCAAACATTCCTTCTGATAAAAATTTCTATTCAATGATATGGCCTTTACTTTGAATTGACATGTTATTATCTTACATTTGAATCTGGTGACATTAAAAAATCAGCATTACAATTAGTGGTTTACTGAACTACAGACCTCACTCAATGGAGGTAGATGTTTAAAAGACATACTATAATGCATAATAAAAATTTAAAAAATAATTTAACAAAAGCAGGATTAAATTTTTCAAAATCATCAAATTAATCTTTTTGGAATAATGTTGAAACTTTTATTAACATTCTTAAATGAGAAATTTCAGCCTTTGAAAGATAAAAGAGTCAATCCAAACTGAGAGTATAATGAGCCATCAAGAGTGAATTTTTTTAAGGATATTCTGAAGATTTGACTTAGTTCACATAAGCCTAGAGTCTGGTGTCTTAGACCATTAGTTACATTAAAAAACTAAGTGTGATAAAAGGTAAAATGTCAAAGAAGAGATCCAAAGGTATTTCTAGGAAGATTTGAAGAATGAGGGGAAACTTTCGGTTGAAAAATCATTAGAAGCATAGATATGAAGGCACTCTGTCACATGTACAGGGCACTATATGAAAGTATGTTAGGCAGGAGGGGATCAGAGAATGGTACATATTCCAGATTGTCTAAAATACATACATGTAATGAGTAACTAGGATTTGTGTGAAATAGCAGAATGGAAAATAAGAATTATAAAAAATCAGAACTGGAAAGGGCATTAAATATATTCAAGTAACACTCTTACTTCTTACACACTCCCAACATTTTACATATGAGGAAGCTGAAGGTCAAAGAGGGGAAGTGATTTGACAAAGCCCACATGGGTGATAAACAATAAGCAATTGAAGCTATATCTTCTGAATTCAGATCCAGAACTCTTTCAATGACATAACAGTGCTTTCAGAGAGGTTGGATGCAATTAAGTGCCAAGCTAAAGGAATATATATTATCCTATTGATGATATTATAACCCACTAAAGATTTCTGAGCAAGATATTAATGTGATCAGACCCATTCATTAGGAAGACATATTGACAGCTAAATGAAGATTAAATGGAGTAGATGGAAAATGGAGACACAGAAAAATTTTATGTCAGAATAAGTTTGTTATTCTAGTCCATGTAGGAAATGCAGAGTGCCTGAATTAATGTAGAAACACCATAGACAAGAGACAAAAATGAGGGATATCTCAGTGAGGTATATTTAACAGAACTTGGTAACTAATTTGGATGTTAGAATAGTTGTGAGAGGGGAGAGTTGCAAAATTTCAAACCTGGGTGATTAGAAAGATGTTCTAAAGACAGTTATGGAAATGGGAAATTAGAATAAGAATTATTCTTCTTGAAGAAGTGTTCATGAATATCTAGTGAATATCTGGGTTGATACGTTTCTTCAGTGGTACTATTTCTGATAAAATATGTGGACAAAATGCTGCAATATAACCTGAAAAATATTAAATTCATCTCAATAATTCATATAATCTTAGGAAGATTTTTTGTTTAATGTCTGTGACCTTCAGTGAACATCTGTTTCTCCCGTCATTGAAGAATCACTAGGAAACAAAAATTGCTTCTAGGTCAAATACTGTACATTCTGTTTAAGAAAAAAAAAAGACAAAATATGTTGCTAGTGTCACCATCTGATTCAAGTGATTTGAAATTGATTGAATATATATCATCTTCCTAAATATTAGTAAATAATAATATTAATTGTTTATTATACTAGGAGAGATTATTATTCTTATGAGAGTTCACATCACTCTAGAACAAAGGTACATTGGTAATCTTGCTTCTGAAACTTTGTCCCATTTGGCATATTCCTCAACCTCTATGGACTTAATTCTCCTCATCTGTAAAATGAGAGGGTTTGGACTTGATGGCTTCTAAGGCCCCTTCCAGCTCTAAAAGCATAATCCTAAGATTCTATTACTAGATGTCCTCTGAGGGTTCTCTCATACCTAGAGCTATAATCCTATCCCATCCCATAGTTATTACTCTCTTAGCATATGCTACCTTGTTGTGGTAGAATTCTTTTTCCAGATACATTTTGCTGAACTACACTATGTTAGTCAGGGTCAGAGGCTGTGGTTTTTGCTCTTTAGTATTTCCAGTGCCTGGCATATCAATGTTCTTTCCATAGTAGGTCCTCAGAAAATGTTTGTTGTTGGTATGGATGACTAATAGTTCTATTTAAAGTACTCCTTTTAGTAGTGAGCATGAGTAGAACCTCAGAATCATATAAAGCAGAAAAGTGACCAGCATGGAACTTGATGAGCTTCTGGGCCATTTCTGTTTCCACTGAATTTTGTACAGAGAAACAGATACATAGACTTCTCCTAGGAAATCCATTCTCTCAAAACACAGAAAACAGAGCAAACATTAAAAAGGAGCAACATGCATGTGATTGTTTACACCACATATAGAGAGCCATATACTATGTGAGAAGTAGGAGCAGGTGATAAAATGAAGTGATGAAGTAGAATGAAAATTACTTGACTTTACCCTCTGAGAAACTTCCTAAGTTCACCAGAAGGCATTTATCATCAAAATAACTAAAGAAGCCTGGAACTTTTTGCTCCATCTTTAATAGACATTCATAAGGGCTATTACTAAAAGCCATTGCCATAAAGGCTGAGGCTGCATCTCTGTTAAACTGGCTACATCCCTTGGCAGTTATACTTGTTTATTTTCCTGTCACTGCAGTCTGAATGTTTCAGGCCCTAGAAAACATTTCCCTAAACCTGATGGTTCAGGAACATAGACAGCACACTCAGTTGTCTATTCCATGCTGGAAACTTTGTTCAATGGACACAAATATTAGGTGACAAAATGGATATAAGAGCCTCAGAAAAATGAACAGAACTAATCAGATGACCAAGGGAAAGGAAAGAGGGCAGCAGAAAATGTGGAAAGGAGATACCTAAAGCAAAGGAGATGGGTCATATGACAAAAAAATAAAATGTAAAGTATCTTATATTCCTCTTAAGCTTAAGATAAGATTAATACAACATTTATATGAAAAATGTGTCAAGGAGAAAGAATGCTAAATTTATTAAAAGAGGACAGCTTTATCCTAAGCAAAAAATGTATTCAAAGAATAAAATAAACTCAGAAACCACTATTTCTCTTTGTATATGTAACCCTGTT
>CM053592.1:125860775-125883588 GCA_028646515.1 Pseudochirops corinnae
TACATAGTCTATGTGCCTACTAGATATATATATGTATATGTGTGTATATGTATAGGTATATATATACTTATATATCTATATATACACATATATACACACATATATATACACACACATACAACAACACACAAACAAAAAAACAACACACACCTAGTAGGCACATAGACAGATTTAGAAGATGCAAGGAAATAGCAATACATTCATTTTAGCAAATTTGGGCCAAGTTTACATATCCGGAGGCACAAACATGTAACATATATAGATATATCCATCTATATCTAACTGTACTCATATCATCCCCACATGGAAAACTCTTTTCCTCGACCATACAGACCTTGAATGTAAGAAATTATGCATTAGAAATGTAGCATTGATATAATTTTCAATGAAAAGCATCCAAAAGAACGTGGCAAAAAAAAAAAAAAATCTGATGCTGAATCAGACCTCTTTACTCTCCCATTTTATTTCAATTGGGATGAAAAAAAATACCTTTCACTTAATCACCAAATCTTATTGTTTTACATGCAAATTAGTTGTCAGAGTTTAAACCAGTTGCAAAATTATATGCACTAAAGAAACATAAGTTAATTGTGTTAAAAGGAATTTTCTATCAATAATATATAGAGAACTGACACTCTGCATCCCTGCATACTTTATTTTGGCTATATACATTTCATTAGGAAATAACAAGTTGTCTGATGGCACCAGGTCTAAATTCATTCATTCTCTACACTACACTGAATAAAAACCAAATATAATTTCTGATAGATCAATTATAGCTTACAAATAGGGAGCCTGAATGGATAAGCAATAAATATCAAATCCAAGTAACTCAGACAAGTCTTCTAGAATATATTTAACTATCCTAACAACTTTAAGAGAGGAGGGAGTGAAATAGTAAAGGGCACAATGGATGGAGGATAAGGACAGGTGAGTTTTCATTCAAGCACTACTCCCAACTAACTATGTGGACTTGGGCAAGTCACTCTTTGAAAATATACTGAGTCTTAAGCAAGTCCTGACAAGAGTATGATGGGCGGGTGAGGGGACCAGAAGCCATATTTTAAGAAGATTTTTCAGTGAAGTTGGGATAATTAGTCTGCATAAATAAGGCCTAGGATATTAGAGAAATAATATGTATCTTAATTGAGACATTTCTCACATAAATGCCACGTGAAGGACTGACCTCAAGAAGAGAGGTTTTATTTGTTTTCTGGTATTCCTTATTGCTAGAGAAGAACAAGGACCACAGGGTTGAAGTTACTGAGAGAGATATTGGATCAATAAAGAATATCTCAACAAGAGTTTCAAAAGTGGGAAAAAAAAAATTTCAAAAAGGGATGATTTCCTGCTTACTAGAGGTCTTCCAGCTAAGGTTGGATGACCACCTGTCAGGGGTGATGCAGATTCCTTTTCTGTCAAAGACTAAACTACACCTGTGGTGTAATGAGATTTCATGACAATTTCTTTGGACCTGAATTGCAGAATGTTAGATAATTATTAAAATTCTTTCCAGCACCAAAATGTGCAGATTTTAAATGTGGCTCAGTAGGAACTATGAAAAAGATCCTAATCTAACAAGTGAATAATTTATACAACAAAAACAACAGCATTGGAAAACACACTTTTAGAAGCTGCAACAAATACGACATAGGACAGATTAAGGTACAGAATGATATTATTTATGTGTGTGTGCAAATAGAAAGCATACATGTATGTATATAGCCATAAAAGGGATTTATTTTGCCTGTCTATACATATTTATAATTAAAGATGTGTCATTGTTGTTTTTCTCAATGGGGTTGGAAAGGAGAGATAATAGATCTCTATTTATTTTTTTTAAACAGAGAGATGGAAGTGCTACAGATGTAAAACATTACATTGCTTTTAGATGAGGTCACTGTATTATTGCTTGGACTTAACTGTTTTAATCTGTTATATGATATGACTCATGTGAAGGAAATAATCTGGAAATGTTTGTTATGTAAAAACAAAACACATCAATAAAACTTAACAAAATAAAATAAAATAGATTATTCTACAATTTCCCCTTTTCTCATACTGCATCTTACCCTTTCTCCTTTGTTTTATTTTTCTACTTTATTGTTTTGCATTTTTTCAGTTAACTATCCTTATATACAGAAAGGTTAGGATAAGGGTGGGCTAGGAAGAAGAAAAAGAAGAGAAAATCAAATCATCATCCAAAACACGTTTTTACATATAACAACCATCACTGCCTTTTCAGATTCAAGATTTAAACCAGGCATGGGAAAAAAAATAATGCAGTATGATAGAAAAGGCAAATAATTATGCAAACTATCTACCAATACATGAAAAGGAATAATAAACACAGATTTAAGTAAAGAGTTTACAAAACCATGTCATTTACACAGTTTAGGGAAGAAAAAATGACAGACTGCTCATTCTGGTAAATCTAGAATACTTCAATGGATCTTTGATCTCACCAGTGAGGGCACTGACCAGTTCATATCACAATCCATCCATGACTATTTATCCTATGTAATTCTTATCCATGTTCTTCCATAAATCCTCCAGAGATAATCTATTCAACATCGTTGACTTTCTTTTAAGCATTTTAAGATTTCAGAATTATCAGTCCATCAGACTATCCATTGGTTCTTTTCTGATAACATATTTTCTCTATGATGTGCCTTTTGTCATTTCTGCATAAGAACATAACTGAAAATATGTTAAAACTTATGTTCCCACAGCATGTCTTTCCAATAGCTTTTGGATCACCTGAACCCTCCATTCTCTTTGCAGACAGTAGTATTCATAAGTCATAATCATGAAGCATCACCAGAATAATATTTTTAAAAAACTGCTTTCAAGCCAGAAAGTAACATTTAATAATTAAAATTAGATATCTAAAATCATGCCAATGTAAAAGTGATTACTGAAGACAGTGACAAAAAAGTTGGTTGTAAAATATGATTTACACTTAAGAAAGAAAGAATATAACTGTATGTAGATTAGTCAAGAAGATTCTGATTTATATAGCTTTCTTTAAAACCATGTTGAAAGACCCTCACCATAACAAACACTAAATATTAATTTCACCAAAAATATAGATTATATTTTTTCAAACATGAATAGTTATGTGAGAGATCCATAACAAAATCAGTCATTGTGTAACTAGTAGTCAGGCAGCTAGGTGGAACAGTGCATACAGGGCCAGGCCTGGAGTCAGGAAGACTCATCTTTCTGAGTTCAAATCTGGCCTCAGATATTTACTAACTATGTGAACCTGGGCAAGTCAGTTAACCTTGTTAGCTTCAGTTTGCTCATATTTAAAATCAGCTGAGAAGGAAAGAGAAAAACACTCCAGTTTCCTTGCCATGAAAAACCCCAATACGGTCATGAAGAGTTGGACACTACGGAAAAATGAACTGAACAAAAGTAAGTCTCAGAATAAAATTAACCTCAAATGAAAATGCAACATAATTACATTTTACTATGTAGAATTACAACTTTTTCCTGAATTTTTAAGAAGACATCCATGCCAAAAACAGGAGATGGAAAACATTGAAATTGATAGTCAACATTTCTTGAAAAGTTCTAATTAATGTACAGCATTCAACAAAACAAAGAACCCCCAAATGATTAGGAAATCTCCTAAGCTATCACATATTGAGCTCTTTATAAAGAAAGAAGTAGAAGGACAATACCAATTTATAACACACATTCTTTTAAACTAATATGAAAGATAATGAAATATTATAGAAAACTATTTCAAAAAAAAAAAACAAAAAAAAAGGAAAAGAAAACTATTTCAAAATACTAAAAAGCAGTGAAGCAAAGTCTATGAAATGATTCGTATGAAACCTAACTTAGTCACATGAGCCCAGGAGTACTAATACATGAAGGTTAAAAAAGACACAATAGAGAACATATTTATAAATGTTCCTACTTTTGCTTTATTTCCCTTGTCCATAACAATGAAGCTGCTACCTGGTACCTCAGGTTCTTATGTGCAACAGAAACTATGTTTATGATGGAATCAGAAATGGCAACTCAATGAGACTAAGTAGATCATAAGGGCTATATTAAAGGGGACCCATATTTAAAGGGAAGAAGGAATCATTTTGCATGAGTAATATCATTAGTGTCACAATTTAATTTCTTACCATTTCCTGTTAGTACAGCAATATATGTGAACAGTAAGATTCCTTCCCTTTCATTTTACCTACTTGACTGTAATTGTTATGTTTTTAGTAATTTAAATTCATATTAATGTAAGTCTGTTATCTATTTCCACATATATATATGTGTATATATAAATGTATAAACATGTGTGCACAAAGATTTATAATTCTAAATATATGCATGCAGATATATACATATATTCACAAATATTGTTGCTCATCTTTCTTTTTTATGAGGACCAGTGACATGATGGGCGAATTAGATTTAAATGAAGCAGAGTTGCACAAAGTCATCAGCCCCACTCTCTTTTCCAGAGTCATTAAAGTCCAATGGCATGATAAAAGTCAGGATGACTGGCAATGGCCTGGGGTTGCTGTGGATGACCGTGGCATCTTCAATGTCTGCCCAAGTTCTAAACTTCTGTTACCTTCATGGCCACTGGAACAAATTCTACTCATGTGCCCATACCATCAAAAGTGGATGCGCAGCCCTGAAAAGGATTCCGTAAGCCCTCACACCAGTAGTGCTAGTCTTCTCTGAACATCTCATACACTCCACATACATATGTTAAATTTCACTTCAACTGTGACAATGTTTCATTGTTTTTCCTTTAAGTTAACTTCTAGGTGGTGGATTAAAATGGCAGAATAAAAGCAGGGACTTGCTTGAACTCTCCCCAAACCCTCCAAATACATGTAAAAAAATTAAACACATTCTAGAGCAGTAGTTCTCAACCTATGGGTTATGTTCAATTTAAATATATCCTGCATATCAGATATTTACATTACAATTCACAACAGTAGCAAAATTACAGTTATGAAGTAGCAGCAAAAATAATTTTATGGTTGGGAGTCACCACAATATGAGGAACTGTATTAAAGGGTTGCGGCATCAGGAAGGTTGAGAACCACTGTTTTAGAGCAACAGAACCCACAACATGACACAATGAAACACATTTCCAGCCTAAGACAACCTGTCGACAGGAAAGGTCTGTTGCACCAGTCTAAGAGAAAAATATAGTCCATCAAGGGACAGATGGGGAGGAGCAGACCTCAGGGGACTGAATCACTGGCAGTTGTTAGATTTTCCAGACCTCTTAACCCACACATGTCAAAGACAACTTAAAAGGTCAATAGGAAAGGTCTGTTGGACCTGGGTGGGAGAGGAATACAGTCCAGCCCCAGCCTTAGGGTGGTATTGATGGAGGCAGAGGAAGCAGCTGATTCTGGGGCCCTCAGCCCACATATGGGTGGCTGATCAGATCTCTTTGCTGGTGCTGAGGCAGGATTCTTTTGCTTTTCCCTTGCTTAGATCTGGGTCACAGTCTTGTGTAGTAGTCCTGGGGTGAGGAGTGCTGATGTGGTGGAGCTTGTGGCAGTGGTGGAGAGGGAATACTCCTCATACTTCCAAGGCAGAAAAAATTGCTTGTGGTCACTTACAGATCAGAGCACAGGCCAGGAATGGAGTAAACACCTCTCTTTTGATCATACCATTTTGGAAGAACTGAAATTTTACAGGTCCCTAGAAGTATCTTTGAAATCAGCTACAAAAAACAAACAAACAAAAACCCTGAAGCTTGGGACAGTACACCCTACACAACGGAAGTAGAGAAGTAGAGTGCTACCTTAACAAATAGTTTTTTAAAAGTCAACTAATTGACTGGGAAAATGAGCAAACAGCAGGAAAAACAAGCAGATTATAGAATCTTAATTTGGTGACAAGGAAAAGCAAAATGTACCACCAGAAGAAAATTAAAAAATCAAAACTTCTACATCCAAAGCCTTCAAGAAAAATATGAATTGTTCAGAGGTCATAGAAGACCTCAAGAAGGATTTTGAAAATCAAGTGAGAGAAGCAGAGGAAAAATTGTGAAGAGAAATGAGAGTGATGCAAGAACATCAAGAAAAATGAGTAAACAGTTTGCTAAAGGAGACTCCCCCAAAATACTGAAGAAAATAGCACCTTAAAAATAGACTGACCCAAATAGCAAAAGAGGTTCAAAAAGCCAATGAGGAGAAAAATGTCCTAAAAAGCAGAATTGGCCAAATGGAAAAGAAGGTCCAAAAGTTCACTGAAGAAGATAATTCCTTAAAAATGCAAATGGAGCAAATGAAAGCTAATTACTTTATGAGAAATCAAGAAATTATAAGACAAAACCAAAAGAATGAAACAATAGAAGACAATGTGAAATATCTCACTGGAAAACCAACTGACCTGTAAAACAGATCTAAGAGAGATAATTTAAACATTATTGGACTACCCGAAAATCACAATAAAAAAAAGAACCTAGACATCATCTTTCAAGAAATTATCAAGGAAAATAATACTGATATTCTAGAACAGTGGTTCTCAACCTTCCTAATGCCACACTGCTTTAATACTCATATGTGGGCGTATCTGCATGTGGGCAGACCCGCCTGGAGACTGACAAAGGAGCAGTGTCTCAGTTGCTAAGAACATTGGAAATATGTGTTTTCCAATGGTCTTAGGCGACCCCTGTCACCCCTGTGAAAGGGTCGTTCAACCCTCAAAGGGGTTGCAGCCCACAGGTTGAGAATAGCTGTTCTAGAACCAAAGGGTAAAACAGAAATTGAAAGAATCCACAGATCACCTCCTCAGATGCCAAAAGAAAAACTCCTAGGAATATTGTAGCTAAATTCGAGAGCTCCTAGGAAAAGGAAAAAATATTGCAAGCAGTCAGAAAGAAACAATTCAAGTATTGTGGATACATAATCAGGATAACACAAGTTTTAGCAGTTTCTACATTAAGGGATCTGAGGGCTTGGAATATGATATTCCAAAGTTCAAAGGAGCTAGTATTAAAACCAAGAATCACCTACCCAGCAAAACTGAGTATAATGCTTGAGGGGAAAAATGGACAATCAATGAAACAGAGGACTTTCAAGCATTATTAATGAAAAGAACAGAGCTGAATTGAAAATTTGATTTTCAAATACAAGAATCAAGAGAAGCATGAAAAGGTAAGTAGGAAAGATAAATCATAACAGATTGTATCGAAGTTGAAATGTTTTTATTCCTACACAGAAAGACGATATTTGTAAGTCATGAGATCTTTCTCAGTATTAGGGTAATTGGAGGCAAATGTTTTATTTACATACACATATGCATATACATATATACATTATAAACACACACACACACAGATATATGTATATAGAAAGAAAGAGAGAGAGAGATAGACAGTGCACCCACAGGTGAAATGGCAAGCAAAGAAATACTTAAAGCCTTATTTCATCTTTTTAATTATTTAATACCTTGTTTCAGTGCAAATATCTTTTAGGCCTTACCCATGATTATATCAAATCTTTGCTAAAAAACAGAACTTGTGAACCCCACAGTGGAAAGAACTTGCTGATGGAACAGGAAGGGGCAGAACAGCAAGCTAATGACCATATATAAGAAGCCCAAGCTGGGAAAGAGCAGAATTGAGAAGGGGAACTCTGTGTTGGCCAGGAACTCTGTTTGTCCGTTCTTTCTATTTTGATTTGTAATACTTTGTACAGAAGCCCTTAGACTTTACTGGAAGCCCTAAAAGAGGACTTTCTTGTTGTCTGTTTATAGAAGTCCTGGAGGAGGGTTTTGGAGGTCCTGGAACTTTACTGATGATATGTGTTGACCTCTTCGACCTTGTTTGTGGGTCTCTGTTGATTTCACATGCAGATAGTGAATTGATGATGGTGCCAGCAATGTGTTTGATTGTTGTTTTGGCTCTTTTAAGCTTTGTCTTCTCAGAAAGAGAAACTGTGAAGGACCTGAGGTGGACTGAACACTGTGAGCTTCAATATGAAGCTGGATGAGGAGCTGAGAGCTGCCTATCTTTGAATTCAGGTGACAGTTGGTTAAATTCAGGCAAAAGTTGGGTCCATAGAAGAGGAGCCATGGAATCTGAGAGTCAGCCTCAAGTCAAGATGAAAAGACCTCTCCTTGGGTACTTACTGCTGACTGAGAAGATCATGATTTACTGTGGCCTAAGGGTAGGAGAACTTTGCACTCTGTATCTTGTATGTCTTAAGGATGATTGAGTTAAGGATGACTGAAAATTAATCTCCAATTTAGAAGAAAGAAGACTTTTTGACTGAGAGATTAAGACAATGTGACCCAGGGGTGGAGAACTTGGACCTTTGTACTTTGTGTCCCTTAAGGAAGCTTGCTCCTTAAGAATGATTGAGTTAAGGACTTACTGAATGATACCTTTTGCTTAAAACTATGTGACCACTTTGGTGAAAATTATGTGGCCATGTTAGTGATTGTTATGTTATAATGTTGTCAATGCTGAACTTTGGTTTCTGTGAATGTTTTGCTTTAATTTACTGCTGAATAAATAGAGAGTTCACTATACTATGTGCTCAGAACCTTAGAGCTATCCACAGCAGCAGCCCTCTGGAAAGCTACTCATGATTGGCTTTACAACAGGGTAAGTTGAATTTGAAGGGATGATATAAAAAAAAAAAATAAAATTAAGGACTGAGAGAGTAATGTATTGGAAGAAGGAGAAAGGGAGAGGTAGAATGGGGTAAATCGTGTCACATAAAAGAGGCAAGAAAAAGTTTTTACAATGAAGGGGAATGGGGGGAGGTAAGAGCAAAAGAGTGAAGCTTGCTCTCATCACATTTGGCTTATGGAGGGAATAACATTGGGCATGAAAATCTATTTTAACCTATAGGAAAGTAGGGGAGAAGGGGATAAAAAACTGGGGGATGATAAAAGGGAGTGCAAAATGAATGAGGGTGTATTTAAAGAGGGACAGTATCAAAGGAGAGAGCAGAACAATGATGGGACTAGATAGGATGGAGGGAAATATATCTTTCACAACAAGACTGCTACAGAAGCATTTTGCATGACTATACATGTACATCCTATATTGAATTGTTTGCTTTCTCAATGAGGGTAGGTGGGGAGGGAGGAAGGGAGAGAATGTGGAACTCAGACTTTTAAAAACAAATGTTAAAAATTGTTTTTACATTAAACTGGGAAATAAGATATACTGGCAGTGGAGTATAGAAATATATCTTTCCCTACAAAAAATAGAAGGGAAGGGGAAAAGGAAAGGGGATTGATAGAAGGGAGGGCAGATTGGGAGAAGGGGTAATCAGAATGTATACTACTTTTTAGAGGGGTTAGGGAAGAGATAGGGAGAAAATTTGGAATTCAAAATCTTGTAGAAGTGAATGTTAAAAACTAAAAATAAATTAATTTTTAAAAGTGTTAATTTCTGTTACTTCCTAGGTTAACTTCTTTCCCTCTGAAACAAACCAGTAAGTTTTTTTTTCTAATCTCACCAATATTCTTAGTAACATTAAAGTTGCTGAGAGTCTAATGAGAGAGGCTTCTTTATTTACAAATTCAAATCTATTTTAGAGAAAAGCTTTACAAATAATATTATAGAAGCAAGTTTTTTAACAAAGAAAAATCACCTCTCCAAATGTCTATATTACTAATGTGATAGCTACCATATTGACAAATGATAGAGTGGTTTTTACCCATTTCTATCAAAATAGCATGGAGTCAAAAAAAAAATTAATCTTTTTTCTTGGATATTTGGTGAGGCTGGGCAAAGTCTGAGGTAACAGGAGCATATATACTCCATAACTAGATGGTGAATTATACTGTTTTGGTCTTCAGCTGGCCATGAATCTCAAATTACTATCACTGATTTTTTTTTTAAGTTTCATTGTATAAATGTTGGAGCTAATATGTCTGAAAGATAGTCAATATGGTAAAAGTTCTAAAGCTAACAATCTGGATGATCATTTGCCAAGTATGTTAGAGAGATGATTCCTATACTCAATAGGCAGCTGAACTGGATCACTTCTAAAATTCTTTTCCAGCTTTGAAGATCTATGAATAACTAGATACAATAGCAATCAGACAAAATAATAACTTGTTCTTTAGTCTTTCAGATTGAGACATCTATTCAAGTGCTATATAACTAGGACACTAAATGATGACAGGGAAACTAAGACAACACATTAACTCATCCATAACTTTAATTAGCACCTAACATATTGATTTACACATTGGGGGCACCTGATTAATATTTCTTGTGTTGAATTGAATCAATGGTGTTTACTCTAAGTTCATTTCAAACACGGAATATTAAATAGCAGTTCTTGGGTTTCTACTCACAAGCTGCCCACACCCCAACTCCCCAAACATTTATTTAATGCATCTGTTTATACTAGGCTAATTGGCATGTCTCAATCAGGCATCTGGCTCCAGGGACTGTTGTAGTTGTTTTCAACTCTTGCACTCATTCATCTACTGAGTACTGAGATCTAGTTTTTTTTTTGAATGGCCATAATGGTTCATTTTCATTTGAACCATTGTTATGTCCTCTCCCTCTGCTCTCCCTGCCCATCTCCCCCTTAAAACAATCGCAGTCTTAGAATGCAAAGTAGCTTCTCTATTCTCTAGCAGCTGCAAATGAATGGTGAGAGATTTTA
The DNA here is from genome assembly GCA_028646515.1 of Pseudochirops corinnae. Taxonomy (NCBI): domain Eukaryota; kingdom Metazoa; phylum Chordata; class Mammalia; order Diprotodontia; family Pseudocheiridae; genus Pseudochirops; species Pseudochirops corinnae. The sequence goes on from CM053592.1 coordinate 125,871,407, forward strand.
TAAAGTCACTGCACATGGCCCCTGAACAAACCAAAAGGTTTAATCATAATATCACCTAATTTCTCATAAATTTATTTATATCATTGTGTCAAGACTCCTACACACAAAAGATGACAGTATTTTAATTAAGAAAAATAGATAGAACAGATTTCTGAGAGCATTTAATACCTCATTTTCACTATCTTTAAAGGAATATTTCAAGTCTGATAATAAACAAAAAGTGAGCAACCCAGTTGGAGAATAATCTATGACAAGAGGTGTTGCTGGGAAATAATTGCCCATTATCTTGATGTCATGATTAGTTCACTGAAACAAGGCCAGAATCATTAAGGCATATTTTCCCCGGAGAAATCAAACATCCCTGAATATGACTTGTCCTTCATAAGCTTATCTTCCTAATTTATTTTGTATGTATTATCCATTAGAAATTCCAAAATCTGTGTTGGGAATCTAGATGTAATCATATATAATGCTATATTTTTCTGTAAATCTTTAAAGAAAAATGAATATCTGAACTCTCTTAAAGTAAAAGCTAAGAGAGATTAAATGACTTTTCCTTAGTCAACTGTATGATATAATAGAAAAAAGCACTAGATTTGGAGTCAGAGGACCCAGTTTAGAATGCTAGCTTTGCTATAAAACACCTGTGTGGCTATGTGAAGGTCAGAGAGACAGTAGGTAACATAATCCTATAGTAAATCAGTTCATGTCCTTGAGACTCAGTTTTCTCATGGAATGAAAGCATTGGCATTAATGCCCCTTCCAGTCCTAAATCTTATACATTAGTGCAGTACAATACATCACCTATTAAGCTATTAAGTATGGATAACCACTTATCTTGAGTAAGGCCTTAAAGATGGACCTTTATAAACTATCTAAATAATGAAGTCTATATACCCTCATGAAGAAAAGTATCAAACAATTGTTTGAAAAATGGACATCATCTTGGAATTTCCTATCAATTCTATCAGATTTTGCTCATCTAACTTTAAAATACAACTCTTATTTCTTTAAAAAATCAGTCATCCCCATGAAGTTCAAGAATGGAAGGCAAGATATAATGTACCTCCCTTCAAAACCCTGACCAGTATTTATGTTCACAGATGAATGGACAACAGCTCTTGAATACTTCAAGGAACTCTGATGACATCAGTGTAGGCACTTCCACTGCAATGCTGATCACAGATCCTCCATCCAAGTCTTTGAGATGGTTTCATGACCTAATGTTTTTTTTTTCCCTTGTTAGTCAATCCTCTGATGCAGATGAGTCCCTGTATAGGTATGCAGCTTCTGATATAATCAAATAAGAATGGACTTTAGGGGTTGTTAGAGGGAAAACATGTTCAAATCATTCAGTATAAGGAGAGAATGTGAATAAAGAGGGCAGTGCTATCTGCTCCTCAAGTGATTTTATGGGCTATTTGTATTAACCTAAGGTTTTGGTTTGTTTTGATTTTGCTTGGGTGTTTTTTTGTTTTTTTTTGTTTTTGCACTACTTGATATTGACCTCTTCATCCTTCACAGTCTCTAGCCACAGCCAAATATCACTTTAATCACATCTCCCATATCTCAGTGTCAACTCTACTACAAATTATGAAGGGGAATTTCAATGTTATCTGCTATTTAATTGTACTGTGACAGATGTTAATTGAAACTGAAGATGTTGAGTTTGGAGAAAAGATTTGGGGGAGTGTGAAAAGACATTTTGTTGGTCTTCATTCTAAAGGGCTGTCACACAGAGAAGTGATTAAGTTTGTATTAATTCTTAAAGGAGACCAAAGAACATGAGTAGAAATTTCAGATATGAATAAACACTTGACTTTATAAAAACCTTCCTAATAATTAGCATTATTCAAAAGTGAAATATTTTTTTTAATAAGAATTTCTCCAAACTGGAGGTTATTAAGAAAAAAAGACTGAATGTCCACTTAAAAGTTTGATGTAGAGTAGATCCTTGTTTAAATCAGACGACCACCTGAAATTCTGTGATTCTGGATAGGAGAGAGAAGGGTTCAGGCAATAAAGAGGTCTTATGGTACTTTCACTAATACCTGTCGAAAACCCTTTCATTCCAGTCATGAATACCCTGTTGACTTTAACCTAAAGAAGAGTCAATCCTCACTTTAAGAAACAATTCACTAAACAAACATCATCAACTCATGCTGATGTATCTACAGAAACAGTTTTGCATAATGCTTTAAAATATTTTAATATTTATACAGTTTAAAATAAATCTTGATCATGATTGAATTATCATCATTTTTCATATTTCACAAGCATAACATGTGACTTTCAGAATGTCAGTCCTGGAAAATCTTGAAATTAATAATCATTCTTTATTGGACAGAGAGAAAATAATGAACAGCTCTTCTATAATGAAAAGGGGAAAGAATCCTTAAGTAAAAAAACAACTATGGAAGATTACTGAATTTTTGCAGTTGGTGAAAATTGTGTATGTAAAATTTTTTTGACACTTTTAAAATGCCAATTTTCATTCCATTTCAACTTCTTTTTTTCCCAAAGGATCAGAACACCCCAGATATGCCAATGTCTCAATCTCACTTAGAAGAATGAGGCTTGTGATGCACCTTCTTTCAGTCAAGCTGCCTAACTCTATGGAGCTAATGCAGTCTGGGAACCATGCCTATGTCAAAATGGAGCAGTTACTTTAGAGTTTCTGATCAAAACCACTTTTGAAACCCACCTTATAACAAAAACAAAAATGTTTTTAGGGGCTTAATTTAATTTTTGGTAAATGGTCCAGTAAATGACAGGTCCTACTTGGTTGGGCTCTGAGGTAATGGAGGGTACTTCAGGCAGGCTATATCTTTGTAAGTTTAGCAAACATGATACAAGAGCATCAGTACCAAAGTCAGATCTTACTTCCTTTTGGTAGATAACTGAGAAACCATTTTTAGATCCTCTGGATATAGTAATAAACAGAATCTGTGATTTTATTGGTATAGAAAACTCCTGAAAATTTCCTCTACTGAAGCCGTAGCACCTGCTCTGAGTTTCCTAGAGCACGAGGGTAACAGAGCCAATATATATCTGAAATGGGACTTGAATTCAGGTGCTCTGGGATCCCTGCATGGCACATTTTCTTCTGGGAATGATTTTGGGAAACTTGCAGTCAACCCTAAATAATTTATATGATAAATAGATTCACTGGCTCCCAAAGTACTTGGTATGGTTTCAAAGGGTTAAAAGATTTCCACCTTTTGGCCTAGTACATACGTTCCTACTCAGAAAAGACAAACAAATGATTGTTTTTTTTTCCCCAAAACTTCCATCAGAGTCATTATGCTCTTTGAACTTTAATTTGAATGCTTGGCAGTTCTGCTCAAGAAAGGATCTCAGTGAATGATACCATACTGTGTCTAGCCAAGTAATCTTCAGAATCTTTCCAAGACAATTTAAATGGAAGTGGTTCACTTTTATGGTGTAGTGCTGTAGACTGTCCAGTTTTCAAAGACATACAAGAATGAGGTCAGCCAACAACTCTGTAGACCTTCAGTTTGGTAGACAGTCTAATACCTCTTCTCTCCCAAACTTTCTTTCAGAGCCTCCCAAACACAGAGTTAGCTCTGACAACTTCATCATCTAGATGGACATCCCTGGAAAGTATACTGCCAAAGTCAGTGAAATTATCCATTACAATGTATGCTGGGTGACTCTGGTCAAGTCTCTTATCTTCTTTTACAAAAATTGGACTAGATAATCTTTGCGGTCCCTTCCAGCTATAGAACTATAATTGATGAGATCCACAACAGGGAACTGTACATAGTACTGGGCACATAGTAGATTCTCAAAGAATACTTATGGAATTACTGATTCATGTCTATCATTATCCAAGCTTTTGCCCTCTCATGACTTTCCATGCTCTCTCTTGTAGTTTACTCTATTGTGTATTTAAGGAAAAATTGTCATTTTTTGCATGAAAAAAAATCATAAAATGTTACAAAAGAATAATGGGGAAAAAACAGAATTACCATTTATTAAATTATTTTGGACCTGCTGACTGATTGTTTTTGAATTGTAATGCTTCATTTCACCCTGGCCCAGGGCATGTAAGCATGGGATAATTTGCTTTTCTGATTCTTTGATGAGCTTATTAAGGGGCACTCAGCAATAAAGGCCATTTCAGTACATGAAAACCGCTTCAGATATGAACAATTAAATTGGGCACCCACTAGTGGAAAATGAGAAAAAGTAATTCTTAGAGGTAGAAGAATCTTTCATAAATATGCAAATAATGAAATTAATTTCCATTGTTTTACATAATTCTGGAAGGTTTTTTCTATTGATTATTAAAGGACACATAGATAATGGCCACTCATTTTATTCAGGCTGAGCCCTTACTGACCCAGAGATATTTCAAGTAAGAAATCCATATGGTACAATATGATAAATTATACAAGTTCTGTTTTGCTTTGCTGAGGCAAGGGGATTAAATGACTTGCCTGGGGTTTCAAGCTGGTTTACTAAGTAAATATTGCTCATTTGATGACATTTAGAATATATGATAAAAGTAACTGTGTATTCTGACCAAATATATTTTTAAAGGAAAATTGTTTCCATTAACGAATTTCCCCTTTTTCCTATTTTCTGTCTGCTTATCATTTCACTTCACATTTGAAATTACCATCAAAATTTAATGAGTCAATGGCAAAATCAGCTGCATCCAAATGAAACATAACCTACCCACTCAGGCAATGTAAAAAAACAACAGCTTATTTTCAGAATAATGAAGATATTTGACATGTCTAAAGAAATTTTTTTCTGATCTAAACAATTTATGGATTGATGAAATTTGCACTAAAAGATAAATATGGCCTCTTATAATATACCACAAATTTAATCTAATAATCCACAATTAAAAAACAAAGAAATATGTAATAAGAATGACAGTTTTGTTCTATCTGGCAAAGCAGAACAATGTCTGTACTTGGTACCTATGGAGAAAACTACATATGCCAATGGTAGCACCTTCCTTAAAATATGGGGCACAGTGGATAAAAAGGATTCTACTGCATCACGATGCAAATATGCCCCAGGACCTCCATTTATGTGCTCTTTCCACTGCATGATTAGTAAAGAGGCAGAGAGGAAGCTCAAGATATTCTGGTTCCAAATTTAAAACTTTCTTGATATGTTCAAGATGTCTTTTTTACATATAGGAAAAGAAAGCATGTTCTTAATCTCAAATACTCCAGCAGATAGGTTAAATCATTATGTGATTATTCCCTCCAGTGAAGAAGACTCCATCTTGTTCATGTATATCCATTCTGTGTGTTTTTTTCACCATCCTGTCCCTGAAATTTACCACAAGGGAAGACACCCTACATATAGTTAAGGCTGCTGATGAAGCACATAAGATTTTCCATTGGTTATTCCCCAATTCCTCATTACAAGAACAGACCAGCTTATCTTGTCACTTATGTATTTCTTTGATGATATTTTGACATCAATTCTTCATAATTCATTATTTATTTTTAATGTATTTTTATTTCCTTAAATGTCTTAATTTACATTAAAAATTTAATAATTTTTTGCACATCATTCCAAATTTCTCCCTCCTTCCCCACTCTTTAACCTCCTTGAAAAGGCAGGCAATTTTATATTGATTATGTATGTAAGGTCACGCAAAACCTGTTGAATAAGAAAAAAGAAAAAGATAAAACAAGAAAAATAGAGAAAGTTTTTTTTTTTTTTAAAGTATGCTTTAATATGCACTCAGAGTTCATCAATTCTCTCTCTGGAAGTGGGTAGCATGTTTCATCATGGAGCATTTGAAATTGTCTTGGATCATTCTCTTAATCAGTCTTTCATAGTTGATCATCCTTACAATATTGCTGTTACCGTGTTTGTTGTATTGTTCTTCTGGTTCTGTTCACTTCACTTTGTACTAGTTCATCTAAGCCTTTCCTATTTTCTTTTTCTGAAACCATCTTGCTCATTATTTCTTAAAATGCAATAGTATTCCATCATGTTCATATATCACAGGGCATTCAGTCATTCCCCAATCAATGTATAGCCCTTCGATTTCCAATTCTTTGCCAATACAAAAAGAGCTGCTATAAATATTTTTGTACAAATACATCCTCCCCCCTCCCTTTCATTTATTTCTCTGGGGTACAGATATAGTAGTGGTATTGTTGTGACAATGGGTATGTACAGTTTTTATAATTTTTTGTTTGTGGTTCCAAATTGTTCTTCAGAATGGCTGTACAATTCTACAAAGAGTGAATTAGTGTCTCATTTTTTCTATATCCCTCTCTAACATTTGTCATTTTTCTTTTCTTTCATGTAAGCCAATCTGATAGGTATGTTTTTTTTAATTTGCATTTCTCTAATCAGTAGTAATCTTGAGCATTTTTTTTTCATTTTTGACTACTGATAGTTTTTATTCCTTTTTCTGAAAACTGCCAGTTCATATTCTGTAACCATTTATGAACCAGAGAATGGCTCCTATTTTTATAAATTTGGCTTATGTTTGAGAAATGAAGCTTTTATTAGAGAAACCTACTATAATTTTCAACAGTTTCCTGTTTTCCTTCTAATTTAGGTTGCATTGATTTTGTTTGTGTAAAAGCTTTTCAATTTCGTGCAATCTAAATTCTCGATTTTACTTTTCATAATGTTCTCTATCTTGTGGTTGATCATATATCCTTCTTTTATCCATAGATCTGACTGACAAAATACTTCATGCTCCTCTAATAGGCTTATGATATTACCCTTTATGTCTAACCCACATTAACCTACATAACCTATGAAGGTTTCTGTTCAGCCTCCACCCTTGTGTCACAAATCTCTCTGACCTGCTAAGTTGTCTTGGGCAAGAAAAATGTCTCTCTCTGACCTTTGTTTGGCTCTACCATTACCAATTTTGATTTGATGGATTTTTTAAAAATTTGTTTGAAGGGGGAATGTTGGGATATCTCAGTTTAGTGTTTTCTCTACTCCAACATCTTGGTTCCATTAATAATTCACTGTAATGTGAGGAAGCCTCATCACATCCACCTATATCTTTTCATTACCCTACATTTTTTAAAAATAGTATCTCCTCAATTAGCTTCAACAATAAAAGAACAATATGGGGCTCCCACAGAAGAAACTGAAATAGCATGTGAAACATTATGAAATATGAAGCTTTATGAAAAGAGAATTATGAAACATAAAGAAAACTCATTTCACTTTGGAAACAACTACATTCCTCTCTAGTATACTGATTTAGTTAGTGACATTCAACATGTTGAGACAGTACTTTTAAACTTTTTGTATGGTTGCAGGTATTATGGGTTTACAGGAAGCTCCTGAGTGTTAACTATAATCTCTTTCTACACTTCCCTTTTCAAGCATATTCTTTTTTATAGCTTCATTAACTATTATTTGGAAGTGGTTATGTGCTTTGGGTTTATGTACTATCTGTATTTATAAAGTTGTATCATGGGTCATCATGATCTCAGGAAGAGATATGGTCATTATCTAATTTGTCTGTGCTAAAACCTGCATTCATGTGGGAGCTAGAAGAAAATTATTCAAATTGGAACATCAAATGTCTGTCCTGGCTATCAATGTGCTTGGAATTATAAACTGTGCAAATGAATACTGTCCAGGGACCCTGACAAGGCTAACCTCAATATAGACTAGGAAGAGGTATACTATCATGAAAGATACATTCTCTTTTGAGATCATGTAGGATTTGGACCAGTAGTTTCTTGAGCCTATGAAATCATGAGTTAGGTAGTTGTAATAGTAATGGGAATTTGAAGATCTTCCCTAACCCTTAATAAGCCTAATGGAATTTGAAGAACTTCTCTGTTTTGAAGAAGTACTCTGCTCTCTAAACAGTCTGGATATAATCACATGGAGCCTGTGTTGGGAGAAGTTTGGTGAAGGGTGGAGCAGAGCCCACAGGAAATGCAGTTAGAGATGAGAGGGAGGAGAAGACACACCCAGGGAGACAGTTAGGCTTGTGAGTAAATGTTAGTTTGTGGGAAGGCTAAAGGACACTGTGGTTCTCTCTACTAAAATGGCTTATTAACTTCTTTGCTACTATGATGGAATCATTCTACTGGTTTTGGGATTTGGTTTTCTGTTTTCTGAATAAATGTGTTGCTTCTATTTTCTATATGGAGAGTCTGTTACATTTTGCAATTGAGTATGCTGGCATATTTACAGAGGCTGTTGGCACTGTGAATATTGTGTTGTTACAGTTCTTAAGAAAGTTTAGCCTAGAAACTGCATAATTGGTGGTAGATAGAATTCTCTTAGAGACATTTCTGTTTTTTTGGCCTTTTTTTTTTGGAGGGCAGTTGGGGTTAAGTGGCTTGCCCAAGGTCACACAGCTAGTTTGTGTGTGTGTGTGTGTGTGTGTGTGTGTGTGTTTTGTGTGTGTGTGTGTGTGTGTGTGTGTGTGTCTGAGGCAGGATTTGAACTCAGGTCCTCCTGATTCCAGGGCCAGTGCTCTATCCAGTGAGCCACCTAGCCATCCTGAGACATTTCTAATTACCTGAATCTTATTAGTGATATTTCCATAAGTCTTCTTTTTTTTTCCTTTTAAATAAATGCCCCCTGAAAAGCCACTCATTGATTGTGGTTAATCATAAAGAGTTAAAGGAAGAGGGAATTAGGTGTTACAAAGAAATAATGGCAGCAATTATTTTTAAAGGTAGTGGTGAGATGATGAAATTAAATTATAAGCCAAATATTGAGCCTCATTTGGCTCATATGGCCAAGGATAAGGTTCACCTAGGTCTGGAAACCATCACTCCCATCTCCTGCATTCTTTCAGGGAATCCAAGGTTTACAACATAACCCAATCCTAACTTATTCTTTCTAAGCTTCAGCCTTATCCTCTAGTAGTGGATGGCTGTCAGTACTAACCTCTCTTCCAAGCTCTAGTTTCCAGTTTCTAAACACATGTATATTCTTCTTCCTCTTTAGTCTCCATGTATCAAAACATAATTTCTTTCTTCACCTGTACTCCATACTTCTTCCTCCTGATTTGCCTATTTGTGCTAAAAGTACCACCATTTTCTCTGTCGTTGAAACTCACAATTTTTACATCATTTTTGAATTGATCCTTTTTCTCACCTTTTATATCAATGAGTAACAAAACTCTGGAAAGTCTACCTATTGTTTTTCATATCCATCTCCTTTTTCAATCCCATTGTGACACTTCAGTTCAAGTCTTTATATTCTTTTGTCTGTATTATCTACAACGCCTGCATTAAACTATGTGCCATATCACTTCCGGGTTAATCTTCTTAAAGTACACATATGTACTTTTCCCCTTTTCAAAATCTTCCTAAACTTCCCTCTTTATTTACTGAATAAAATCCAAACTTCTAAGACTGCAAGTCAAGGTCTTCCATATCTACCTACCTATCTACCTTTCTAGCTTTATCAAATATCATTTACCCTACATATACTTTGGTAAAGAATATAAACATGACATAGAAGATAAAAGAATCAGATTTTGAACTATGGGATCAAGTGTGACCTCTGACCCATATTAGCCATGTGACCTTGGGAAGTCATTTAAGCATTCAATATCCAAGGCACTCAGCTTATAAAATACTAAGTAGTTATTAGTGGACATCCATGTAAAAGTTTACACCTAGAGAAATATATACATTGATGAAAGCAGAGACATGACCTTCCCAACATTTCACATGTGTCTGATTCTCCTCTAGTCAATCTGAACTACTTAGTATGCCCAAAGTCATATCTTGTGCTAATTCAGTTACATATTTTTACTAATGTCTTTCATTCTACCTGGAATATTCATCCTTTGTGCCTGTCAGAATCTTACTCATCCTTTGAAGTTCAAAGAACTTGAGCCTGAAACTACATCTTCTGCTCCTCTGAAACCCCAAAACTATTATGATGGTGCCTCCCTTAGGCATTTAACAAATTGATCCTTCTATTATAATCATTTGTGTACATTCTAGGAATTGTATGTTGATAGCTTTAAACTGGCATAGTCCTTTGCACACAGCAGGCAAATATTTGTGGAATGAGTGCATGTGGAGATACTTATAGGTCATGCAGGGTTACACTGAGTTCTTAGAATCGTTTCTGCGATAATTACATTGCAGTACTCTAGGAGGAGAAAGTCTGCATTTTTTAAACAAGCAAAACAAAAATATAGAGAGATAGAATTTTAAAATACAGAGGAACTTTATAAGGCATAAATACCAAACCCCTGATGTTATAAGTGAGGACACTAGGATGCAAAGGGGTTAAATGGCAATGTTCCATTGGCAATTAACAGCAAGTATATGGACCCATATATTCTTAAACCCAAATCTAGAATTCTTTCAATGAATCTAAAATATCAAAATGTCTTTTATGATAATTTTTTTCAACCAAAATAGAATTTCCATTAAGACATAAGTAAATAAGAACATCATTTTGGAGGTCACATCTAACTTCAGCATATGAAAAAAAGCAACTGATGAATATACACATTGGTATCCTACTCCAACCCAAGAACTTAAAGAGCATTAACTGGGGAAATAATCAGTCACAAATTCTATCTTCGTTTCTGCAAAACAGTATAACATAGCATGCAAAGTTATTTTAAAATAAATGATTCCAGCACATTGGGGACCCTGACCCAAAGGTAGAGTCATGCAATCTCATACATCTCCATAGTTTATAGGAAACTCATTCAAACATCTTCAATAGGTGTTCTGCTCTTAAGAAATGAGTGCAGAGAAAAGGTACGGGCAATTCTAAAGAAGACTTTTTTTTTAAAAAGAGTGTTAAGTGCTCAGATAGATTAAATCAATCTATTGTTTTTTCTTCCATGCAGAGAAAGCACACAATTGCAAAGAGGGATGGACACTGCAAACAAATCCATCACAGGGAATACTTCTTTCAACAGATTGTATGGCTGTTTAATTAGGTTTAGAAGAATCTGACATGAAGTGAACTTTGAATGGAAACTCTACAAATATACAATACCTAAGAAATTGGAGGATAATTTCCCTTTAAACTGCAAGAGATTTATTTTGAAAGAAATGAGTAACAGCAGTGAAAACTATCCTTTTTCAAAGACTGAAGTGGCAAGTAGTATTAGAAACAGACATTCTTTATGTTCAACACCATCTTTAGAGATTCCTGGCACAGGACAGACATATTTACTGTTCAACAATAATAAAAGAAAGGTGATTGTCATATCTGAATATCCTGTTAGAAAGCAGCCATCTGGTACGTTGGCCTCAAAAATATTTTAAAAATATTTTCCCCAGTCTAGTCTCTAGTTTATTTTTTTGTTTTTTGTTTTTTCTTGTCTAACAAAAATTAGATAGCAAAGGAGTTGGAGTTTTGATAAAAAATGAAAAATGATTGTAAAATTACCAAATAAAAACTAGTTTCTGCAAATTATTAACCTTTAATCTGCTGTGTATGATACATAACAGGTTTTTTTTTAATTTTTTATTTCATTAGTTTTCTGTCACTTCCCTAAAAAATTTAGCTAGATATTCTGTTTTCAAGTATATTTTCTTAGGAAACAGAGGGAAGAGGGACTGTCTTAACTTTCCCTTTCTCTTTTCACAACATCTAATTCTGGGAAACATGAAAAAGTCATTTTTTTACTTCAAAAGAAATAGATAACTTAGTTTTCTTGAAGGAATCAGTCAGATACCCTAAAGAATGATTCTTCCAAGAAAACTAACCAGAGAAGAGGCATTTCTATCTTTTTAAACTAAATTTTATTTTTTTTCAATTAAGGAATATTTATTTCATCACCATTCCACCTCACCTCCACTGGGGTAAAAAGAAAAAAAAATCATTGCTCTGATATATCTGTGTAGATGAGCATGCTGATAATGTATTCCCTAGACAGTCTAAAAAGACAAGCAAGCAGCAACTCCCTAGTAGAAGAAGGAACAGACAATCTGGAGCAACACTCATTGCCAGAGAATCTCTCCAGCTTCTCTAGTATATACCGTGTATGGGAATCTGAAGATCTTCCCTGCCCCTAGGCCGTTTGCTAAAGTGGCTACGTGACTCTGAGGAATCCTTGGATATTTGAAAGTATACTCTGTTGCCTAATAGGCTGAGTGTGGTCACGTGGAGCCTGTGGCGCCAGGCTTGTTTTCCAGGAATGCCCGTGCCTTGTAGCTTTGTGATTGGGCAGTGGGTCTAGAGGGCTGTGACATTCT
>CM053592.1:125884088-125931459 GCA_028646515.1 Pseudochirops corinnae
CAATGAGGAGAAGAATTCCTTAAAAAGCCAAATTTGCCAGATGGAAAGAGAATCTCAAAAGCTTGCTGAAGAGAATAATTCCTTCAGAATTAGAGTGGAACAAATGGAAGCCAATGACTTTATGAGAAATCAAGATACCATTAAAAAGATCCAAACAAATGAAAAAATAGAAAGCAATGTGAAATATCTCATTGAAAAAAACCACTGACATGGAAAATAGATCCAGGAGAGATATTTAGAAATTATTGGGCTACCTGAAAGCCATGATCAAAAAAAGAACCTAGAAAGCATTCTTGAGGAAATTCTCAAGGACAATTGCCCTGATATTTTAGAACCAGAGGGCAAAATAGAACTTGAAAGAATTCACCCATCACCTCTTGAAAAAGATCCCAAAAAAAAAACTCCTAGGAATGTTATAGCCAGGTTCTGGAATCCCCAGACCAAGGAGTAAATATTACAAGCTGTCAAGAAGAAACAATTAGAATACTGTGGAAACACGATCAGGATAACCCAGGATCTAGCAGCTTCTACATTAAGGGATCAAAGGGCCTGGAATATGATATTCCAGAGTTCAAGGGAGCTAGGATTAAAACCAAGAATCACCTACCCAGCAAAACTGAGTATAATGTTCCAGGGGAAAATATGGTCATTCAATGAGGTGAAGGATTTTCAAGCATCCTTGAGGAAAAAAAAAACAGAACTGAATAGAAAATTTGACATTCAAATACAAGAAGCATGAGAAGGTAAACATGGAAAAGAATTGATAAGGAACTTATCAACATTGAACTATTTACATGCCAACATGGAAAAACAATAATTGTAACTTATGAAACTTTCTCAGTATGAGGATAGGTGAAGGGAATATAGATGTGTGTGTGTGTGTATGTATGTATCTATGTATACATACACATGTCTATATAGGAGGATATATATGCATATGAATACATATGTGAGTGTACATATTTGTACATAAACAGAGGGCACAGGATCAATTGAATAGGAAGGGATGAAATTTTAAAAGATGATATTGAGAGGTGGGAGAGGAATAGAATGAGAGGAGACAGGAAGAGACAGAATGGGCTTAATCATCTCATATAGAAGAGGCAAGGGATAACTGTTACAATGGAGGGGAAGAATAGGAAGGCAGAAGAGAACAGGTCAACTTTACTCCCATTGAATTTGGCTTAGGGAAGGAATGACATACACTCTAAATTGGGTATCTTGCCCTACAGGAGAGTAGCGGGGAAGGGGATGAGAGGGGAGATGATGGAGGGCAGGGTTGTTAGAAGCACACAGTTCTGTAAAGAGATAGGGACAAAGTAGAGAATAGAACAAGTGGGGGGCAGGATAGGAAGGAGGGAAATATAGTCAGCCTTTCACAATATGTCAATTGTGGAGATGTTCTGCATAACTACACATATATGGCCTGTATTGAATTGCTTGTCTTTCCAGTGGGGGTGGGTGACAAGGAAGGAAGGGAAAGAATCTAGAATTTAAAGTTCTAAAATCAAATGTTAATATATATATATATATATATAATTATTATTATTTACATGCAACTGGGTAATAAGATATGTAGGCACTGGGGTAGGGAGATTCATCTTGCCCTACCAAAAAGTCAGAGGGGTGATGGGGGAGGACATGGGAGAGCAGATTGGGGGAGGGGATATACAGTGGGATCGCTATTTTGGGGTGGTGGGTAGGCGAAACATGGGGAGAAAATTTGTAACTCAAAATCTGGTGGAAATGAATGATGTAAACTAAAAATAAACAAAAGTTAATATAAACAAATTTAATAAACAAAAATAATTGGAAAAAAAGACAAAACCCTCTAATAATTTGCTATATGGACAATCTTTCAGCTGTGGAACTCAATTGGGTATCAGTAGTTTTTGTGAGGTTAGTAGAAACCAGCTACCTAGCAGTAAATACCATCCTAGCTCCTTAAGAAGTCTTCCTCCATTCCATAAGAATGTCACTATTTTCTGTTACTTTCTTGGTTCATTACTACTTTTCCCTCTTAGTAGTTCTCCAATACTTACCCCTTCATGTGGGATGCTTCTAGTACATGGGGCTCCTATAAATGTCCATGAACTTTTAGATGTTTATGTATATGTGTAAAGCCAATCACTAGCCACTCTCCGCAGAACTGCTGCTGTGAATAACTTTGAGGATCTAATAGCACAATATAGTGAACTCTTTTTATTCAGCAATAAACTAAGGCAAAACATTCAAGAAACTAAAGTACAACATTCACAACAATATAACATAACAACTTATAACTAAGGTGGCTACGTTGTCTTAAACAAAACATATCATTCAGTAAGTCACAATCTCCTCAATCAATATAGAGTACCCAAATAAAGTCTTCTTTCATGGTGACTCCTGAATCATCCTTAAGGAGTAGCAGAAAGTACAAACATCATCCACCCCAAGGTCACAATAAGTCACAATCTCATCAGTCAATGCAGAGTACCCAAGTAAAGTCCTCTTTCATATTAACTAGAGGCTGACTTCCAAACCCTAAGGCTCCTCTTTCAAGGGCTGACCCTCTCTGCTCTTGCCTGGATTCACAAGACTCTTGCTTGGAATCACATGTAAGCGGCTCTCTGCTCCTGTTTTATATCTCAGCTTATTGCTCCACTCCAAGCTCTTGGAAGTTTCTATTTCTAGGAAGACAAAGTTTAACAGAGCTACAACAATATTTACACACATTAAGCTTAACAGAGCTACAACAATATTTACACACACTGATGGCACTATCATCTTAATTCACTTTCTGTCTTACAAAGTAACACAAACCAACAGACAAAGTTTCTGTCTGATAAATCAAACACAAATCCACAGTAAGGTTCCAGGACTTCTGTAAACAGCAGTAAAGCCCTCTTTCAGGGTTTCTGTATCAGCACTAAAGTCCTCTTTCAACAGACAGAATGCTTCATTCTGGCAAAGTAACATCAACACAGAACAGACAGACAGACAAAGTGCCAGACATCACAAGCATTCTCCCTCTCAGTTTCGCTTAGTCCCAGCTCATTCTCGTGCCTTTCTCTGCTCTGCTCCTTCATGTTCCTGCTCTTCCTGTTCTTCTCTTTGGGCAAGCTCCTCCCACCATGGACTCCATGCAATGATCTTAGGCCTATTAAGGGCATGGAAGGTCTCCAAACTCCCTTAGGCTTATTAAGGGCAAAATAATTTGTATTGTTTCCAATAAAGACTTTGACACAATCAAAGATGAGACTCAAAGGAACTTGAATAGCTGAAACAAGCATCAAAGTACTACTTTGTTTGCCATTACAATGTGTATGTGCATATATATACATATACATATATAATATACTATATACCTATGTGTGAGTGTATATGTGTATATATGCATATGTGTGTGTATATATATATATATACATACATATATATCTATATCTATCTAGTTTCCTTTGTAATTCTGTCTGTTTTTTTTTCTTTTTTCTTTTTATGCTTTTGAAAGCACAATAGGCTTCACCAACCTGCCAAAGAGATCCATGACCCAGAAAAAAGTATGTCAGTTCTAGGGTATTATTACCTCTCCTACCTCCCTTTTACTTTATATTCTTCTTAAGTTTAACAAATCAATTCAGCAGAAATTTCTTGGGTGCCTATTGTGCTGAGAATATGGAATTCCTGCCCTGGGGAGCTTACAGTTTACTGGGGGAAGAGGAGACTATCACACCTGCACAGATATGTATATTACAATGTAGAGTTGAGTTAAAGGTAAAGGAGAGATCCAAGGAGGGAAAAAGCACTCTAGGAATATTTGGGGAGAAAAATAACACTCTATTAGGTCCATCAAAAAGGTTTTATGAGAAAGGTGATGTTAGAATTGAACTGTGAAGGAAGAAAATCCTTTTCCTTGTAATGATATAACATTTTCCTGGTATTGGATACATGAAGCCAGAGATGGTAGACAGAGAGCTGGGAATATTAAAACTTTGTAAATGGGAGCAAATAATTTTCTCTTCTTATGGAAAACATGAAAATCATACCATATTAACCTTACTGTGAAAGGGGAAGTCATGGTAGAGGAAGCAGGGTTGGTGAAGAGGGGCAGCTAGTGTCAGAGAATATATGATAGAGAAAAGTTTGCATCTATTCCTATTACTGAGCAACCTCGATAGAGTTCCTTCCGCATAGTTCCTGCTAAGTGGTTTGTGCACACTAGGCATAATATGGCTGAAAGCCAATGACCCTGAAGTGTGGGAGAGTGAGTAGTGGTTGATACTATCAACAATCTGGCACTTTGAACAAATCATTTCAACTCTCTTGACCTCAGTTTTCCATCTCTGAATAAGAAAAGAAAGTCACAAGAACTGGATAGCAGACAGTAGAGCAGTTGTATTGTTTTGCATTATTTTATTTTTAGCAAATATCCTGCTATCCTCTGGAATCCTCTGTGCTCAGTAATGGACTTGAGGGCTTGGTTGAAAGAGAAGACATAGCTGAGGGCGAAAAAGAAATTTTATGTTATGCCTGATTTTTCCTTTCCCCCAGGTTGTCATCCTTATCCTCTAAATTCACAGATGTCATGAGATTACAACTCCATTCTCACAGTGCCTTCTTCCTTATGCAACTAATTCTTGCCTTAGTTTTCCCTTGTGTGACATGGTGGTCATGCTTTTTAGCTTTAAACCTTCCAACTCTATGGACAGCAGAAGGCAGTTCAAGGACTTGGGGGTAATTGTTCAAATTCTCCTGAGAAAGCAGAAGAAAGAATGTGAAGGAAGTACATGGTTGTGTTAAAAAAAATCTCAACTTTAGGTAAGGATAGAAGACAGAAGAACCCCAACTATGGGAACATGAGTGTAGGAAGCTTGACCATTCACGTGTCAAGATAATCACGAAATATGGATGGCATCAGAGAAAGTGGACACTGATGCTTCTGACAGTATGAAGCATTACTGAAATAAGCAGAAAAGACCAGCACACATTTTGGTTTGGCTGTGCAAAAGAAATCATAACTACAGCAATTTATATGTACTGCTTATCATTAAACCCAATTATCATACAGCATAATAATTATATATATCATTAAATGTATAAGATTAGCTCCAGTTGTAAGTTTTATTTTACAGCAAATTTCATACAAGCATATTAAATCCTCACTGTATGTTGCTCATTGAGCGTAACTGTTCACAATTAAAAAAAAAATAAGTGGAACAGTGGCTATAGTGTATTGGAATGTGCTCTACATTGGAGTTCCTTGGGATCAAATTCCACCTCTGCTATTTATTAGCTGCATGACTTTGGACAAGTCATTTAACTTATGTTGTTCTCACTTTGCTCATCTGCAAAACAAAGGGATTGAACTAGATCTACAAGTTTGACTTTCAGCTCCCCAAGTATTGTATCTTATTTCCTTTAATTTAGCACATCTTGAAACGTCTACATCAGAAGAGAAAAAAAGATATGTATTCTAGCACCTAGTGTAGTGGCGTAGGGTTTTACACATCAGAGGTCTCTTAATAAATGTTTGTAGAATTCTACAATTCCCAGCTTACTACCTTGTATTTTTAGGTACTTAATTTACACCCAAACCAAACAAAAAATCTGTGGCACAATTTGTTTAGTCTATCAAAGCATATGTCAATCTAATCCAATAAGGCCAAAGCTGAAGGTTTTATCCTCAAAAATTTTGGTTAATTTTGATCAAGACTTTGCTTTGGACCCCATCCCACTGTCCCACAGGCACCTCCCATTGATTGAAAGCAGAGCCAGGTGCAAATCTGAATGAATGGTTACAGACAAGGCCATCCATCTTCACTGTTGGCAAAACATTTCACAGCACACACCTTAACTGTGACAGTAGAGACATTCTTATTTATGAAGGCTGGGATATTTTATTATGACCTATGTGACTACTGAATGAATCATATTTTCCTTGTAAATTCAAATCCTTGTTCATTTTGTAACTGTTGTCTTGTTTCTTTATGGAAAGACACTATGCTGTAAGTAAATTTCTGCAAGAAAAAAATAAGAAAAAGATAGATTCTTTCTAAATCTTCTTGTTTTGTGATTAATTTACTTATCCAACCTCTGTATAACATGAGGCCTAATTATATGACCACTGTCAATAATCTGAAAAAGAAAACCTGGTCACTGGTCTCAATATGGCCATTTGACCCATTTCTCCCATTTAGCGTAGTATATTACATGTCAATCACCCCAAACTTTGAAGCCTTTAGGTAAGCAAGGTAAATTTTTGACATGATGCATGATAAAAAATGTCCAGGCTCTTCAATTTTTGTAAAATATGAAGGTTTTAGAAAAGAAATACGATATGTAGATGACTAAATTGCAGCTACAACTTCTTGAGTAGGAATAAAACAAAGGTAATAAGCATTGAACTAGGTCCCAAGTTCTAAATTACAACAGTAGCTAAGCCACTAACCAATGGTCTTAGGCAAACCCTTCCACTGATGTACCAATGTAGAGTGAAGTTAGATTCCATGTCCTCTAAAGTCCTTGCTAACTCTAATATTCTCATCTAGACTTGGCAAGGGTCTGTAATTGTACCCAACAGTGCTGTCATTACACCAAGGTGCAGAAAAAAATGAAGTTTGGATTCTGGAAGACAAGCTTTTCCCAACTTTCTGAGGACCACCACTGCTTTTATCCAGGGATATTTTCTAATAAATCTGCTATATATTTCTCTCTCTCCAGAACAACAATCTGAAATATATGTTATCTTCCTTCTTGAGGGCTTTGTCTATCTTCTTTCTTTTTTTTTTTCCTTTGTATGTTCAGAACTTAGCACCGTACATATAGTAAGAACTTAGTAAGGGCTTTTTCATTCATTCATTCATATGGAGAAAAGGAATTTCCTTCAAATTTTCTTAATGGTTCCATAACTGATGTTAAAGGATAATCTACGTAAGTTAAATGTTCATGCAATAATCCTAGTACAATCATCCTATTCAGGTAATCTTTACTTCGAAGGACATACAAGGTCGAGATTTTGACACAAAACTGTATGGGGCAAAAATGAAGGATCACGGTTCATATGGCATATACCTTTAAGGCTTAAAACTAGCCTGCATTTCAAAACAGAGGGAAAGTTGAATCAATGTGTACAAGGATGGAACTTAGTATTCTTAACTTAATGAGAACTGAGAATGAGACCCAGAACCTGGACATCTGTGGATCTGTAATGTTTTCACTGTGGTTTTCTGTGAATGATTATAGCTAAGAGGGTATCTCTGAGCTTGTTGTCTCTCATTACAGAAAGAGGAAACAGATTATGCTTTTAAGCTCATCTCTTGGAGAATGGATTTGCTGTGACAAAAATGTAGATCAAGTTCCCATGAAAATGACTACATCCTGTCTGGTTTAGATTTCTAAATTGTTTCAGTTACATTTGTGTGGTGTGCTTTCATCTAAATAAAAGAATATTTAGATAAATCATTTTGTAGATCATGTATCTAAGAAGGTTAAGAGTTTGCTACTATTTAGTATAAAGATCTCCTAAAAATCAGTTTACTTCCTAAAGCTCATGATAACCACTGATAATATCCATCAAAGGAAAAATCAAGTCCCGAAATACTTTCCCTAAAAAGAACTAAAGTCAAGGGAAAGTTTCTCTAAGTGTGTGTGTGTGTGTGTGTGTGTGTGTGTGTGCGCACACATGTGATTTCCGTAAGTGTTGAGAACTAATTAGAGTATTCCATATGCCCCTTAATAACAAAAGGACAGGCAGGTGTCAGTAGTGAAATACATCTCAGATGAAAACTTGTCCCCAAATGGGATATGCACCAACAGACTTTTCAAGCTAACCGTAACTTGAAAGACCATAGAAAGGAAAGTTTGTGCAAAGGCAGATGTATTGCCACCCTCCTTCCCTGCAAAAAAAAGCCCCTCTAGGTCATATTAATTTTCCTTTATTTACAATAATTACGTAAACATATGCTGATGGTTGGTAGTACAATTAGTAACCACTTTAACATGCACCAGTGAAGCAAATTTTTTAAACTAATTCTCCTATGCCTCTCACTTCTTCATTAATTACTAGCCAAGGGACTTGAAAGTGCCCTAATGAATTTTACATTAGATACTGCAATATGAACAGTGTTTATTATTGCAGTAGATAGTAAAGTGTATAAACTGGCCTTTCCAAACAGCAGTGTGAACAGTTGTAAAGAGTCAAGCTGGATTTCAGAGCATTTACGAGCATAGTGTTCTCTCAACAACTTTTTTTTTTCTTTAGAACATGGTAAGTTGATTTTCACATGACAGATCATAAATAAACCTTGCAACTTTTTACATTGTTCCATCAGTTCTACCTCTTCAAGTTGAAAAGTCAGATCTCTGGTGGTTTCCCCCCCCATGATTTTGAACAAAGCAGAGACCTTCACAGTGATTTTAGAAATGTGTATTGATTGTTAAGTCCTCTAAAATAGCACACTGTGCCCAGCTTTCTATGCATTTAACATAATAGATACAGTCATGAAATTTGTAGAGTACCACTAGTGCATTTTATAAAAAGCCAGAGGATTTATATGCAATCCTTCACAATTTGACAGAATCCCTTCTGAGCTGAGAGTTATGTAGAAACATAGCACACAGATAGACACATGCATATACACAAATGCAAACACACACACACACACTAATTTGGAGGCTCTTTCGCATTTAGCTCAAAAGGAAATACAATCTTAAACTACTTTGTATAATGGGAAAATACAGGATATGGTTACCAATAAAGGATTAAAAAAAAAAAAGAATAGTATTTAATTCCCATAGCAACACAAAACAAAATGCATCTAACATTTCAGAATAAGAATTACCACAAATATTGCTCTATGATCAATGAAATGTCCTAAGGAAATGACAAATTATGACAAAGTTATACTAATGGGCTTTATATGTCTAATGGAAACATTCATATTTAATTGGAAATATTTAAGATTGCTGAAAGTTGATCAAAGTCAGTATCAAATCTTAAAGAACACTGTGAAGCATGAGGGGATACTGTTAATACGTATTTAAAAACTTACAAGTACCTTTTCATTGTCAATCATTGTCCTTTAGGTGAAATTGTTTCCCATTACCTGATTGTCAATAAAATAAAAAGAATTCAGCCCCGTTAGCTATCATCAAGACTTTATTCACTGACAATAAAGATTATTGAAATGAATCTTTTCAATATAACAATGTAATGTATTGGTTTCCATGACTAACTTTAGCAGTTTCACATATTAATAAACCAAGTAGCATGAAAAAGTAATTTTGTCCCAAGTGTTAAAAAAAAAAACAAAACTGAATTACATTGACAAGAGTTCTCATGGGCAGCAAAATCACTGGAATTTATATCAATCATGTGGAACACTGAAAAGATATTTCTTTTATCAATGCTCAGATTTAAAATACTTTCTATTTTAATCATGCTAAATTTTTAAAATTAAAACTGTAGTTTCCTCTTTAGTCCTCCAAAAATCAAGCCTGTTACAACTTCTTCACTGCTGATTTCTTTTCACAGACTCATTTTGTTAGGTACTCAAAGAACCCAAAAGAACTCTTTTAACCCTCTAAGAGCCAAATGCCAAAAATCCATCACAACACCTGTTCTATGCACTGTAATCATCTGATTTCTCCAGAGCATTTCCAAGTATCTACAGGCAGGTCAACTCTGTGCCAGGTAAAACCACTGCAGCAATAACAGAAGGAAATAAACCGTTTGCAGGAGCCGTGCCTTTTTACTCTTTAAATCTCAGCAGACCCTCTGCTCCCTTAGAGGGATGCTCATTTATAGCAATGATGTGTTTCTACATATACGGAAGCCACACACACACACACACACACACACACACACACACACAGAAAATCAACTCTTTTAGCCCCAAACACAGACAGGATCTGCACTACACAGATTTCAAGAAACCCAGATGTTTTAAGAGGCATTTTATTTAAAATTCCCCTTAAAAACCACAAGACCAAAACAGCGAGCCTTTCTGCTCAGTTACAACTTCATTACCAGACTCAGTCTTCTTCTAGAAAGAAAAGCAGTCATTACCTGTATGAAGAGAACCTGTTAATAGCCTGAGAAGGTACTGGGCAAATTTCAATATTTCACGTTTACACCGTTTCCTACAGCCACTCATCTTAAGCAACAAGGTATTCCTCTGAGGAGAGCCAGAAGTCTTTGCCAAAGGGGAAACAAGAAAAAAAAAAAAGACAGTCTCTGAGGGGAAACTTGTGTCTCAGTTTATATCACAGGCTGCCTTACAACTCCTTTGGATTTAGCTGTGCTGTCTGAAAAGGAGATGCCTTAAAAAGCTAGAGAAGCCGGCTCTAGAGACAACAACAACAACAACGTGAAGAAAGAGGGAGATTGCTCAGTGTGGCCACTATGGTCTTCAGAGGCAGCAGCCAGGCTGCCAGCCGGTGCCCACTTGTAGTAAAGTAGCTAGGACACAGCCGACGAGGCTCCCATCCACAGAATCCTCTCCACTAGCTCCAGCAGCCTCACAGACCATTGAGAGGGAGGCGGGGCCTGCATGCCAACTCTTTCCTCATCAATGAATCAGCATGTAAGCAGGTGGGGAGACAGCTGACAGGTCACTGGGTGTCAGACCAATCTCACCAGGCAGAAAAAAAATGACCCCAGTGAACAGTGACCAGGCATGTTAAAGAATAAACACAGAGGCTGCAAATAAAGAAGACAGGGAAACCAGGAAAGGCTGTAGCTCAAGGTCAGACATCTGAGAAATCTCTGACAGTGTGCTAGTTGTATAGAGGAAGCTTAAACAGGGAAAGGGCTTGTCCTAGAAGCCAGTACATGTAGGGAAAAAGCCGAAGGGAGGGTTAAAAATAAAAATGGATAATTTCCTATTTGGTTAAAGATAAATATAAACAGCTGGGTGGCACCATTTGGTGGAAAGTGTGCTATTATCGGAAACAAAGTGAGATTTCCTCAGTTGTGATTACTCTTCAATAGCTCCGCCACTAAGAATGACTTTATCTAGATTTAGGAAAATAAGGCTGCCAGTTGGAAATTAGAAGTGTTCCAAACCATGCAGCATAATGATATGGCGATCAAAATGTCTGGCCTCATCTTCTTCCTCTAATGTACCGTTCTATCTCTGAGACTAAGCTGTCTTCAATCAAGAAGGCAAGCTAGCCTTTATTAAGTGCCTACTATGTGCCAGGTATAATGAGAGCTGCCTGTTCTGCCCCGAGAGAGATACCTTTCCCACTGCCTCAGTTCCTCCAAATTCATAAAGGATGTTAAGTAACACCTGCCCACCTGAGAGCTCATCTTAGGTTAATGGGGACAGCCCCCATAAAGTTCTTTGAGATCTTAATAAAACACTCTTTCAAAGTGAATGTATTATAGGGATGATTGTCTCTGAAAGCCTGAGCTGCATTTATATTCCTCTCGATTTTTATCTCAGAAGGTACAGTTTGCTTTCTGAGATTCCTCCATGCCTTTGGCAGTTTCTGGGCTTCAGATGCATCCCCAATTTTGCTTTCAGGATTGTTGATATATGGATTTTTTTTTTTTAAAAGGTCTTTATGTGTTCAGATATGGGTTATGTGGTTCTTGTATTGTAACTAAACCAAAACATTTCCTGTAGCAAATTTTCTTAAAAAAAAAAAAGTTTGATTTTTTTTTTCTCCCAATCAATAGTAGAGAGATCATAGCTTAGGAATCATAAAGCTGTGCAAATGTTTAAGGTTAACCCTCTGTAACATCTGCATAATTACTTTACTTTCCCACAGCCTTGGTATTGACCCTAGAAAGAGGAAGGATTTTTGAGATGTAAAACCTCAGGTATGAAAGTCACATATTCCATCACCTTGAAGGGCCACAAGAGGCTTGCCTGGGAGGCCAAAAAACTCCCAGACATGAGCCAATGATCTGAGTAATTGGGCAGATACATGTACCTGAAGCAGAGGAAACAGATTTGGTATTTAACAGATATACTATTAAGATTCAAACGTAATTTTTCTTTGTAAGAAAAGCAAGTTGTATTTGATAGTGGATAGAACATTGTCAAGTTATTCATCTTTTTAGTTCTCTCCACAACTCTAAGCCTGTAAATTGCAGAACATTTGCAAATCTGCATCACTGGAGGGAATTTTCATTTTTTATACAAGTTGATGAAAGCACAAAAACAAAAACATATACAGTCATAATAGCAATGAGTTATCTAAGTAAGTGACCAAAAAGCTCCAGCATATACCAGTACGGAAGGTTAGCTCTTCAATTCAAGAGAAATCAGCAAGCATTTATTAGGTGACCCCTTTGTGGCAGTTACTATGCTAAGCTTTCAATTATAAAGACAAAAATGAGACAAGCCCTACCTTCAAAGAGCTTACATTTCACATCTTGACATGGAAATAAAATCAGAGATAAGAAAAATATGTAGAGCAACATATGTGACTACTACAATCCTTAAGGAACTCTTACAAATTATACTTTCACAGGACCTAAACTGTTTTGGAATAAATGAGATCTAGAAAGCCATATTTCCTCAAATCCAAAGATTCCCCAAAAAGATTTATATAATTGAATTATAAAATAAAAAAAATAAAGGCCTGTGATTGAAAAGTCCATTCTCCCTCTCCCCCTTCATTTATTGAATTATCTCCCCACCTTTAAAACATTACTAATAGGCCACCTTATTCTTGAAGTTTTGCCTGAGACAGTAAAGGCCTTTCTCCCTCACACAACAAAGTAATTTCAAATCCAGGAATCAAATTCAGGTCTCCTGACCCCAAGTCAATGTTCTTTCCATTTTAACAGGCTGCCTCTTAATAAAGTGATAGAACGCAAATGAAAACAACGCTAAATGGGAGCTGATCTTTTTGTGGTAGCTAAGAATTGGAAATCGAAAGGATATCCATCCATTGAGGAAAGGCTGCACAAGCTGTGGTATATGATTGTAATGGCATACTGCTGTTCTATAAGAAATGATGAATGGAATGATTTCATAAAAAACATGGGAAGACTTACACGAACTGATGCATAGTAAAGGGAACAGAACCAGAAGAACATTGTATACAGAAACAGCAGTATTTTTTGATGGAGAACTGTGAATGCCTTAGCTATTCTAAAAAATGCAATCCAATATAATCCCAAAGGACTAATGATGAAGCATACTATTCCCCTCCAGAGAGAGAAATGATACTGTTTGACTACAAAATGAAGCATACTATTTTTCACTTTCTTTCACTCTTTTTTCTTCTGAGTCTTCTATGAAATGACTAATATGGAAACCTTTTACATAATTGCACATGTCTATCTTATATCTGATTGCTTATGTAATTGGATGGAAGGAATAAAATATATATTGGAAATAGGGGGAAAAAGACAAAGAAAAGTCAGGGGGAAGGTGGGTGAAGGCAGATTAATTTTATTGAACAATCTTAGGTCCCAAGGAAATAAAATGTAACATACATTTCTTTTCTCAGTAGAGGTGGACAACTACAAGGAAAAAATAAAGCAAACACTGTAATGTGATGCTTTATCTATTGATTTTGTTTAACTTGTTTTCTTTGTTACAAGAGAAGTTTAAAGAAAGAAATAATAGCAGGAAAACATTTGATCAAAAAAAGGCAACAATGAAAAAAAGGAACAAGTTAATGAAAGCTCTGCCTATTCTATGATCAATCTCATGCCGGACCATGCTAGCACCATACACCAACCAGCTGAGCCTGATTGTTCCCATGTATCAGATCCTCACACTATACTATAAACTCCATGAAGATTACGACCTTATTTTATCCAAAGCTTGGATCTCTATGGATGCTAACATGATGGTCTCTCTAGTTACTGTTGAATGAGAATTAACTGACTTTGAATGGTGAAAGACAGAAAGATGGAGAGAGAGGGAGAGGGAGAGAAGAGAGAGAGAAAGAGAGAGAGATCACTCGATCGATCGATCAAGGAAGCTATGTCCAAAGTACTAGACCTCCAAGAAGACCCGAGTTCAAATCCATCCTCAGATATTTGTTTCTGACTCTGGACAAGTCATTTTACCTCTGCATGCTCCAATTTCCTCATCTGTAAACTGGAAATAATAACAGCACCTACCTCCCAGGGGTGTGAAGAAAAACGGAGCTAATATTTTTAACATGCTTTGCAAACCTTTAACCCTTCTCTCCATCTCTCCTCCTTCCTCCCCCCGCCTGCATCTCTCTGTCCCTCTTCATCTCTCCTGTACTGCATGTAAGTGGTTGGCTTAAACCAAAACACACCCTGTAGAATATGAGACAACATAAAATGTGAGGTGAATACACTAACTAGAGCATTTAGAAAAGAATAAACTAATATAATTACATTCGGATATTTTTCTGATTGAGACTGACTCTTCCAAAAGAGAAGTACAGACATTTCGGCTGTTATGATGTCAGCATGAGAATCAAGTGTTGTTGTCATTCTTCTCCCTCAATCTTGCCATCAGGCCCTCCAAATAACTTCTTTTTCATGAGATGCAGGCAGGTATTGGCCTTCCTTAAGTTTCCACAGTGAGATGACCTGGCTTATGAATTAGCAGTGATGACTATTGAATATAATTTTAATATTTCTATAACCTCCCAACCCCGCCTTGGTGCTTTGTCTACACTTCTTATTTTTCTCTCCTTGCCTTTCCATCTTCAACTCCCACTTCTGGTATATACTCAAAAAAAAGTAATTCCATTTAATGTTACCAGAAACATACAATACATACCTGTGGAGGTAAATTCCCCAACCTGATAAAGAACCCTCCCAGCATAACTGGGAAATGTTCTCTGAATTACCAGCTTTTTACTACATCTTCCACCCATCTGGATTGATATAGCCTAAGAATTGCCTTTTCTACAAGGAAACACCCTTCTACCTTAATTTTTTTTTTTCAAAAAGTTCTGAAAGCTTGAGGAAAAACAATTATTTCTAATAAAAAGAGGGACCAAAGGGGAATACTGAGGTAGATTTGAAGAAGTAATGGTTTCTTTTCATGGAAGTATTAATCAATCTCTGTATTATATAATCAGAAAACATGTTTGTACAGACATCTGTTAAGTACCAATTGTGTACAGAGTATTCATTGTACTGGGGTGAAGTACAAAGTTTAGATGAACTGTAGTCCTTGCTTTGGTGGAGCTCACAGTCTGGTAGAGATGTCAAATACTAACACAGAGAGCCTTAATATTCAGTCATAACTGATCAGTGCATTGGAAATCAACAGAACAAATTTGCAGCCTGTGGAGTGTCAACGTCAGGCAGATCAAAAGTTAGCAGGTAGAGTAGAATTGGGTTGCCTAGGTTCCAGCCTTTAATCTAGGATAACTAGAGCTAGAGTCTACTTCCTTGCTAAAAGCCCTTGCTCTGCTAACTAACTGTATTACCTTGTAGAAGTCATTTGGCTTCCTCAACTGTAAAAATGGAGAGATTGCTTTAGTTTATCTGCAAGGATAAACTATGAATCTGAATGGACTCAAAGACCCCCTCCTCTCCAGCTCTAGAATTCCAAGACTTTAATGATGCCACATTTTTAATTAAAATGGATTGATTTAATATGTCACTGAATCATAGGAACTACCAAGCCTGAACCTGAAATAGTGGCTCTTTTCTGAGAGATCATAACAAACTAGTCTCTGATCTTTCTTGTTAAGTACCTTTCACAGGGATTTGAAAGTGTTGGCTAATATAAAGATGCATTTACCTTAATTGACTATCAGAGGAAATGTTCTCTCATACTGGCTGCCTCAGAGAAAGCCCAGTCAGAGGAATACAGATCTTAATGTATTTGGGTCACCTCCATGGCTCCCTGGAATACCCACAAATGTAAAGGGATTTGATCGCTGGAAAAAAAATAAATACTCTTCATTTATCAAAAGAGGAAGGTTGCCATTCCTCCACTGAAAAAAAAAATCAAGTTTCTCTATAAGCCTGTACATGTTAACTTTTACCTTTGTATCAAAGGCTATCATATATCCCATAAGCCCTAAATTAGACCTGTTCTATCCTGTGCATCTTATGGTGAAAAGACATTGTTATACTTTTCAAATTGTCACAAGTTGCAAAATTAAACATGTGCAGAATAAAAATAGCTCACCATGGGGCTGAGGAGAGAAACAGAACAGAGCCTTGCGGCAAAGTCACAGGTTTTGAAAATGGGTCTTGATAAAATATCAGAATAACCAGTGTCCAGTGAAGAGGGAACCACACTGACTGCTAAGTCCATTATCATTCCAATAATATCATCTTTTCCTAGTTTGATGAAGAAAGAGCTTTATAATGTGTTATTAATATTTATTCCAACTTTAGCCGGCCCCTAATTATGACAGCCTGTTTACCCAAAAATAAGCAAAAACCCAAAATCATAATCTATTGGTACCAGAGGCCAAATCCCATACCTTCTGAGTACCTAGGTCTGCATTTGTTGACAAACAAGTAATCATTTTAGATTTTGATTTTGTGTAATGAAGGACAAAAACAAAACAATCTTCCTTTCTTCATAGAATGAATTCAAAGATGCTAGGGCAATAATAATGATAGCATATTAAATAGATAGTAGCAATATGATAAATCTAACAAAAATCAAAATCATGTGAAGCAGAATGAGGTACACATCATCCCTCCTGAGGTCTTTTATTTTATTAGAATTGAAATTATGTTTTCAGTGCCCCTACAGAGAATAAACTTGCATCCTATTATTTTTATTCCAATGCAAAAAAAAAAAGTTATGCTACTCACCTGTGCAAAACTCTATGGGACATTAAATGTATAAGAATAATAGAATCATTCCTAGAACATTAGATATAGAAGAATAATTAGACAGCAACTTAGCAACTTTCCAGAGGACCATTTTAATCTACACCGTCAAGATGATGAGAATGAAACAATAGTAACAATAATAACAAGAACAAAAACACAAGAAAATACAAGGTCAATTACCCCCAAGGCGTCTGTAGAAAACTTAATACCTTTTTCTGAGAAAAAAAAAGGGGGACCAACACATTCTTAGAAAAAAAAATGATAAACTGGGAGAAAACCTACTGAAGTAAATTTAGAACCAGGACACATCAATTCACTGAGCAATAAGAAAGGCAGATAATAGGTACACAACATGGGATTTGCAGAATGTAGCCAAGTGCTTTTGACTCTGAATGAAGCGTATAGAATGTCAGAGATTCAAGAATTAAAACAAAAGCCCCTCCATGGGTGATATCCACATGAACTTAGCCAATAGTATGTTGTCAAAGAAGCCTTAAACAAATGGCTGAACCATGCTGATTTACTTGTGGAAAAGGAGGGGCTTATGAGAGTAAATTCTGGAGGAAGTCATTGCCACCAGAAATTAGAGAAGGGCTACACTTAAGAATCCTTGACTTAGTGATCAATACAGATTATACAAACAAATGAGAGAACCGATGGAACATATTTCATCAGACTATAAGAACTTAACACCTACCAAGGCCAATAAGCACAACCAAAAAATTGGAAACTAATGGGAATGACTGAGAAAATTATGACATATGAATGTAACAGAATAACACTGAGTCATAAGAAAAGATCTTTGAATGCTTGAGCTTAAGATCAACTAGAACAATTCTTTCATTTTATAGTGAGGAAGTCAGGGCCCAAAAGAGAAAATAACCTGCCTAAAATCCTAGTTCATATATGAAAGGGACAGTTTCAGAAAAACCTTAGACTTGAATAAATTGAAGTAGTGTGAAGTAGGGCAAAAGCAGGAGAATAACAACATTGTAAATGTTCTTCACATTTTGAAATAATTTCAAACAATTTCTTAACAATGTAATGACCAACCACAATATTAGAGGAAGAATGGTGAAGCATGCGACTCACCTGCTGACACAGAGGTGAATGAGGCAAGATGCTGAATGAGAAAGGTTTTTGAACAGGGCCAACCAGTGTGGACATTCACTTGTTTGATAATTCACATCTGTTACAAGGTGATTGGTTTTTTTTCTTACTTTTATTTCCAGTTTGCAAGGTGGTGTGAAAGTGGAAGAGAAGATAAATATTTGTTCATTGACAATAGAAAGAAATGAAAATGAGCTGGTAGCTAAGATTATGTAGCAGAAGCTTGCTATGTTTCATGAAATGGTTGATGATAAATCCCCATCCTACAAATACAGATTCCAAAATATCCTTACATGATATCCATCAACTTCACTGGAATGGAATCATTATCAAGGACCAAATGCTGCTTACAATTATTCAAGTATAATGTTGATTCTAAATAAATTAACAGAACCACCACACCAAATATTTATACTTTCTAATCTACATGGAACATAAAGCTTTCCAAATACAGATACCTAAATAAAGTGATCAAAATTATACGGGAGCAAGGTAAGTTAAATATCAATAATATTATCCTGTCTGCTTCTGGAGTAGTATTAAGCAAGATTTCAGGGAACCTACAGAAATGGACTTTCATCCTAATGATATTATTCTTCTACAAAAAATATCATATTATCCTACTATAGAATATTTTGTAGAACATTATATTTACAAGGAGGAGCAGGAGAATAAGAAACAACAATGGCTACATGCCAGCCCCACCAGACTTACGACTTATCGTAATCAAAACTGGTCTACCTTCAGGTAGAGCATACAAAATAGTTAAGGTATAATCATGGAAACAAAATCCCCTCCATGGGTAAAATCTACATGAATTCACCTAACAAATATGTCATCAAAGAAACATTGACCAAATGCCTAAGTCATGTAGACCTGTTACTAGAAGCAACAAGGCATATCAAAGTGATTAATCATCTGGTCACTGTCACCAAAATATATATTTAAAAAATGGAGCCAGAACTTATTACTTGATATAGATTTTGAAAGAAAACAGAAGAAACTGTGCCACATATCACTGCTTGTTACATAAATTTAGTACCTACCGAAGAGATAGAAAGATCCAGTCATGAGGCCAGAATTCACTAGCCTTCATAAACAGCATACACAGATACCAGTATTCAAATACAAACCCCAAAATATCACTGAAAGTTTAACGAGTAAAATATATTGAGATTAGAGTATCATTACAGATAAAACTCTTCACTATAGTTACCCAGAGATAACATTGTCCCCTAAAAATTTAAGAATAGTGTTTTTAATAGATGTTACTCTACAGGATATTCAAGAGTTCCAAATAGCATGAAATGAAAAGCTTTCAAATACAGATAACTAGCAGAAGTAATCAAAGCCGTGTTGGAATAGGACGAAGGGAATACAATACCCATATTCCCCTCTGCTACTGGAGTTGTTCTAAAGAATCTTTGATACTTTCACTGATAACTATAGAAGATAAGCTTAAATCCCAAAACTTTTATTCAACTATAAAACAAAATCCTATTATGAACCTGAGCAATAATCTGTGCAACATCAAACATTAAAGAACAGTCACAGAATAGCACCTTGTACCCCTGACCGTTTCTATCTGAACTCCAGTGAATGAAAGAAATCGATAGTCATCATATAAGCAGCTCACAGCATAGTAGAGGGGAAAACATGTTGGATTTGGAGTCCAGGGGATAAAATGCAAAACTCAGTTCTGTCATCACCTTTGTGACCTCGGGTAAGTCACAACTTCCCTGGCACAAGTTCCACATTTGTAAAATGCGGGACTTGGATTAGATGAAATCTAAGGTCTCTTCTACCTCTAAATCAACGACGCTATGTTCCTTACACTTGAATAAGTCCTATTCTTGCCATAATCCTGTGGAGTCAGTAAGAAAAGTACAATTATTGCCATTTTACAAATAAGGCCACAGATACTCAGAGAAGTCAAGTGATTTGCCATAACCATGGGGCTAGGAATTGATTTCAGATTTTTTTTTTTAATTGTAGAGCCAATGCTGTCCATGAAAGTTACACGTGAGCATATGAATTCTATCTGTAGCATATGGTACCATAAACATAGGGTATCCTAGATAGTGACTGGAATTAGAAACATAACATCCTTTTTTTCTGGTCTCTTAGCCTTTCCTTACACCAGCTCCTTCTGGTACACTTATTGTTAGACCATTTTCTACACCCACCATTTCAGCCCTCAAAAAACAGCTCAGGACTCTCCTGTGGCTTTCCATTTCCTTTCAGAGGAAACATCTCTATATTCAGCTACTACTTACCAACTCCAGTGATGGAGACACAAGGCAGTGCCTCACATATTCAGAGTTCTTATCTAAAAGGAGGCAGTGTGGAACAAGCCAGGAAGACTTGAGTTCCTCTTCTGACACATACTAGGCCAGTTGCACAAATCTGGACAGATCAGTTGTCCTCTCAGTGTTCTAGGCAATTCTTGAAAACTATAAATTGCTGACCTATGTTAGAATCATTTTCTTACCTGGTAGTTCCCTTTATTGATGAAATCAAATGTTCAGTATTCATTCCTAGCTATTTGCTTGAAAATTCTTCCTTAAAATGAAATGAAATGTGTTACTCTGAATTGTCAACCCAAATAATCCATGTTCTGCCTCCAGGATCAAGAACATTTTATCCAATTCCTTTTTTTAATATAAGCCTTCAGATATTTAAAAAAGGTAATGGTCAGGTTTCCCATAGTCACTGTTCAACAGATTCTAGTAAATGCCTTTCCTAGGTTTCTCCAGATGCTTTTAGAGGTGGTAACCTGAGAAATTTCTCAGCCTCTTCTCTTTCAGTGATAGTTCATGCACTTTGAGAATTTCTCTGTTGGAAACTGAAATATGTTGGTTTCTCTTATACCTCTGTTGGTATTATGGATTGCATCTCTGGCCACCATTAAAGATACTAAAAAACTTCATTTGAAATGTAGGGAAGCCACATATCATTACTAAGAAATACATAACTGAATGCACAAATTAATTCTGCCAGTACCATTTCCATGTGCCTTCTATAATGAGGTTCATGAAATACAGACAAAACCCTTTCTCCTATTCATTGTGTTTGGTTGTCATTTGTCTTTCCTTCTCAAAGAGAATCATGACATCAGGAAGGTGATGCCATGACCTGCAAGTGAATTGGATTTAAGTAAGGGAGGGCTGTGCAAAGACACCAGCCTCAGTTTCTTCTACAAAGCCATCTGGGCCCAGCGACAAGACATAGATCAGTACAACTGGAGATTGCACTGGATACAATGGGAAACCTTGGCCGTTTTAAGCTAAGGTCTTTCTCAGGTCTCAGTTTGACTGAGGCAATGCTCCTTCATTGATTCAAGGTAGGTAAGAAATGAGGCAAAAAAAAATGACCTCTTCTACCTAGTTTAAAAAAAATCAATCTGGAAGGGGAAGACCTGGGGTTTCTGGCCAAAACAGAAACAGTTGCTATTTACATTAACAGTGAGACATCATGGCTCAAAAAATGAGCAGGTGGGGGTTAGACTGGGACCTATTGTGGCCCAGTCAATGAGAGCCTAAGTGATTTGGGCTTAAGGCATAGTCCTTAAGAAAGAAATCTAGTCTGTAAATCCCAAGATACTTTGCTAGGTTTGTGATAAAAAATTTGCATTACTTTTGGAAGAGCACTGGCAGATAAGGGTATTATATTCTATGTGGGAGGTGGAGAGAAGAGAAGAGGGGAGGGGAGGAGAGGGAGAATGAGCTGAGTTGCCCAACTGGAACTGGCCAGTTGGGTCCACAGTGGGGCAGTTCTTATTACTCACAGATTGTTGTTTGTCCTTTGCTCTAAAAGAGGACATCATTATGTAGAATCTGAGATATAACCTTTTTTCAGAGTGCAGATACCACTTGTTTAATAACTCCTTAGTAAACTTACCATTTACTAATTCTGTTGTATGGCTTTGTGTATTATTTTATCCCTTATATTCACTGTAGGCCCAAAGAGACCAAGGTCTATGTTAGATCTAAACTCTGTAACTTACTCACCTTTATTGGTATAATTTGGACACAGAAGGTACTTAATGTAGGTTGAATAGACTTGACTAGATAACCTTAAAATCTCTTCTAGCTCTAAAATTCTATGCTAGAAACTTGAGAGGGAATGAATGAATGAAAGTATTGATTCAGGATATGCTATATACATATCCCTCTGCTAAGTGTAGGAAATACAAAGAGAGAAACAAAATAAGCCTTTCTCCCTAGGAGCTCACATCACAACAGAAAGGAGACACTCAAGTTGGATGTTTAGCTGCAAGGCAAGAGGAAAGGCCCAGCTGTAATGGTATCAGAATTTGGAGATGCCCCTGTATTGGCTTGGTTTTGGGGTTGAATGTTAAAACCCAGAGCTTTTGAATCCCACTTGTGGGATGGACTTGTTGACATGAAGAGAGAGGGGTGAACTTGGAGGAGCCGTGAATTGGGAGAGAGGCCCAAGCCTAGAGAAGGCAAGAAGGACTTTTGGGAGAGCAGTATCCAGTATCATGGAGCCTGAGTTGCTGAGAGTAAGACTGCTGAGAGCCAGTGGGAGCTGCCCAGGATTTTTGAGAACTGCCACCCAGAGTTGCCAAGAACTGAGCAGGCGTGGCTGTGATGCTGATATTTTGTCTGTCTATTTTGATGTTGTTTTGCCAGATTCATCTGCTGGTGAAGAACAGTGCTGCTGTTGTAGAGGTCTTGGAATCTGGATGTTGGTTCAGAAGCCCTGAAGGAGGATTTTCCTGTTGTATGTTTATAGAAATCCTGGAAGAGAGCCTTGTTGATGTTTTCAGGGGTTCTGGGACTGTTGTATAGGCAGAGAGTGACTTGATGAGGACACTGGCTATGGCTTTGTTGAACCTTGTTTCCCCAGGAATTGAGATTGCTGAGGGCTTGCCTTAAGTGAAGATGAAAGAAGGGCCTTTCCTTGGGTATTCAATGCTGAGATGACATCTTAACCTTGTTGTAAATTAAGGGTGGATGGCTTTTTGTGCTCTCCTGCCCATTTTGAGATTCAGAGGTGGGAAGCCTTTGAGTTTTTTATGCTCTGTGATTGACCAAAGGAATGTACTTTTTCATGATTGGAGACTAATCTCCATTTGAGAGGAGAGACTTTGTTGACTGACTAAATGTACTGCCCAAGAGTGGGCTACTTGGACCTTGATACTTTGCAACTGAATTGAGAACTTACTTCCTAAATGAACAGGTTACACTGTTCTGACTTCCTCTGTTCTGTGAATGTTTGCTGAATCAATGGGGTTTGCTATGCTGGTAATCGGAACCTTGGAAGTTGCCTTTGCTTGGCATGACACCAGCCCATGACAGAGGTTAGATTGGGAGATTCCATTGTGCCAGATGACAAATAATCTTCCAAATTTAATAATCCCTGAATATTTCACAAAACAGTCAAAGAACCACATTTATTCCAGGGAAGATTGTTCCAACATGACCAACTGCTGGAAACTGTTGGCAGCCCTCTGAGAAGATGGAGTGTGGTCTCTGTAATGCATCTCCTTTCTTTCATTTCAAAAAGAATGTCAAGTCAATAAAACCTCACAATCCAATTTCACTGTCCATGAGATCAAAGGCAATCAATAGAGCTAAAATAACAATTTTGACCATTTTTACCGCTTGTCCGTGATAGTTCAACCACCAATGGGTCCATTCTGACCTAACAGCTCACAGAGGGCCTTAATGATGACGTTGTCTTTTGATAGTATTTTATCATAAGGTCAGAAAATTAAAGAAAAAGCATGTGAGGTGGCTAGATGGCACAGTGAATAGAGCACTGGCCCTGGAATAAGGGGGACTCGAGTTCAAATCCGGCCTTGGACACTTAACACTTACTAGTCATGTGACCTTGGGCAAGTCACAACCCCAACTGCTCTCCAAAAAGCAAAAAAAAAAAAAAAAAAGCATGCAATACACATAAACAATATACTGATACACATGTGTACATATGTATAAATACATGCATACATATATATGTGATAAATGTAATTTGGGGGGTTATTTATTGTCTTCCTGCCTCAAACTTTTTTTAAAAACTAATTTCTCTCTTCCATTATCCCGTGATATAAAGCCATTTGGTTAACATTAATTTTAAACCTATTTTAAATATCTTTAAAAATTTGAGTGAAAGAAAAAGGCACACACGTGAAATTTCTGTCTCTTTTGTGAAGTGGCAAGAGATATAACTTAAAGCATCAGAGATCAGTTTCCATGTTTTGTGTTATATGGAAGAACAATAGTGTAACTTTGTGAAAGTCATGGAGAGGCTCCCCCAGTGTTTTGTTTTGTTTTGTTCTTTAAATTTGTGACTGTGAGGGTGAGATGGGAGAGGTGAATGCAAGATGGAGAATGGTAAGTCAGTATTAGAAATGTGAAATTTTCTGGGTGTGAGAGCCCAGACCTGTAATAGCCAACAATGAAGAGGCTGTAGCTGGTGAATCTGAAGCTTGAGTGTCTTAAACTGCAGTAGGGCTAAGACCAATCAAGTGTCTACACTAACACTGGCACCAACATGGTGAGTCCCAGGGGTGGAGGCTTACCAAAGCTGCTTAGGAAGGGTACTCTGGCTTAGTCAGAAATGAAGCAGAAGGTTCAAACTCTTGTGCCTATCGAAGAAAGATTCAGTCCTAAAACTTCTCCACTTCCAGCATAAGTTAAAGAGATGCCGTCTCCAAAATGAACAATTGAATAAATGAATAAATAGGCAAACGAGTGGAGAGAGAGATAAATTAATAAGTAAATAAGTAAACTAATGAATGACCAAATAAATAAGCAAATAGATGAATGAATTAATAAACAAAAGGCTAAAGGAATAATCAATCAATAGATTGGAGTCTAAGATGAAAGTGGAAAGTACAAGGTGAAGTGCAAAGGTGAATTTAGGAAAAGGTCAGTTTAGGGGCACAGAATTGAGAGTCACCCCTACAAATTTGTGATTATAAGCAATCAACATGGATGAGATCTCAATGGAACAAATAGGTGACCAACAAAGTGGCCATTTCTTACTGTTGGGACCATCGCCTGTAAGTATCACTATTCTGTTATCCACCTACTAATGAGAATTGTCTAACTCTGACAAAACATGGGTCCAGAAAGGAGCAATGGGAAGAGATTTTTTAATTATTTTTATTTTAAAAACGAAGTGTAGAAATTATTGGAAATAAGAGGGTTTGGTATTATAAAGTATGAAATGCTTTGGATTTGGCCAATGAAAAGTAATTCCTTCTCTTTCACATAAAATAGTCATAACATTAGTGACAATGACATGGGAGGATTATAGGACTATTAACCAGTACTTTTGCCAAGTTTCCAAAGATGTCCTATTATGATTGCACTGATGTCACAGGCAGAATAATAGCTAATAATTGTTTATATGGTGTTTACTATCTACCAGGCACTGTGCTAAGTATTTTGTATTTATTACTTCACCTGATTCTCACAATAACCCTGGGAGGCAGGTGTAACTATGATTTCCATTTTACAGATGAGGAAAATGAGGCAAACAAAAGTTAAGTGACTTGTTCAGGGTCACACAGCTAATAAGTCTGAAGCTAGATTTGAACATGGGTCTTCCTTACTCCAGTCCCAGTACTTTTATCACAGTGCTACCTAGCTGACCCCCAAAACAACAACAAAACAAAAAACAAACCAAACAAAAACCATGCATATCCTATTGTAGCTATTAATGATTATCTTCAATATATGACTTCATCCAGTAGGACTGTCAGGATTTACACCTCCAGATTAAACTGGATTGAAAAGCTAACATCTCCATGCTATTCTGAAATAATAAGAATAATGCCACTATCAGAAACATAATAGCTTGTTTTGACTACCCTAAGAGAAATATTAACAATGTTGAAAACAAGGATCTCTTTTTAAGTCTATTACACAATTCCAAGGTCTCCTCTAACTAGCCCAAGTAAAAGAATGTCATCGTGACTTCTGGGTGTCCCTGAATGTGTCCCAAGGATTCATCTTCACATAGTAGTAGATTAAGAAGACTACAACCTGTCAATTAGAACCACTGTACTACCCCCTACCTATCTTATCACCCACATTAAATGTTCAGAACCTCGGACTGATGGCCTGCAAAGAGTAATTTATGGCTCTGACCTTCCATATGAAAACCATTTGGGAATAAACAGGAGGTCATGTGACACTGTGTGTTGGCATATAAAAAGGGCTTAATGCAACTTTTATGTTGCATTTTCTTTAGTACAGAAAGCACACTATTCAATCCTCAGGTCAGGGGATGTATTTTTAATGCATGGAATGAATTCTCATATGGAACTGTTCAGGGTTGGTCCTATGCCAGGAAGATTAAGAAGCACACTTATCTGGTGTTGATTTGAAAGGAACTAAGCATCATGATAATAAAAAAGCATCCCACATAGATACATATATAATACATGAAATTTCCAAAGTAATGTACTTACTTATTTGGGTTAAGCATTAAAAGAAAATTACAGATAAATTGATACTTACAGCATGATTCTGGCAAATCACTTAATTAACCTCACGGGGCTTTAATCTCCTCATTTGGAAAATTATAAAAATTGCATTGGATTATCTCCAAAGTCCATTTTATCTCAAAAAACTGTCATTTTGAGATTCTGTGTTCAAGACAATAAGCCACCAACATCTTGGGATCCATTAAACAGAAGAGCAACAGAGAACAAAGAAACCAGTCCAATACGCTAAAAAATTGAGTTTTAATGAATGAAGGAAATTTGTCTGGAGAAAAGACAGCTTTAAGATGAAAGAAACAAATAGGAAAAGAAGACTTGAAAAGAAGAAGAAACATTGGGGCAGTAGGGGAGGAGCTGGAGAGAAAGTGGTAGGCAGCATGAAGATATTGGAGAGAGGAGGGAAGAAGCAGTAAAACCAAAAACAAGAACTCAAAGAATGAAATTCAACCCAAAATAATCTGAGGCTATGTAATTATTTTGCTTAGGAGTCCATTATTTTCTGAATCTAAGGATTTTTGTGTGTGCCATTTATGCTCATCTGATCTAAATATATTTAGGAGATATTGAGAAATGAATGGGGAGTTAGGAGACTCAGCTCTTTCATGAATTAATCACATAACCTCAGTGGCCTTGAGTTTTCCCTTCTGTAAAATGGCAGGGTTGAGGTTGTGCTGTTCCTTGTGCTGGATGTCCGAATGGGAATGTGTGAGAGAGAGAAGGCTAGAACTCCTCAATTCTTGCATCACTTTTGTTTTTTACACCAATGAGAATGTTCAGATTAGAAAGAAAAGAAGAAAATGGATAAAGGTAAAATGAAATCCAAGATAAATGAAATAGAAAGAGAGAATCTTGCTGCCCTTGAGGAGTGTTCAGATCAATGGCTCTGATGAACTTATTCCTTGGGTGATGAAAAAATATATGAATGATATCACAGACCTTCTAACAAAGATCTTGGAAGATCTGTGAAGAAAAACAGGGGTGCCACAGGGCTGTAGGTATACAAATCTTGTTCCAATACTCAAAAAAGAGGCGACTGATTCTTCAAAGAATATAACTGGGCTTCAGTTCTTGGCAAAATTCTACAACACATTATTTGTGAGCTTTTAGAAAAGGAAACAGTAAGTACTAAAAGTCAGTGAGTATATTAAAAGCTCATGATGCCAGCCTAACTTCATCTTCCTTTGAGGCAGAATTATTAATCTATTACGTCTGGGAAATACATGTATAGTATATCTGGATTTACAGAATCAGAAACTGGAAGGGACCTTT
Organism: Pseudochirops corinnae; assembly: GCA_028646515.1. Lineage (NCBI taxonomy): Eukaryota > Metazoa > Chordata > Mammalia > Diprotodontia > Pseudocheiridae > Pseudochirops > Pseudochirops corinnae. Next base: position 125,911,685 of record CM053592.1, read on the forward strand.
GAGATTACCTACTTCAAACCTCTTCTTTAACTGATGAGGAAACTGATGTCCAGAGAAGATACTTGATTAGCTGAGTCACTCAGGTATGCCTAGCAGGATCTAGTATTTTGACCCTCTGCCTCCAAAGAGAGCAGTCTTTCTCCTCAGCAAGACAATGAATAACTCTTTCAGGGTATCTTTGTGGATAAAATGGAAGGATGGAGACTAGAAGAGAACACAGTTATATGGATTCAGAACCAGTTGAATGACTTCACCTAATAAATAATGATTAAAAGCAAGTTAGAGCCTGTTTTCTTCTACTGGATTGTCTATGATTTAGTGTATTCAGTTAAACTTTTTTAGCAATGGCTCTGATGAAACCCTAGAGAAGTATGTAGGTAATACAAAGTTGGGATGGATGACTAGTGTATAGAATCCCAGAATGAGGATTCCTTACCCCCAAAAAAAGCTTTTAACTGGCTACAGAATAACAGCCAAGTCTAATAAAATGAAATTTATTAGCAATAAATGTAAATTGCTACTCTTGGCTTAAAAAAAATAACTATGTGGGTACCTGATGGAGAATGTGGCCAAACAGCAGCTCATGTAAAAAGGACCTGGGATTAAAATGGATTATAAAGTCAATATGAACAAAATGAAGTCAATAAACCTTATTAAATGCCTACCTCATATAGCAGGTGCTGTGCTAAGTGAAGGAGAATATAAAGGTGCTCCTCTTCCCTCTTTTTGCTGCCTGCTTTCTCATCTAATAGGTCAGGGCTCCTGCTGGGCAGACAGGAACCTGGGCCAGGAACCCCCACCAATGCTAAGTGTGATGTGGTTGCTAAAAATAAAAGAATTAAAAAAACACCCAAAACATGAGTTTAGGCTTCATTAATAGTGGTATAATAGAAGAAAAAACTAAGTTGTTAATAAATATTTCTATATCCTGCCCTGGTCAGACCACAGCTATAAAAATGGGTTCAGTTCTGAAAACCATATTTTAGGAAGGACTTTAAAAAGGTAGACATCCAAAGAAGGACAATAGGGATGGCAAGTGGGGACTTGAAACCATGTTACACAGAGACTGGTTGAACACAGAAGGTGATGTTAGCCTGGAGAAGAGAACACTTACAAGGAAGAAGACAGCTCTCTTGACATAGTTGAAGGCTTATTAAGTGAAAGAAGGATTATTTTTTCTTTTACATTGCCCTAGAGGGAGAATTAGTGACAACTGGTAGAAGTTACAGGCAGGAAGATGAAAACTCAATATTAAGAAAAACGTGGTAACAATAAGTATTAACTGAAAGCAGGCAGGATTGTCAGAATTAAATGGAAAACCCTGTAGGAGTATTTTTTATGTGGTAACTAAATGCCCCCTTATCTGAGATGTCAACAAAACAGGATTCAAGCTTCAAGATGATCATATGGTCACTCCTGGGTTTCAAATTTTATGATCCTATGATTCCTATGGTTATATATTTTTCTTCTTTAGTTTTAATAACTCCACATTATCATAGATGAGAACAACCTAAATTTATTCAAGAACGATAGCCCCAAAATTAGCAGGGCCATTCTCTCTCATAGACAGAATTCAGTAAAAGAGATAATGATTTCAGGACCTAGACCAAAAACACCCATCTGCTTATGCACAGAGATGCCTCAATTTCCTTTAGGGGGAATGATAAGAAGTTTCAAACTACAAATACCTCTGGAAAAAAACATATCACAGTGATCATTTCACACCAAGACACAAACTACAGCTATTAAATATTTTATGTAGAACAGTTTTGGGAAAAGATGAAGGAGAGTGTTGGGATGGAACATTATAAAACCAGTGAAACAAGTGGATGAGGGAGCAGAAAGGGAAAATATTTAGGCTTTACAATTTTCCAAGGGGCTACTCTGGTAATTTATAGTTTAATTCAATAGTTTAATTCAATAAACACACATTAAAGGCTGCTGTGTATGAAGCACTGTCCTATTAAATGAGTGAAAGGAGAGAGGGAAAGATTAGGGAAAAGATGACCCTGGCTTCCAGCAGCTTACACTTTATTATATTTTATAGAATAAGGAAGAGCAATATTCTATATAATTATATGACTAAGGAATAACTATAAACTTCAGGAAAGATAAAATAGAAGAAACTCTCCATCACCAGTAAGCTCAGAAGAAATGTATCTGACAAAGTGAAAGCTGTAAGTTTGAGAAAAGATTTAGAATCATACATTATCAGGGCTAGAAAGGAGCTTACACAGATCATCCATCCATCCAACCCCTCACTGAGCAAATGAAGAATTGGAGACCCAGAGAAGGAAAGAGATTTGCCCAAGGTTGGTTGAACAAAATAATTAATAATAATAATAATAATAATAATAATAATAATAATAATAATAATAATAATAATGATAATAAGTGATAAGAACCCAAATTCAAACGATCAGAGAAGGCCAGTCTGGAATAGCAGCAAATTCTATTAAAGATTTTCCACATTGGGATAATTTATTTCAACTTGATGAATCAAAATTTGAGAGATTTTATGAAGAATATCTCTATGATAAACTTTTTCTGTCTTTCAGGAGGAGTTTATAATTAAGACATAAAAATTGGAGACAAGTTGGTTATTTTAATATCAAGATATAATATGTGGAATCTCTATCCAAATTATTTCATAAAATGAATTATGCAAGTTTTATTAGCATAATTGTAGACCTGCTAGTAGAAGAAGCAGGTCACTCTGAATTTCTTACTAATTCCATAAGTCCAATTTTAAAATTGGTACAAGATAAAGAAATTTTTATTAGTCCATTCAGTCTACCAAGAAATATTTTATGTAACTAGCAAGAGAATCATACAAGTTCTTGGAAATCAATAGATTTCTCTATGCAGATAACTATCATATTCATCCACATAAAACACTAATATAACTTTGAAGTAGAATTACTTTTTAAAAGTCAGTAATTTCATATAATGGAGCATTTTAATTTCATTTAAAAATTTGGAATTCTTCACTACCTGTAACATTAGAGGAGTGAATATCCTCTTTCCACCCCCACCCTTTTTTTTTTTTTGTATTTCTGATGCTAGGACACATGCTAGAATTTAAATACAATTGTTCCTTGGCAACCCCCACACAGCATGCCTTTTACAATCTGCTTTCTATTATACAATTTACCTTCTTCTCAGGGACAAGAATTATTGGGGTACCCATGGCACAGAAAGCTGAAATTGATGCTTTTGAGGTTTCAGTATTTGTAGAAGCAAAAGACACCTTCACCATCCTAATCCATAAACTAAGAGAAGGATTCTGCATGTCCAGTGGCACACCTATGAATATCAATTGAGTTATTTTTTATTTTTAATTTACTTAAAAATAATACCTCACTTGATCATTTGAGTCATCACAGGATGATTTAAGAATACATATGCAAAACGGGCAAGATATTATGGTCTGTAATGCAGGTTAGCATAGCACTGGGGACTGATACATCTGAAGGCAGCTAAAATCTTGCCTGAGCCTATATCAAGGATTTTACATGTAATCAAGTAGCTTTATTGGTAATAAAGAGCTGACAAGCTCCCCTGGTATTCTTGGCAATCCCATCTCCCCATCCAAGGAAAAGTTAAGTGATAATTAAACACAGATCAAGGAGGTTGGTCTGTTTTTTGGGTGGCAAGCAAACAGACAGCAAGGAATCAAACATCAACTTTACAACTCAAAGGATTGCTGCTGAGGGAAGGAAAGGGGTGGGGAACCTATGGCTTCAAGGCTGCATGTGGCCCTCTAGGTCCTCAAGTGTGGCCCTTTGAATGAGTCCAACTTTCACAGACCACATTCCCCTAATAAAATGATTTGTTCCGTAAAACTTGGACTCAATCAAAAGGCCACATCCAACGACGGCCAAGGCCACAGGTTCCCCACCCTTGTATAGTCCATAACCATTTTATCTAGACTCTGAATTAGCTAAACAGAAATGTTTCCAGAAAGCTTATCCTGCGATGTATCCACCTCAGAACAGGGTAGGATCAGAAGACAGTTCACCTGGTTTGGATGGAAAGGGGGTGGTGCTAATCCACAGTATCTGGGTCTTGACCCCATAGAGTTGATGAGAACATAAGGTGTGCTATGTGCTGGTCAAAGAGGAAGTAAGCCACGTAGGGATGTAGAGTTGTTGTTCAGTTCTATCCCTACTCTTTGTGACCCCATATGGAGTTTTCTTGGCAAAGATATTGGAGTAGTTTGCTATTTCCTTCCCTAACTCATTTTATCTATGTGGAAACTCAGACAAACAGAGGTTAAGTGACTTACCTAGGGTCACACAGCTATCTAAGGTCACATTTGAACTCAGGTGTTCCGGATTCCAGGCCCAATGCTCTATCCACTCAGTCATCTAGTTGCCTTAGGACAGTAGGGTAAGGGGTGAGAATTCCCAGAGCTGGCTTATGTGAATTGTCTAAATGTCTGCTTACACTGCCACACTGCTCACAATCTTTCAGCTCCGGGAATCAAAGTACAAAGCAATTTATGCAGTTATGACTTCATGATAACCTCTGTATTTATATCAGTGTCCGGTACTGTGGCCTCAGAAAACCTAATGAGAACAATACATCCAAGTTAAAATCTACTACAAGAACATTTGCAGAGGACGGCTATGGTTGGAATACCAACATCAGGGACTCTAGCTTGGTTTTCACTCTTTTGAACATGCCTGCTACTGAGTCTTTGCTTTTTCTTCCTCTATCCAGATAGAACACCTCGAGCAATTGCCATTTCTTTACTATAATTCTTAACTTGTATTCCTAAAGTTCCTTGCTTAGATACTTCCTCCTCATGCTCACTGCATGTTTCTAATTGATCCTAACCTGTATTCAAAACTACATGAGCCCAACACCAAGTGTATGACAGAAAGTAATCTATGGGCAAATTCAATTTCTAGGACAACTTAGAGTGTGCCAGAATCATACTATTTGTTTTCAGAAGTACCAGTGAATAGAAGATAAATTGTAAGCTCTTTGAGGTCAAAGAATGCTTTCATTTTTGTCTCTCACTGATTTTAGTGAAGTTCTTGGCACATAATAGTCTTTGATACTCACTTATTGAATTGAACTATAACTTACAAAATCTTTTTTGACTTCATAATGTAACTAAAATCATCATTGCCACTTGTTCAACCATTGTATTAAATTTCCATAAGTCTGAGAATGGTGGTAGTTAAGTAAAAGCCATTACCAGCATCTGGCTACCTTCTGTTATTAGAAGGCAGTTTTGTCTGAACTTACGGATCCAGCAGGAGTAGGGGGACTGAGCCAGGAAGGACATCACAATAGAAAGAATAAGAATCCACTCATGTTGACAGAGTTCAGTGCTTAGAAATTCACTATCAGAATTGACAATGTTGTCAAATTGAATAACCAAAACAAATGCCACTTGCCCAGAAGTATTGTTTATACTCAGGCAGGTTAGAGGTAAATTCTACACTGAGCAACCAGGTTTCATTTTCTTTCAGGTTCTTAAACCTTCTGCAGTGGGTTCATATATACTGAAGGTAATTGAAGCTTTTTTTCTGTGAAGAGAGAGAGAGAACAAGGAAAAAAAACTATCCCTACATACATTTTGCCTTTATCATTCAAAAATCATTTCAAGAGCTGACAGAATAATTTTATGTAACTCCTTAGAAACTCGGAAACATACTTGGCCTGACCTATTGCAATCAAATCAATAGGATGAATAAAATTAAATGAAGCATGAGTCCCTTTACACTTAAACTAAGTTCACTGACCATTAGTTCCACTGAATACCTCTTTATATTCATAAAGCAAAGTGGAATTTAAAATACATCTACAATAGCTTCCTTTTTTCTTCCCCTCTCTGATCCATCATTGGCTCTAAATGCTGAGACTTAAGAATCAAGGATTTGCTGCTTGGGCCTGTGGTGCAACTTTTGAGGATTCATTCTTTCCCGCTTAGCAAGAGTGCTAAGCATTATTTCAGGAGCTTCTAAACTTTGATATGGAGCCAATCACATGGCATCTTTCTCAACCTCTCCCCTCAAATCATTTCTCCCTCTGAAGGTCTTCCTGCACTCCCTTTATTTTCTTCCTAACATCTCAATCAATGTCCACTTCTTTTTTTCTTCACTAATGCTTACTGTTCCTCAGCTAACCTATCATATTCCCTTACTGGCTTGTAGGAACTAACAGCTACTGTCTTCCACATATGTTTGTGAGTACATGGTTGAATGTCTCACTGTTGTTAAATTAAACATCAGAGGAGACATTTTAAAGAACAAGATTCAAAAGCATCAGCGGCAAAGTGTCTAAATTCACTTCGTTGACCTCTTTAAGATTGTCTTGAAGCTGGATATGTCAAGAACCACACAAGGTAGACTCCCTGAAATGAGAGACCTCTAGACTCTAGCCCATCCTACTGCCATTTTAGCCCCTACTAAGCATTCTTACATATTAAGCTAGCTGAGAGAGCACCTGGAGTGGAGTCGGGAAGATTTGAGTCAACTTGGGCCTTAGCCCTATTTGCCTCAATTCCACATTTCCAAGATAGGGGCACACTGGAGGAGGAAACGACAAACCATTCCAGGATCTTTGCCAAGAAACCCCACAGACAAAAGTTCATGGGTGTAGAATTGTACATGATTGAACAACCAGACAACAAGAAAAGCATTCTTAGTTGATGATATTATCGTTTTTAAACCAACCATTTTTTAAAGGTCGCTGGTAGGGATATTTTGAATTTATCCTCTGCATGAAACATTTCCCAACACTACCTCCCCAACTACTAATAATAACCATGCCCCCCCATGGAGTACCTGAATAAAATTGTACTTGATATAATATAGTACTTGGCATCAAGTTGTATTTATTCACATCGCACTCTGTAAACATACTTGTATCCCTCATTAGAAGTTCATCTCGATTCAGAAGTTTCATTCTTTGTATTTCTATACCCAGCATCTGGCACAGTGCCCAGCACATACTGGGAACTTAATCAATACAATTTCTTTCTTGTGATTATAAAGTACCTGCATAGAATGTATATGTGTCAAAGGAGTGGATCATATAATCATGGGTTTAGAATTGAGAGGAATTTTATCAGTACTAATTAGAGAATTCCTGATAGCAATTATGATGCCCCCTGCATCACTGGCTTGTGACACTGAGCAAGTCCCTTAGGTTCTCAAGGAGCACCAGAAAGCTCTCAGAGACTATATGTCGCAGAGAAGGTATCTGCAACAGTAAAGGATGCTCCTTCCTGGAAGCTTCATATGAAATAAAATCACAAGTCCTACCATAACTACCAGAACTGATTTTTTCAAATATTACCTACCCATTTCTCAAGTAGATAAGTAGTCAAGGAATATGAAGAAACAGTTCTTAAAGAAGAATTGCCAAACATGAACAACCAGAATTAAATTAATAATTGCAAGAGAAGGTTTCACCTTATACTCTGAAAATTGGCAAAAACAATACTAAAGGGCAATAATCAATGTTGTATATTTTGTAGGAAGATGGGCACACTGTTGCATTGTTGGTATGGTTGTGAATAGATACAATAATTTTGGAGAGATTTTTAAAATATGCAAATAGATCAATTAACATATCCATATCATTTGATACAGGGAGGTCATTGCTAAGACCCAAGTCCTCAGATATAGCGAATTAGATATAGGAGTACTTTTTTGTGACAGAGAAATGGAAGCAAAGTAGAAGGCCCATCAATTGGAAAATAGTTAAATCATGATACATAAACGTAACGGGAGATTACTGTATTATAAGATATAATGATGTGATAAATACAGAAAAGTCAAAGAAGATTTATTTGAACTGATGCAGAGTGAAGTAGAGCCAAGAAAATATCATACTCAATGAGTGAAACAATATAAATGGACATAATAGACACACACACACACACACAACTATCAAAAGTGAATTTTACAAAATTATAGGAAACATCCATGACCAAAAAGATGAGACACAAGAAGCATTCCTAACTCATCCTTTAAAGAAGTGGGAAGTTCACAAGTATTGCACATTATACATGTTCTTAGATTTATTCAATTTTCTGATTAAACTGATTATTTGTTTTGATCTTTCCTCCCTTTTTATATTTGAAAGAATATTATTTGTTCTCTAGGATAGCTCTTTGGGAGGGAAGGGAAGAGAAAAAAAAACAAATACTATGATGATGTAAAGACAAAAAGACATTAGTATCTATTTATGAAAGTGTTACCTGCTTCTGAGCAGAGAGGAAACTGCAGTGAAAGAACACATTATTTGGAATTGTAGGACACCAGGGTTCAGAATACACCTCAGTCATTCAGGAGCCAGATAGCCTTGGGCAAAGTCAATTAAGTTCTCTTAGCCTGAGTTTCTATTAACTCAGGAGCCTAGAACTTGTTCTTTCTACCTCCCAGAGTGGATGTGAAGAGCCAATGATGTCAGTTGTGTAAATCATTGATAAACCACAAAGCACCATGTAATTATTGGGTTTTGCTACCTTTAAGAATTTTCTGGCTTAGAGTTTGAAATATTACAGTCTTTCTGCTTTCACCAGAACACACACCTAAACTTGATTCATATTGTCAGAGTCCACAGACAATTGGACTTATACAACAACCTCCCCCCAAAAATGTGCTAGGTCATAAACAAGAATAACACAAAGAGGCTCCAGGTGATAAGCATGGGTCTAATCAAGTTCAGAAATAAGTCACAGAATCAGAGGTTTTCAGACTTGCTTAGGATGTAAGTATGGCTTTACTGAAAGTTCAAAGATCTTAAAGTGCTCAAAAACAAAATAATCATACAAAGAAAATAAATCATAGGAACTAAACCCATAAAACAGTTTAACAATAAGAAAAAAAAAACAGTTCCAATACAAAAAGTTAATAAAGTATATTTGGTAAATGGGAAGAGCAATGTCTCCTGGGTAAAGGACTTTGATTCAAATCCTTCTAGTTACCCATATGACCTTGAGAAAACCATTAAACTTCCCTGGGCCTCAATTTCTTCATTGCAAAATGAGGTTTGGTTAGATAGCCTCGGAGACCATTACACATCTTCTAGGATAAGGGGACAGTGAGAAGCCCTCACTTTTCTTTTGAAGAAGGAGAGAGAAGGAGACAGAAAGAGAAAGAGAGAGACAGAGACAGAGACACAGAGAGAGTCAGAGTCAATTGAATATTGGTGTAAATTCTTAGATATCTAAAGTGTTAAGCAGTCATTGCGCAGAAAATGATAAATTTCTTTCTTTATTATTATTATAATAATAATAAGTATTATTATTATTATTATTCCACACATCTGTGAGGAAATGAGGTAAAATAATAAACCACTAAGGATGTTCTAAAAATCTAGGAATACAAAAATAATAATGAATACTTTCTTCTGAAAACCTAATTAATCCTGTGTTTTACAGGATTTGACATCTACATCTAGGTAAAACAATCTCTCCATAAATTTTCTTAAAGTTTGATTTGGATCGTATAGTCTGTCCAAGAAAGGAAATTCTATAAGGAAACAAATATTAAATTTAAGCTTTAAATTGAATTGAATTGAATTGAATTTAAATTGAAGCAAAAGTTACTTCAAAAAAAAAAAACTTACTTCCTTAAAGTGCTGGCCTGGAGGCGGAGATTATACTTCTAAATGAAACAGTCCCAGAGTCTTTCTAACTCTTGGAATATCAAAGACTAAAGCCACTTGTTTGTTATTTTTCCAACATAAGGATGATGGCACTAACGAGGCCACTCTTAGAAGCCCATCTCTGGTTTAAGATAGTGGTTCTCTGTAAAATAGGGCACTGGGGTTTTAAAAAACAAGATAAGGGGATAATCTGCAAGACTGTAATTAGAAGTAAAAAGCAAACTGTGGGAAAACATAGGGTAACTCAAAGAACACATTTTAAAAAAATAAAACACCTTAGTACAGCATTGTCATTCTGTCTGTTACTTGGCAACTTCCCACAATTATTCTCTAGCATTAGAATTTTGCATGTGAAATAACTAAAGGGAATATATATTTTTTTTGTAAAACATGAATACTATGAATATAAAATATTGGCAGAACAGCCAATATTTTGGCCGGCTGTGTAACCCTAGGCAAGTCATTTATACTCTGCCTCAGTTTTCTCATCCCTAAAACGAAGACAACAATAACTCCTAGGGTTAAGGATCAAAGGAGATAACAACTGTAAAGTGCTTTAGCATAGCAGCCAGCACCCTGTGCTGTTGTTGTGGAGTTGTTTCAAGCATGCCCAACTCTCCATGACCCGATTTGGGATTTTCATGGCAAAGACACTGGAGGGGTTTGCCATTTCCTTTTCCAGCTCTTTTTGCCCATGAGGAAACTAAAGCAAGTAGGGTGAAGTGACTTGCCCAGGGTTACACAGCTAGTAAGTGTCTGAGGTGGAATTTGAACTCAGGAAAATGAGTATTTCTGATTTCAGGTCTATCACTCTATCCCTTGCACCACCACACAGATGCCCCACCCACCTCACAGTGCTTTATAAATGTTAGCTGTTATCATTATCCTTGCATTATTATTATTACCACTATTATTATCCAAATTGGCTGAGATAAGACACCCTGAATTTTGACTCTCCTTTTTGGCATTACAACACTTGATAGGCAGCTTCAGGCAGAAGGGGCAGACAGGCCCTATGAAGCACAAAGTTTGGGGGAATATTCAGATACACAATAGGAATCAAGCTACGGCTAGTACCAGAGGACAAACCAAATACAAAGCAGAAGCAATTTAACCACTAAGAGATCTGAATGAGCCAACGAAGAACGTTGTTTGATAGCACAAACAGCACTCAGGAGGTCCATGAGAACTGAGATGAAAGAAGGAGGTAGACAGAAGACAGCAATTCCTGAGTCACACTCAATCTTCTTTATAATTTTGCTTACCCCAGGGAAAGCCAATCTTCAGTAAGCCTGCTACCATAGAGATGCATCTAGTCATATCTACTAAGAACAGGCTGTCTAATTTGTGAATGTGAAAGCCAGAAGCAGACCCAGTTCAGGGCAAAAGGCATTTCCTTCACAGGTTGATGATAAATTTAAAAAGTCAAGGAGACTTGATGTGTCATCCTGTAATACAGTATTAAAAAGTAGCAATGGGGCCTCAAGAGGTCATTTGATTCCGCCACTTTTCTCTAACAAACACTAACCCTCCTTCTAAGATAAGCCACTCAATGTGTTTTTAGAAATATTGAGAAATGGTGCCTTTACAGCTCTGGACTCCCTCTCACTCCAGACCCTTAGGAACCTACTTCATTATAAAAATGCCCAACAGAAAGCCAAGCAGTCCTCCCTCATTTATTGCCAAAATGTCTTGCTGCATTTTAAACTATTGACTCCTTTTGCTCTTCTGAAGACAGTAAGACTCTCCACTAATAGCTTCCTTAGTGACTTGTAACAAAATCTATTTTATTACACCTCTAGAATTGTTTTGTTTTGGTTTAACTTTTGGTGAGATTAAATGTATTACTTCTACTACATGAAAAAAAAATACTTCAACACAATTCTAAAAGTATTTAATAGTCCCTGAAAGTCTTTCTTTATTTGCATTCTAGGAGTTTCAGACTTAAATCTTTTGAAGTAATATAGTACTGAAAATGCCATCCGTGGCAACTATTTGAAGAGCATATACACCTGCCAAAATCATTCTCATCCTTTTTATATAGGAGAGCCACATTTTTCACTATATTGTTTGTATTTTTAATATATTTCCATGACAGATAATCTAATTGTGATAAATCTTTTTCTGGGTCATATTGAAATTTTAGCCATCTGAAAAAGTTGAAGTGAAAAGCAATTACATAAAACTTTTTAACATTCATGGAAATGTGAATTAATTCAAAATGAAACCTCTAGATACACAGGATAGCAAGAGGTCTCCATTCCTTATTGTTACCAGTTAAATTCACCTGCCTAAAAATTACACATCTCTGAATTCCTCAATCATCCAGAACATACCTAGGAGACCAGAAACAATCATAATGCCCAAACAAACCACTATGAAACTCTGGACTTTACAAAGTTCACTTTCCACTTAGAGAATCCCTAGAGACTTATTTCCCCTTATGTTTAAATGCAATTTTAACAAGGGAGGTTTTCTAGTCCCACAGCAAATTATAAATATCACGTTAAAGGTGGGCTATTGAAAGTGCATGTCCTGGGTAGGTTAGGTGGCACAGGGAATAGAGCACCAGCCCTGGAGTCAGGAGGACCTGAGTTCAAATCCAACCTCAGATACTTTCCTCTTACTAGCTATGTGGTCTTGGGCAAGTCAACCCCAACTGCCCTGCCTTCCTCCCTCCAAAAAGCAAAAAAATAAAAATAAAAAAGGGGGAGTTTTAAAACCTCAATGGATAATTTAGCCCTTTAATTCAATCTAAGAAACATTGATTTAGGGCTTACAAAAGGCTAGGTACTGCTCTAATAGACCTATAGGGCTTTGCCTCTCTTTAAATACAAACATATACTTGAAAGTCTTTACCTTAGATATCTAAAGTACTAAGCAGTCATTGTGCAGAAAATGAAAAATGTCTTTATAGCAGCACATCTGTGAGGGAATGAGGCACAGGAATAAACCACTAAGGATGTTCTAAAAACCTGGGAATACAAAAATAACAATGAATCGCATACATAAAGGGATTAAAAAACAGAGCAGGAGAACAAGTATACTTTGAGCCCACCCATCAGAGTCCAGTGGAACAGTACAACTCTTATGACCTGTTAGGTCCTCTTCACCAGTATCTTGAACTCTGTGCTCTGCTTCTCCATCTGGATTTAGGTGTTTTGTTACTTCACATCTTCATTTGCCTCCTTGACCCAGTACTTTGATAATCTATTACAATGTCAAGTCTTCCACATTCATTGAACTCCTATCCTGGATTCACCATCCTGGATTTTTGTCACTTGTTTGTACTTTCCCTGTAACCCCAAGTTATTAACTGTCCACATCTGTGCTAACACAAGTCAAGTTCAAAGGATCAAAAAATATAAACCTCGAAGTGACCACAGAGATAATGTAGGCTGGTGCCCTCACTTTATAATTGAGAACATGCAGCCTGGATTGGTTTAGAGATTTAGGGAAGGTTATACAGGTAGTGAATAATAGCATGAAAGTTGAACTCAAGTCCTCTTATTCCAAACCCAGTATTCTTTAACCTTCACAATATTTAGGACAAGCACAAGATAGGGGAAGGTATGGTTAGAAAGCAATTTGTATGAAAAAAAGATATGGAGACTTTAGTGTCCTGAAAAGTCAATATGAGTCAATAGTGTGATAGAACAGCCCAAAGTGTTAACATGTTCTTGGCTTACACTGATGGAAATAACCCCCAAGAATAAGAAGATAATAGTTCATCTGGACTTGGTCCTAGTCAGATTTACATCTGGATTATTTTGTTCGATTGTCTATCACATCTGGATTATTGCTACATTCAGCGTGTCATTTGAGGACAATGGTAAATAGGAGAGAGTCCAGAAAATAGCACACAGAATGGTAAGTGGTACCAAGTTAACACCACATGAATCTCTACTGAGAAATTAGGGACGATTAGCCTGGTGAAAACAAGGGAGAGCAGCAAGACAATGGCTACCTTCAAATGTTGTAAAGCCTTCCTGCCTTGTTAGAAATTAGACTTGCTCTTTGGGGTTCTTGAGTATAGAACTAAGAGTAATAGGCGAGAATAGTCAAGAGTCAAACTGAGGTTTAACTTAAGGAGAAAAACTCCAACCATTAGAGTTATGCAGAAGTGAAATGGGCTGCCTTAAGAAAATAGTGGGTTTCTCCTATAAGGAAGTCATTACGCAAAGATTACATGATCATTCCTTAGGTGTGTATTGACATCGATTTTCTTTGTTGGATATGGATTGAATAGATGGACCCTGAAGTTCCTTCTAATTCTGAGATATATGATTGCATCAGCTGCTGCTTCATTAGCCTCCCCCTCCCTGGCCAGCCCTTTCTCATTGCTACCTGTACCCTTTCATGACAGGCATACTGATAAAAGAAAGAAGTAACAGCTGACAGTCTAATAGCAAGGGGTAGGGGATGTGTTAAGCAGACAGAAAAAAAAAAAACTATTAAAAACAGACACATGAACTTGATTTGCCAAGTGGTGTTGGGCTGTGAGCCAACAGTCTTACAAATTTTTATAGCTGCTAAGGGCACTACCTAATGACAGCACAGTACAAGAACTGAAGGTCAAGTGATGACCCTGAATCATCAGTAAGAGGTTAGATGAAGTTCAGCATGCTCTACATAATACTGAAGAAACATTCATCAATTCAATTCAATAATTATATTAAGAATCTGTGAATATTAGACTGTTTAAACCATTTTGGCACCTAAATGGATGGCCTAAAAAATCAGGAATAACAAACAGCTCCTATCATGATGCCAAAATAAATGAGATGCTACTAAAGACAGCAATAGAAGGTCCAGAAGACAAGGTTGTTTTGGTGCAAAATACTGATGTGGTCAGTGAATGGAGTCACCTTGTGATAATTCTTGCATTTGTTAAATGGGTATTTATTAAATTCTTACAATGAGCAAGGCACTATACTAGGTGCTAGGGATACAAAAATATCAATGAAACATTGTATAAATATATAGAGTTTATCACTTTTCCTTCATTATGTGAACCTGTTTTCACTAAGTAACAAAAATGAAGGTCATTTTTACATACTGAGAGTAAACAATTAAGCAGATAATGAATTAATATCTCCAATGGATACATGATCACATTCTACCTGGTAACTCCCTCCAGTGATGCAGATAGCAGCCTTTTCATAGCATCTCATCCAAAGTTCCTTTAGACTATGTCTTCCTATAAATCTGCCACAAGGAAGTCAGTGCACATGCTGGAGATTGTCCTGTAGTTCTCTTGACATTTAATGGATAACAGTGAAGGAGTGGATAGATTTGAACCGAGGCCTTCATGACTCCAGGTCCAGTGTTCTATCATTTTTGGTGACTACTTATTTAATGCAATTAATTCTTTTTGTGTATTTATTTAGTATTTAATTTTTCCACCATTACAGATAAAAATAACTTAACATTTGTTTTTAAAACTTTAAGTTCCAAATTCTCTCTCTTTCTCCCTCCTCATCCCCCCATTGAGAAGTCAAGCAATTCCATATAGATTATATGTATGTAGTCATGCAAAATATATCCATAATAGCTATGTTGTAAAAGAAAACATAGACCAAAAAAACCCCCCAAAACTCAAGAAAAATAAAGTGGAAAAAACTCAACCAAAAAACAAAAGTTGCTTCAATCTTTATTCAGACACCACCAGTTCTTTCTCTGGGGATGGATAGCATTTTTTCAACCTAAGTCCTTCATGGATCATTGTATTGCTGAGAATAGCTGTCGTTCACAGTTGATCATCTTACAATATTGCTGGTACTTTGTCCCCAGGACATTTCACTTTGCATCAACCCAAGTAAGTATGTCTAGGTTTTTCTGAGAACATTCTGCTCATCATGTCTTCTAGTACAATAGTATTCAATCATAGCTACATACCACAACTTATTCAGTCCTACCCAAATGATGTGAATCCTCTTGATTTCTAATTCTTTACCCCCAAAAAAGAGCTGCCATAAATATTTTTGTGCATATAGGTCCTTTTCCTTTTTGATTTTTATCTCTTTGGGATACAGATCTAGTAGTGATATTGCTGGTGATAGTTCCAAATTGTTCTATAGAATTGTTCAATCAATTCACAACTCTGACAACAGTACATTAGTGCCTCATTTTTCCCACATCCCCTGCAACATATGTCATTTACCCTTTCTGTATTATCTAATCTAATAAGTATGAGGTAGTATCTCAGAGTTGTTTTAATTTTCATTTTTTCATCCAATAGTAAATTAGAATTTTTTTTTTCCATAGGGCTATAGATAGATTTAATTACTTCTGAAAACTTATTATAAGTTTTGATCATTTATCAACTAGGGAAATGGTTCTGATTTTTATAAATTTGATACAGTTGTAAATATACTAGAGAAATGAGGTCTTTATCAGATAACTTGCTTCAATTTTTTTTCAGAGTTACTACTAATGACTGTATTTCCCTCCATTCTGTTCTCTCTACTCATTTATCCTATTCTCTCTCCTTTCACCCTCCCTGTCCCTTCTCAAGTGTTCCCTCCCTTCAATCAACCCCTAATCCCTATAATGCCAATTGTGATATTCACAGAACCCAAGGGAGCTATGAATATGTTTGTGTAGTCCTGAATCACAAAATGTAACAGACTCTCCACATGGAAGACAGAACCAAAACAGTTATTCAAACACCAGAAAGCTGAATTCCAACACCAGAAGGCCAAATCCATCACAGCAACCAAGAAGTTGATACACATAACCCATGTAGCAAGTATCCACATCCCCAAGGCTTCCCTCTGTCAGGTCTTTAAAACAAAACAGTCTCCCTTAAGCAAAAATATCCCTCTCTCACTCATTCTAGCTGCTCTGTTTTCACACTGCCTGCTCCCCACTCTGCTTGTGCTCTCCTCTGCTCCTTCCTGCTCCACCCTTTCTGTTTCACCTTTTTAGTAAGTTCCTTCCACCATGGGTTCCATGTGATTTCACTTGGTCTATTAAGGGGTAGGGAAGGTCTTCAAATTCCCTTAGGCCTATTAAGGGGCAAGGAAGATCTTCAAATTGCCATTACCATTGCCATCCACTTTCCCCCTACTTTACTGTAGGGTAAGATAGATTTCCATACCCACTTGAGTATCTCCTTATACCAATTCTGATGAGAATTAGGTTCATTTATTTCCTCTCACCTCCCCCTCTTCTCCTCCACTATGAAAGCTTTTTCTTGCCTTTTTTACATGAGATAGTTTACCCAATTCTACCTCTCTCTTTCTCTGTATTAGCAAGCACCCTAGCACACCCAGGATGGCCTCCTAGCACAGGTTTTGATCTGCTTTACAAAGGAAAGAGAGCTTTAAAGGGGTTAACAATCCTACTTTAATTATAAAGAAAGAAATTAATATAGAAAATACAGGCAGAGAAATTAACACAAAGATGAATGGACAGGACTCCAGCTGTCTGAATATAGCAACATTGCTATATACTTTACATATATCACTGGATCAAGATAGCACAGACATCTAAGCAGTCAAGGGTGGGGGGGGAGAGTTGGGGAAGGGGCAGGGGTTTGAACATACAACTACTCAGAGTCTTGACCAGGAAATCAAAAGATACTTATCATGAGCTAATTCCCAAAGTAAAATGCCAACCTCCCAGAATATATAACAAAGACTCGGCCCCTAATTGACTCAGCCAGAAAACATACAACCTATTTGACTCACCACATCTGTGAATTATCAGGGTTCAAAGGAGATTAATTCATCAGATGTTTACAATTAAGCCTGAGTCTATAAAATTGACTCCAAAAAAGAAAACAAAAATTCTACCTTGTTTGTACTTACATTCTCTCAGTACATTACTCTCCCACTCCTTAATTTTATTTTTTAGATGTCCTCCTTTCATATTCAACTCACCCTCCATCCTCTGTGTGTGTCAACTACCCTAATAATGAGAAAGTCTCCTCAGTTACAATATCATCTTTCCATGTAGGAATGTAAACAGTTCAATGTGAAAAAGTTCCTTATGATTTTTCTTTCCTTTTTATCTTTTCATGTTTCTCTTGTGTCTTGTATTTGAAAGTCAATTTTTCTATTTAACTCTGGCCTTTTTTCAAGAATGCATTAAATTCCTCTATATCATTGAAAATCCATTTTTCCCCTTCATGGATTACATTAAATTTTGCTAGGTAGATGATTCTTGGTTTTAATCCTAGCTCCTTTGACCCCTGGAATATCATATTCCAAGTCCTCCAATCCCTTAATGTAGAAGCTGCCAAATCTTGTGTTATCCTGATTGTGTTTCCACAATATTTGGATTGTTTCTTTCTGTCTCCTCTCAATATTTTCTCCCTGACCTGGGAATTCTGGAATTTGTCTATACTATTCCTGGAAGTTTTCCTTTTGAGATCTCTTTCAGGAGGTGATTGGTGGATTCTTTCAATTTCTATTTTACCCTCTGATTCTAGAATAACAGGACAGTTTTCCGCAATAATTTCTTGAAAGATGATGTCTAGGCAACTTTTTGATCATGACTTTGAGGTAGGACAATAATTTTTAAATTCTCCCTCCTGGATCTATTTTCTAAGTGAATTGTTTTTCCAATGAGATAGGAAAATTCACATTGTCTTCTATGTTTTCATTCTTTTGGTTTTCTTTTAAAATTTATTGATTTCTCATATAGTCATTAATGTCCATTTGCTCCATTCTGATTTTTAAGCAATTATTTTCTTTAGCAAGCTTTTGGACCTCCTTTTCTATTTGTCCAATTATGCTCTTTATAGCTTTGTTCTCCTCATTGGATTATGGATCTCTTTTGCCATTTGGTCTAGTTCATTTTTAAGGTGTTATTTTCTCCAATATTTCTTGGGGTGTTCTTTACCATACTATTGACTCTTTTTTTTTTATTTTCTTGCATCACTCTCATTTCTCTTCCCAATTTTTCCTCTACTTCTCTTACTTGATTTTCAAAATCCTTTTTGAGCTCTTTTATGACCTGAGATCAATTCATATTTTTCTTGGAGGATTTGGATGTAGGAGCTTTGACTCTGTTGTCTTCTTCTGAGTGTAGGTTTTGATCTTCTTTGTCACCAAATTAAGTTTCTATAGTCTAAGGTTTTTTCCATCATCTGTTCATTTTTCCAGAAAATTGTTTGACTTTTTATCTCTTTGTTAAGGTAGAGCTCTGCTTCCATTGTGGAGGACATGCTGTCCAAAGCTTCAGGGGTTTAGTGAAGCTGTTTGGGAGATACTTCTAGGGACCTGTAAGTTTTCAGTTCTTCCAAGATTATATGATCCAGGGGGGGTAGAGCCAAGATGGTGGCATAGCAGCAACAACATATCACAGCTCTCACATAGCCACCCCAAAATACCCACAAAATAGGACTCTAAGCCAATCCTAGAACTCCAAAATGCACACAAAGATACTTCCCACTAAAGTCAGCTCAGCTACGAGGAACCATATCAGCACTGCAAACCAAAACCAGCCTGGCCTGAAGCCGCTGCTGAGCCCTGAGGGTGGCCAGACCAGAGGAGTGGTGAGTGGATTAGCGGCAGTTGCGAGCAGTGTTGAGAACTAGGTAAGTGGGCCTTGTGAGGTCTTGGGAGAAAAGCGGTCCAGTTGAAAGGCCTCCAGAGTGGAAAAGCAAAAGGCAGAGGTTTTGCACCCGCCTCCGCATTGCAGCTTCCCACCTGTGGCCTGCAGACAGCAAGGGGACTAAGCGATTGTTCTGAGGCCAGTGCTCTCACATTGAGCGGCCTGGATCCGGATGGCCGTCTTGGGCCTTGGTCTTGGAGTCTTCATTATCCAGTCAGCTGGAAGTAAGTAGGAAGGGTCTCAGCACCTTCCTGAGAGTTATGGCAGACGGGAGGACCCCTGTGATTTGGGACAGAGCTTTCTCTTCTGGAAGCAGAGCCCCACAAAGATTTAAAAAAAAAAAAAGCATAAGAAGCAAAGTAAGAACTGCAACCAAACTCTAGATTCCTTCTTTGGGGAAAAGAAAGATCATGGGAGAGAGAGGGAGGAGGAGAGCACAGCCAGAGTGCCCCCACTAGAGGCCTCCAATAAACATGAAGAATGCCTTAAAGCTAGAGATGAGCTGAAGAAGGATTTTGAAAACCAAATAAGGGAAGTGGAAGAAAAATTGAGAAGAGAAATAAGAATGTTGCAGG
>CM053592.1:125931959-125994017 GCA_028646515.1 Pseudochirops corinnae
ACATAGGAGAGAATAGACTGGGGGAGGGGGAACACACTGGGATGGCTGTTTTGGGGTGGTGGGTAGGGGAAAGAAGGGGAGAAAATATGTAACTCAAAATCTTGTGGAAATGAATGATTCAAACTAAAATAAAAAAGAAAAAGATTATATGATCCAAGGAGAGGTGTTTACTCCTCTCTTATCCTATCCTGTGGTCTGTGAGTGACTATATGTACTTTTTTCTGATCTGAAACTGTGACGAGGATTCCCCCTCCACTGCTGCCAAAAGCTCTGCTATGCTAGTGCTCCTTCCCACACAGTAAGTATTGTGACCCAGATCCAAGTATGTACAAAGCAACAGAGACTTGCGTCAATATCAACAAAGAGATCATTATAATTTCCTTCTGATCTGTTGTTTGATCCCCTTACCATCTGTGGGGTGAGAGATCCAGAAGCAGTCCCTGCAGCACAAACACCACTGCTGATTCAGTCACTCTCAAGTCCTGCTCCTGGTCTGACAGTCCTTTTCTACTGACCTTCTAAGTTGTATTTGATGTTTATGGGTTGAGAAGTCTGGAGACCATCACACCTACCAGTGATTCAGTCCCCTGAGGACTTCCCTGAGTTTGCTAGATCCTAATCTGTGCTGCAGTCTGCGCTGGACTATACTCCTCTCTCAGCCTGGTACAAAAAACTTTTCCTGTCAACCTTCCAGGTTGTCTTGAGCTGGAAATCTGTTTCACTCTGTCTTTTTGTGGGTTCTGCTACCCTAGAATTCATTTAGAGTCATTTTTACAGGTATTGGAGGGGTTTGAGGGAGATCTCAGGCAAGTCCTGGCTTTTTGTCTACCATCTTAGCTCCACCCTCTGAATTAAATATTTTAAAAGGTTAAGTGTCATACAGTTATGTGGGACAGTGGAGAGAGCACTGGATCTGGAGTCAGGAAAATGAATTCAAATCCCATCTCAGACACTAACTAGGCAAGATGACTATGGGCATATTTTGTCTGCATCAGCTTCCTCATCTACAAAATGGAGGTAATTATAGCACATGCTTCCCAGGGTTATTGTGAGGGCTACATAATATTTGTAAAACTCTTTGCAATCCTTAAGGCACTATATAAATGTTAGATATTGTAATTTTATTACAATTATAATCATCTACTATGTTCAGGGAACTATTCTAGGACTAGGAGTACAATAATAAAAATGACACAAGTCTTGTCCTCAAAGATTTTACTGTATAATCAGGGAGAGTGTACAAGGTATATTCAAATAAATAAGTTATCAAACAGCATGTGATAAAGCCAAAGGAGAGATTCAGACAAAGTGTTAGAAGTAGTTTGAGTAGAGACTTATCATTTTCAGCTACATGAATAAAAAGGAGTCCAATGCAGTGTGGGTGAGAAGAAACACTTGATCTGAACCTTAATGGATATAAAATTACTGAATGCAGGGAGAAGAGATCACTGTAAATATCTGGACATAGAACAGGGAACAAGAAGATTAGAGAATACCTAGCAGTCCAATTTGGCTTTAATGTAGAACAGATGAAAGGGAATAACATGGAATAATATCTAAAAAGCATTTTGGAGTCAAATTATGGAGGGCCTATAATGCTGGCTATTTTATTCTTAAAGATGACCAAAAGTTTTCGAGCTGGGAAGTCATCCTAATGTTCATAACTACCAGGCATTAGGAATGCTCTCTTAGCAATTTTAGTCAGGATAAATTAGAAAATGTTAGACTGATATAGGGAGGAACCAAGAAAAGGGCATGTAGAACAATTCATTGAAAGTTCTGTTGACCAACTCATGAAATCCAACAAATATTTATTTAAGTACTAACAACATGGGTAGTGTACATACACTAAGAGATATGATATAGCCCAAGTTCTCAAAGAACTTTATTTATTTAAACATTCTTTAATTAAATTCTCTTGTCTTTTGTCTTGGTTTCTGTGATTTCTTTCTCTTGATTCTATTGATGTTCTACATGCCTTTTTCTCAACCAAATTCCTATAAAATTCTGACTACATTTACTACCTTGACTTCCTCTTTTATATTTCTCAACCCTCTCTAAATGGACTTCTGAACCCATCGTTCAACTGAAACTTATTTCTTCAGATCTCAATGAGTCTTTAATTGCCAAAGCTGATGGTCTTTTCTCAATCCTCAAACTACCTGACTTGTTGTATATGATGGTATTGAACACCCTTTCCTTCTGAATACTCTTTCTGCTCTAGGTTTTCATTTTTATTAATCTCTCCTTGTTCTCTGCCTATATGTCTTACGACTTCTCAATCTCCTTTACTTGCTTATCATCAATATCAATTAACCTACCTAAACAATCTAACTGTGGGTGTTCTAAGACTCTGTACTATTCCTTTTCCTCTTCTCCCTCTACACTCCCTCATAGTGAACATATGAGCTCCCATGAGTTTATCTACCATCCCTAGGCAGATTATTTACTCATATATCCATATATCCAGCCTCAGATTCTTCCCTGGGTTTTGGTCCCATATCACCTACTGCCTATTGAACATTTCTAACAGGATGCCCTAAAGACAACTCAGACTGAACATACTCTAAATAGAATTTATTTTATTTCCTCAGAAAAGACATCACTATTCTTCTCTTCTAGAAATATCATAACCACATGTCTGACTCTTTACTCTTAGATCACATATCTAATAAGTTATCAAATCTTACCATTTCTACCTCCATTATATCTCTCAAATATGACCCCTTCTCTCTACTCGTATAGTTACCCTTTCAAATTCAACACTTTCAGTTCAAACTCATCATTTCTTGCCTAGATTATTATAATGGTCTCTTAACTAGTCTACCTGTCTTAAGTCTGCCTCCACCTCTCTATTCTTCACACTATTGCTAAACTAATTTTCCTCAAGTATGGATCTGATCATATCACATTAAAAACTCTAGTAGCTTCCTATTGCCTATAAAATAAAATGCAAACTTTTCTGCTAAGCTTTTAAAGTTCTGTACAAAATGACTTCAACCTCTTTTACAGAATCTTTATACATTAAACTGTACACTGTATATTTCATATTACAATGTACCTTGTATGTTGGCCCCTTTGGGGGTTCTATTATCCAATAAAACTGGCTTTCTCTGTATTATACAAACACAGTGTTCCATCTCCTGTCTCTGTGCCTATGTATTGGCTGCCCTGATGTCTGGAATGCATTTCCTTTTTCTTCTACCTTATAGAATTCTATTCCTTCCACACTCAGCTCAAGTATATTTTTCTACATGAAACATTTATTAATCCTTTAAAATGGTAGTGCCCATTCTCACTTAAAACTTTACTTTGTATCTATGGATTTTTTTGTATTTAGCACTTTGTAGTGTGGGGTGATGCAAAGGTGTCAAAATTCCCAAGTGCAGCAAGAACCAGACTAAAATGAAGTTCCTATCTGATCTTAATGAATAAAAAATGAGAAAAAGAAAAAGAAAGATATGGAAACGTGACATTTTCTAAATCAATAAGCAGCCATCAGGGATTCTTATGTGCAGTTAAGTGGCCCTATTTCTATTTGAGCTTGACACTGCTGGTGTAGTAAACACAGTTGGCCTTTAAAGTCAGGAAGATATGGGTTCAAGTCCCTTCTCTGACATGTGCTGACCATGTGACTCTGGACAAGTAACCTAACCTCTCAGTGATCAAGGCATTCTGTGAGACTGGAAATTGCAAAGAAGTTTCACACCTGCAATGGTAGAGGTAGTTTCCTTAGTCGGCAGCTCTAAATACCAATGAAATTACAGGTTGTGTCCCCATCCCTATTCTCTTTATATTTATTCTAAAGAGATAGATATAATTACAGGCATATTGACATATTTATCTAGATATATATTTTATACATATACTGATGAATTTATATCTATTATTTATCTATCTTTATATTTACTGATTTTGCTATCTATCTATCCATTGGCATGCAATATTATAGAAGGTCTTTGAGAGTAGGGGTTGGGTCATTCTTTATAGCTCCAGAGATAAGAACAGTACTTGACACATAGTAGACATTTAATCAATGCTTGGTGATTGATCTATAGTGCTAGATGCTTCAGAAAAGTCAAGGAAGATGAAGTCTATTTAATCTGTCAATTAAGAGTTTATTAGTGATATTTAGGAGAATCATTTGAGTTATGTGGCAGAATAAACAAGTTATAAAATAGCATGTGATAAAGGCAAAGGAAAGATCCAGACAAAATATTAGGAGCAGTTTGAGCAGAAACTGATCATTTTCAGCTCCATGAACCATCAACCATCTCATTTTATGGATGAAGAAACTTGGGCTGAGGGAGGATAAATAACTTTGTCAAAGTCACCTAGCTGGTAAGGAAAGTAAACCTAAGTTCTTAGAAGCTCTGTCCCTTACTCCATCCATTGTACCTGAAGAATGATCCTATGGGGAGGGAGGTTTGATAGTAAGATGCTGGGGAATGGGGATATGATGAGGAAATCATGTGTCTATACCCATGATGAAAAGAAATGTGGTGGTAATAACTGTAGAGTATCTATGAAAGTCATAGATATACAAGTTACCTCTGTTCCTTAGCACAGGAACAACACAAGCCCAACACTAAAGATTTATTATATAACTACCACTTGAATCAACTGAATATTCATTACATACTCTTTAATAAAACCACATAATTTCCAATTCCAAATGATTATAGCTAACATTTCCCCCCAAATCAAACAAATACTTCCCTAAGATGTGAAATAAGGGAGAAGATAGCAGGAGGAGGCATACAGAAACAAGGGATGATCCTTTGGGTAGAGTTGCTCTGCAAACAGGAAGGCAATACTCAGTTCTGTTCTTGGAAGAGTAAAGCAAAACACCAAGGAGACGTTGGAATGTACTGTTTGTCTAAAGTTGTTGCTAATAGCAGCCCAGGAGAGGCATTAGGGGAAGAAAAATTTCCTCCTTAAAATTAAAGGATTGTGGAGGAGAATATGTAAGAGCTGGGGAGGGAAGTTCTGTGCCACTTTTGAGCTCGTTACTAATTCAGCAAAATAAATTAAGCAATTAGACTATTCTCAAATCATCTAGAAAATACTATAATAACAGTAAAACCATGATATACCAGTCGGGGACTATCAAAAGATTCAGCAACAATGTGGGAGTAGGGAAGAGGAGACAGAGAATGCAAGGTAAAAGGTTAGCAATATGAGAATTTATTGATCCCAATCTACTTTATACTTCACCATCATCACCACTAATTTCTGTACAGAGTCTTTTCTTCAAATATCTGTAATCTAGACTTGCCTTTGTATGTATGTACATAAAGGATAACTGTATCTTGTCACAGCAATTTGGAAAAGAAGGAATCTTCATAGGAAATGCAGGGTCTATTTCTCTAATTTCTGAGTGCATAGCAGACATATAAAATAATAAAAATAGTGGGACTAATGAAAAAGAGAGAACCAGTTTCTCATAACTAATCAACTCTAAAAGAAGCTTTAAAGCCCAATTGCCTCCTTAAAATTCACAGGCTAGTTTTTAGAAACAGAACATTTCTTTATTTATAGTGGGTGCCTAAGGATAAGAAGAACTAACCCTAACTTTTAAAAGCCATGCCTCATATTTTTACTACTCAAAATATTATATGAAGGATGAGTTATTCAAGTCTATGGTATAGCACTATGGCTTTAATTCAAATTTAATACACCTTCTCTAAGAAGCCCTTTGAAGTAATTCTGTGCTGAAAGATATATTACAGATGTAAAATCTATTTTGAAAAAAAAATAAGACACCAATACAAAATACTGAAAGAGATACACATAAATTCGCTCAATCAGACCCTGATCTATAAGTGAAAATGTGGAGATAGATAAAATTTTGGAAACTTCAAATGACTGAAAATCACTAAAACAGAAGGAAAAGTTTAGAAATAATCTGTAAACTGTATGTTTAATAAAGGCTCATTAGAAACAAGGAGTACTTTTTCAACTGCAATACACCAGTGACCTTGTCTTCTTTAACATGGATCACAAAGAAAATGACTGTTGAGGTAGGGGAAACAATGAGAATATTCACAAGAAGGCTGTGGAAGGAAAGAGGATAAAGGAAGAAAATTCTCATTCACCAAATTTTCTTTTTTTTCTTTTTTTTTTAAAATAAGCTTTTTTTTTTCTTTTTGGAGGGCAGGGCAATTGGGGTTAAGTGACTTGCCCAAGGTCACATAGCTAGTAAGTGTTAATTGTCTGAGGCTGAATTTGAACTCAGGTCCTCCTAACTTCAGGGCCAGTGCTCTATTCACTGCGCCACTTAGCCACCCCAAATTTTCTTAAGGGGTAAAATTCAAAACATTTGTTATTGATATAAAGGAATAGAGAGTATTTAAAAGTTCATAGGATCATAGTGTTATGACTACAAGAGATATAGAGGTCATCAATTACAGTTCCATTTTACAGCTGAGGAGACTGAGGCTGACAGACATTACACCTCTTGTTTAAGATCAAACAACTAGCAAGTATTTGAAGCAAGATCTGGTTTCAGTTCTTCCTGACTCCACCCCCATGATTCCATCCACTGCTCTATCTGTAGTTAGCACAAAATAAAGGAGCTCATTTTGATTAAAAACAAAAAACCTCTTCTAATTTTCAGAGGTAGAAATGGAGCTATGTAACATATAATCAGCAATGCTAAATATATGACATATATGCATGAATATGTATATATTCATATATATGCATACATATATGTATATATCCATATGTGTGTGTGTGTGTGTGTGTGTGTGTGTTTCTTCCGAATGGCCTTTTGCTCTTTGTATAATAACTTAGGCAGCTAGGTCATACAGTGGATAAAGTACAGGATATGGAATCAGGGAGACTTGAATTCAAATCCTCCCTGAGACACTTATTACCTATGTGACCCTGGAAAAGGAACTTGACCTCTCTCATCTTTAGGCTACTAAGCTTTGATGGGGTTGGACTTGATGGTCACCAAATTCATTTCTAGTTCTGAAATCTATGATCCTGTGAACTTTCAAATATCACCCATTCCTTGAAGTCAATGACAACTATTTTGACTTTAGGTCTTTACCTAAATTTTCCTCATCTGAAAATGGGGATTAATAATAGCACCTACTTTGTAGGGTTGTTTAAGCATCAAATGAGCATGAGTGAGTGTGTGTGTGTGTGTATGTGTGTGTGTGCAAAATTTGAAGAAATATAATGCTAGCTAATATTATTATTATAACTGTTGTTAATATAAATCAATAGCAAATTATCTATACCTTCATATTATAGCAAAATTCTCCAAAAGTCATATAAACAGTATAGCACTATGCCTTTTGACAGTTTTTTTTTCCTTTTAAATAGATCAGGTGCTAGATGCATCTCATGACTTTTATGGTGCTGACGGAAACTGAAAACTTGTGTAGTGCAAGTAGTAAATTGAATAATCAGGTCAATGGTTCACCCATGTCATATTAAGCATGATATTCTACATATAGCATTTGATGTCTGTGTTTCACAGGAATGAACCAGAGGAGGTGGTCCAAGTATTATTATTCTATACTGGACATGCAAAGATTGAGGTTGAAAGGAGGAAGTGATTTGTCTAAGCCAGAAAACAGAAGCATCAAGACTTGAACCCAGATCTTTTTATTCAAAATCTAGGGACCTTCTGACTATATACCACATATATATCACTATGTGCCACATATATACCACTATATACCACATATATTCCACTATATACCACAATTCTCGCATTTCCAGAATGTCAACCTAAATTGACTAGAGACAAATCTAAAACATCCCTAAATTTCCCTTGACAAGCCCTTCATGAATCAATCATCCATGAACTTATACAATATACAGTGATGAATAATGAGTTCTATTTGTGTGTGGCTTATTGGAACTAGTTTCATTAATTTAACCTGACATCTCATATAAATGCTTCTTGAGTCTGCTTTTATATTTGCACCCAATAACCTCTCAGGGTGAGTTCTAGAGGTATAAGGTAGAGAGATAATCTACTCTAATCCTGTCATTTTATAAATGGGGAAACTGGACCCCAGAAGGCTTACTCATGACAAGAAAGAGCTAGAAAAGACCAAAACCTTTTTAGGTTCAAACTCAGTTTTGAATGACTACAAAGACAAAGATCATTTTCTAGTTCAGTTTGCTTGTTTGTTTGTTTGTTTCCCTTTCAGGATTGCACTGAACTCTTTCTTCTCTGAGCCTTGTCCCCTTTCCTTCTGGATGACACTTTATAAATGTTTTAGCATCTCAGAAGTTCCTATATGATGTCAAAATAGGCCTGCTCTGCCTTCACTCAAATTGAATTTAGATCGTGACCCTTCTAAATATTTGGTATTGTTTATTTTACTTCTTTGTCTCCTAAGACTCCTAATGTTATTTTTATGGAATTGAGGGTTTGTTTTAAACCAGGAATTCCTGGTCAGAATGTAAAGTGCAAGTATTACTGACTTTTTCGTAAATATTTCACATAGTGTGTATAAAAAAAGTCCCAGATGATATTTCTTAGAGTTACTGTCATACATTTCACACTGCTCATGAAAGCTAGCCAGAGTTGGTATTTTAAGAGCTGGTCTAAAAAAGTAGAAATCTTAGCTTTCCCTTCTAAAATCACCCATCACACCCCATTAATTCAACCACAAACCAATTCTTCAAGTACTTGTGGTGTGCCTACTGAGTGCTGAATTCACTGTTAAGAGTTCAGGGGAGATCCAAAGGTAGACAGCTCTCATAGAAGATGGTACATGTGTAAGAAATAAAACCAAGCAGCTGATCATAATTAGTAAGACTGTAAGAAAAACAATCAGATTATCTATCCAAAAATGCAAACATGTAGATTTTTTTTTTCTGCTTATGGAAATTCAGCAACCTATAATTACTTATCCTATGGCAATGACTTGGCAATGCATCAGAGAATAATACTGCAACAAGGCACATAGTGATCTTTGCATTATCAGCAGTAAGTGGATTAGGTACCCGAAACTAACAACCCTCACATGGCTTGCCAAGTCTCCTTCGCTTTAGGGAGTCTTAGCATTTTGATATTTTCACTCTTAATCCTTTTTTTAACATGGAAATTCAGGACATTGGAACAACTTTATCTTTCACATTTTTTTTTCCTGGTCATAAGCTTACATTTTCTTTTGGATTTGTTATGGAATTTTAATTGTTCAAGTGATATTTGTTAAGATGGAATAAAATCCTGGAGGGATAGGATCATCAAAAATGTTTAATAAAGTATATATGTATATATATATATATATATATATATATATATATATATATACATATATACATATATATGCATACACACATACATAGATAGATTTTTTTTTTCTGTTGGAAAATGCCTTAAATTGACTGGGTTGTTTTCTCCCAACAATTCTGAAATATGTAGCATAAGTGTTTCTATTCCCATTTTACAGAGGAATAAACTGATTAAAATAGGATTCTTAACTTTTTTTTTGTATCATAGACACTTCCAGCAATCTGGCAAAGCCTATGAACTCCTTTTCAGAATAAACTTTTAAAATGAAGAAAATAAAAGGGGATTTCTAAGGGAAATAATTATCTTGGAATACAGTTTTCAAAATGTTAATAGAAAAAAAGTTTATGGACCCCAGGTAAAGAAATGGTAATAGATTCTAAATGATGTATCTATAGTCACACATCTTCTAAGTGGCAGAGTCCAGACTTGAATCCACGTCAAGTAGTCTTCCCATTGTATCACTCTGCCTCCCTAAAATTTATTTTCTTAATTAAAATCATAGTGATAACTGTTGCTTTTATCACACAGTATTTTCTGAACAAAATCTTTCCTCCTTCATTGGACTTCAACATCAATCCCAGATAGCCCTTTCCTTGTAACAAAGAAAAAGACTTAAAATCAACTAATATGCTTAGATTAACAGCACATTCAACATTCTTCACCCATAATCCCCAAATCTCAAAGGAAAGAAGATACATTTACTCATCTCTTTTCCATCTTTTGAATATTTAAAAGAATAAGAAATTCAAAGCAAGCATTGTTATAAGAATGACTAGAAGGAAATAGTAAGCATTATGAAGACGGAAGGAAGAAGAAGCAGTTATTAGTGGGGGTTATTATGCTATTATGACCTTGGGCAATTCTCTGAACCTCACTGAGCTTCAGCTTCTTTATCTGTAAAATGAAGTGGCTGTATTGAATCACCTCTAAATCTCTTTCTAATCTAGATCTATAATTATAAAACTATGACATAATATCATGTTTTATAAACAACTATTTTCCATGTTGACAGAAACTCAATACTGCTACTTATAAGTTCTGCCCATCACACTAGTCTATCCTTTATCTTATATTTTCCATAAAACACAAAGAAGATATAATGTCATTAACTAGATCTAGAACTAATGTGGCCAACATGTAGCTTTGCTCATAGCCTGCAGGTATTTGCATTCTCCTGGATGAATGACTAAGAAGCATCAAGAAAATCATTTGTAGAGGAAGCAATGAAGAGGAAAATAAATAGCTTTTAGGTTAAAAGATGAATAGAAACTTCTTCAGTCTCTCAAAAGTAAATTTGTTTATAATAAAACATTTGGGGATTTTTAAAAGAATTGTAATGATATAGTTTATGAAACACTAAAACAAGAAATTTCTAAGCATGGAAATCAACATTAAGTTGCCTAAGAAGGGTAAAGACCTGAGGCAGGGGAAATCTAGGAAACATCCATTTGCCTTGGGATCATTGGCTTAGGGGTGTATTTTTCAAAAGCTTAGGCTTTATCTTTACTTAAAAAGTGAATATTGATGGAGTCAAGGCAAAGGAAAGCTCTTCAGCTAACCTTGTTCTAATAACTCAGTTTGTATTTCTTTGAATACTCTTGTAAAGAAGGCATATAGAGGAGAGACATAGACACACACACACACATGCAACTACATACATATATTTACATGTGCATACAAACATGATTTTCATATGCAATTTCAGCAATATGGCTTGGTGGAAAAGGAAAGAACTGGCTTCAAGTTTTGACTCTATTACATATTAACTATGGCTGCTTGAATAACCAATGAACCCCCAAGCAACTCCGTAGACTATAATAAGCCATTCTATATCAATGGAGGGATACTGGGAGTTTCCTACACTAATTAAAAATATGGATGTGCATACATATATATATATACATACATACACACATACACACACATACACACTCATACACTGTAACAGTAATGGAATTTGGAGATGCCCCTGTATTAGCTTGGTTTTGGGTTGAGTGTTGAAACCCAGAGCTTGTGAATGCCACTTGTGGGATGGACTTGTTGAAGTGAAGAGAGAGGGTTGAACTGGGAGGACCTGGTGCTGTGGATTTAGAGAGAATCTCCAAGCAGAGAGAAGACCAGAAGGACTTTTGGGGTAGCAGTATTGTGCAGGCAGAGAGAGAGGAGAATTCCTGGGGGCCAGAGTTGCTGAGAGAAAGACTACTGACAGCCAGTTGAAGCTGCCCAGGACTTTTGAGAACTGCCACCCAGAGCTGCTGAGAACTGAAGGGGCATGGCTATGATGCTGGTATTTTGTCTGTCTGTTTTGATGTTGTTTTGCCAGATTCATCTGCTGGTGAAGGACAGTGTTGTTGTTGCAGAGGTCCTGGAACCTGGCTGTTGGTTCAGAAGCCCTGAAGAAGGATTTTCTTGTTGTATGTTTACAGAAACCCTGGAAGAGCGTCTTGCTGATGTTTTCAAGGGTTCTGGGACTGTTCTGCAGGTAGAGTGAATTAATGAGGACACTGGCAATGTATTTGTTGATGTGATTATCAATGAAGAGGGTAAGGGGCGCTCCGGAGACCCCAAAATACCAACTTGACGGTCCTGCTGAAAGAATTCGACTCAAATCTTCTCTCAGCCAAAGAAAAGCAAAGTTTATTGAAAGTTCATTAGAAGTTCACCATATTGGGTAGACTCTTAAGGAGCCTAGGTATCTGTAACAATTGCATTGGGCAAGTGGGCCAGAACAAGTCTGACACAGAGTAACTCTGTGCTAAGTCATTCTATGGCACTCTCACAGAGCAAGTCTGTGCTAGGTTGTTCTGTGCTAGTCCTCTCACACCACATGGAGGGAAGATGGCATCTTATATACAGAAAGGTTGTGGGAAGAATCTAGGGGTGGTCTAGAGTTTGGGGAGGGTCTTCAGGAGTCAGATGAGGTCAGACTCTAGTAATGAGTGATTAAGGGTGGGAAGTTGCTGGAGGCTACCTGGAGCTGACAGACAAGCTGAGCTAGGCCAGTTCAAGGGTGGGACAGGAGGATCAAGGGTGGGAAATTGCTGGACAAGAGGGCTAGCTAAAGACTTGGGCAGCGGCACAATGGAAGGCCTTTGGCTTAGGCAAATGCCTTACCTGAGAAGATTCAAGGGGGCTACCAGAGCCTGTAACTCAAAGATTCAAGGAGAGCTCAAGGGGGCTCTCAGAGACTGCACCTCATCATTTTGGCTTTGTTAAGCTTTGTCTCCCTTAGAACAGAGATTGCTGAGAACTTGCCTTGTGACAAGATGAAGGAAGGACCTTTCCTTGGGTATTCAATGCTGTGATGATATCTTAACGTCATTGTAGCTTATGGGTGGATGGCTTTTTGTTCTCTCCTGCCCCTTTTGAGAAAGTGCTTGGCCTTAATGGATGATATTGTAATTCAGTTGTGATCCAGGGGTGTGAAACTTTTGACTTTCTTTTATGCTCTGTGACTGACCAAATGAATGTACTTTGTTTATGATTGGAAATTAATCTCCATTTGAGAAGAGACTAAATCAGCAGTTCTCAACCTGTGGGTTATGTTCAATTTGTAACAATGAAAATACATCCTGCATATCAGATATTTATATTACAATTCATAACAGTAGCAAAATTACAGTTATGAAGTAGCAACAAAAATAATTTTATGGTTGGGGCTCACCACAACATGAGGAACTATATTAAAGGGTCACAGCATTAGGAAGGTTCAGAACCACTGGCACTAAATGAATGTACTGTCCAGGGGTGGAGTAGTACTTGGATTGAATTGAGAACTTACTTGCTAAATGAATGAGTTACACTGTATTTTGATTTTCTCTGTTCTGTAAAAGTTTTGCCTTAATCTGTCATTGAATAAATGGAGTTTGCTATGCTGATATTCCAAACCTTGGAAGGTGCCTTTGCTTGGCATTACATACACATATACAAACATTGCTCAAAGAGTTCCCACATTTCTTGAAAATTTACTGAAAAAAATTTAGGATGTATTCAATCTAGTAAAATCCCTAATTCTACAGTAGTGTGAAAATACTTGGGTGGGGGGAGAGGGCAAGAAATAATTTTGGTATGTTTTTTATTTTGGAACATTAAAGGTTATGTAGGTGTTTCTATTGATACAAAGTAGCCTCAGAATGTCTAATTTGATAGGATGAAGCCAGATTCAGATGACTTCCTCACTTTTAGTCTTCTGTCACTTGGGTGCTTGGTTTTGTGCCATATACAGATTTTTCATTGCTTTTTTTTTTTAGTGCATAATTTTATATTTTAAGAAGAATGGTTAGTTAGTATGATAGGAAAAAGTTATAGTTTTTAAAGATCTCACTTCAATGACTGTTAGAGATAATTACTGGGTTTTTTGTCATGATGAAAGCAAGCATTCCATGGATCATTCTGGCCTACAGGGTCAGTTTCTCTAAAGCACAAGAAGAAAGTGCAAGTGAAAATTCATATCTGTATGTGTATGAGTATACACACATACACACACACATAAAGAAGCATCAATAAAATCATTTG
Source organism: Pseudochirops corinnae (assembly GCA_028646515.1). NCBI lineage: Eukaryota > Metazoa > Chordata > Mammalia > Diprotodontia > Pseudocheiridae > Pseudochirops > Pseudochirops corinnae. Next base: position 125,945,746 of record CM053592.1, read on the forward strand.
TGGAGGAAGCAATGAAGAGGAAAATAAATAGCATTTAGGCTAAAAAGATGAACAAAAACTTCTTCAGTCTCTCAAAAGTAAATTTGTTTTATAATACAACATTTGGGGACTTTTTAAAAAGAATTGCAATGATACAGCTTATGAAATGCTAAAACAAGAAATTTAAAAGCATGGAAACCAACACTGAGTTGTACAAGAAGAGTAAGACCTAAGGCAGGGGAAATCTAGGAAATATCCATTTGCCTTGAGATTATTGACTTAGGAGTATATTTTTCAAAAGCTTCAGATTTAAGTTTACTTAGAAGGTCAATATTGATGGAGTTTTGCAGCTCCATGCAAGTTTTGTGCATATATTTGTGTGTTTGTATTATATATATGTATGTGTGTGTGTATGTGAAGAGAGAGAGACAGATAGACAGACAGACAGACACATAGATAGATATAATTGCAAAATAGCCACAATAATACTCAGTGAACAAGCAAAGCCCTTCAAAGAGATCAGTCATCTGGAGGTGTGGTTATTGATTCCTTGAAAACAGGGTTATTAAACTTTTTGCATATCATAGACTTCTTTGGCAGACTTGTGAAACTGATGTACCCCTTCTTAAAATACTTTTTCATATATAATTAAATATTAAATTTAAATTAAAGGTTAGTGAAAATATACTTTTTTTGCATCCAAGTTCTATTTATGTGTCCTTTGGGGACTCATGGAACCAAGGTAAAGAAGCTCTGATGTACACTGTAGCCTAGGCTTCTTGACATGAAAAGAACTACAAATGAAGGAGTCAATCATTCCTATGAAGGAAAAAACCATATCATGGGTAAAATAATACAAAGATTGGAGTACTAAAGATTGGATAAAATTAAATTTTAGTAATAAAACTCATGTTTGTTTGTTTTATTCAAAGACATACTAAAGCCAATTGTTAGAAAATATCTGGATGAGCCTACAAGAGTTGGGTATGTTCAGCAGAGTGCAAAGTATCTACCCAAAAATGTCTAGATTTTTTTAACTTTCAAAGGTCTAGGAAGTCTTGTGACTATTGAGAGAAGTGGGAACTATGATAAACATAATGATGTACTGAGAAATAATTTTTGCAAAAGTATAGAAATTCCTAAATGCTGTCATAAGTCCTTGAACTGTGTCACACATAAAAGATAAGAAACATATGCAAGAAATGGAGATAAATACATTTTAATGTCCTGGGAACTTGGCTGATTTAAACTCCATTGATATCCTATGGACTAAAGTTAAAATTAGACTTAGAAAATAGGACTGTTGATAAAAGGTGTTCTTAATATCTAATGCTATGTGGCTTGAGGATGAATGATTAAAGAATGCGCCACAGAATCTTGTGAATGTAATGCTAAATCCTAACAAAGTGATGGTAACAAAGAGACAATATATTGCTTATTGAGTTTTTCAAAATGTAAAATATTGTAATGTTTACTGCATATGTAAATTAATTATTTCACTTTGTTCCAATTCATTTTCATACCAGTATGAACCTTCTCTTTGTAAGTATTCAAGAAAACCAATCTTTCCTTACTCTAGATGTAATGTGAACCACAAAAGATTAGAAATTCTAACCTGAGTAGAGAAAATATATATTTAAATCAGTTGATATACTAATTCATAAAGGTGTTATAATATTTTAGTAGATCTTTGCAATGATTTGATATAATAATTTTTCTTTTGATGAGCAACTCCAGGATCTCAAAGCACACATTAATAACATTTGTTAACTTTTATTTGGGTTTCTTCTCCTCTTAGGCAAACAGAACCTAAGATACTCTCTGAACAGTGATGAGCAGATGTCTTGGTTAATGTAGATCATATTTTGGATAAATTTGATTTGGAGTCTATAGGACTTCCATTTTTAATGGCAAGTGACAAATGAAAGATGAAAACTGATCATCTCAAAAACATTTGGAGAAGGGTAGCCAGGATATCTCTTAGCCCAATTCCTGGCACATATTAGGAGCTTAATAAATGTTTATGAACTGACTGAAGGGCCTTTAGTTGATGTCCTATGAAATCAGGTTAAGGGAAATGTACACATTTCACCTAGAAAAGAGAAGCCTTAAAGGGCTATGACTCCTTTTATAAAGTATTTTAGGATCTTTTATGATAAAGAAGATTTACACTATCTCTGGCTCCAGAACTCAGAGCAATGGATAGAAATTAGAAAGAGGAGAATTTAAACTTAATATCAGGTAAAACTTCATAACAAACAGCTCTCCCAAAGTGGAATGGGATGGCTTAAGAGGTAATGAGTTTACTTTCATTAGAGTTCTTCAAGTAACAACTAGATAATCATTTGTTATGTATATATACTATAGTACAGATTCTTGATTAGACCAGGAGTGGGGAACCTGTAGCTTCAAGGCCATATGTGACCCTGTAGGTCCTCAAGTACAGCCCTTCCATTGACTCCAAACTTCACAAAACTAATCCCCTTAAGAAAAGGATTTGTTCTGTAAAACTTGGAATCAGACCACATCCAAGGACCTAGAAGGCCACAGGTTTCTCACCCCTGAATTAGACTATATGGCAACTGAAGTCCCTTCCAGCTTTTATTTTGTAATGCTGTTTGGCAATAAGTAGCCATTACTAAACAAGGAAGTGGGCTCATTAATGTATATTTATCCTTAAATGAAAGCAGCAAGCACAGAGCAAGTGAGGGATTCCATTAGAACTATCCTTTTTTATGTTCCCCAGTTTTTGTAATATACACTTATAACTTTCATATTTCATGACTATGGACTCTTCTGAATTTAATTTACTCGGCTTAACATGAATTGAAAAAGAACAGGGAATACACCAGTGAGTACTTACAAAAGGCATAGCTATAAATCTTTTGATCATTGCACTGGCAAAGGGAATAGCATTTGCCCTGAGGTATATTAGCATTCTACCTGTAATTCCTATAGACCAGAATAAAGATCTCTGTGACAAGAATGTGCTCTCACCCTACTTACCCCTTGATTTTTTTTCTTTACTCCCCTCTTTGTTGGTGCTCTCTGCCCTCTCCCAAGTTATATTATGTTTACTATGTAGATAATTAAGATTTGCTTATGTGTACAAATCATATTCCCCACCAATAGAAAGTAAATCCCTTGAAGGCAAAGAACCATTTCTTCAGTTATTGTTCCAAGTGCTTTATGTGGTTAGGCACTTAATACATTTCCTTAATTAAAGTTAATGTAATTGAATTTAAAAGTTCATCCTTGAAAAAAGGGTTCAATTACATTTTAGTGACAGCTCTGGTAGAAATAGGAGAGTTGGCCTTGAAGGAAGAAAAGATCTGGGTTCATGTCATACCACTGACAAATAATATAGGTTTTATTGCCTTGTGCAAGATCCTCACCTGTTCAGTGTTCTAAGGCTAAGCAGATCTCTAAGATTAGAAATTGGAAGCAGCTGGGTAAGTGGAGCAGTGGATAGAGTGCTGTGGGGCTGGATTCATGAAAACCTGAGTTTAAACGCAATCTCAAACACTTGCTAGCTGTGTGATACTAGTTAAGTCACTTAACCTTGGTTTGACTCAGTTTCATAACTATATAAAATAGGGATGATGTTGTGAAGATCTAAGGAGATATTTGTAAAGTGCTTAGCACAGTGCCTGGCACATAGTAGGTACTAGATAAACGTAAAGTATTTTTATTAATGATGATGATGATGGTGGTGATGGTGAGGGTGGTGGTGGTGGTAGTGGTGGTGCTGACCTGTGCTGACAAAATAGTACCAATAAAATCACAGATGTAGTCCATGTCTCCTTTGAAATGTTCTCTATGGAGCTGATAGCATGATCACTTTTCTAGTATTTGTAACATTTTCATCTGTTTGTCAGATTTTATTATATTCACTGATGTATTCCTATGTACATCCAACTATTTATCAATTCATTCAATGGATAGTTATTAAGCATTGACTCCATGCAGAACACTGGGCTGCTTCTTTTGAGGGATACAAAGACAGATTAGACCTCATCTTTGCCTTCAAGGAAATCACAGTATAATAGGAAAGATAAGACATGTACACATATAAATATAATGCAAATTAAAATAGGCTGAGTGATTAAGTTGAGCATTGGATGTTATGAGATGAAATGAGGAAGAATTAACTTCCATACCTGAGGAATGAATACGAGGGTCACAAATTGTCTCCAACTCATCTTTTTTTTTCTTATTTTGCATTACTTTCTTTTATACACAATATACAATGTGTCCCAAATCTCAGTGCTATTTTAACCTATTAAAGCTTAAAAATTGCACTAAGACTTTTGGGACAGGATATATTCAGGTAATTGACTGACGTTATCCTTTGAACTCAATTGGCTATCACCCACTTCCATGTAGAGACTCACCTCCAATGCCAGCCCCTCTTCTTCATATATGTACATACATATACATACATACGCCCAAGCACACACACTATCTGGTTGAGCTTCTTTCTTAGCTTATTAAAATATTTTTCTCCTTCCATACTCAGCTCAGGTTACTTCCTCCATTAAATATTCAATCATCTTAAAATATTCTTGTGCTCTTTCTTCCCTCTTCTCTCTTCCCTCTCTTTCTCTCTTTCTCTGTCTGTCTGTCTGTCTCTCTCTCTCTCCTTCCCTCCCTCCCTCTCCTCAATTTTCCAAAGAGCATTTCTTTCCTTTGCCTCTCTTAGGTTCTTGCTTTATGATACTTATCTGTGTCTACTTCTTCCCAGAGGACAGGGACTAGGTTAGTTTTCATCTTCCTGGTACCAGGGCCTTGCATGTAGTAGGTATTTTATCAATATTTGAGGAGTTGAACTAAATAAGACTATATTAAGATGCATAGTAGTTAGAGTGTTTGACTTGGGGTCAGGAAGACTTGTGTTCAATTCCTAGCTGTCATCTTTACTAGCTATGTGACCAAGGCAACTTACTTAGTCTCTCTGATCCTCAGGAACTCTTTTATATTATAAATAATAGTTGAATTGGGTTTTGCTTTTGTGTAGAGATTTTTCCTATACATGACAACAGGTCCTTCCTTGACATATGAAAGAATATAATATTAGTTGGTGGTAAAATGCTGGATCTGGAATCAGGAAGATTCCAGCCTCAGACATTTCTTAGTTATATGACCTTGGGTAAGCCCCTAAACCTCTTTCTGCCTCCGTTTTCTCAAATATAAAATGGGAATATTGAGAGTACCTTCCTTCCAGCATTGTCGTGACAATAAAATGAGACAATATTTGTAATGCACTTAATACAGTTCATTGGAACGTCGTAGGTGTTATGTAAATGCTAGCTCTTAATGTTAATATAATTATTATTTAGAGATTATTTTCCTCTATTGCCAAAGGAGTGATACATGAGAAAACAATTTTAAAAAGTAATTTTACATCTTAACCCATTCATAATTTTTTTTATTTCATTTATATATTAAAATATGCACATATATATGTGGCATGTATGTTTGTGTACATGCACACATACACACTAGTAAGATAATTATTGCTACATTTTGGAGTCTGAGAACACTGGGCTATCAATTAGGAGCCATTAAGCATGGGATTTAGATCTAGAAGGGACTTTGGAAATCATTCAATTCAACTCTCCCACTGACAACTGATGAGACAACTGAGGCCTGGGGACCTCGGTGACCAGCTCAAGGTCAGGGAGTGGGGAAAGGGCACAGCAAGAATTTGAACCTTTTTCCTGTCACTTCAATCAGAACTCATGCCCATATACCGCACTGCCATTCTCAAATAAATGTTTTCTTAATTAAATTGAATGGAATAACACATTTTGTTCTTGTTGCTGTTGAACTGTTGTCCAAGGATCTAGCAAAGATCAGAAAGGCTCATTGCCAGAAGGCAGGGCAAGAGATACAAGAAGTTTTTGGCCACATAAATTCAAGAATTCTATACAGTGAGATGTGCAAAAGTTCTAATTGATTTTGGCAAAGTGAGAACCCTCTGAATTGATGAAGGCTAAAGAGAAAAAAAGGAAGAGAAGAAGTGTTGGATAGAGTGCTGCACTTGGAATCTGAATGACCTAATTTGGAAACTCATCTCCAACACTTCTATAACTACAGAAAGTTGCAGAATGTCTCATAGCTTCAGTTAATCAGCCTATAAAATGAGCATGTTAATAACTGTAATATCATGATAGGATTGTTGTAAAGCTCAAAGGAGATGAAGCATATAAAGTAATATATAGATGCATTTTAGTGCCGTATAGTAGGAACAAGAATGTACTTCCCATCATTATATTTCTAAAACTAGATAGCCTAACAAACTAAAGGAAAAATCAGATAATGTGTAAATTGACATTTTCTACTTAGTTCTGTTTCTGAATGATGTTTCAACTCTATAATCCTAAATCAGTCACTTGGTATTTTTGGTACATAATTCTCAATCAAAAACATGGCAAGTAAGGGAATCATTTGGAGAATATGTTAATGAGAATAATTATGCAACATGGAAAATAAGATAATTCTTATTGTTTTTATAATTGACAACAACAATAACAATAGTTATTATTTTTTTTTTTTTTGCTTTTTTCGGAGGGCACTTGGGGTTAAGTGACTTGCCCAAAGTCACACAGCTAGTAAGTGTTAAGTGCCTGAGGCTGGATTTGTACTCAGGTCCTCCTGACTTCAGGGCCAGTGCTCTATTCACTGCACCACCTAGCTGCCCCAGACAACAATAATTATTGCTAGAAGTTTGGCAACCAAAAGGCAAATCATTTAAGACATGAAATTTAAAAAAAAAAAACAACTATAGGATAGCAAACTTGACTTTGATTCCTAGGAAAATTCTAGAACAGATCATTAAAAAATTGTTGGTCAACATCTAATAATGGAAATGGTGATTACAAAGAGTCAGTTTGGCTTTATCAAGACTATGTCATGCCACACTAACCTCAAATACAATGAGAAACATCATTTCATAGAATAATTGATCATCTCCCTTTTGCAGTGCTTATGATGATATTAAGCCTACAAATCACGATGAAGGAATTTGCAGCTTACATACCAACTTCCATTGTGCAGAATGAAGATGTCTCCTATGCATATGTTAAAATTTTACAAGACTATGAATAGTTGACATAGAGAAAACATTCTCAATAGTCTGCTGAGTTCCAGCATCAAACAAAATGTGAATCAAGAAGACATGTTCATGAAAAGTGCACCAGAAAATTTACTACATGAATCCAAACTGAAGGATTAGCTGTTGATGGAAACATCTCTCTGAATGCAAATGTAATAGTTGATATTCTAATAACATAATTGTGTCCAGGAGTATTAAAGGGTTTCCTCCGAGAAATCCAGAGAATTTGGCCTAACAATCCATATCTGAAAGTAGAATTTGGGTGTAAGAGGTACATTACACAAACAATGACAAGTAGCTCTATGCACAGGCAGCCTTCCAAATTAGTCAATCAAAAGTTAGGCCTTGGGCAGTGTTGAAGATAGATTACAAACTGGATTCAATATTGAGTAGATAAAATAGTATCAGATTACTTTTGGGAATTTGTACTGTGTGTTAAATGATCTCAAAGTTCTCATTGTTGCAAAAGTATGTTTCTGCAACAGCAAGTTTTCCCAAGAGATACCACATGCCTATGAATGCAGGTGTGCTATGAACTCATAATAATCTAAGTAATCCAAAGGGCAATATATAGACATATGGTGGGTATAAGTAGGCTCTAATGATTTTCAATTGTCCTTGGAATTATTTAGAGATAGCCTGATTTCATCACAAACAGATTGGGTCAAACTAACTTTATTTCTTTTAGATAGAGGCATTAAATAGGCACATCAAAATAATGTTACATAGTTTGCCTAGGTTTTAGTAAAGCATTGCATACTATTGTTGCACAAAAAATGGTGAGGTATTGAATAGAAAATGATTAAATAGGTTTCATTTGGAATTATTCTATAGATGAATCCAAACCAGAATCATTAATGGTTTGATATCATCTGAGAAGGAGTATAATATAGTATTCCATGGATCTATACTTGTTCCAGCGGTGTATCACATTTTTATCAATGACTTGAATACAGCAATATATAACTTACTCGTTTAATTTGAAGATAACACAAAGGTGAAAGGGATAGCTAAACCCATGGATAAAAATATATGTAAATTAAAAACAACTTGATAGCCCATTGGATTGAATCTATACTCAGCTAGTCAAATGATTCTGTGATCTCATCAATTTGTCTCTTCCCCAAATTATATCTTATCCAGTCTTAACCATGCTGTGGAACTCTCAGCTAGGTTCTCCTATAAATTAAACAGGGGCCTTTCCTTTCTTTCTCTTGATATAAAAAGGGTACCAGTAAAGCACGGTGGCAACACAATTGTCCTCATCACTCAGACCCTATTCCTATCATACATATCCATTTTGGATACTTGTCCTTTACAAAGCTTCCAGTGTTTTTAAGCCTACTCTCACTCATTAACTATGTATTTCTCCATAATCTTTTATGTTCTGCTTATTTTGAGTTCTTTGGAGAATGATGTATTCCATGACTTCTCAGCCATATCATATCACTAGGAAAATGTGGATGTGAAATAGAAGGGCATTTATTTCCACTGGAAAATTGGGATCATTAAAGGAGTTTCCTAATTTCTGAAGACAACTGAGCTCACCCTCCTCCTCCCATTCAACTCCGGAACCCACCGTCCAGCTTACTGTTTGCTACGCTTGAAAAATTAATCTAATTTATTAGAATAAGACATGACTTTTTTAACAAATGGTTTTTAATTCACACATTAAAATTATTCAATATTCTTTGAAAGTTATAACAACAAAATAACCCTGATCATAAGTAAACAATCATTTATTAAGTACTACCCATGTATCAAGTACAGCATTAACTGTTGGGGGAAAGAAGATAAAAGGAAAAACAAAGATGGTCTCTGCCTTCAAGAAGCTAATGATTTTAATGGGAATGATTACATATAAAAAAAGAGTTGAAAAGGGTAAAGAGGTATAGTTATTTATATCTATGTGTGTGTATACATATATATGTATACACACATACACATATACATATGTGTGCATATATATAATGTACATATTTCATATGAAGAGAAACAGTCTGATTTCATTTACTGAATAGAAAGTTGAATTTTGTTAGCAATTCCTATTCAAAATGAGGTTTTCAGAGGAAAAATAATGCTTTAAAAGATATTAAGGGCAACAAAGGATTTGAAAACAGCAAAACAGACAACTACATATAATATAGATGAATACTTATAAATTAAAAGATATAAAATAAAGGATAATGGAAATAAAAATGAATATAAGTAAAATAAAAGATAATACATGATACCATGTGTTAAATAACTAGGTTGCTATTCACAAAAATAGAACACAGTAATTCTAAATGAAACTATGGATTATCTGTGCTAATAGGGAAGGTGGCAGTATAGATATTCACATATATAATTTGTATTTGATTTGGATTGGAATTTTTGTAATTAAATATGGATTTTTTTTCTGTTCCTGAGAACTCACTGTGCTTTAAAAGAAGTAACTAAGCTACACCATGAAATTCTGACATAAGATTGAAAGTCGTCCAGCTTCTTCATTTGGTACCTCTCTTCTGCACTGCTCAGGATGGATAGCATCATTTTTCAGATTGATGAAATGTATCAACCTCAAAAGGGCTGCTCCTGATCTCTATAGCTTGCTGTTTGTTAGCCTCGTGTGTCTCTAGATTGAAAGGGACACAGAAGGACTGCTAGTCTAGTGTCCATCAGTGTAAGCATTCCATAATTATTTGCTGATGAGGATAGTGATGGATGGTATATCTCAGAAGTCACTGTGATAAAATTATGATATAAACACAGTATTGAGCACTTTAGTCTCTCTACTTATACTCCTCTCCCCTCTCCCTTCTTCTTTCCCTCTCTCTCATTCTTTCTCTGTTTCTCTCTGACTTTATCTCTCTCTATTTCTCTCACTATTTGAAATTCATCATTTGGAAAATTTTCAAACACGTTAGAAAATTTTGTTTCCAAGATTACAAAAGGAGCAGAAATTAGATTTTTTTTAATAGTTGACACACCTATCTTATTTTCAACAACCCAGAAAAGGAGACGCAAGTATCCCAGAAGAAAAGATGATCAATTATGTCACATTTTGCCAAGACTGTGAGAAGGATGAGGATTGAAAAAGGGCAATCACATTTGGCAATGAAGAAACCACTGCTAATTTTGAAGAGAAAAGTTTCACTTGAATGAGGAAGCAAGGGTAATGCAGAGGTTGGAACCTGGGGGATTTGAAAGATGATGGTAGTTCAGGAAAGGGGTATGTTTTCAGAGAAAAATAATGTAATGAGACCTGCAATGTGGATGGCAATCCATCTGTTCCTGCTTACCCTATTGCTACTTATTCTTTTCTACCAAGAAAAACAAAATGAAGGAGAGAGTCTTACTCATTATTGCCCCCAGAGTTCAGAAACTGCCTAGTGAAAGTTAATCCATGGCAATCACAAAGTGAATTGAGGGAAGTGTGAGTGTGCCTCAGAGGAGGTGGGGAGAACATTGTTCTGTGTGGGTCCCTGAGGGGCCTGTGCTTTGCACTGTTTTCAGAGGAGAACTGTAGTAAGGTGTAGAGTAGATTGTTGAGTTGTAATGGGTGAAGGAGTTGATGAAGTTGCCCTGGAGACAAATTCGTGATCCGCTCTCCTAGGAGTATGGATTGTCATTCATCTCCCTATTATTCAAATGATTAATAATACATGATGGCCTATTTGGTGACAACCTAAGAGCCACAGCACCCAATTTGGAGAACACTGTCTTGCTCAAGGTAAACATTAGAAAGTTGTGTGGATAAGGGAAGGCATGCCATCCATAAATGTGGATAGAACCCCTGTAAATGTGCAGTTAGAGTTTTTCAGAACCAATGTATAAGGATTTGAAATGCAGAGATGAAAGGCTTGAGACAAGACCTCACAAAAGCCTTTGCTTTTTTGAGAATTATGACCTAGGTAATAAGTGCCAGACACTATCCAAGCCTGAGTCTGTGACAAGCTGCAGGAAGAGGCCCTGGTGGAAGCTTTTATTACTTTTTAGGAGCATTCACTGAATTGTTAAGGAAATGTAATTACCAATGGGAAGGCTCATTTATCCAAATTATTCAGAGCTACCAAAGAAACCTGACATGTAAACAATTTAGATAAGGATCATAATAATCTACTAACACAAAGAGCCTGCAATTTGTCACTCTGAGTGCTCTGATGTTTACTTAGGAAGGGTTCTTGATTGTCTTTGGAATGGAAGCCCAAGGAACTTCACGTTGGAATGAGTGCTTGAAGCTGGTGTTGTTAATTTTAACACTGGCAAAGCTGTAACAAAAATCATTTTAAACTACTCAGTTTAAAAGAGAACCCAAAACATACCCATCGCATGTTCTAAACCAATTTATAAAAGTGTAATACTACCAAAATTTTCCACACTACACTGGAAAAGACTGAGGCTATTTTTTAATCTAAATTGGCTGGCACACCTGAATCAGTTAATAAGACAAAATAAGATGAAGAGAAGAAATTTATATGACAGATTATAGTTCACAAAGTGAAATATGAACGGTCCATCTGATCTCCATAAGAACCCAGTGAAATAAATAGTATAGCTAACATTCTCTCCACCCTAAGCAAGAGAAAAATTAAGGCATAGAGAGAGCCTAGTGTATCATAGGCCAGATAGCTAGTAACAGGTGAAGCTGGGATTTAAACTGAGATCTTCTCCAAATTGATTGTTCTCTTCATTGGATCCAAGTTCTTTTCAAACCATCATAGCTCTTTTCCAGGTTAGAATCCAATTAATTTGTCTAAAAACATTTTTTTGGAAATTGTTTTGCAAACATCGCCTCATTTGATCCTCACAACAACTGTGTGATATAGGAGATCTATCTCTTATCTCTATTTATGACAATGCTGACCTTCAGAGGTCAAGCAACTTTGCCAGGGTCACATAACTTAGAATTGATAAAGGTGGGATTTGAACACAGGTCTTACTGGTCAGCACTGCCACTATTCCAAGCTGGCTTCCTATCAAATACTAGTGGTCTGTGAGGCACAAAAGAAATATAAGACTTGGGCATTTCCTTTAGAGAGTTTAGCATATTTTTAGAAAGACAAGCTATTAACAGGTGAAAGTTACATAACAATGGAAGTCAGTGTGGGATGAAGCTCCTAAAGTACCATGAAGTTCAGTTGACTTAATATTACTAAATTTAGAAATCCCATAGCACTGATTAATTGCTCAAATTCAGTGCAGTTGGGGGTTATCATCTAGCAAATGTGGTACTTATTCGAATAAATAAAGACCAATCTCCATTTTCCCCAGATATGTATTTATAAAGTTAGAGTCACACACGAAAACTATAGTACAATAAATAGACCCCATCAATTTGGCTAGCAAAAATGTGACAGCTCTCTTGATTATACCAAAAAATGTGCCTTTGTTTCATCAAAATACGGGCCTTAAGTGTTTAGATTAGAAAAGAAATATATTTTTAGATTTGTAAATAAATCAAAGCAGAAAAATACATGTTTTTTTTAAGAAAAACTCAAAACATAAACCAACACAATCAATGAGCAAATATTAATAACAATATTAATAATTATTAATATTAATTACATTGATAATAACAATATTAATATTAGTAATTAATATTATTTGCATTATTAATAACAATATTGATATTGATAACAATAACTAGAATCTATATATCTTTAAGATTTGCAAAGATACACACACACACACACACACAAATAAGGGACAGCTAGGTGGCACAATGGATAGAGTGTGGGACCTGGAGTCAAGAAGACTCATCTTCCTGAGTTCAAATCTGGCCTCAGTCACTTACTTGCTATGTGACCCTGGGGAAACCACTTAACTGTCTCACTTTCCTCATCTGTAAAATGAACCGGAGAAGGAAATGGCAAACCACTCCAGTACCTTCGCCAAGAAAATCCCAAATGGGGTCACAGAGAGTTGGACACAACTGAAAAGATGACTAAACAACACACAAATATATGTTCTCTCTGTCTCTCTGTGCCTCTCTCTCTGTCTCCATATATATAAATACATACAGCTACATATACACACACAAATACATACACACATACACAAAACAAACATAAATATATATATATATATATATATATACATATATATGCAGAGACATATATATATATATATATATGTGCATGGATACACATATATGTATATAAATTTCCAAGTGTCAGATCCCAAGAATCCATCTTTTGTATAGCCTAAGTGGATCTTTTCAACACCAATATCTTCCAAGTAATGAGTGAAAAGTAGTGCAAGTGACATAAATACAGAGAAGAGGAAGGTCAAGTGTGAGAAGCCCTCAGAATTTCTGCTCCTCAGTTGCATCTAGGATACAAAATAAGGTCATCACCTACATCTTCTTTCCAGACAGAAAAGAAGCAAAGAAATAATTTGCCAAATATCCTAATTTAATTAAAACTACTTGTTCATAAACTCAAGGCAATCGTTTTGGTGGTAAAATGTATATTTACTCACATGTTACAAATAAAAACATCATTCAAAATTTAAATTGTTCTATTCTAACAATTTGGACCACAAAGAAAGGGAGAACCATTTGAAAAATCTAAAATGTTAAGTATATAAAAATAAATTAAGTACTTTTAAATTAAGATCTATGGTCTAAATATCTATCCACAGAATGGTATCTCTCCCTGTGGTTTGTGTACTTATGTGTGTGAATATATGCATTTATATTCTCTCTCTAATTTCCTCCTTCAAGGTATCATTGCAATGTCTGAGAGATGACCTTGATTTTTCAAAATTAATTCTTTTTCAATTAACAACCATTTACTTTCTCTCCCTCTCCCCACTCCCACCCTCTCAATCAGGGGGGAAAAAAAAGAAGAAAAAGAAAATAACTTGTAACAAATATATAGAGTCAGCAAAACAAATTCCCACATTGTCCAGATACAAAAATGTGTGTTTCATTCTGCCTAATGGGTCCATCACTTCTCTCTCAGGAGGGGGGTATCACTGGTACTCTGAAACCATGGTTGGTCCCCATGTTGACTTTCAAAGTTGTTTGTTTTTACAACACTTATTATTATATTAATTGTCCTACTGGTTCTTTTCAGTTCATTCTGCATGAGCTTGAATTCTTGGACTTTACCAATGAAACTCAGATTCCAGATGGCCCTATTGAGGTTTGGGTAAAAGCCTGGTAGGCTGGCTTCCTCTTGTCCTCAGACAAGATCACCCTTGCTAATGATGAAGAGGCTCATTACCAGTTTGGCCATAACATGATAAATGTTTCAGCAGTTGAAGACTAGCTGCTAAAGTGTAATGTGATTTATGTAAGTGAGGGGAATTCCCACATGGATGCAATGATACATCCTTGAACCATGAAGTAAAAAGTAGTTATCAAATCCTTATACATTTTAATACTTTAATAGCTTTACATATGAATGTGTAATATATACACACATATAAATATATGTGTTTGCATGTGTGTATTAGTATGTGTATTTTTATTTACATAATAAATCTTCATGTTCCAGATGTAAAAGTCATCTTGCTCATTGCCTTATTTCCTACCAGTCACACTGCCAGTACTCTAGTTCAAGCTTACATCACTGTTTACCTCCCTAAATTATCACCCCAATTTCATTATCTCCACTTTCAAATTTTCCCTATACCAAGCTACCAAAAATATCTTCCTAATACACAGGCCTAACTATTCACTGCTCAAAAAATTATTTGTGGTTTCCTATTTCTTCTAGGATAAAACTATATCTATCTATCTATCTATCTATCTATCTATCTATCTATCTAGATATATATATCTATAGATATGTATGTATATATACTTATATATGTACACATGTATATACACATCTATATGCATATGTGTGTCTGTGTCTGTATAATTTAGATCAGCATTGAAGACTGAATAATTTGGTACTTACCTATGTTTTTAAGCTTATGTTATAATCTTCCCCTTCACTGACTGGTTTGGTGTGTGTGAGTCCATGATAACAAATAAGAAAGAGAAAGGCAATCTGTTCCACTCTTATTTTAATTGCTTTCTGTATAAATAAAAACTATCTTTGTACAGGAAAAAGATTGGAACAAAAAGTACTACTAAGCAATTGAGGTATATGATAAATATCGAGCCAATCAAAAGTACCTAGCTGATCTTAATGAGTTCAAGTCATCAAGGATTTAAATCCTAATGTGCTGAAAAGACAGGTAAATATGATGAATATGATGGCAGCCATAGTGGGTGTTCTCTGAATGATCTTGGAGAATATAAGAGCATCTATAGGATCAGGGAAGATCAAATGCTCTCCTAATTTTCCAAAAAGAAAATACATTCTGGAAACTATAGACCAATGATATAGACACTTATTTCTAGTAAAGTTTTAGAATACTTCATTATTCTTAAAAAATATATATTGCTACAAGGTTAGTAGATCAGAAGACAGTGTATATAAAGCAATAATTCTGAACTCAGATGACCTGGGTTCAACTTCCTCTCCAGACATTTCCCATGTGTGGCCTTGGACAAGTCACACAACCTTCTTGGTCATCTGTTTCCTCATCGATAAAATGAGGGACACATACTAGGTCATCAGTGAAGTCTCTCTCTGCTCCAGTTCTATGATCTTATGAATGCTGGAGATTCTGTAGATTTTAACAATGCATTTCACAAAGTCTATCATGCTATTCTTGAAGGGGAAAAGCAAAGGTGTCAATTAGCAGATGGTTCAGTTCAGTGGCTTCATAGTTGGCTGAATGGTCAAATCCAGAGTGGATATTAATATTCTGCTATCAGTTTGGGAAAAAGATCTCTACCTACATGTCTCCAGTAATCTGTGCTTACCCTTGTGGTGTTTAACATTATTATTATTTTTTTTTTTATCAATGAGGACTTTCCAATGAAAAGACAGACAGCTTCAGATGAAATTGGGATTTGATGCAGGCAAAGTGTAGTGAGAACTACTTATTCAACTGTAATATGAAGAAAAGCCACTTCAAAGACTTTAGAACTCTAATCAATGCAGTGGTAAGTCACGAATTCAAAAGAATGAAAATGAAATATTCCACCCACCTCTTACCGCAGAGGTGATAGACTTAAAATGCATATTGAGACATATGTTTTTGGATGTGGTCAATATGGGAATTTCTTCTGCTGTATGATACTGCATGTTTTGTAATTCTCTGATCCTATCCATTCGTTATGATGGTTTTAGTCTTCTTTGTTATTGTTTAATGAGGACAGGAAGAAGAGAAAATAATAAATTTTTGAAATTTGATTAAATGATTAAAAACAAAAATAAATTCTGCAAAAAATGATGATTTTTCAATCAAGGCATAGCGGCAATGGAGAGCTAAAATAATGGATGGTAAAGCATTGACAAAGATACAGATAGGCTAGAATATTGGACAATTCCATTAAGATAAAATTTAATGGGGATAAGTGACCTGGGCATATGATTTAATCTCTTAGTGCTCTTGGCAGTTGTCTAAGAGTCTAAATTGTAGGACAGGTATTGATTTTCATTGAAAGAGGGCATTTTTCTCAGTGGGGGTTCCCTATTTCAATGAAATCACAAGTCTGGTTTAAGAGAGCATAGTTTTAAAATAATTGGGCCCAAAATATCATCTCTGGAAGTACTAAATGAAAGAAATGTTGTTACAGAGCAGTGTGTCAGAAGAATGGGGCTTTTTGTTCATTTCAAACTCAAAATGTCAATATTATGGCATAGAAGGAGGGGGGAAAATATTTTATGTTCTTAGGCTTCAATAAAATTTAAAAAAAAAAAAAGCTTAGTCTCCATAGCTGTTGAGGTGACAGTTCTACTTGACTCTGGACTTTGTCAAACCAAAATTGCATACCACATTTTAAGGAAAGATCTTGATAAGCTAGTTGGTATCTGTTTATAAGGAGACAACTGGTTGGTGAAGAGCCCTGAGATGCTGCCCAACGAGGATCAGCTCAAGGAATTAGCAACGTTTAGTGTGAAGAACAGAATTTTTAGTAGGGAGAGAATTGAAGAAAGGGATACAAGTTGTATTCAAATATTTGAAGGAATATAATAGGAGGAATGGATGAAATTTACAGAGGCAAATTTAGGCTTGATGTTGGGAAACAGTCCCTAAGATTTTAAGGAATTCAGAATTGGAATGAATTGTCAGGCAAGGGAAGTAGTGGGTGTCCTCCTCTCTAGAGGTCTTTTAAGTGAAGGTTGAGTATTCAATTGTTGGAGATGCAATACAGGGAATTTCTGTTCATGTGTGGGCTGGACTAGATGGCTCTGAGATCTTTTCTAATTCTGCATGTTTTTAAAAACCTTTTTTTAACCAAGGGTCAGTTCTCTTTCATCAAAGGTCAGTGCCACCAACTATGACAATTTCACTTATTTATCCCTAATTAAATTTTTTCTTGAAATCGTGTAGATTACTTTATTGGATTCTTCCTTTTACTCTATCACAATATACTTGGTTTAGATACATATCATATCTCCCTAAGCAAGCTATAACTTTCTTGAGGGCAAATATTATAGATTTATTTATTTTTTTAAATATTTGGATCATCAGTACCTGCTATAGTTTTGTGCACACGGTATTTGAATGTTTATTGAATAAATGAAACATGCCTACCAACTTCAGTGTTCATGACAAGGATGAGAGACAAGGGAAAATACTATTTTGCTGTGGTTAGTCATTTCAATCATATCTGACTATTTGTGAACCGATTTAGGGTTTTTTGGCAAAGATACTGAAATGGTTTGCCATTTCCTTCTCTAGCTCATTTTACAGATGAGGATATTGAGCCAAACAGGGTTAAGTGACTTGCCCAGGGTCACACTGCTAGTGTTGGAGGTCAAATTTGAACTTAGGTCTTACTGATTTTATGCCCAGCACTCCATCTACTGTGTCCTCTGGCTGCCTCCCAAAATACTCTATGACTTCAGAAATTGTGGAGGAGATGATTGGAAATCAGACATTTAACATCCATTGATTATGGGTGTTAAATGACAAGGTTAAGAAATTTAGGCTCAATTCCTTTTCATAGCAAAGTCATTTACAGCAAACTCTTATTAATTTCAAATTATCATGATTGATTTTTGTGTTAAAGTGCCATTCTTATATCCTACAATAAATTTCATCGGAGTTAACTTTAAAGTAGCATTTTAAAACAGAAGAAGGAAAAAAGCTCAAGAAGCATAGTTGTATTATAAATATAGACTGAATGGCTTCAAAACTCTTAAGTATTTAATCAGGATATATTACTAATGGTATATGTCACCACAAAAATCCATTTCCCCTCAAAAAATTCCAGAAATATTCAAATTAAGGAGCAAAAAGTTCTAACACACTCTTTAGGAGAGCCATATGACAAGACAGAAAGCATGCAGCTATTGTGTTGTTACTGGCCTGAGAAGGTATCACTATGTAGACTATACAAAGGTAAATTTTCCACTCAGGGCTCATACAAATTGCAAAGTTAAATGTATAGGAAATACCAGCTGGGAGAAAGTTAAATGCAGAGAAAACTCATTTTGTTTCTGTCCTTATTGATCCTTCCATCTGTCCTTTTCATTCTCACAGAGACAGTACACTTTTAGGAATGGTTCAAAACAAAAAATGTGCCTGAAATGATGACTCTGGAGGTCAGAAAGAAGACATGGAAGTGGAGAAAGAGAACACACACAAGTCAGTAAAATCAAACTGTGGGTAGACAGACAGATAGATAGATACATACTTTATATTATACAATCCTTGCAGAAGTCCTTTATTATTGCTTTATTGTTTTTGGATGAAGGAGTGAGGCACAGAAAAACTAGGTGACTCAGTGAAGTTCATGTAGAAAATGTGAGGATAGTAAGTCTAGAAACTAGGACACCTAACTTTCATTCCAGTGCCTTCTACTATCATGTCAATATGAACTTGTAGTCTACTTGCTATGAATGCTGTAACTGCAATACATGACATAGGATTTCAAGTGACATATCCTTTAGGGTAAAATGACTTACACAGAACAAATGCCAACATAAAATTCCAAGCATAGAAATGTTGTTGAACGCCACCAAATACCAGTTATACAAAATGAGCAGCGAAAAATTCCATTTATTGAAGCTGATAACAAACAGAACAGTTACACAGATGAGAATATTCCAGATTATGCATAGAGTGAATGACTTGTCTCATTGGAAACAAAAGCACTCAGCCCCACTAAAAGAAAGAGTCCATACTTTCTTCAAGTCACTTGAGTGTAAGTTGGGGAAAGAGACCTGAGTGAGGCATCAGCTCTGCTACCTGACAGCTTCCTCCTAGGGTCTTCCTCTGTGATGAAGACTTAGAACCGAGTGTCTCCTCTCTCAGTATTGGAAGCCAGAAGATGTAGTTTCTCCTTCCGAAGCTTTTGCTAACTCTACCTCACATAGGCATGGAAGAGTGAGTAATCAGTCTCTACCAATGAGTATTGTCTTATGCAAATGAGTTTGAGTCCTCAGTTACAGATTGAAGTAGGCAGCATTTTGACATGTTCTCTCCCACATATTAGGCACACATTCTGATGATGAGCAGACACTATGATCCAGCGGAGAGATCACCAAGATGGAAGTTAGGAGTTCTGGGTTCAATTACAGGTACTGCAACTTAGTAGCTATAAGATCTGAAGGCAAGTCACTGCAAATTCTCTGACCTTGGATTTTCCTTAAGTGTAAAATGGAGATAATTCTTACTGTATCACCCTCTAAGTGTTATTGTGAGAATTGAATAGTAATGCAGGTGAATACTTTGTAAAAAGCAAAATTCTGCACAAATAGTATTCATATTATTCCATCTGTACAGTTTTGCTTGGCTGAAGATTTCTCACACATAGAATATATTAAAATCCAAAAGCTGAATCTTCTGTGGTCAATTATACAATACAAATCATTTTATCAGTTATACCACTGAATTGCATAAAGGTGAACTTCTGTGCATATAACCAAATTGTTCAGTCAAGGAAATCAATAGCAAAAGTACCAAGTTGATGTCTGAATGCTTGGGGTGTGGGGTAGGGGAAGAGGAGGAGAGGGAACAGCAGGTAAATCAAACCCATACCAGCATAATCCTTTGTTAATGGCAGAGTTCCATGTGACATCTGTGGGCAGTTTAGTGGCTCCGAGATCAGCCTGTTCTCACACTGAAAAAGCTTACCATAAAGTCTACAAAATCAATGGCTCAGCTCATATGCCCATGCTAGTGGAAGCCACAGGGAGGAAGATAGAAAATTCCAAATGGCAGACAACACAAAACCCATTTTATGTTTGGCCATGAAATGTATTTTTTTTTTAACTTAAATTTGAATGGGGTTATGTTCAAGGTTTCTGGGAATTCACACTTCAGACAAAATAAAAAGCCTTATTCAGGGAAGATAGTGTTATGACTTTGACAGAAAGAGATGTAAGCTTCCTTTCCTTACAGATGATATAGAGATACACATCCTAATTCCATTCTAAGAATCTCTCCAAAGAGTCTGCTTAAGTATAGGAGATGAGAATACCGGAAAGTTGAAAAAATGATTCTAGACAAGAGTGAATGTGTTAAAAATATCAATGAAGAACTGCTATATATGTATGGGCATTGCATATAAAAGATTTGTTTCTGGAAATAGAGCTGACAGCCCCCTAGCCTGGTATAGCCTGCTAAGGAATGGGGAGAAAATTTTTTCTCCCATGGCCATCAAGTCTCTCAGTATCTATCTCTATCTTTTACCTTCAAATTCTTTACCAGTGAGTGAATTGATAGCCGAAACCCTTGGGAAATGACTAGTACCAATTACCTTTCTATAGGAAAAATAGAAACCACAATCATTTTATAACATGTTAATGGACTAACAATGCAGAAATCCTCCAAACATCTGGTGACTTAATAATACAAAGTCCCAAATCTGTGTGCTACAAAACAGTAAAGCAGATTGTCTCATCCACTAATAATACATCCAGTAATAACAATGTAATAACTACATGTTGTCCTTATATAAGGGCCTTGCAGTTTTACCTAAAAGGGCTGCTTCCATAATTGTAAAAGTATTTGGTCTCTTCCCTTTGTCTCCTGCCTTTGAGCAGGGGATATTTTCTTATTTTTATAATAAATCTTGTCATTTGCACTGATTGAACCCTTTCTGTCTCTCCTTCTCCCTTTCTTGTGCAATGCTTCTCTTTTCTATCCTGAGTTGCTGCAGAATGCAGCTGATTGGCTGTTTCTTCTTAGTGAGCCAAAAAGGTTATAAAAGACAAATCTGTACCTGGTGAACAAAATTTATTATCCACCAGAGTAGATTCCTAAGTATCCTAATAAATCTCTCCACTTTCATTTTGGCCTCCTATCTCTGACCCATAGTTACTGGACCCTACTGATGGGCATACCTCTCCCAAGAAGACAAAATAATTGCCTTCAAACATCCTGCACCCCAGTCTTTAGGAGATGTATTTTGGTTGGCAGAATCCTTATTTACCCAAACATGGGTTTCTATAGTTACATGCATAAAAATACAGCAACTTCATTAAATTAAACAAATATTTATTTAGTTCCTACTATGTGAAAGGTACAGGGCTAGAAGAAGTGAATACAAAGATAAAGATAACCCACTTCCTGCCCTCAAAGACTTTACTTTGTATTCTCAGAAGCTAATTTCCTGGTTTGTAGCTCATCTCAGAAGTTCAGTCAAAGATATCAAGTTGTCTTTTCCCAAGGATTTTTATAGATACTAAAAGCTAACCACATTGATTTTATTACACAGTGTTTCTGCACCTGCCATTATGGCCTTTATACAGCCTAAGAGGTTTGAGGTCATGAGAGGCACAATGTAATAGCAAATGGAGCAATGGACTTGGAAGCACAGTTTAAGTCCTGCTTCTTCTGTCTGTCCCTCCATCTGTGAGTGAGAGAAAGGAATTCAACCTCTCCAGAGAGGCTTAATTTCCTCTTTTTGTTTTTAAAATTATTTTTTAATTTACTCATTAAAAGTTTCCCAATTATATGTGAAATAATTAGCAATCATTTTCTTTTATTTTAAATTTCAAATTCTCTCCTTCCCCTCCTCCCTCTTCAAGAAGATAAACAATTTAATACTGATTTTACATGTGAAGTCATGTAAAACCTGTTTCCATATTAGCAATGTTGCATAAGAAAGTAAAACCATTAAAATAATGTTTTAAAAAAGCATGCTTTGATCTCCAGTCCAAGTTCAAGTTTCCTCATTTCTAAGCACTTCACATTACCTAATTCAAAGGCTCATTTTATGGAAAACACTTTGTAAACTAAAAGGCAAAAGATAAATGGGAGTGCTTCTTAAAGGAAGCTATTAGGTGACTGTAATAGTAATGAAATTTGAAGATCCCTTTGTATTACCAAGCTAACAGGTACTTAGCACTTAGTTTCAAATTAAGCCCCTGTAAAGAAACAAGATATGAACCTACATTTCTGACATAACAGGAAGGGGTTGAACAGAAAGGAGCTAACACCATATATAAGGAAAAATCCCAGCAGGGAGAGTTGGAACTTCTTGCGATAAACATTGTGGAGGCAGAGCAGCTGCTGCGGTAAAAGGGGGAGGGAGAGAGAGAGAGAGGGAGGAGGAGAGAGAGAGAGGGAGAGAGAAGGAGAGATAATTTCTCACAGTGAGCATCTGGAGGCTGGGCTGCTACCACTGAGAAATAAGAAATGAAAAGCACTGAGAAGAGTAATGAGAATTGAGAACTGAGACAGAATTTATTTCTTGGAGCAAGCCATGTGGAGGCTGGATAAGGTGATTTTGATTTTGATTTTGAGAATGGAGCTGGAGAACGTTATTTTGATTTTGAGAATAGAGCTTGTGGTGGCGGAGCTTCTTCTGGGAGCCACCCAAACTCCTGCTGAAAGACTTTGGGGGCTAGCCAGAGCTACCAGAGGAAGGAGGATTGTGGTGCTGGTACTTTGAATGAATGTTGTGGTGGCTTTGTTAAGCCTTGCCTTCCCAGGAACAGAGACTGTGAGAGATTTGAGGGGACTGGACACTGTAGGCTTCACTGTAGGCAGGGACTGCATGGAAAGCTGGACAAGGAACTGGGAGCTGCCTGCCTTTGAACCCAGGTGACAAGTTTGGTGGATTCAGGTAGGAGCTGGGACCATGGAAGAGGAACCACAGAAGCTAAAAACCTGCCTTGAATCAAGATGAAATCATCTTAGTAATGACTGATGAAATAGGGTACTGGGTAGTGACTGATGAAATTGTAACTTAATTGCACCCCATGAGTGGAAGACTTTGACTTTTATACTTGTGTTAAGGATGATTCAATGATTGAGTTACTAAATGATTGTACTTTGTTTAAAACTATGTGACCACTTTGTTGAAAAATATGTGGCCATTTTAGTGATAAATTGTTGAGTTATGACAGAGTGAATGCTGTATTTGTATTTTCTGTGCTGTTTTGCTCTGATTTGTTATTGAATAAATACAGAGTTTTTTATACTATGTAATCAGAACCTTGAAAGCTGTTCACAGCATAAGTCCTCTGGAAAGCTGCTTGTGCATGGCTTTACAGTGACAGAGTACTTACAGTGTTGGACTTAGAGGAAGGAAGATCATGCCTTAGACACTTCTAGCTATGTCACCCTGAGCATGTACTTAACCTCACCTAACCTCAGTTTCTATAACTATCAAATGGGGATAATTGTAGAATTTACTTTCCAAGTAGATTAAATGAGATAACATTTGTAAAGCACCTTGCAAATCTTATCACTATATAAATATCAATTATTATTATCATTATAATCATCCTCATGGTTTGGGGAGAAATCTAGAAAAGAAGAGCTAAACAACAAAGAAAACAAACTAAAATCAGCAGAGACAAAGCACCAAGTTAATGGTAATCTGGGAATAGAAAGAAAAGAGAAAAGAAAGGCAGAATCACAGACACCTAACTGCCTCTTCCCTGCAACCCTGCCAAAAGCTTACTTCCCATTCTTCTTCTTATCTGCCATTTGCAGCAGAAAGGGTAATCCTCTCTCCTATTACAGCTGGCTACCAACCCCTCTTGCAAAGAAGGGAAGACCCATAGGAGAAAAGGCTTTAAGAGATTTAACAGGACTTAAGGGGCTTAAATAAGGGGATCCTAATCTAGGCAAGTCACTCACTTCTAACTGAATGGTCCCTGTTAGTCTTCCTGGGCTGATGTCTTTTTCAGCTTCTCACCAATTAGAAATCTTTGTCATCAGGAATATTGTAAGAACAATGAACAAAATCAGCTTGTCAACTTATACAACATCTCTTTTTCTCAAAGAACATTTCTTTTGTATGAAAAGGACATATCCAGTGTGCCCTCTTTACATGTACCACTAAATTAGGTGTGATTTTTTTCCTCCTTGTTATTTTGAAAGAAATGGATTTAACATTCATTTTGAGGTAAGAAAAGTCTTAGTATCTAAGTAGTATAATGAGTTGGAAAGAGCAATGGACTCAGAACCAGAAGATTTGGTCCTTACTTTATTATCCCATAGATGTATGACCTTGGTTAAATAACTTAGCTTCCCTAAATATCAATTTTTCATCCGATTAAAAAAAAGAGGCATAAAATATTGTCTGTTTTATGGGATTTTTTGTAAAGATTAAGTGAGATCACTCTTAAGAAGTATTTACATGCCCATATTGATTTACACACTGGAGATACAAAGAGAAATGAAATAAGCCCTGCTCTCCTCAAGGAACTGACATTACTTTTACATAATATATGCCAAAGTGCTATGAAAACTGTAAACTACACACACACACACACACACACACACACACACACACACCTGTGTGTACATACACACATGTGCATACACATGCACACATATATGCACGTGTCTATATATAGTTTACTATGCGTATATACTATAAATAATTTATAATATATACAACTTACATTAATATGTGCATATGTGTGTGTATGCACACACACACACACACACACATGCAGTTATTGCCAATAATTAAAGTCAAGTGTATTTTTAGATAGATAGTTAGCTCAGAGGCAGAGACAAGGATTCAAGTTTTACCTCCAACAGATGCTGGCTGTGTAACTGACAAGTTTCTTGACCTCTCATTGTTCTAGATACCTCTCTAAGACTAAAAGTTACAGAAAAATGGCCAGCCTACACTGATAAAAGACATTACCTCTTCTGAGAATTCCCTGTATCAATGAAATTACATTTCAATTTCCAGTTAAAGCTACATCTATAGTATTAAATGGCTCCCTTATACATTTAAAATGACTCAACATTTCTTAGACAAGCATGACTTGAAAAGTCCGAGACAGAGAAAGGAGAAGAGAGCATTCCAGGTATAAGAAATGATGTGAACAAAAATGAGAGGTGCTCCACATCTACAATGATAGGGAAGTGGACTAAATTGTTGACACACAGCTCATAAAGACAGGAGTAATGTGAAATAAACAAGATTGTTAAATAAGGAAAATATCAGGCTTGGGAGGATACTGAATGACATAGGGAAGAGTCTACATTTTATTTGTTTCACCATAAAGAAGACTATGAAGGGTTTAGATGAGAGTAATGACAAAGTCAGCTCTGTATATAAGATCACAGAATTAAAGGATAATAAATGTCAAGGTGGAAAGGAAGACAGAGATCATCGAAACCAATCTTCTCATTTTACTGATGAGGAAGCTGAATTTGAAAGACATTAAAAAAACAAAACAAACTTAAAGCCTGGTCACAAAGTTAGTAAGTGGCTGAGGTGGGAAATGAACATAGGTTGCCCTGACCCAAGTCCACTCTGGAATTCATTATGCCATGTTGCCTCTCAATATCAGGCAAAGCTTTTTTACTGGAAGGTAGCAGATAGAAATAAGAGGATGTTGTAATAATCCCAGTAGTTATAAAAGAGAACCATTAGTTATCTTGGTAGCAGAGGGAATAGAAAGAAAGCAAAGAGAAGATTTGACTGACATTATGGGAGCAGAATCCATAGAAGCTGACAAATGATTAGAAATAGAAAGTATGAGATATAGCAGACTCAAAGAAAACACAGAAGTTTTAAGCATGTAATGATGTAATAAAAGTGGCTTTTAAAAAACTCCATAGCACTTATTTACATTCTTCTGTCATTTACTATATTTTGTTGTTCAGCTTTTGACATACCTTCTTCATACCAACCATGCACCCTAATACACATACTATATTTGAGATATTGACTATCATATTCATCTTCGTAGTTCTTACAATACTTATCATGGTGCTCTGCATACAGTAGGCAATCAATAATGTCTTAACTGAATTGTCATGCCTTATATCCAATTAGTGCTCAACAAATACTTGTTAACTACAGTGATTTTTTTTAACTATTAAATTTTATACAAATTCACTTTATCCTTTACCACTAGGTCTTTTTTTCTGAAATCACAGATGCTTTTATCTATCTCATGTTTAAAGTCCCTAATAATTTTGTGAAAATAGTGAGGTCTTCTTTTTTTTTCCCTTGAATCAATTTACACTAATGAATTAATTAACAAATGAAAGGATAAATATTTGCTGGGATATGCACATCTCAATGCACGGATGTGCAGGGTATTTTTTTTCCAATACATTACTTGATGATTTATACTGAATGGTGTTATAAAATGCATATCATCCAGAGAAATACGATCAAAACTTGACAACATTTATATTCAAATGCAAATCAGTCCTAAAACTCATTTCCAAATCTTCCATGTGAATATAGATTCAATCAGCAAATACAACTTTGTACAAAGTTTTATCACTTAGACTAGGCCCCCTTAATTCAACTCAAAATAAGTCAACTAGGAATTTACATTTCAAAGCTCTTGATAATATGTGCAAAATATTATCTTTCTCATAGAAGCATTAGGGAAACTTGTACTGGATTGTTCAGCTGCCAAAGGCAGACATAATCACCCATAACAGTTTCAAGTCTAGTCTAAAAGGGTTATTTCTTTCAAGATATGAATGATTATACATAGAAAAGCAAGTATATCACTTACACTACTAGTGGAGAGGAAGAAAATCATAATTGTTTAAATACGGTCCCAGTATATTTTCTGGGGGGTGGCAAAGATTCCTTTCAAGTGGATCTTTTAAATGTCAACAACTAGCTTTCTCTTTCTTTCAAACTGAACTAGTGCTATGAAAGGAAAATGAACAAACAGAATAATAATGATAGTATTAATTAATTGATACAGCATCAAACCACCATTAAGAAAATACTTAATATGGAAAAGGAAGCAAAAATCACAGGTTTAATTTGCTTTGATGTTCTTTCCTTCATTAAGTAAGCTTGTTTTAATCTCTGACTGTGTGCTTAGCGCACAGGGGTTCCAAAAATGTGGATGACATTAACTAGCTTTGCATTGCCACAATTGAAAGAGGGAGCTAGGGAAGAATGACAGTTATTTCTTAATAATGATAAAGTTTCCAGGAAGAATAAAAAAAAAAAATCCTGTATATCAAAAATAGGCCTGTTAGAGATACTCTTGAGAGCACAGTGTTTTCCAAAGACTGCCAAGAGGAAAATCCATTCATGTTCAGTTGGGCTGTAATGCAAATGCCTAAAGGAAAAAAGTGTTTGATAAATCTAAAATGGTAGGGTGGGGTCAGACTGAAGAAGGCTCTGAATGCCAGGCTGTAGAGTTTAGAATTTATCAGTAGTCAATGTGGAAAGACTATTAAAAAAAAAATAGTAACGATAGCAGCAATGTAAAAGATAAACTGGTAAAAGGAAGATTTAAAGGTGAAAAGATAATTTGAAAATAGAAAATCCTGGCAAGAAGCAGATAATCCATAAAAGATTGGATTAGTGTGATTCAAATTAGAATAGAAAAATAGGTATGAGTGGAAGAGAATTGTTAGGATTTGGCAACTGATCAGATTCCAAGATATGGACTTAAGAGTCAGGAAAACTTTGGTTCATTTTCCACCTTTCATCTTCTAACTCCAGGCAAATCAGTTAATTTCCTAGGGACAAGCTCATTAGCAAAAAAAGAGAATAGTACTTCTATTAACTACTTCACAAGGTTGTTATAAAGATAAAAAAAAGACATTGAGAGGAGAAGAAATTTGGTAGTTTTTAAAGGATAAAGATGCTGAATTTGGCTTTGTACATACTGGACTTGAGATACGGATGTGATGCATTTGAAGAAACTTAGAAAGTATTAGGAAATAAGGAGACAGTGAATTAGATTCAGTCATCAAGTCATCATCTGGATCAAGGTGAAAATGGAATATTTTTGTAAGAAATGAGGAAATGGATTTTTTTCAAAGATGTTGAAAGGCATGGAATGATGCAAAGTGAAGTGAGCAGAAATAATACTTGGTTTATACTATAACATCAATATTATAAAAATGAGCAACTTTGACGACTTTTATAAACTACTGAGGAATGAAATGAGCAGAACCAGAGGAACAATTTATTCAACATTATAAACAATTTTGAAAGATGTAGGAATTATTATCAATACAATAAACACTCGTGATTCCAGGCAACTGATGATGAAGCATTACAGAATCCACTACAGAGAAGTGATGAATTCATGGTGCAAAATTTAAACACACATATATGTACTCATATGTGTGTACAGATACATGTATCTATATACACACATTTATCTTCTATTTATCTATCTTTACGTACAGTTAATGGAGGAATTTGTTTTGTTTGACTATACATACTTATTACAAGATTTTTAAAAATGTCCCTTTTCAACTGGCTGTTGATTGCAAGACAAATTAGATTTCAAATTTTTTTAAGAGGTGGAGGTGCTACAAATGTAAAATTTACATAAACTTTTAAACACAGTCACTGTATAATTAGTTGTATTTGACTGATTTTTATGATAACAAATTTAAATTTTTATATATTACTGTTACATAAAATAATTACATAATATATATTAATGTATTTAACAAAAAAGTATACAAAAGAAAAAAAAATGAACTATGAGATTGGATGATATTGCCAGGGGAGGGAGAGTAGGGAGAGAAGATGATCAAGGATATAACCCATGTTTAAAGGATATGAGATGGATGAGGACACATTCAAAGAATCACAAGGAAAAGTCAGAGAGGTAGACAGAGATATGAAAATGAAGTATCAGAGGCCAAAGAAGAAGAATGTGGTTAAAAGAATCAAAAGATTCAGGGAGGCCAAAGGGAATGATGAATGAGAAAAAGGAAACATTGTATCTGGCAACAAAGATGTCATTATCTATCCTTGCAGGCAGTTTCAGTATGGTAATACAGATAGAAGTCAGATTGTAAGGATCTTCAAAGTGATTTGACAGATAGAAAGTAAAAAGGCACGTGTAGGCTACTCATTCTAAGAGGTTGATAATGAAAGAGAGGAGAGAGAACTAGCTAGAAATATAGCATGAGGGGATAGCAGGGAAAAAAAGGAAAAGTCATTTGTTGTCTTTGTGGTTGCTGTTTTTTTGTTTGATTTTTAAAGAACAGAGGAGATATAAAAAATTTTAAAAAATTTAAAGAAGGAAAGACTGAAAATGTATGGATCATAAGGAATGAAAAATGGATCTAGGTCTTGGAGGGTGTCAATTGGGATAGGATAAAGACCACAAGCTAAGGAATTAGCTTTTGCAAATAATGTAGACAACTTCTCTGAAACATAAGAAAAATAGGAGAGAACAGATGAAGACAGAGAGAGGAGCTCATGTTAGATGGGCTGGTTTTCAGAAAAATAGCATTAAATAATATCAAAGTTGGAAGGGGCCTTGGAAAGAACCTAGTGCATGGTTATTTTAAGCTTTGTGTCATGGACTCCTTTGACAGTTTGGTAAAGCCTATAGACCAGCAGTTCTCAACCTGTGGGTCGCAACCCCTTTGCGGTCGAACGACCTTTCACAGAGGTCACAGGGGTTGTCTAAGACCATCGGAAAACACATATTTCCCATGGTCTTAGGGACCTCCTCTATCCATCTCCAGGCGGGTCCGCCCACATGCAGACATGTCCACATATGACTATTAAAGGGTCACAACATTAGGAAGGTTGAGAACCACTGCTATAGATGTAATGCTCTAAATGAAGAAAATTCAAAAGATTATAAAGGAAATCAAACGCTAGTGAAAATAAAGATGATTTTTTTTTCTCATTCAAAATTAGAGATTCCCTCAAATCTATCCAGAGATCCCTTGGAGAGTATATGGACCACAAATTAAAAACCCTTGATCTAGTCCAACCTATAAACTATTAGGAAAGCCTCCTACAAAATCCCCAACAAGGGGTGGAGGCTGGGCTGGAGACCATGTGGATGAAACAACAGTCTTAGAACTAGTGGTCATGACACAAGCAATAACAGCTTCAAGAACTTTTAAGTCAGAGAGGGTAAGTGGACCTGGCAACTGATCAAAAAGAGCTGACAGGGGACTCCTGTGCTAGTACTGGGCACAGGACCATACACTATTTGTCAAATACACTGCCCATTCCCATTTCTGAGTCATAATTCAAGGTAGAAAGTTGTAGTTTTTTTTTTTTCTTTTTTGGACAGAGGAAGGGAGGACAATTGGGGTTAAGTGACTTGCCCAAAGTCACAAGGCTAGTAAGTGTTGTATCTGAGGCTGGATTTGAACTCAGATCCTCCTGACTCCAGGGCTGGTTTCTCTATTCATTGCACCACCTAACTGCCTTGAGAGAAGTACTTTCAATCTCCAGGGAATGAGAGCCCTGAGGAACAGTATCATTTTTTGGTGGCAGGGTATCAGGGACCCTGATTAACACTTTGACTTTCAGTCTCAAAGGAGCAGGGACCCAGAGGAGCAATATCTATTTCAAGCCAAAGGGATCAGAGGATCTTTCTGTGGAAGGACCAGGTGCAGAACTAAGAGAGCAGTGACCACACCTCTTCCCAGAATGCACCACCTTGGAAGCAATGGAAACTTCCAAATCCTAGAACTACCTCTGAAAATAACAGTATAAAAATACCTCAAGGGTAAAACAGCTTCTCCCTCTCATGCCCAAATTGTGAATAGAGCTCAACTTTAACATTAAGTTGAAAATCAAGAAATAAAGTAGAAAAATGAGCAAAGAACAACAACAATAACAAAAAGAGTATGATCACAAAAAGCCACTGTGGTGATAGGGAAGATAAAGAAACAAACCTCTAAAAAGACAATGAAAACAAAAGAGCTGCAAGCAAAGCCTCAAACAGGAAAAAAGTGAATTGAACATAAGCACAAAAAAATTCTTGGAAGAGGTTAAAAATGATTTCAAGATTATATAGGAGTGGTAGAGGGAAAATTGGGCAAAGAAATGAGAGCAAAGGAAGAAAATTATGAAAAGACAACAATTGGTCAATAAATGAATGAATGAATGAATGAATAAATAAACAAATGAATGAATGAATAAATGAATGAATGAATGAATGAATGAATGAATGAATGAATAGGCACAAAAAATGCCAAAGAAAACAATACCTTAGAAAACAGAATTGACCAGGTGGAAAAAGAAGCAACAATGCCCACTGAAGAAAATAATTCCTTAAAAATTGGAATTGGTCAAGAAACAAAGTCAAAAGAATGAAAAAAAAATAGAACTTAATATGATATAACTTATTGGAAAAACAACTGACCTTGAAAACAGATTGAAGGGAGATAATTTAAGAAGTATTGGACTATCTGAAAGTTATAATTTTTAAAAAAAGCCTACACATCATATTTCAAGAAATTATCAAGGGAAACTCCCCTCATATTATAGAAACAGAGAGTAAAATATAAATTGAAATAGTCTACTGATCACCTCCTGCAAGAGATCCCAAAATAAAAAACCTCCGGAAATATAGCCAAATTCCAGGACTCCCAGTTCAAATCAAAAATACTCTATAAATTTTAGCAATGCCTTATTGTTTGCTTCTGGTAATAAGGATCACTAGAAGTCAGTAATAGGTGATTTGACATGTCTTGTGAATTTTTCTTTCACATCCTAGATAGATGCCCTAAAATGATAGCAAACTTCTCTATTTTTTTTTTGTTTGTTTTTAGGTCAAAAAATAGCTGCTTCATTAAATCCCCAGTAAGAAGTCAGTAACTGCTACTGTTTACTTCTTCCAATTATTACTTGGATAAACTCTCACTTGAGCACACATGGGGATCCTTAATATATTATTCTTTGGAGCACAAGCCTATCAGCTTCCTTCTCAGAAGGTCTGGCTTCTTCCCCTCCAAGGCAAGTCTCATATCAATTAGTTCTAAGTGTTTGATGCTGCATCTTCACTTTCTCCTTGGTGTTATATTTCTCTCTCATCCAAACTCCTGCCTATTCAAGTACTTTTTCCCTCTATTTTTACATTGAAGACATTCTTCTACTTTTTTTCCTTCAATTTTATTTTATTAAATTTATTTATCTACTTTTAGTTTACAACATTCAGTTCCACAATCCCTTGAGTTCCAAATTTTCTCCCCGTCCCTCTCCTCCCTCCCTTACTCCCACCTTCCCACCCTGGTGGCATGCAATCCAATATAGGCTCTAGGAATACCTTTGCATTAAGGGTTGGTCAGGTTGTGAAGAATTATAACCAATGAAGCGAATAATGAGAAAGAAGGAACAAAACAAAACTAAACACAAAAGCGAGAGCAAGTAGTTTGCTTCAAACTGTATTTAAACTCAGTAGTTCTTTTCTCTGGATGTGGATATCCTTTCCATCATGAGTCTTTTGGAGTTGTCTTATAACCTTAAATTACTGAGAGGAGCCCAGTGTATTAAAGTTAGTCACTACACATATGATATGTCTGTACTTGTGTACAAAGTTCTCCTGATTCTGCTCTTCTTACTCAGCATCAGCTTATACAAGACTCTCCAGGTTATTATGAAGTCCATCTGCTCCTCATTTCTTATAGCACAATAGTATTCCATTACATTCATATACCATAACTTGTTTAGCCATTCCCCAACTGATAGGCATCCCCTTGATTTCCAATTCTTTGCCACCACAAAAAGAGCTGCTATAAATATTTTTGTGCAAACAGGTCTTCCTCCCCCTTTTATGATTTCTTTAGGATACAGCCCTAGAAATGGTATTGCTGAGTCAAAGGGTATGCACTTTTTTATAGCCCTTTCAGCATAGTTGCAAATTCATTTTTCTACTTTTTACAATGTTCATTGCATTTTCCTGGATAATCTGGAAAGGAATGAGTTTCCTCAAGCCTCTCTACCTTCTCTTCTAGTTGGAAGATCAGCTTGTACTTGACCATGACAGAAATACAAAAACTGCAGTATATTCCACTTACTGTGAAATCCTTCCTGCTCTCTATAATTGCTAGAAGTGAGGTTCACAGTCCTTTGCCATTCTTGCTAGTAGCTTCCTGGAGAACTACTGTGACCAAAAAAAAAAAAAAAAAGACCCTCTATCCAGCTATCATCTCTCTCTCTCTCTCTCTCTCTCTCTCTCTCTCTCTCTCTCTCTCTCTCTCATCTGTCTCTAGCATCTCTATATATTCATCTATTTACACATAAATTTGATTTTGGCTTCAGGATGTGAATGAGTGCTCTAAGAAAAGTAGCAGTTTCAAGTTCGTATTTTGTAAATAGATGACAAGAGCCCAGAAGCAGATGCCATATTTGGAGAAAATTGAACAGAACAGGTGAACAGAAAGTAATTTCTAAATGATGACATTCACAGCAATCGAATACTGGAGAAAAGTTCAATTAGTTAATGATAAGCTCATTAATGCTTCTAAACTGGATTTAAGAGTACTTTATTGTAACCTCAGGTAATATGTGATTTGGGGCTGGATTTTATGATACATAGCTAAAGTTTTTCAGGGTCTATTCATATTAAAGTAGATAATTCTACATTTTAGGGACTGAAAGAAAAATTGATGATGATAGCAAACCACAGAAACAATTGTTAGGACTATGAACATTAAGCAACTTGCCTAGATCTACTGAAACCCCATATAATTTGATTAATCCATAAAAGAGAATAATTTTTATTATCAATTTTTACAGATGAAAGAGAAAAAGAAGGAGATAGGTCATTACTACAGTATATAGGATAAGTTGTAGGAAAGTACTAGAATATTCAGAGATTTGTCAGACATTAAGATATATATGTATATAATATATATAATATGTACACACATAAACATATACATACATATCTAGACATATATGTAGACATCTGTGTTTGTATCTAAATTGACCAATCACATCAACTAGTTGACAATTTGTTCTTATTCTTGAGAGCAAAAACAAATGAAATAAACACAGAAGTACACAGAGGAAAATATTATTAAATATAGTAAAACAATAATATAATAGTATTTTCCAATCAAACTTCAAACTAGAGAGAGTACTTTTAAAGGACCTGAAACATTTTCCAAGAATGAGTGAAAATGAGGGAACATCTCTCTTATTTGAAAAATAAATTTTTCACCAGACAAAAATTCAAGCAGATTTTGAAAAAAAAAAAAACAAACCAAAACTGTGTCATATTTTTGAAACAGAAGGAGTCATTCACCAACTGTATAACCTTTTGATTTGTGAATACTGACATTGGTGATGCTACAAAAAAGAGATAATCATATAATCCTGACAATGGAGGCCCCAAAATGAAATACATCCCTTGCGCAAAATTTAAAATGACAGCCAAATAATACCAACACATAACACTTATAGAATGCATTGATGTTTGCACATTAATTTTTTAATATACCCATCTCACTTGATCCTTGCAAGAACCTGGGAATAAGGTACTATTTTATCCCCATCTTATAGACAAGGAAATTTAGTTGCAGAGAAGTTAAATGATTTGCCTGGGATCGCAAAATTTATCAAGTTTCTGAGACAAGAATCAAATTGCTGTCTTACTGACTTCAAGTAGGGTACTCTAGCCATTTTGCTAGGTTGCCTCTCCAATTAAACAAAGCACTGCTGGTTTGCTTGGACACTGGTCTGATAGTCCAAACTTGAATGGATTGGAGATCTCATGGATTAAGGTACTCCTTCCAATAG
Organism: Pseudochirops corinnae; assembly: GCA_028646515.1. Taxonomy (NCBI): domain Eukaryota; kingdom Metazoa; phylum Chordata; class Mammalia; order Diprotodontia; family Pseudocheiridae; genus Pseudochirops; species Pseudochirops corinnae. The sequence goes on from CM053592.1 coordinate 125,980,779, forward strand.
TACATATGGAAGATCATTCAGGTTTTTTCCATACTCTGTAACTCTTATGCATGTTGTTCCCCAAATCCTTCATCATTGCCCCCTAGGCAGAAGGTGGCATAATAGGTAGAATACTTACAAAGACCTAAGTTCAAGTGTGGTCTCAGATACATACTAGCTGCATGATCCTGAAAAAAATCACATTTGCCTCAGTTTCCTCAACTGTCAAAATGGGAATGATAATAGCACCTACCTTGCAGGCTTGTTGTTTTAAATATGAGATAATCAGAAGAGATAATATTTGTAAAAAAATGAAAAAGCATTTGGCATGGAGCCTGGCACACAGTAGGTGGTGCATAAATGCTTGTCCCTCTCTCATTATGTCTCTCCCAGTAGACAGGGAGCCTTTTTCAAGATCACTAAACATTGAAGAAAGAAGAGTCCAGCATGTGGTCTCTCCATTTGTTATGTATCCTCCACTCTTACTCCATGACCAGTCCACCTCCATTTTCTTTATAATTTTTAATGATATCTTTTAGCCTATTTCTTGTGTTCTTATGCACTAATCATTGTTTGTGTGTGTGTGTGTGTGTGTGTGTGTGTGTGTGTGTGTGTTTAGTCAAATATGTAATATCTCTGGAGCTCCTGATAAGGAAATTCCTTCTATGATCTTCAATAAGGTCTAAATGACTTTACTGGGACACTGAAAATGCTTAATGACTTACCTAGGATCACAAAAATAAGGATCACAGAAATGTCAGAAATAAGACTCAAACTCACATTTTTTGTCATTCAGAGACAGGCTCTCTAGTCATTAACCATTGTCAATATATTGCAACCTAGTTATATTTACCATTTGTATCTCTCTGACTCTGTTGGTGATCTGTTGTTTTGTTATTTAAATAATCAGCACTGGGGGTATTGCTAGAAGAAATTTGGTAGTAAAAATGTGTCCTTTCGGGAGGAATCCTAAGGCTTTTTTATTTTATAGGTATTGCATAATACTACTGCAAATACAATTCAGCTCATTGTCTTTATTCTTTTCAATTCTGAGCCTAGTTCAAGAGCCATCTGCAGTGTTAGTCCAATGTTCGAGAAATCAGCTCTGTGGGCTGTCCATCCAAATGTATATAAACAGTCTAGACAATACAATTCTTTCCTCATTTGGTTTTTCCTTCATAGATGGTTTTGCTACTCTCTGGAGTAGTTGTATATCTCATTTTGGGGAGCTTGATAATTTTCTGAGATATGATGGAATCAGTATCCACAAGTAGAAGAATCTGAAAGACCTTACCATCTATTAAAAATTCCCCTTTAATTTGGTGTCTTTTTTCCATATTTTCTTTTTTTTTTGTCATTAGGAACTTAATTCTTGACAAAGATATGAAGTCAAGAACAAAGAAAAGTGTATAAGAAACTATGAACTTTGTTATTGATTTTAAGAGATTCATTCATTTTAACACAGTAGTAACAAAACTACATTCTGAGTCCCCATTTGAACTTTTTTTTCTTTTCAGCATTTTTAGAGATGTTTGAGGGATGCTTTTTGTTGCAAAGCTATCTTTACCCATTAATCTCTTCCTTGCCTGTTACGTTGACCATGTCTGGGAACACATTACATATCTCTAGTCAGTCACATCTCTGCCAAGATCTTTCGCCATCAACCTGGATTCTTTGTGGGAACCTTTTCCACAGAAGTGGCAACTATTTTTTTGGTGTGGATAGCAGTATGCAACATACAACTTTCTGTAGGAGAGTCTTTAAAGCTGAATTTAACTCAACCAAAAACTTTTTTAGCATCAACCAACAATTTAAATAACACTAGATCCTGAATTTTCTGCACAATTTAGTCAACTGTGTAAATGTAAAATTGTGGCTACAAAGTGCTGGATAGAGAAGACTGAGTCAGGAAAATCTGGGTCCAAATCTTATTTGCAATATTTAATCTACTATGTGACCAGAAAAATCACTTAACTACTTTGAGGTTTTTTCACTTATAAAAAAAAAACTAATAATAAAACTATAGTACCTACTTCTCACTGAAGTTCAGAGGATCTAAGAGGGTGTCGGTGAAACACATTAGAAAATGAAAATATTATGTAAATGTGAACAGTTATTAATAAATCTTGTAACTGTTTTGTCAAATCCCCATTCTCACTTTATAATTTCGAGCTATGTTTCTAAGGTCAATGTATTAGTAATTAGGGTTTGTTCAGTTCAGCTGCCCACACTGCTCTTATGCCTGTCCATCACTATCTGGGGCTCTTTCTTTTTTTTTTTTATGTCTGTTTATGTGACCTGTGGACAAATCAAAGAACTCAGGGTCTCAGGAAGACATGAATTCAAATCATACCTCAAATAGTTAATAGTTGTATGAACCTAGGCAAGTCATTTAATCTCTATATAACTTAGTTTCTTCATCTGTAAAATGGGGATAATATCATCTACCTCTCAGGGTTATGGTAAGGACACAAGGTGACAACATTTAAAAAAATGCTTTGCAAACCTTAAAGTTCTCTGTAAATGCAAGGTATTTATTATTATCTTCAACCTCCTGCTCCTCTTCATCATCATAATTGTAGTGAGTAGGGTAGACTGGCCTCAAAGGTCCCTTCTCATTTAAAGTTTATGATCCTATGATTTGGAGTTAGGAGTCAATTATGCTCTTTGAACCTCTTTGCTGATTTGTAATATGAACATTATATAATCTGTTATTCTTAGTTGTCAGGGTTGCTGCAAAGATTAAATCACATAATGCATTCAAAAAAACCTTAAAATGTTATATTAATGTTAGTTAGTATGATTAAAATTGGAGATATACATGTTGTGATGACAAGAACATGAGTAGAGTTATAAGTGAGTATGAGTCATTATTGTTCTGTTTTGATTTGACCACTTTCATGCAACTTCACAAAATTGCCACCTGATAGAGGGACAAAGAACCAAACTGGAGTATATCTTCATATGTTTATTTTAAAGTCCAATATTTTGTGGATATTTTAATGGACTATCCATAGTATCCGTAGAACACACATTTATTTTCATGCTCTGCTTTGAACATAAACTCATTTACAAAGTCTTATGAAGGAGAAGAGTTAATCATTAGTACAGCCTCATAAAACAGTAAAAAAAAAAGTAGTGAAGGAAAAAATGAGTTTACAGAAAACTCAGCATGAGACCTAGTTAAGGCAGATCATTCTAAGATGATTTTTTAAAAAAGCTCTATTGTTTACTTTTGGTTTTGGATCATATTTATTTTGTTCAATTAATAAACAAGCTTATTAGCTGCCTTCTGCATGATAGGCAGTTGGTTCAGTGTTATGTTACCCTTCTCCTCTTCCACTGAATCCATTTTTATTACGACACAACAAGAAATCCATAAAAAAAAAAAAACCTGCCACAATGACCATGTTTGAAAATGAATGCAGTATTCTGTATAAGTACTGCCCTATCTTGCTAGTAAAAGGCTCATAAGACCATAGAATCAGGGGGAAAGGAATGATAGAGGCTGTCCGATAAAGTCAACTCTTCTGCTACCACCACCCACACACATACATTTTATGGATGAGGAAAGGGAGACAAAGAAAAGCTAAGTGGCTCACAACTACTAAGTGTCCAAGACAGGATTTGAGCCAAGGTATTCCTGATTCCAAGTATAGCACCCTATTCACTATGCCTTAATGCATCAAAATGTAGAGGAATGGGAATGTCCTCTAATTTTTCACAATGTTGGATTTTGTATTTATAAATCTAACTGCAAAACTGAGGGGTTTCAAGGCAAATAATGGTCAGCCAGATGACACAGTAGATAAAGTGCCAGGTCTAGAGTCCGGAATACTCATCTTCCTGAGTTCAAATGTGGTCTCCAACATTTACTAGCTGTGTGACCCTGGGCAAGTCACTTAATCCTGTTTGCCTCAGTGTCCTCATCTGTAAAATGAACTGGAAAAAGAAAGTGCAAACCACTCCAGTATCTTTGCCAAGAAAACTCTAAATGGGGTCATGAAGAATTGGACACAACTAAGAAATACTGCAAAACAACTGAACAACAATAAAAGGTAAATGATAAATTTCAGAACTCAAGGCCTTAACTGAAGACAGAAAATAGGTCATAATCATTTTTTGAAAAGGGTTAATGAATTTTCTTTGATAAGATTAAGAAACTCTGACTCCTTAAGGAATGGGGCCATACTGAACTTAAGAGGTTGATTTTGAATGGTTAGCTGATTTTTAATTAAGGAGCAATAATGAACACTAACAGCATAGTAAATCACCATTTCATGAAATGAATGAATGTATCTGTTTTATTTACTCTTCCCCCCTTTAGAGCTTTCTTTACCTCTTTAGATAGAAGAATTACTTTCCCTCCCATGGGGTGTAGTTTCTAAATTTGAAGGCTATGAGACTCTGGAACTTAACAAGAATCATTTATTACATAGACAGCTGAGCTCTAATGGATTTGGGGAGAGGTGGAGGTGTAATATGGCTCACCTATTTTAGGATTGTTGCTCTGTCATTAATAATAATTTGTTGCAACCTTCAGACATCTGAAACAGTATAGGAAAGGTAGCAAATGAGGTTGCTAGTGCTGCAAGTTTTTGTGACTTAGTTACATTGGAAAATATACTCCAAGAAGAAAATAGATCTTGACAATGGATCTTCCAAAAATTTCCTCCAATTAATGAAATCTGGTAAAACAAGGGATTCAAAGTCATAAGATCACTTAGTATAATTCCCACCTTTCAGAATAAGGAAAATGAGATCTAAAGAGATGTTTTAGCATGTCCAAGGTCACATAGGTCATTATGAACTATTGCTTTTGGTCCTTAGTCATCTTTTAGTTGTGTTCCATTCTTTGTATCCCCTTTTGGGGTATTCTTCACAAGGATACTGGAGTGGTTTCCCATTTCTTCCTCCATTTCATTTTACAGATGAGGAAACTGAGGCAAATAGGGCTATGTGACTTGCCCAGAGTCACACAACTAGTAAGTGTCTGAGGCCAGATTTGAAGTCAGAGGACCTGGATTTGAAGCCCAGCTCTGCCTCTTACATATGTGAGAGTGGGCAAGTCTCTTCCCACCCCTGAACTTCAGTTTTTTCATTTTGAAAATGAAGAATTTGGAGCAGCTGAGCTCTAAGATCCTATGATCTTAATTTGCCCAGTTAGAATTAAAACAGGTCCTCTGACTGGCAAAGCAGAGTCTTTACTGGATCACCAGCTCAACTGGATTTTCTCCTCCTATCAATCAACATTTCTAAGTACCTAATTAATTATGTGATTGTGCTAAGCATTGGGGAGGTAAAAAGATAGCCCCTGCCCTCAAGTTGCTTCCAAGCTAAGGGGAGAGATGACAAGCAAACAACTTTATACAAAACAAGACTCTAGGGTCAGCTACCTTCAACCTGTGGCTTGTCTGCATGACTGTGCTCTCTTCATCTGAAGTCTTGGGGGTGTCTTTATAGTAGGACAACTACACAACTCCTTCAGCTAGAACAATGACCCTCAGCTTAGGATCACAAGAAGCTTTTTGACTTCCTCAGAACTGGGGCCCTGAGGTGGTCTGTCATCTCCAGGTAGGAGACAGAAGAAGGCTCCATGATAAATTCTTCCTGGCTAGAAGGCTCTTTCCCTTAGTATGCCTCAGGGTGATTAATTTCAATTCAGTCATTTTCACTTTCCCAACGCCTCTGGGAAACTTATGCAGATGAGGGGTTTGAGGAAAAGGTATGAATTCATACTATGGCCCAGAGGTAAGTTCATTGCCTTGATGTCCTCTTCCTATACAAGTGAGATATCCAAGCCTCCCACCCTATCTAGCATGGAGTATGTCTATATTCTATCTGTAGGCACTGCCGTTTACATTTTAATGTCTTTTTCTTTTAGCTCCTGCAGACTTTCCAGTTTCTGCTGAAGTATCTCTGGGGACCTTTTTTACATATTAAAAAGAGTACCATGTAGTACATCCTTTAAACCTAAGAATATAAATAGTATTTTGATTTAAGGTACTGCCTTATCATTAAAAAGTGAACTCTCTTTAAACATACACAAATAAAATTGTGATGTAACATCTGACAAGCGGTTTAATTAATGTGTGTCTGACCAGGAAAATAATTTGAAATGGGGAAGTAGGGGGAAAGTAAGGGAGGAGAAATGAAGAAAGAAAGAAAAAGATGTTTTAGTAGACTAGGAATCAGATATGGGTTAGAATTTCATCTTGGTTATTTCTCTGAAAATCAGTTTCCTCATCTGTTAAACTAGGACAAAAATACTTGCAGTACCTAACTCATTGATTTGCTATAAATCATCAATCAATTAAAGTTTATTAAGCTCCTTCTACATGCTAGGCACTGTGCTATGTGGTAGAGATGTGAAAAGAATCAAAAAGAGCACCTGCCCTCAAGCAGCTTACAGTCAAATAGAGAAGACAACCTGCAAAGAGCTATATGAAAAGCAAGCCATAGAGGACAAACAAAAAATAATTCACAGAGGGATTGGGGAAGATTTCCTGTAGAAGGTGAATAAGGTATATTGCTATCATTATTAGAATTATTTTTCAACTAGGAAGTGCTGAAATCATGATCCTCAAACCTATAACATCATTAGTACTTCTCTTTATGACCAGAAATTACCGTTCACTATCATGGCTGGTATTTATACAGATCTTGCTGGCTCATAAAAAAAGAAATAAGGAAAGAAAACTACCATACAACCCTTTTAACCAAGTAATAAATGAAGTTTTATTAAATCATCAAACTTGGATTTGCACCAAATTCTAAGGTGACCTCCAGGTTTCTGAAGGCGTCATGCCTCTCCTATATAATTAAGTGCTTTGGGGCATCTGTTGGTATTTTTTGTTTGTTTTTGTTTTGTTTTGTTGTTCTCCTAACCTCTCCAAGCCCCTGTACAACAGAGAAGTATAAGAAACAAATCCAAGATTAACACAAGACAACCTAGTAGACAATGAGGATGTATATTCATTGCACCCAGCAAGCCTAGGGCACAATGGAGGGGAAGGAAGAAGTGAACAATTAGGCCTAAATTAAGGAAAGGCAAAAGGCAGATTGCCAAGGAAGAGAATGCTAAGGTTAAGCTTGGTCAAGGTTTACAAGGGGCATAAATCATGGTCATAGTTGATTTGGAATCAGAGGACCTTACTTTGAATCAATCAATAAACAAGTACATTTCTCACCCTCCTTCAAACCATGTCTTCTTCACTCTGCCCCTCTTCTTCCTCCCCTCAAAAAAAAAAAAAATCACACTCTGGCCACTAGGACACAAGACTCTATTAAGAGAACTTTGTCTTACCAGCAAGCAGGCTGCCAGACAGCTTTGTGCAAAACATATAGTCCCACATGTACCCCTGACCTGCCTTTCAGACTCTACCTTTCCCATATGTGTTTCTTTCCATATTAGAATATCAGATTCTTGAACACAGGGACTGTCTGACTTGATTATACTTAACATTTAGCACAGGGCCCTGGTACTTCTGAAAGAATGCTCATTCACTCTCTCAGTTACTAAATACCCACTATTTGCCAAATACTCTGTGGCAGCATGAGAGAAACAAAAAGCAAGAATGAAACAATTCCTACCCACAAGAAACTTACATTCTAGCTTTGGTACTTACTAACTGTGGGATGCTGGGCAAGGGACATGCCCCCTGCAAGATTCAATTTCCTCACAGGGAACTGAGGGTTTTGGATTAGGTAATCTCTAAACAAAACCAAGGCCATGTCCAGTTGCAAGTCCTGTGAAAAGAATCAGAATCATGGTAGTAGTTGGGAAAATTTTCAGGCATGTTTATTCCTACACAATCCCGAGTAGATAAAAATCTGATTAATTCAAAAAGTATCCTAGAAAGAGTTTAAGCAGTCACCTCAACAAGCATTCACGAAATACCTCAGGGGCTAGGCACCATGCAAAGTACCAGAGATTCAAAGAAAGGTAACAACAGTATCTACCCTCAGAAAGCCCACCATCTAATGGAAAAGACAACAAGCAAAAAATTAGGTACAAAAATGTGTATGGGGGTGTGTTTACACACATATATACATAATATTTGTACCATAGGTAGTACTATGTATAGTGTTCATGTATATTATAAACATCTGTACATATGCATTTTGTTGTTCAGTCATTTTTCAGATGTGTCTGACTCTTCAAGATCTTATTTGTGGTTTTCTTGGCAAAGTTATTGGATTGCTTTGCCATTTCCTTCTCCAGCTCATTTTACAGATGGGGAAACTGAGATAAACAAGGTTAAGTGACTTCGCCATGGTCACACAGCTAGTAAGTGTCTGAGACCAAATTTGAATTCAGGAACATGAGTCTTCCTAACTCCAGGAATGACATTCTGTCCACTGTGTCACAGAGCTGCCCTTATGTATAGGTAAACGTAAGCTATATTGTAAACTATCTCAGATGGAAGATACGAGCAATAATGGAGATCAGGAAAGGTTTCTTGCAGAAGGTGAAATTTTACCTGAAACTTGATGGAAGCCAGGGAAGCTGGGAGATGGAAAAGAAGGAGAAAAGTAGATACTGTAATCTTCTTTATCAATTCATTGTCAGAAAATTCTTCCTTAGAACTGGATTAAGTAATCAAGTTTGCTTCTAAGAAGTCATTTGTCAAAAGTGCTAGCCCTGAAGAGTTAGGAATCGAATCCATACCAATAAGAGTAATTTTCCAGTGTGCTGCACCATCCTCAATTATCTTTATTTTCTCAGCATTTGAAACATTCTCACTACATAACATGTTAAAGAGTTTATTGTCCATAAAATGTATTACTGCAATTAAGGATTTTTTTCAAAGCATTTTATGTCTCTCCTTTATTTTTTGGAGGCTTATTTCTGTTTTATAAGATCTTGGACAAATGTTTATAATTTAAACAAAATGAATCTGAATCTAAAATTTAATTAAATGCCTGGCATCTCTGGGTAAGTGTTGCGTAGAATTTGAAGTTCTCAGAGGAAGGTTAAAATATGCCTCTTATTTGTATAAGCAACAATACATTTTTCAACCGCCATCAAAGAACAGTTAAAATTTTCCAATTCAGTCTTGGCATCTACCTGGGTCTGTCTTATAGCTGTTTCATTCTCTAGGACATTCAGAGGGGCTCAGCTAAAGCAATGATCTTAAGAAAAGTTCCACTGAGCAAAATAAAGGTGGACCCAAATAAGCAACTGTGTCCATCTGTCACTTAGCCTTTTATACCTACATTCAATTAAGGTAGAACCTTGTTTTGCTTAGATTTCCAGACTACAGAAGCAATTGCCATTGTAAAGAACAATGAAAAATAGGTATCAGAAAACAATTAGCACTTTAGTGAGATAATAGTAACTGTTCCAGTCTGTCAATTAGTCAATTAATCCATTAAAGTTAAATAAAAGCAACTATGTGCCAAGTACTATACTAGGCACTGGTGATAGAAAGACAAAAAAAAAAGTGGTTTCTGCCCTCAGGGAGCTTCTATTCTCTTCCTATGCTATAATGATAGCATCAGAGTAGAAACTGTATGGTATGACAGACCCTGATTCTTCTTCAGATGGGTGTATTTGTTGAGAAAGAGTGAGAAAATATGATGATCTAATATTTTCAGGACTCTAGGGAATAAGATAATACCATCTACATGAAGACAGTCAAGAGTATTAATAGAATTTTATAGCCAGAAGGGATCTTAGACATTCTCTAGACTAGGGGTGTGGAACCTGCAGCCTGGAGGCCACATGTGTGGCTCTCTAGGTGCTCAGGTACAGCCCTTTGACTGAATACAAAATTCACAGAACAGATCCCCTTAATAAAAGGATTTGTTCTGTAATACTTGGATTCAGTCGAAAGGCCATACTCAAGGACCTAGAAGAACACATATGGCCTCAAGGCTACAGGTTCCCCAGCCTTGATACAAGTCATGGATTCTTAACCTGGGATACAAGAACCCCTCAGAGCCAATGTATAGATTTTAGAGGGCCCATGATTTTTGATGGGAAGAATCACATCTTTATTCCATGCAATTGTTGTCTTTGTAATCAAAAATCATTTTTTTAAAAATTCATTTAAAAACACTCTGAGGAAAGGTCTACAAGCTCCTGTAGTCTGTCAAAGAGGCCAATGACCTACACAGAAAGAGTTTTAAATCCCTTGGTCTTGAACAACCCTCATTTTACATACAAGAAAACCCCTGAGACACCTTTGAAGGTGACTTGCCCAAGGTCACACATTAGAGGAATTAGAATTATAACCCAGATCTCCTTACTCCTGGTACAATATTCTTTCAACTGTAATGGTGCCTCTTACATGGCCACAGTCTGGGAGGAGTAGAATTTGTCTCCTTGTTTTCCAAAGAAACTGGAGCCAAGACCATTATATAAATCCTTCTGGATTGGGACTGCTTACATTATGTTTGATTACATGTTCATTCCTCAAAAGGAATAGTTAAGAATGAAGTCAGAAGTGTACCTCAGCAATGGCAATGAGCACCCTATCTAAGCTTTCGAAAACCAACCATCCCATTACCAAAGCATGAATTATCCTACAGGTCACTAAATAAATGACCTAATTTGGTGCTTTATTACCCTGTAAGTAGTAATGACTTTAATTGCATTATTATGCATTCTTAGAAGAAATATGTTATAATAAGCAATTAAAATGTCCTGGGGGAATAGGTATGAGTAAAAATGCATTCCCCTGACTAATATTAAAAAAAGTTTTCTATATAAGAAAGCCATTTCCATAGGCTAATGCTTTGTGGGCATATTTTGTAGAATCCTTTTCAGTTAACTTCACTAAAGGAATAATCTACTGTAAATCTTTTATGAGAGTGAGGGGTATAAATGGTATAGGTATGTCATTTTCAAGCACTTCAATGCAAATTCTTTGTCAATTGCTAAATCATTAGGAAGAAGATGGACCCTAGATGTATTGTGATAGATTTGGGATATGCCTTCATTTAACAAGACAATTTGAAAGTCATACAGTTTTATATAAAGGGTTGTATATTTTTTAAAAATTGCTAATACTTTAAATATTTCACAAACTTATGAAATCTAAAAAATATTGATTATGGGGCAGCTAGGTGGCATAGTGAATAGAGCACTGGCCCTGGAGTCAGGAGGACCTGAGCTCAAATCCAGCCTCAGACACTTGACACACTTACTAGCCACATGACTTCGGGCAAGTCACTTAACTCCAATTGCCCTCCAAAAAAAGCAAAAAGAAAAAAAAAAGAAACATTTATTATACAATTACTATATGCCAGGCATTCTTCTAGTTCTTGGAGATACAAAGACAAAAAAGTCTGTGTATTTTAATGCTGTGCTATGGTTGAATTGCTAAGTTAGTTTGCATTTCTCCATAGATTTTACTAGAAGCTATAAATGCTTCTATTACCTCTATAAAGAAACTACAAAAGTAAATTAATTTTTATCTTTTTGAACAGCTTTTTTTTTTTTTCAGAAATCAATATGATACTGTTTGTTTAATTACCTAAAAGTCCCAGGCATATTTACAGGAACAACAGTGATTGTACTTTTCCTAGAAAAAATAAAATCACTAGAAATGAATGTTAAGGGCCTCTTCTTATATTTTAAAGAAATATAAACTGTATTAAGTACATGTAGAGAGAAACATGGTAAGAAGTTTCACATGAAAGACACTTGGAGGTTTGGTGGATTTCAACCTCATTTGGGGTCACTCATGTACAATGACAAAAATAAGAAGAAAAGTAAAAAGAAAAAAAAACCTAAAAGATTTTAACATAGAATATAAACTCCTTGAGGACAGGGATTATCACCTTTTTTTCCACCTTCATTGTTCAGTGCCTTCATTGTTCACATGCCAACACAATTAGTAAGGCACTTAAATACTTTATTGAGTTGAATTAAATAGAGTTAGGGTATGCTGAAGAAATTATAGTATCCAGAACACAAGAAGTCATAATTGCTTGTATTCTACCTTGTCAGCCCCCAACCTGAAACTTATGTTTAGACTGAGCTGCTACATTTTAGGATTAACATTGACAAGTTAGAACCCTTCCAGAGTAGAGCAACTCAGGATGCTGACTAGAATTTTAAGTCATTTATATGATGATTAAGTAAAGGAATTAGGTTACTGTAGCCTAGACAATAGAATATTTCAGGAGGCTCTGATACCTACCTCTGAATGTTTGAAGGAAGCTCTAGTTTGTTTATTTGATCCTGGAAAGAGAGCCAAGATTCATATGTGTGTCTGTTGTGGGGTGGTGGTGGTGGTGGGGTGGGGTGTTTCCTTGAGGTTTTTTAGAGAGAATTCTTGCTCAGATATAAGTTCAATAGAATGATTTTCAAGGTTACTTTCAACTCTTAGATATAATGACTTATAAAAATGAAAATACTTTGTTTTTGCCTCCTTAGAAACTTGATGTTTGTAATTTTCTGCCCGCAAGCTATTATTTAACAAAGGTAAGCCAAAAAGAAAAAAAGTTAAGCAGTTATATGTTAGAGGAAGATAGCTGCCATTTGAGCTTCTATGTTAAGTAGGTTCAAGTGCATTTGTGTTAGTTCAGTAATTATCTGGAGTGACCACTTTAAATGGCTTTCTGAATTGCTTGTATAATAAGGGTTAGATTCTAAAAGAAAATCAATGGCCAACTGCTGAAAAGTCAACTCTTATTTAAGAATAACTTAAGGTAATCATGAGAAAGAAAGACAGAGACAGAGAGAAAGAGAGAGAGAGAAAGAGAGAAAGAGAGAGAGAGAGAGAGAAAGAGAGAGAGAGAGAGAGAGAGAGAGAGAGAGAGAGAGAGAGAAAGAGATTCATTAAACACTAATTATGTACTAGCTAAACCCTGCCCTAAGCACTGAAAATATGGATAAAAGTCCTTACCCTCCAGAAGGTTGTATTCTTTCCCCCCCCAAAATTTCATTGTATTTTTGTTGGTTTAGCAAGCATTTGTAGTCTCACTTTTCTACTCACCATGCCAATGTACTATAAGGAAGAAAAAGAAAACCTTCATAACAAATGTGCATAAACAATGTATTTCCACATTGGCCATGTCCAGAAATATATGCTTGTTACGGGAATCTAAAGATCTTCCCTGCCCCTAGGCCCTTTGCTGAAGCGGCTACGTGACTTTGAGGACCCTTGGATATTTGAAAGTATACTCTGTTCCCTAATAGGCTGAATGTGGTCACGTGGAGCCTGTGGCGCCAGGCTTTTTTTCCAGGAATGCCTGTGCCTTGTAGCTTTGTGATTGGGCAGTGGGTCTAGAGGGCTGTGACATTCT